>OZ017739.1:39508485-40708485 GCA_963969285.1 Odontomyia ornata
GCAAACTAAACAAACGCAACTATAAGATAAGACCAAAATTTCAACAATCGGATTAAAATTACGGGCACAGTAAGCAATCAAAGCTGAAAATCTGCACAAAAACTGCACGTGTTCTAGAAACAGCAATTTCTAGATATTTTGCCTAAAACATGTTCCGACCATCAAAACACTAGTTTGGGTTAAGCTTTTCAATAAAAACGTAAAAACGCCAAATTCGCACGTTTAAGGGGAGAAAAAGCCATTTAAAGTTTTGGGGAGTTGACACGTGAAATATGGGGATTTTTCTGGCTTTCAACCACTAAACCCGGCCTTAAACTTATGCCAAATACCACAAATTTATACTTTTTGGAAAATTCAGACGCTGATCTATTCATTAACACCAAAATATAGCACATCGGTTGAAAAATCAAGCCACAGCAATGCCGTAAAGGGAAAAAGTTTCCATAACTTGCCCCCAAAAATATAAGGAACCTTATAAAAACTAGTATTCTTATGAAAAGTACTACAAATTTGTATTCGACGTAAACAACAGACTGACAGCTACAAAATGAGACCAAAATTTTGATAATCGAATGGAAATTGTGGCTACAGTGAACGATGAAAGCCAGAGGTCGGACAAGGAAATTTACGTATTTTAGACAAATACATGTCTATGCCTCCTAAGCGTCATAAAAATTAGTATTTTCATGCAAATTACTACATATTTGCACTTGACGCAAACTAAACAAACGCAACTATAAGATAAGACCAAAATTTCAACAATCGGATTAAAATTACGGGCACAGTAAGCAATCAAAGCTGAAAATCTGCACAAAAACTGCACGTGTTCTAGGAACAGCAATTTCTAGATATTTTGCCTAAAACATGTTCCGACCATCAAAACACTAGTTTGGGTTAAGCTTTTCAATAAAAACGTAAAAACGCCAAATTCGCACGTTTAAGGGGAGAAAAAGCCATTTAAAGTTTTGGGGAGTTGACACGTGAAATATGGGGATTTTTCTGGCTTTCAACCACTAAACCCGGCCTTAAACTTATGCCAAATACCACAAATTTATACTTTTTGGAAAATTCAGACGCTGATCTATTCATTAACACCAAAATATAGCACATCGGTTGAAAAATCAAGCCACAGCAATGCCGTAAAGGGAAAAAGTTTCCATAACTTGCCCCCAAAAATATAAGGAACCTTATAAAAACTAGTATTCTTATGAAAAGTACTACAAATTTGTATTCGACGTAAACAACAGACTGACAGCTACAAAATGAGACCAAAATTTTGATAATCGAATGGAAATTGTGGCTACAGTGAACGATGAAAGCCAGAGGTCGGACAAGGAAATTTACGTATTTTAGACAAATACATGTCTATGCCTCCTAAGCGTCATAAAAATTAGTATTTTCATGCAAATTACTACATATTTGCACTTGACGCAAACTAAACAAACGCAACTATAAGATAAGACCAAAATTTCAACAATCGGATTAAAATTACGGGCACAGTAAGCAATCAAAGCTGAAAATCTGCACAAAAACTGCACGTGTTCTAGAAACAGCAATTTCTAGATATTTTGCCTAAAACATGTTCCGACCATCACAACACTAGTTTGGGTTAAGCTTTTCAATAAAAACGTAAAAACGCCAAATTCGCACGTTTAAGGGGAGAAAAAGCCATTCAAAGTTTTGGGGAGTTGACACGTGAAATATGGGGATTTTTCTGGCTTTCAACCACTAAACCCGGCCTTAAACTTATGCCAAATACCACAAATTTATACTTTTTGGAAAATTCAGACGCTGATCTATTCATTAACACCAAAATATAGCACATCGGTTGAAAAATCAAGCCACAGCAATGCCGTAAAGGGAAAAAGTTTCCATAACTTGCCCCCAAAAATATAAGGAACCTTATAAAAACTAGTATTCTTATGAAAAGTACTACAAATTTGTATTCGACGTAAACAACAGACTGACAGCTACAAAATGAGACCAAAATTTTGATAATCGAATGGAAATTGTGGCTACAGTGAACGATGAAAGCCAGAGGTCGGACAAGGAAATTTACGTATTTTAGACAAATACATGTCTATGCCTCCTAAGCGTCATAAAAATTAGTATTTTCATGCAAATTACTACATATTTGCACTTGACGCAAACTAAACAAACGCAACTATAAGATAAGACCAAAATTTCAACAATCGGATTAAAATTACGGGCACAGTAAGCAATCAAAGCTGAAAATCTGCACAAAAACCGCACGTGTTCTAGAAACAGCAATTTCTAGATATTTTGCCTAAAACATGTTCCGACCATCAAAACACTAGTTTGGGTTAAGCTTTTCAATAAAAACGTAAAAACGCCAAATTCGCACGTTTAAGGGGAGAAAAAGCCATTTAAAGTTTTGGGGAGTTGACACGTGAAATATGGGGATTTTTCTGGCTTTCAACCACTAAACCCGGCCTTAAACTTATGCCAAATACCACAAATTTATACTTTTTGGAAAATTCAGACGCTGATCTATTCATTAACACCAAAATATAGCACATCGGTTGAAAAATCAAGCCACAGCAATGCCGTAAAGGGAAAAAGTTTCCATAACTTGCCCCCAAAAATATAAGGAACCTTATAAAAACTAGTATTCTTATGAAAAGTACTACAAATTTGTATTCGACGTAAACAACAGACTGACAGCTACAAAATGAGACCAAAATTTTGATAATCGAATGGAAATTGTGGCTACAGTGAACGATGAAAGCCAGAGGTCGGACAAGGAAATTTACGTATTTTAGACAAATACATGTCTATGCCTCCTAAGCGTCATAAAAATTAGTATTTTCATGCAAATTACTACATATTTGCACTTGACGCAAACTAAACAAACGCAACTATAAGATAAGACCAAAATTTCAACAATCGGATTAAAATTACGGGCACAGTAAGCAATCAAAGCTGAAAATCTGCACAAAAACTGCACGTGTTCTAGAAACAGCAATTTCTAGATATTTTGCCTAAAACATGTTCCGACCATCAAAACACTAGTTCGGGTTAAGCTTTTCAATAAAAACGTAAAAACGCCAAATTCGCACGTTTAAGGGGAGAAAAAGCCATTTAAAGTTTTGGGGAGTTGACACGTGAAATATGGGGATTTTTCTGGCTTTCAACCACTAAACCCGGCCTTAAACTTATGCCAAATACCACAAATTTATACTTTTTGGAAAATTCAGACGCTGATCTATTCATTAACACCAAAATATAGCACATCGGTTGAAAAATCAAGCCACAGCAATGCCGTAAAGGGAAAAAGTTTCCATAACTTGCCCCCAAAAATATAAGGAACCTTATAAAAACTAGTATTCTTATGAAAAGTACTACAAATTTGTATTCGACGTAAACAACAGACTGACAGCTACAAAATGAGACCAAAATTTTGATAATCGAATGGAAATTGTGGCTACAGTGAACGATGAAAGCCAGAGGTCGGACAAGGAAATTTACGTATTTTAGACAAATACATGTCTATGCCTCCTAAGCGTCATAAAAATTAGTATTTTCATGCAAATTACTACATATTTGCACTTGACGCAAACTAAACAAACGCAACTATAAGATAAGACCAAAATTTCAACAATCGGATTAAAATTACGGGCACAGTAAGCAATCAAAGCTGAAAATCTGCACAAAAACTGCACGTGTTCTAGAAACAGCAATTTCTAGATATTTTGCCTAAAACATGTTCCGACCATCAAAACACTGGTTTGGGTTAAGCTTTTCAATAAAAACGTAAAAACGCCAAATTCGCACGTTTAAGGGGAGAAAAAGCCATTTAAAGTTTTGGGGAGTTGACACGTGAAATATGGGGATTTTTCTGGCTTTCAACCACTAAACCCGGCCTTAAACTTATGCCAAATACCACAAATTTATACTTTTTGGAAAATTCAGACGCTGATCTATTCATTAACACCAAAATATAGCACATCGGTTGAAAAATCAAGCCACAGCAATGCCGTAAAGGGAAAAAGTTTCCATAACTTGCCCCCAAAAATATAAGGAACCTTATAAAAACTAGTATTCTTATGAAAAGTACTACAAATTTGTATTCGACGTAAACAACAGACTGACAGCTACAAAATGAGACCAAAATTTTGATAATCGAATGGAAATTGTGGCTACAGTGAACGATGAAAGCCAGAGGTCGGACAAGGAAATTTACGTATTTTAGACAAATACATGTCTATGCCTCCTAAGCGTCATAAAAATTAGTATTTTCATGCAAATTACTACATATTTGCACTTGACGCAAACTAAACAAACGCAACTATAAGATAAGACCAAAATTTCAACAATCGGATTAAAATTACGGGCACAGTAAGCAATCAAAGCTGAAAATCTGCACAAAAACCGCACGTGTTCTAGAAACAGCAATTTCTAGATATTTTGCCTAAAACATGTTCCGACCATCAAAACACTAGTTTGGGTTAAGCTTTTCAATAAAAACGTAAAAACGCCAAATTCGCACGTTTAAGGGGAGAAAAAGCCATTTAAAGTTTTGGGGAGTTGACACGTGAAATATGGGGATTTTTCTGGCTTTCAACCACTAAACCCGGCCTTAAACTTATGCCAAATACCACAAATTTATACTTTTTGGAAAATTCAGACGCTGATCTATTCATTAACACCAAAATATAGCACATCGGTTGAAAAATCAAGCCACAGCAATGCCGTAAAGGGAAAAAGTTTCCATAACTTGCCCCCAAAAATATAAGGAACCTTATAAAAACTAGTATTCTTATGAAAAGTACTACAAATTTGTATTCGACGTAAACAACAGACTGACAGCTACAAAATGAGACCAAAATTTTGATAATCGAATGGAAATTGTGGCTACAGTGAACGATGAAAGCCAGAGGTCGGACAAGGAAATTTACGTATTTTAGACAAATACATGTCTATGCCTCCTAAGCGTCATAAAAATTAGTATTTTCATGCAAATTACTACATATTTGCACTTGACGCAAACTAAACAAACGCAACTATAAGATAAGACCAAAATTTCAACAATCGGATTAAAATTACGGGCACAGTAAGCAATCAAAGCTGAAAATCTGCACAAAAACCGCACGTGTTCTAGAAACAGCAATTTCTAGATATTTTGCCTAAAACATGTTCCGACCATCAAAACACTAGTTTGGGTTAAGCTTTTCAATAAAAACGTAAAAACGCCAAATTCGCACGTTTAAGGGGAGAAAAAGCCATTCAAAGTTTTGGGGAGTTGACACGTGAAATATGGGGATTTTTCTGGCTTTCAACCACTAAACCCGGCCTTAAACTTATGCCAAATACCACAAATTTATACTTTTTGGAAAATTCAGACGCTGATCTATTCATTAACACCAAAATATAGCACATCGGTTGAAAAATCAAGCCACAGCAATGCCGTAAAGGGAAAAAGTTTCCATAACTTGCCCCCAAAAATATAAGGAACCTTATAAAAACTAGTATTCTTATGAAAAGTACTACAAATTTGTATTCGACGTAAACAACAGACTGACAGCTACAAAATGAGACCAAAATTTTGATAATCGAATGGAAATTGTGGCTACAGTGAACGATGAAAGCCAGAGGTCGGACAAGGAAATTTACGTATTTTAGACAAATACATGTCTATGCCTCCTAAGCGTCATAAAAATTAGTATTTTCATGCAAATTACTACATATTTGCACTTGACGCAAACTAAACAAACGCAACTTTAAGATAAGACCAAAATTTCAACAATCAGATTAAAATTACGGGCACAGTAAGCAATCAAAGCTGAAAATGTGCACAAAAACTGCACGTGTTCTAGAAACAGCAATTTCTAGATATTTTGCCTAAAACATGTTCCGACCATCAAAACACTAGTTTGGGTTAAGCTTTTCAATAAAAACGTAAAAACGCCAAATTCGCACGTTTAAGGGGAGAAAAAGCCATTTAAAGTTTTGGGGACTTGACACGTGAAATATGGGGATTTTTCTGGCTTTCAACCACTAAACCCGGCCTTAAACTTATGCCAAATACCACAAATTTATACTTTTTGGAAAATTCAGACGCTGATCTATTCATTAACACCAAAATATAGCACATCGGTTGAAAAATCAAGCCACAGCAATGCCGTAAAGGGAAAAAGTTTCCATAACTTGCCCCCAAAAATATAAGGAACCTTATAAAAACTAGTATTCTTATGAAAAGTACTACAAATTTGTATTCGACGTAAACAACAGACTGACAGCTACAAAATGAGACCAAAATTTTGATAATCGAATGGAAATTGTGGCTACAGTGAACGATGAAAGCCAGAGGTCGGACAAGGAAATTTACGTATTTTAGACAAATACATGTCTATGCCTCCTAAGCGTCATAAAAATTAGTATTTTCATGCAAATTACTA
The DNA here is from genome assembly GCA_963969285.1 of Odontomyia ornata. Classification (NCBI taxonomy): domain Eukaryota; kingdom Metazoa; phylum Arthropoda; class Insecta; order Diptera; family Stratiomyidae; genus Odontomyia; species Odontomyia ornata. The sequence goes on from OZ017739.1 coordinate 39,514,905, forward strand.
CATATTTGCACTTGACGCAAACTAAACAAACGCAACTATAAGATAAGACCAAAATTTCAACAATCGGATTAAAATTACGGGCACAGTAAGCAATCAAAGCTGAAAATCTGCACAAAAACTGCACGTGTTCTAGGAACAGCAATTTCTAGATATTTTGCCTAAAACATGTTCCGACCATCAAAACACTAGTTTGGGTTAAGCTTTTCAATAAAAACGTAAAAACGCCAAATTCGCACGTTTAAGGGGAGAAAAAGCCATTCAAAGTTTTGGGGAGTTGACACGTGAAATATGGGGATTTTTCTGGCTTTCAACCACTAAACCCGGCCTTAAACTTATGCCAAATACCACAAATTTATACTTTTTGGAAAATTCAGACGCTGATCTATTCATTAACACCAAAATATAGCACATCGGTTGAAAAATCAAGCCACAGCAATGCCGTAAAGGGAAAAAGTTTCCATAACTTGCCCCCAAAAATATAAGGAACCTTATAAAAACTAGTATTCTTATGAAAAGTACTACAAATTTGTATTCGACGTAAACAACAGACTGACAGCTACAAAATGAGACCAAAATTTTGATAATCGAATGGAAATTGTGGCTACAGTGAACGATGAAAGCCAGAGGTCGGACAAGGAAATTTACGTATTTTAGACAAATACATGTCTATGCCTCCTAAGCGTCATAAAAATTAGTATTTTCATGCAAATTACTACATATTTGCACTTGACGCAAACTAAACAAACGCAACTTTAAGATAAGACCAAAATTTCAACAATCAGATTAAAATTACGGGCACAGTAAGCAATCAAAGCTGAAAATGTGCACAAAAACTGCACGTGTTCTAGAAACAGCAATTTCTAGATATTTTGCCTAAAACATGTTCCGACCATCAAAACACTAGTTTGGGTTAAGCTTTTCAATAAAAACGTAAAAACGCCAAATTCGCACGTTTAAGGGGAGAAAAAGCCATTTAAAGTTTTGGGGACTTGACACGTGAAATATGGGGATTTTTCTGGCTTTCAACCACTAAACCCGGCCTTAAACTTATGCCAAATACCACAAATTTATACTTTTTGGAAAATTCAGACGCTGATCTATTCATTAACACCAAAATATAGCACATCGGTTGAAAAATCAAGCCACAGCAATGCCGTAAAGGGAAAAAGTTTCCATAACTTGCCCCCAAAAATATAAGGAACCTTATAAAAACTAGTATTCTTATGAAAAGTACTACAAATTTGTATTCGACGTAAACAACAGACTGACAGCTACAAAATGAGACCAAAATTTTGATAATCGAATGGAAATTGTGGCTACAGTGAACGATGAAAGCCAGAGGTCGGACAAGGAAATTTACGTATTTTAGACAAATACATGTCTATGCCTCCTAAGCGTCATAAAAATTAGTATTTTCATGCAAATTACTACATATTTGCACTTGACGCAAACTAAACAAACGCAACTATAAGATAAGACCAAAATTTCAACAATCGGATTAAAATTACGGGCACAGTAAGCAATCAAAGCTGAAAATCTGCACAAAAACCGCACGTGTTCTAGAAACAGCAATTTCTAGATATTTTGCCTAAAACATGTTCCGACCATCAAAACACTAGTTTGGGTTAAGCTTTTCAATAAAAACGTAAAAACGCCAAATTCGCACGTTTAAGGGGAGAAAAAGCCATTTAAAGTTTTGGGGAGTTGACACGTGAAATATGGGGATTTTTCTGGCTTTCAACCACTAAACCCGGCCTTAAACTTATGCCAAATACCACAAATTTATACTTTTTGGAAAATTCAGACGCTGATCTATTCATTAACACCAAAATATAGCACATCGGTTGAAAAATCAAGCCACAGCAATGCCGTAAAGGGAAAAAGTTTCCATAACTTGCCCCCAAAAATATAAGGAACCTTATAAAAACTAGTATTCTTATGAAAAGTACTACAAATTTGTATTCGACGTAAACAACAGACTGACAGCTACAAAATGAGACCAAAATTTTGATAATCGAATGGAAATTGTGGCTACAGTGAACGATGAAAGCCAGAGGTCGGACAAGGAAATTTACGTATTTTAGACAAATACATGTCTATGCCTCCTAAGCGTCATAAAAATTAGTATTTTCATGCAAATTACTACATATTTGCACTTGACGCAAACTAAACAAACGCAACTTTAAGATAAGACCAAAATTTCAACAATCAGATTAAAATTACGGGCACAGTAAGCAATCAAAGCTGAAAATGTGCACAAAAACTGCACGTGTTCTAGAAACAGCAATTTCTAGATATTTTGCCTAAAACATGTTCCGACCATCAAAACACTAGTTTGGGTTAAGCTTTTCAATAAAAACGTAAAAACGCCAAATTCGCACGTTTAAGGGGAGAAAAAGCCATTTAAAGTTTTGGGGACTTGACACGTGAAATATGGGGATTTTTCTGGCTTTCAACCACTAAACCCGGCCTTAAACTTATGCCAAATACCACAAATTTATACTTTTTGGAAAATTCAGACGCTGATCTATTCATTAACACCAAAATATAGCACATCGGTTGAAAAATCAAGCCACAGCAATGCCGTAAAGGGAAAAAGTTTCCATAACTTGCCCCCAAAAATATAAGGAACCTTATAAAAACTAGTATTCTTATGAAAAGTACTACAAATTTGTATTCGACGTAAACAACAGACTGACAGCTACAAAATGAGACCAAAATTTTGATAATCGAATGGAAATTGTGGCTACAGTGAACGATGAAAGCCAGAGGTCGGACAAGGAAATTTACGTATTTTAGACAAATACATGTCTATGCCTCCTAAGCGTCATAAAAATTAGTATTTTCATGCAAATTACTACATATTTGCACTTGACGCAAACTAAACAAACGCAACTATAAGATAAGACCAAAATTTCAACAATCGGATTAAAATTACGGGCACAGTAAGCAATCAAAGCTGAAAATCTGCACAAAAACCGCACGTGTTCTAGAAACAGCAATTTCTAGATATTTTGCCTAAAACATGTTCCGACCATCAAAACACTAGTTTGGGTTAAGCTTTTCAATAAAAACGTAAAAACGCCAAATTCGCACGTTTAAGGGGAGAAAAAGCCATTTAAAGTTTTGGGGAGTTGACACGTGAAATATGGGGATTTTTCTGGCTTTCAACCACTAAACCCGGCCTTAAACTTATGCCAAATACCACAAATTTATACTTTTTGGAAAATTCAGACGCTGATCTATTCATTAACACCAAAATATAGCACATCGGTTGAAAAATCAAGCCACAGCAATGCCGTAAAGGGAAAAAGTTTCCATAACTTGCCCCCAAAAATATAAGGAACCTTATAAAAACTAGTATTCTTATGAAAAGTACTACAAATTTGTATTCGACGTAAACAACAGACTGACAGCTACAAAATGAGACCAAAATTTTGATAATCGAATGGAAATTGTGGCTACAGTGAACGATGAAAGCCAGAGGTCGGACAAGGAAATTTACGTATTTTAGACAAATACATGTCTATGCCTCCTAAGCGTCATAAAAATTAGTATTTTCATGCAAATTACTACATATTTGCACTTGACGCAAACTAAACAAACGCAACTATAAGATAAGACCAAAATTTCAACAATCGGATTAAAATTACGGGCACAGTAAGCAATCAAAGCTGAAAATCTGCACAAAAACCGCACGTGTTCTAGAAACAGCAATTTCTAGATATTTTGCCTAAAACATGTTCCGACCATCAAAACACTAGTTTGGGTTAAGCTTTTCAATAAAAACGTAAAAACGCCAAATTCGCACGTTTAAGGGGAGAAAAAGCCATTTAAAGTTTTGGGGAGTTGACACGTGAAATATGGGGATTTTTCTGGCTTTCAACCACTAAACCCGGCCTTAAACTTATGCCAAATACCACAAATTTATACTTTTTGGAAAATTCAGACGCTGATCTATTCATTAACACCAAAATATAGCACATCGGTTGAAAAATCAAGCCACAGCAATGCCGTAAAGGGAAAAAGTTTCCATAACTTGCCCCCAAAAATATAAGGAACCTTATAAAAACTAGTATTCTTATGAAAAGTACTACAAATTTGTATTCGACGTAAACAACAGACTGACAGCTACAAAATGAGACCAAAATTTTGATAATCGAATGGAAATTGTGGCTACAGTGAACGATGAAAGCCAGAGGTCGGACAAGGAAATTTACGTATTTTAGACAAATACATGTCTATGCCTCCTAAGCGTCATAAAAATTAGTATTTTCATGCAAATTACTACATATTTGCACTTGACGCAAACTAAACAAACGCAACTTTAAGATAAGACCAAAATTTCAACAATCAGATTAAAATTACGGGCACAGTAAGCAATCAAAGCTGAAAATGTGCACAAAAACTGCACGTGTTCTAGAAACAGCAATTTCTAGATATTTTGCCTAAAACATGTTCCGACCATCAAAACACTAGTTTGGGTTAAGCTTTTCAATAAAAACGTAAAAACGCCAAATTCGCACGTTTAAGGGGAGAAAAAGCCATTTAAAGTTTTGGGGACTTGACACGTGAAATATGGGGATTTTTCTGGCTTTCAACCACTAAACCCGGCCTTAAACTTATGCCAAATACCACAAATTTATACTTTTTGGAAAATTCAGACGCTGATCTATTCATTAACACCAAAATATAGCACATCGGTTGAAAAATCAAGCCACAGCAATGCCGTAAAGGGAAAAAGTTTCCATAACTTGCCCCCAAAAATATAAGGAACCTTATAAAAACTAGTATTCTTATGAAAAGTACTACAAATTTGTATTCGACGTAAACAACAGACTGACAGCTACAAAATGAGACCAAAATTTTGATAATCGAATGGAAATTGTGGCTACAGTGAACGATGAAAGCCAGAGGTCGGACAAGGAAATTTACGTATTTTAGACAAATACATGTCTATGCCTCCTAAGCGTCATAAAAATTAGTATTTTCATGCAAATTACTACATATTTGCACTTGACGCAAACTAAACAAACGCAACTATAAGATAAGACCAAAATTTCAACAATCGGATTAAAATTACGGGCACAGTAAGCAATCAAAGCTGAAAATCTGCACAAAAACTGCACGTGTTCTAGAAACAGCAATTTCTAGATATTTTGCCTAAAACATGTTCCGACCATCAAAACACTAGTTTGGGTTAAGCTTTTCAATAAAAACGTAAAAACGCCAAATTCGCACGTTTAAGGGGAGAAAAAGCCATTTAAAGTTTTGGGGAGTTGACACGTGAAATATGGGGATTTTTCTGGCTTTCAACCACTAAACCCGGCCTTAAACTTATGCCAAATACCACAAATTTATACTTTTTGGAAAATTCAGACGCTGATCTATTCATTAACACCAAAATATAGCACATCGGTTGAAAAATCAAGCCACAGCAATGCCGTAAAGGGAAAAAGTTTCCATAACTTGCCCCCAAAAATATAAGGAACCTTATAAAAACTAGTATTCTTATGAAAAGTACTACAAATTTGTATTCGACGTAAACAACAGACTGACAGCTACAAAATGAGACCAAAATTTTGATAATCGAATGGAAATTGTGGCTACAGTGAACGATGAAAGCCAGAGGTCGGACAAGGAAATTTACGTATTTTAGACAAATACATGTCTATGCCTCCTAAGCGTCATAAAAATTAGTATTTTCATGCAAATTACTACATATTTGCACTTGACGCAAACTAAACAAACGCAACTATAAGATAAGACCAAAATTTCAACAATCGGATTAAAATTACGGGCACAGTAAGCAATCAAAGCTGAAAATCTGCACAAAAACTGCACGTGTTCTAGAAACAGCAATTTCTAGATATTTTGCCTAAAACATGTTCCGACCATCAAAACACTAGTTTGGGTTAAGCTTTTCAATAAAAACGTAAAAACGCCAAATTCGCACGTTTAAGGGGAGAAAAAGCCATTTAAAGTTTTGGGGAGTTGACACGTGAAATATGGGGATTTTTCTGGCTTTCAACCACTAAACCCGGCCTTAAACTTATGCCAAATACCACAAATTTATACTTTTTGGAAAATTCAGACGCTGATCTATTCATTAACACCAAAATATAGCACATCGGTTGAAAAATCAAGCCACAGCAATGCCGTAAAGGGAAAAAGTTTCCATAACTTGCCCCCAAAAATATAAGGAACCTTATAAAAACTAGTATTCTTATGAAAAGTACTACAAATTTGTATTCGACGTAAACAACAGACTGACAGCTACAAAATGAGACCAAAATTTTGATAATCGAATGGAAATTGTGGCTACAGTGAACGATGAAAGCCAGAGGTCGGACAAGGAAATTTACGTATTTTAGACAAATACATGTCTATGCCTCCTAAGCGTCATAAAAATTAGTATTTTCATGCAAATTACTACATATTTGCACTTGACGCAAACTAAACAAACGCAACTATAAGATAAGACCAAAATTTCAACAATCGGATTAAAATTACGGGCACAGTAAGCAATCAAAGCTGAAAATCTGCACAAAAACTGCACGTGTTCTAGGAACAGCAATTTCTAGATATTTTGCCTAAAACATGTTCCGACCATCAAAACACTAGTTTGGGTTAAGCTTTTCAATAAAAACGTAAAAACGCCAAATTCGCACGTTTAAGGGGAGAAAAAGCCATTTAAAGTTTTGGGGAGTTGACACGTGAAATATGGGGATTTTTCTGGCTTTCAACCACTAAACCCGGCCTTAAACTTATGCCAAATACCACAAATTTATACTTTTTGGAAAATTCAGACGCTGATCTATTCATTAACACCAAAATATAGCACATCGGTTGAAAAATCAAGCCACAGCAATGCCGTAAAGGGAAAAAGTTTCCATAACTTGCCCCCAAAAATATAAGAAACCTTATAAAAACTAGTATTCTTATGAAAAGTACTACAAATTTGTATTCGACGTAAACAACAGACTGACAGCTACAAAATGAGACCAAAATTTTGATAATCGAATGGAAATTGTGGCTACAGTGAACGATGAAAGCCAGAGGTCGGACAAGGAAATTTACGTATTTTAGACAAATACATGTCTATGCCTCCTAAGCGTCATAAAAATTAGTATTTTCATGCAAATTACTACATATTTGCACTTGACGCAAACTAAACAAACGCAACTATAAGATAAGACCAAAATTTCAACAATCGGATTAAAATTACGGGCACAGTAAGCAATCAAAGCTGAAAATCTGCACAAAAACTGCACGTGTTCTAGAAACAGCAATTTCTAGATATTTTGCCTAAAACATGTTCCGACCATCAAAACACTAGTTTGGGTTAAGCTTTTCAATAAAAACGTAAAAACGCCAAATTCGCACGTTTAAGGGGAGAAAAAGCCATTCAAAGTTTTGGGGAGTTGACACGTGAAATATGGGGATTTTTCTGGCTTTCAACCACTAAACCCGGCCTTAAACTTATGCCAAATACCACAAATTTATACTTTTTGGAAAATTCAGACGCTGATCTATTCATTAACACCAAAATATAGCACATCGGTTGAAAAATCAAGCCACAGCAATGCCGTAAAGGGAAAAAGTTTCCATAACTTGCCCCCAAAAATATAAGGAACCTTATAAAAACTAGTATTCTTATGAAAAGTACTACAAATTTGTATTCGACGTAAACAACAGACTGACAGCTACAAAATGAGACCAAAATTTTGATAATCGAATGGAAATTGTGATTACAGTGAACGATGAAAGCCAGAGGTCGGACAAGGAAATTTACGTATTTTAGACAAATACATGTCTATGCCTCCTAAGCGTCATAAAAATTAGTATTTTCATGCAAATTACTACATATTTGCACTTGACGCAAACTAAACAAACGCAACTATAAGATAAGACCAAAATTTCAACAATCGGATTAAAATTACGGGCACAGTAAGCAATCAAAGCTGAAAATCTGCACAAAAACTGCACGTGTTCTAGAAACAGCAATTTCTAGATATTTTGCCTAAAACATGTTCCGACCATCAAAACACTAGTTTGGGTTAAGCTTTTCAATAAAAACGTAAAAACGCCAAATTCGCACGTTTAAGGGGAGAAAAAGCCATTTAAAGTTTTGGGGAGTTGACACGTGAAATATGGGGATTTTTCTGGCTTTCAACCACTAAACCCGGCCTTAAACTTATGCCAAATACCACAAATTTATACTTTTTGGAAAATTCAGACGCTGATCTATTCATTAACACCAAAATATAGCACATCGGTTGAAAAATCAAGCCACAGCAATGCCGTAAAGGGAAAAAGTTTCCATAACTTGCCCCCAAAAATATAAGGAACCTTATAAAAACTAGTATTCTTATGAAAAGTACTACAAATTTGTATTCGACGTAAACAACAGACTGACAGCTACAAAATGAGACCAAAATTTTGATAATCGAATGGAAATTGTGGCTACAGTGAACGATGAAAGCCAGAGGTCGGACAAGGAAATTTACGTATTTTAGACAAATACATGTCTATGCCTCCTAAGCGTCATAAAAATTAGTATTTTCATGCAAATTACTACATATTTGCACTTGACGCAAACTAAACAAACGCAACTATAAGATAAGACCAAAATTTCAACAATCGGATTAAAATTACGGGCACAGTAAGCAATCAAAGCTGAAAATCTGCACAAAAACTGCACGTGTTCTAGAAACAGCAATTTCTAGATATTTTGCCTAAAACATGTTCCGACCATCAAAACACTAGTTTGGGTTAAGCTTTTCAATAAAAACGTAAAAACGCCAAATTCGCACGTTTAAGGGGAGAAAAAGCCATTTAAAGTTTTGGGGAGTTGACACGTGAAATATGGGGATTTTTCTGGCTTTCAACCACTAAACCCGGCCTTAAACTTATGCCAAATACCACAAATTTATACTTTTTGGAAAATTCAGACGCTGATCTATTCATTAACACCAAAATATAGCACATCGGTTGAAAAATCAAGCCACAGCAATGCCGTAAAGGGAAAAAGTTTCCATAACTTGCCCCCAAAAATATAAGGAACCTTATAAAAACTAGTATTCTTATGAAAAGTACTACAAATTTGTATTCGACGTAAACAACAGACTGACAGCTACAAAATGAGACCAAAATTTTGATAATCGAATGGAAATTGTGGCTACAGTGAACGATGAAAGCCAGAGGTCGGACAAGGAAATTTACGTATTTTAGACAAATACATGTCTATGCCTCCTAAGCGTCATAAAAATTAGTATTTTCATGCAAATTACTACATATTTGCACTTGACGCAAACTAAACAAACGCAACTATAAGATAAGACCAAAATTTCAACAATCGGATTAAAATTACGGGCACAGTAAGCAATCAAAGCTGAAAATCTGCACAAAAACTGCACGTGTTCTAGGAACAGCAATTTCTAGATATTTTGCCTAAAACATGTTCCGACCATCAAAACACTAGTTTGGGTTAAGCTTTTCAATAAAAACGTAAAAACGCCAAATTCGCACGTTTAAGGGGAGAAAAAGCCATTTAAAGTTTTGGGGAGTTGACACGTGAAATATGGGGATTTTTCTGGCTTTCAACCACTAAACCCGGCCTTAAACTTATGCCAAATACCACAAATTTATACTTTTTGGAAAATTCAGACGCTGATCTATTCATTAACACCAAAATATAGCACATCGGTTGAAAAATCAAGCCACAGCAATGCCGTAAAGGGAAAAAGTTTCCATAACTTGCCCCCAAAAATATAAGGAACCTTATAAAAACTAGTATTCTTATGAAAAGTACTACAAATTTGTATTCGACGTAAACAACAGACTGACAGCTACAAAATGAGACCAAAATTTTGATAATCGAATGGAAATTGTGGCTACAGTGAACGATGAAAGCCAGAGGTCGGACAAGGAAATTTACGTATTTTAGACAAATACATGTCTATGCCTCCTAAGCGTCATAAAAATTAGTATTTTCATGCAAATTACTACATATTTGCACTTGACGCAAACTAAACAAACGCAACTATAAGATAAGACCAAAATTTCAACAATCGGATTAAAATTACGGGCACAGTAAGCAATCAAAGCTGAAAATCTGCACAAAAACTGCACGTGTTCTAGAAACAGCAATTTCTAGATATTTTGCCTAAAACATGTTCCGACCATCAAAACACTAGTTTGGGTTAAGCTTTTCAATAAAAACGTAAAAACGCCAAATTCGCACGTTTAAGGGGAGAAAAAGCCATTCAAAGTTTTGGGGAGTTGACACGTGAAATATGGGGATTTTTCTGGCTTTCAACCACTAAACCCGGCCTTAAACTTATGCCAAATACCACAAATTTATACTTTTTGGAAAATTCAGACGCTGATCTATTCATTAACACCAAAATATAGCACATCGGTTGAAAAATCAAGCCACAGCAATGCCGTAAAGGGAAAAAGTTTCCATAACTTGCCCCCAAAAATATAAGGAACCTTATAAAAACTAGTATTCTTATGAAAAGTACTACAAATTTGTATTCGACGTAAACAACAGACTGACAGCTACAAAATGAGACCAAAATTTTGATAATCGAATGGAAATTGTGGCTACAGTGAACGATGAAAGCCAGAGGTCGGACAAGGAAATTTACGTATTTTAGACAAATACATGTCTATGCCTCCTAAGCGTCATAAAAATTAGTATTTTCATGCAAATTACTACATATTTGCACTTGACGCAAACTAAACAAACGCAACTATAAGATAAGACCAAAATTTCAACAATCGGATTAAAATTACGGGCACAGTAAGCAATCAAAGCTGAAAATCTGCACAAAAACCGCACGTGTTCTAGAAACAGCAATTTCTAGATATTTTGCCTAAAACATGTTCCGACCATCAAAACACTAGTTTGGGTTAAGCTTTTCAATAAAAACGTAAAAACGCCAAATTCGCACGTTTAAGGGGAGAAAAAGCCATTTAAAGTTTTGGGGAGTTGACACGTGAAATATGGGGATTTTTCTGGCTTTCAACCACTAAACCCGGCCTTAAACTTATGCCAAATACCACAAATTTATACTTTTTGGAAAATTCAGACGCTGATCTATTCATTAACACCAAAATATAGCACATCGGTTGAAAAATCAAGCCACAGCAATGCCGTAAAGGGAAAAAGTTTCCATAACTTGCCCCCAAAAATATAAGGAACCTTATAAAAACTAGTATTCTTATGAAAAGTACTACAAATTTGTATTCGACGTAAACAACAGACTGACAGCTACAAAATGAGACCAAAATTTTGATAATCGAATGGAAATTGTGGCTACAGTGAACGATGAAAGCCAGAGGTCGGACAAGGAAATTTACGTATTTTAGACAAATACATGTCTATGCCTCCTAAGCGTCATAAAAATTAGTATTTTCATGCAAATTACTACATATTTGCACTTGACGCAAACTAAACAAACGCAACTTTAAGATAAGACCAAAATTTCAACAATCAGATTAAAATTACGGGCACAGTAAGCAATCAAAGCTGAAAATGTGCACAAAAACTGCACGTGTTCTAGAAACAGCAATTTCTAGATATTTAGCCTAAAACATGTTCCGACCATCAAAACACTAGTTTGGGTTAAGCTTTTCAATAAAAACGTAAAAACGCCAAATTCGCACGTTTAAGGGGAGAAAAAGCCATTTAAAGTTTTGGGGACTTGACACGTGAAATATGGGGATTTTTCTGGCTTTCAACCACTAAACCCGGCCTTAAACTTATGCCAAATACCACAAATTTATACTTTTTGGAAAATTCAGACGCTGATCTATTCATTAACACCAAAATATAGCACATCGGTTGAAAAATCAAGCCACAGCAATGCCGTAAAGGGAAAAAGTTTCCATAACTTGCCCCCAAAAATATAAGGAACCTTATAAAAACTAGTATTCTTATGAAAAGTACTACAAATTTGTATTCGACGTAAACAACAGACTGACAGCTACAAAATGAGACCAAAATTTTGATAATCGAATGGAAATTGTGGCTACAGTGAACGATGAAAGCCAGAGGTCGGACAAGGAAATTTACGTATTTTAGACAAATACATGTCTATGCCTCCTAAGCGTCATAAAAATTAGTATTTTCATGCAAATTACTACATATTTGCACTTGACGCAAACTAAACAAACGCAACTATAAGATAAGACCAAAATTTCAACAATCAGATTAAAATTACGGGCACAGTAAGCAATCAAAGCTGAAAATCTGCACAAAAACTGCACGTGTTCTAGAAACAGCAATTTCTAGATATTTTGCCTAAAACATGTTCCGACCATCAAAACACTAGTTTGGGTTAAGCTTTTCAATAAAAACGTAAAAACGCCAAATTCGCACGTTTAAGGGGAGAAAAAGCCATTTAAAGTTTTGGGGAGTTGGCACGTGAAATATGGGGATTTTTCTGGCTTTCAACCACTAAACCCGGCCTTAAACTTATGCCAAATACCACAAATTTATACTTTTTGGAAAATTCAGACGCTGATCTATTCATTAACACCAAAATATAGCACATCGGTTGAAAAATCAAGCCACAGCAATGCCGTAAAGGGAAAAAGTTTCCATAACTTGCCCCCAAAAATATAAGGAACCTTATAAAAACTAGTATTCTTATGAAAAGTACTACAAATTTGTATTCGACGTAAACAACAGACTGACAGCTACAAAATGAGACCAAAATTTTGATAATCGAATGGAAATTGTGGCTACAGTGAACGATGAAAGCCAGAGGTCGGACAAGGAAATTTACGTATTTTAGACAAATACATGTCTATGCCTCCTAAGCGTCATAAAAATTAGTATTTTCATGCAAATTACTACATATTTGCACTTGACGCAAACTAAACAAACGCAGCTATAAGATAAGACCAAAATTTCAACAATCGGATTAAAATTACGGGCACAGTAAGCAATCAAAGCTGAAAATCTGCACAAAAACTGCACGTGTTCTAGGAACAGCGATTTCTAGATATTTTGCCTAAAACATGTTCCGACCATCAAAACACTAGTTTGGGTTAAGCTTTTCAATAAAAACGTAAAAACGCCAAATTCGCACGTTTAAGGGGAGAAAAAGCCATTTAAAGTTTTGGGGAGTTGACACGTGAAATATGGGGATTTTTCTGGCTTTCAACCACTAAACCCGGCCTTAAACTTATGCCAAATACCACAAATTTATACTTTTTGGAAAATTCAGACGCTGATCTATTCATTAACACCAAAATATAGCACATCGGTTGAAAAATCAAGCCACAGCAATGCCGTAAAGGGAAAAAGTTTCCATAACTTGCCCCCAAAAATATAAGGAACCTTATAAAAACTAGTATTCTTATGAAAAGTACTACAAATTTGTATTCGACGTAAACAACAGGCTGACAGCTACAAAATGAGACCAAAATTTTGATAATCGAATGGAAATTGTGGCTACAGTGAACGATGAAAGCCAGAGGTCGGACAAGGAAATTTACGTATTTTAGACAAATACATGTCTATGCCTCCTAAGCGTCATAAAAATTAGTATTTTCATGCAAATTACTACATATTTGCACTTGACGCAAACTAAACAAACGCAACTATAAGATAAGACCAAAATTTCAACAATCGGATTAAAATTACGGGCACAGTAAGCAATCAAAGCTGAAAATCTGCACAAAAACTGCACGTGTTATAGAAACAGCAATTTCTAGATATTTTGCCTAAAACATGTTCCGACCATCAAAACACTAGTTTGGGTTAAGCTTTTCAATAAAAACGTAAAAACGCCAAATTCGCACGTTTAAGGGGAGAAAAAGCCATTCAAAGTTTTGGGGAGTTGACACGTGAAATATGGGGATTTTTCTGGCTTTTAACCACTAAACCCGGCCTTAAACTTATGCCAAATACCACAAATTTATACTTTTTGGAAAATTCAGACGCTGATCTATTCATTAACACCAAAATATAGCACATCGGTTGAAAAATCAAGCCACAGCAATGCCGTAAAGGGAAAAAGTTTCCATAACTTGCCCCCAAAAATATAAGGAACCTTATAAAAACTAGTATTCTTATGAAAAGTACTACAAATTTGTATTCGACGTAAACAACAGACTGACAGCTACAAAATGAGACCAAAATTTTGATAATCGAATGGAAATTGTGGCTACAGTGAACGATGAAAGCCAGAGGTCGGACAAGGAAATTTACGTATTTTAGACAAATACATGTCTATGCCTCCTAAGCGTCATAAAAATTAGTATTTTCATGCAAATTACTACATATTTGCACTTGACGCAAACTAAACAAACGCAACTATAAGATAAGACCAAAATTTCAACAATCGGATTAAAATTACGGGCACAGTAAGCAATCAAAGCTGAAAATCTGCACAAAAACTGCACGTGTTCTAGGAACAGCGATTTCTAGATATTTTGCCTAAAACATGTTCCGACCATCAAAACACTAGTTTGGGTTAAGCTTTTCAATAAAAACGTAAAAACGCCAAATTCGCACGTTTAAGGGAAGAAAAAGCCATTTAAAGTTTTGGGGAGTTGACACGTGAAATATGGGGATTTTTCTGGCTTTCAACCACTAAACCCGGCCTTAAACTTATGCCAAATACCACAAATTTATACTTTTTGGAAAATTCAGACGCTGATCTATTCATTAACACCAAAATATAGCACATCGGTTGAAAAATCAAGCCACAGCAATGCCGTAAAGGGAAAAAGTTTCCATAACTTGCCCCCAAAAATATAAGGAACCTTATAAAAACTAGTATTCTTATGAAAAGTACTACAAATTTATATTCGACGTAAACAACAGACTGACAGCTACAAAATGAGACCAAAATTTTGATAATCGAATGGAAATTGTGGCTACAGTGAACGATGAAAGCCAGAGGTCGGACAAGGAAATTTACGTATTTTAGACAAATACATGTCTATGCCTCCTAAGCGTCATAAAAATTAGTATTTTCATGCAAATTACTACATATTTGCACTTGACGCAAACTAAACAAACGCAACTATAAGATAAGACCAAAATTTCAACAATTGGATTAAAATTACGGGCACAGTAAGCAATCAAAGCTGAAAATCTGCACAAAAACTGCACGTGTTCTAGAAACAGCAATTTCTAGATATTTTGCCTAAAACATGTTCCGACCATCAAAACAATAGTTTGGGTTAAGCTTTTCAATAAAAACGTAAAAACGCCAAATTCGCACGTTTAAGGGGAGAAAAAGCCATTCAAAGTTTTGGGGAGTTGACACGTGAAATATGGGGATTTTTCTGGCTTTTAACCACTAAACCCGGCCTTAAACTTATGCCAAATACCACAAATTTATACTTTTTGGAAAATTCAGACGCTGATCTATTCATTAACACCAAAATATAGCACATCGGTTGAAAAATCAAGCCACAGCAATGCCGTAAAGGGAAAAAGTTTCCATAACTTGCCCCCAAAAATATAAGGAACCTTATAAAAACTAGTATTCTTATGAAAAGTACTACAAATTTGTATTCGACGTAAACAACAGACTGACAGCTACAAAATGAGACCAAAATTTTGATAATCGAATGGAAATTGTGGCTACAGTGAACGATGAAAGCCAGAGGTCGGACAAGGAAATTTACGTATTTTAGACAAATACATGTCTATGCCTCCTAAGCGTCATAAAAATTAGTATTTTCATGCAAATTACTACATATTTGCACTTGACGCAAACTAAACAAACGCAACTATAAGATAAGACCAAAATTTCAACAATCGGATTAAAATTACGGGCACAGTAAGCAATCAAAGCTGAAAATCTGCACAAAAACTGCACGTGTTCTAGAAACAGCAATTTCTAGATATTTTGCCTAAAACATGTTCCGACCATCAAAACAATAGTTTGGGTTAAGCTTTTCAATAAAAACGTAAAAACGCCAAATTCGCACGTTTAAGGGGAGAAAAAGCCATTCAAAGTTTTGGGGAGTTGACACGTGAAATATGGGGATTTTTCTGGCTTTTAACCACTAAACCCGGCCTTAAACTTATGCCAAATACCACAAATTTATACTTTTTGGAAAATTCAGACGCTGATCTATTCATTAACACCAAAATATAGCACATCGGTTGAAAAATCAAGCCACAGCAATGCCGTAAAGGGAAAAAGTTTCCATAACTTGCCCCCAAAAATATAAGGAACCTTATAAAAACTAGTATTCTTATGAAAAGTACTACAAATTTGTATTCGACGTAAACAACAGACTGACAGCTACAAAATGAGACCAAAATTTTGATAATCGAATGGAAATTGTGGCTACAGTGAACGATGAAAGCCAGAGGTCGGACAAGGAAATTTACGTATTTTAGACAAATACATGTCTATGCCTCCTAAGCGTCATAAAAATTAGTATTTTCATGCAAATTACTACATATTTGCACTTGACGCAAACTAAACAAACGCAACTATAAGATAAGACCAAAATTTCAACAATCGGATTAAAATTACGGGCACAGTAAGCAATCAAAGCTGAAAATCTGCACAAAAACCGCACGTGTTCTAGAAACAGCAATTTCTAGATATTTTGCCTAAAACATGTTCCGACCATCAAAACACTAGTTTGGGTTAAGCTTTTCAATAAAAACGTAAAAACGCCAAATTCGCACGTTTAAGGGGAGAAAAAGCCATTTAAAGTTTTGGGGAGTTGACACGTGAAATATGGGGATTTTTCTGGCTTTCAACCACTAAACCCGGCCTTAAACTTATGCCAAATACCACAAATTTATACTTTTTGGAAAATTCAGACGCTGATCTATTCATTAACACCAAAATATAGCACATCGGTTGAAAAATCAAGCCACAGCAATGCCGTAAAGGGAAAAAGTTTCCATAACTTGCCCCCAAAAATATAAGGAACCTTATAAAAACTAGTATTCTTATGAAAAGTACTACAAATTTGTATTCGACGTAAACAACAGACTGACAGCTACAAAATGAGACCAAAATTTTGATAATCGAATGGAAATTGTGGCTACAGTGAACGATGAAAGCCAGAGGTCGGACAAGGAAATTTACGTATTTTAGACAAATACATGTCTATGCCTCCTAAGCGTCATAAAAATTAGTATTTTCATGCAAATTACTACATATTTGCACTTGACGCAAACTAAACAAACGCAACTATAAGATAAGACCAAAATTTCAACAATCGGATTAAAATTACGGGCACAGTAAGCAATCAAAGCTGAAAATCTGCACAAAAACTGCACGTGTTCTAGGAACAGCGATTTCTAGATATTTTGCCTAAAACATGTTCCGACCATCAAAACACTAGTTTGGGTTAAGCTTTTCAATAAAAACGTAAAAACGCCAAATTCGCACGTTTAAGGGAAGAAAAAGCCATTTAAAGTTTTGGGGAGTTGACACGTGAAATATGGGGATTTTTCTGGCTTTCAACCACTAAACCCGGCCTTAAACTTATGCCAAATACCACAAATTTATACTTTTTGGAAAATTCAGACGCTGATCTATTCATTAACACCAAAATATAGCACATCGGTTGAAAAATCAAGCCACAGCAATGCCGTAAAGGGAAAAAGTTTCCATAACTTGCCCCCAAAAATATAAGGAACCTTATAAAAACTAGTATTCTTATGAAAAGTACTACAAATTTATATTCGACGTAAACAACAGACTGACAGCTACAAAATGAGACCAAAATTTTGATAATCGAATGGAAATTGTGGCTACAGTGAACGATGAAAGCCAGAGGTCGGACAAGGAAATTTACGTATTTTAGACAAATACATGTCTATGCCTCCTAAGCGTCATAAAAATTAGTATTTTCATGCAAATTACTACATATTTGCACTTGACGCAAACTAAACAAACGCAACTATAAGATAAGACCAAAATTTCAACAATCGGATTAAAATTACGGGCACAGTAAGCAATCAAAGCTGAAAATCTGCACAAAAACTGCACGTGTTCTAGAAACAGCAATTTCTAGATATTTTGCCTAAAACATGTTCCGACCATCAAAACAATAGTTTGGGTTAAGCTTTTCAATAAAAACGTAAAAACGCCAAATTCGCACGTTTAAGGGGAGAAAAAGCCATTCAAAGTTTTGGGGAGTTGACACGTGAAATATGGGGATTTTTCTGGCTTTTAACCACTAAACCCGGCCTTAAACTTATGCCAAATACCACAAATTTATACTTTTTGGAAAATTCAGACGCTGATCTATTCATTAACACCAAAATATAGCACATCGGTTGAAAAATCAAGCCACAGCAATGCCGTAAAGGGAAAAAGTTTCCATAACTTGCCCCCAAAAATATAAGGAACCTTATAAAAACTAGTATTCTTATGAAAAGTACTACAAATTTGTATTCGACGTAAACAACAGACTGACAGCTACAAAATGAGACCAAAATTTTGATAATCGAATGGAAATTGTGGCTACAGTGAACGATGAAAGCCAGAGGTCGGACAAGGAAATTTACGTATTTTAGACAAATACATGTCTATGCCTCCTAAGCGTCATAAAAATTAGTATTTTCATGCAAATTACTACATATTTGCACTTGACGCAAACTAAACAAACGCAACTATAAGATAAGACCAAAATTTCAACAATCGGATTAAAATTACGGGCACAGTAAGCAATCAAAGCTGAAATCTGCACAAAAACTGCACGTGTTCTAGAAACAGCAATTTCTAGATATTTTGCCTAAAACATGTTCCGACCATCAAAACAATAGTTTGGGTTAAGCTTTTCAATAAAAACGTAAAAACGCCAAATTCGCACGTTTAAGGGGAGAAAAAGCCATTCAAAGTTTTGGGGAGTTGACACGTGAAATATGGGGATTTTTCTGGCTTTTAACCACTAAACCCGGCCTTAAACTTATGCCAAATACCACAAATTTATACTTTTTGGAAAATTCAGACGCTGATCTATTCATTAACACCAAAATATAGCACATCGGTTGAAAAATCAAGCCACAGCAATGCCGTAAAGGGAAAAAAGTTTCCATAACTTGCCCCCCAAAAATATAAGGAACCTTATAAAAACTAGTATTCTTATGAAAAGTACTACAAATTTGTATTCGACGTAAACAACAGACTGACAGCTACAAAATGAGACCAAAATTTTGATAATCGAATGGAAATTGTGGCTACAGTGAACGATGAAAGCCAGAGGTCGGACAAGGAAATTTACGTATTTTAGACAAATACATGTCTATGCCTCCTAAGCGTCATAAAAATTAGTATTTTCATGCAAATTACTACATATTTGCACTTGACGCAAACTAAACAAACGCAACTATAAGATAAGACCAAAATTTCAACAATCGGATTAAAATTACGGGCACAGTAAGCAATCAAAGCTGAAAATCTGCACAAAAACCGCACGTGTTCTAGAAACAGCAATTTCTAGATATTTTGCCTAAAACATGTTCCGACCATCAAAACACTAGTTTGGGTTAAGCTTTTCAATAAAAACGTAAAAACGCCAAATTCGCACGTTTAAGGGGAGAAAAAGCCATTTAAAGTTTTGGGGAGTTGACACGTGAAATATGGGGATTTTTCTGGCTTTCAACCACTAAACCCGGCCTTAAACTTATGCCAAATACCACAAATTTATACTTTTTGGAAAATTCAGACGCTGATCTATTCATTAACACCAAAATATAGCACATCGGTTGAAAAATCAAGCCACAGCAATGCCGTAAAGGGAAAAAGTTTCCATAACTTGCCCCCAAAAATATAAGGAACCTTATAAAAACTAGTATTCTTATGAAAAGTACTACAAATTTGTATTCGACGTAAACAACAGACTGACAGCTACAAAATGAGACCAAAATTTTGATAATCGAATGGAAATTGTGGCTACAGTGAACGATGAAAGCCAGAGGTCGGACAAGGAAATTTACGTATTTTAGACAAATACATGTCTATGCCTCCTAAGCGTCATAAAAATTAGTATTTTCATGCAAATTACTACATATTTGCACTTGACGCAAAACTAAACAAACGCAACTTTAAGATAAGACCAAAATTTCAACAATCAGATTAAAATTACGGGCACAGTAAGCAATCAAAGCTGAAAATGTGCACAAAAACTGCACGTGTTCTAGAAACAGCAATTTCTAGATATTTAGCCTAAAACATGTTCCGACCATCAAAACACTAGTTTGGGTTAAGCTTTTCAATAAAAACGTAAAAACGCCAAATTCGCACGTTTAAGGGGAGAAAAAGCCATTTAAAGTTTTGGGGACTTGACACGTGAAATATGGGGATTTTTCTGGCTTTCAACCACTAAACCCGGCCTTAAACTTATGCCAAATACCACAAATTTATACTTTTTGGAAAATTCAGACGCTGATCTATTCATTAACACCAAATATAGCACATCGGTTGAAAAATCAAGCCACAGCAATGCCGTAAAGGGAAAAAGTTTCCATAACTTGCCCCCAAAAATATAAGGAACCTTATAAAAACTAGTATTCTTATGAAAAGTACTACAAATTTGTATTCGACGTAAACAACAGGCTGACAGCTACAAAATGAGACCAAAATTTTGATAATCGAATGGAAATTGTGGCTACAGTGAACGATGAAAGCCAGAGGTCGGACAAGGAAATTTACGTATTTTAGACAAATACATGTCTATGCCTCCTAAGCGTCATAAAAATTAGTATTTTCATGCAAATTACTACATATTTGCACTTGACGCAAACTAAACAAACGCAACTATAAGATAAGACCAAAATTTCAACAATCGGATTAAAATTACGGGCACAGTAAGCAATCAAAGCTGAAAATCTGCACAAAAACTGCACGTGTTATAGAAACAGCAATTTCTAGATATTTTGCCTAAAACATGTTCCGACCATCAAAACACTAGTTTGGGTTAAGCTTTTCAATAAAAACGTAAAAAACGCCAAATTCGCACGTTTAAGGGGAGAAAAAGCCATTCAAAGTTTTGGGGAGTTGACACGTGAAATATGGGGATTTTTCTGGCTTTTAACCACTAAACCCGGCCTTAAACTTATGCCAAATACCACAAATTTATACTTTTTGGAAAATTCAGACGCTGATCTATTCATTAACACCAAAATATAGCACATCGGTTGAAAAATCAAGCCACAGCAATGCCGTAAAGGGAAAAAGTTTCCATAACTTGCCCCCAAAAATATAAGGAACCTTATAAAAACTAGTATTCTTATGAAAAGTACTACAAATTTGTATTCGACGTAAACAACAGACTGACAGCTACAAAATGAGACCAAAATTTTGATAATCGAATGGAAATTGTGGCTACAGTGAACGATGAAAGCCAGAGGTCGGACAAGGAAATTTACGTATTTTAGACAAATACATGTCTATGCCTCCTAAGCGTCATAAAAATTAGTATTTTCATGCAAATTACTACATATTTGCACTTGACGCAAACTAAACAAACGCAACTATAAGATAAGACCAAAATTTCAACAATCGGATTAAAATTACGGGCACAGTAAGCAATCAAAGCTGAAAATCTGCACAAAAACTGCACGTGTTCTAGGAACAGCGATTTCTAGATATTTTGCCTAAAACATGTTCCGACCATCAAAACACTAGTTTGGGTTAAGCTTTTCAATAAAAACGTAAAAACGCCAAATTCGCACGTTTAAGGGAAGAAAAAGCCATTTAAAGTTTTGGGGGAGTTGACACGTGAAATATGGGGATTTTTCTGGCTTTCAACCACTAAACCCGGCCTTAAACTTATGCCAAATACCACAAATTTATACTTTTTGGAAAATTCAGACGCTGATCTATTCATTAACACCAAAATATAGCACATCGGTTGAAAAATCAAGCCACAGCAATGCCGTAAAGGGAAAAAGTTTCCATAACTTGCCCCCAAAAATATAAGGAACCTTATAAAAACTAGTATTCTTATGAAAAGTACTACAAATTTATATTCGACGTAAACAACAGACTGACAGCTACAAAATGAGACCAAAATTTTGATAATCGAATGGAAATTGTGGCTACAGTGAACGATGAAAGCCAGAGGTCGGACAAGGAAATTTACGTATTTTAGACAAATACATGTCTATGCCTCCTAAGCGTCATAAAAATTAGTATTTTCATGCAAATTACTACATATTTGCACTTGACGCAAACTAAACAAACGCAACTATAAGATAAGACCAAAATTTCAACAATCGGATTAAAATTACGGGCACAGTAAGCAATCAAAGCTGAAAATCTGCACAAAAACTGCACGTGTTCTAGAAACAGCAATTTCTAGATATTTTGCCTAAAACATGTTCCGACCATCAAAACAATAGTTTGGGTTAAGCTTTTCAATAAAAACGTAAAAACGCCAAATTCGCACGTTTAAGGGGAGAAAAAGCCATTCAAAGTTTTGGGGAGTTGACACGTGAAATATGGGGATTTTTCTGGCTTTTAACCACTAAACCCGGCCTTAAACTTATGCCAAATACCACAAATTTATACTTTTTGGAAAATTCAGACGCTGATCTATTCATTAACACCAAAATATAGCACATCGGTTGAAAAATCAAGCCACAGCAATGCCGTAAAGGGAAAAAGTTTCCATAACTTGCCCCCAAAAATATAAGGAACCTTATAAAAACTAGTATTCTTATGAAAAGTACTACAAATTTGTATTCGACGTAAACAACAGACTGACAGCTACAAAATGAGACCAAAATTTTGATAATCGAATGGAAATTGTGGCTACAGTGAACGATGAAAGCCAGAGGTCGGACAAGGAAATTTACGTATTTTAGACAAATACATGTCTATGCCTCCTAAGCGTCATAAAAATTAGTATTTTCATGCAAATTACTACATATTTGCACTTGACGCAAACTAAACAAACGCAACTATAAGATAAGACCAAAATTTCAACAATCGGATTAAAATTACGGGCACAGTAAGCAATCAAAGCTGAAAATCTGCACAAAAACTGCACGTGTTCTAGAAACAGCAATTTCTAGATATTTTGCCTAAAACATGTTCCGACCATCAAAACAATAGTTTGGGTTAAGCTTTTCAATAAAAACGTAAAAACGCCAAATTCGCACGTTTAAGGGGAGAAAAAGCCATTCAAAGTTTTGGGGAGTTGACACGTGAAATATGGGGATTTTTCTGGCTTTTAACCACTAAACCCGGCCTTAAACTTATGCCAAATACCACAAATTTATACTTTTTGGAAAATTCAGACGCTGATCTATTCATTAACACCAAAATATAGCACATCGGTTGAAAAATCAAGCCACAGCAATGCCGTAAAGGGAAAAAGTTTCCATAACTTGCCCCCAAAAATATAAGGAACCTTATAAAAACTAGTATTCTTATGAAAAGTACTACAAATTTGTATTCGACGTAAACAACAGACTGACAGCTACAAAATGAGACCAAAATTTTGATAATCGAATGGAAATTGTGGCTACAGTGAACGATGAAAGCCAGAGGTCGGACAAGGAAATTTACGTATTTTAGACAAATACATGTCTATGCCTCCTAAGCGTCATAAAAATTAGTATTTTCATGCAAATTACTGCATATTTGCACTTGACGCAAACTAAACAAACGCAACTATAAGATAAGACCAAAATTTCAACAATCGGACTAAAATTACGGGCACAGTAAGCAATCAAAGCTGAAAAATCTGCACAAAAACTGCACGTGTTCTAGGAACAGCAATTTCTAGATATTTTGCCTAAAACATGTTCCGACCATCAAAACACTAGTTTGGGTTAAGCTTTTCAATAAAAACGTAAAAACGCCAAATTCGCACGTTTAAGGGGAGAAAAAGCCATTTAAAGTTTTGGGGAGTTGACACGTGAAATATGGGGATTTTTCTGGCTTTCAACCACTAAACCCGGCCTTAAACTTATGCCAAATACCACAAATTTATACTTTTTGGAAAATTCAGACGCTGATCTATTCATTAACACCAAAATATAGCACATCGGTTGAAAAATCAAGCCACAGCAATGCCGTAAAGGGAAAAAGTTTCCATAACTTGCCCCCAAAAATATAAGGAACCTTATAAAAACTAGTATTCTTATGAAAAGTACTACAAATTTGTATTCGACGTAAACAACAGACTGACAGCTACAAAATGAGACCAAAATTTTGATAATCGAATGGAAATTGTGGCTACAGTGAACGATGAAAGCCAGAGGTCGGACAAGGAAATTTACGTATTTTAGACAAATACATGTCTATGCCTCCTAAGCGTCATAAAAATTAGTATTTTCATGCAAATTACTACATATTTGCACTTGACGCAAACTAAACAAACGCAACTATAAGATAAGACCAAAATTTCAACAATCGGATTAAAATTACGGGCACAGTAAGCAATCAAAGCTGAAAATCTGCACAAAAACTGCACGTGTTCTAGAAACAGCAATTTCTAGATATTTTGCCTAAAACATGTTCCGACCATCAAAACACTAGTTTGGGTTAAGCTTTTCAATAAAAACGTAAAAACGCCAAATTCGCACGTTTAAGGGGAGAAAAAGCCATTCAAAGTTTTGGGGAGTTGACACGTGAAATATGGGGATTTTTCTGGCTTTCAACCACTAAACCTGGCCTTAAACTTATGCCAAATACCACAAATTTATACTTTTAGAAAATTCAGACGCTGATCTATTCATTAACACCAAAATATAGCACATCGGTTGAAAAATCAAGCCACAGCAATGCCGTAAAGGGAAAAAGTTTCCATAACTTGCCCCCAAAAATATAAGGAACCTTATAAAAACTAGTATTCTTATGAAAAGTACTACAAATTTATATTCGACGTAAACAACAGACTGACAGCTACAAAATGAGACCAAAATTTTGATAATCGAATGGAAATTGTGGCTACAGTGAACGATGAAAGCCAGAGGTCGGACAAGGAAATTTACGTATTTTAGACAAATACATGTCTATGCCTCCTAAGCGTCATAAAAATTAGTATTTTCATGCAAATTACTACATATTTGCACTTGACGCAAACTAAACAAACGCAACTATAAGATAAGACCAAAATTTCAACAATCGGATTAAAATTACGGGCACAGTAAGCAATCAAAGCTGAAAATCTGCACAAAAACTGCACGTGTTCTAGAAACAGCAATTTCTAGATATTTTGCCTAAAACATGTTCCGACCATCAAAACACTAGTTTGGGTTAAGCTTTTCAATAAAAACGTAAAAACGCCAAATTCGCACGTTTAAGGGGAGAAAAAGCCATTCAAAGTTTTGGGGAGTTGACACGTGAAATATGGGGATTTTTCTGGCTTTCAACCACTAAACCCGGCCTTAAACTTATGCCGAATACCACAAATTTATACTTTTTGGAAAATTCAGACGCTGATCTATTCATTAACACCAAAATATAGCACATCGGTTGAAAAATCAAGCCACAGCAATGCCGTAAAGGGAAAAAGTTTCCATAACTTGCCCCCAAAAATATAAGGAACCTTATAAAAACTAGTATTCTTATGAAAAGTACTACAAATTTGTATTCGACGTAAACAACAGACTGACAGCTACAAAATGAGACCAAAATTTTGATAATCGAATGGAAATTGTGGCTACAGTGAACGATGAAAGCCAGAGGTCGGACAAGGAAATTTACGTATTTTAGACAAATACATGTCTATGCTTCCTAAGCGTCATAAAAATTAGTATTTTCATGCAAATTACTACATATTTGCACTTGACGCAAACTAAACAAACGCAACTATAAGATAAGACCAAAATTTCAACAATCGGATTAAAATTACGGGCACAGTAAGCAATCAAAGCTGAAAATCTGCACAAAAACTGCACGTGTTCTAGGAACAGCAATTTCTAGATATTTTGCCTAAAACATGTTCCGACCATCAAAACACTAGTTTGGGTTAAGCTTTTCAATAAAAACGTAAAAACGCCAAATTCGCACGTTTAAGGGGAGAAAAAAGCCATTCAAAGTTTTGGGGAGTTGACACGTGAAATATGGGGATTTTTCTGGCTTTCAACCACTAAACCTGGCCTTAAACTTATGCCAAATACCACAAATTTATACTTTTTGGAAAATTCAGACGCTGATCTATTCATTAACACCAAAATATAGCACATCGGTTGAAAAATCAAGCCACAGCAATGCCGTAAAGGGAAAAAGTTTCCATAACTTGCCCCCAAAAATATAAGGAACCTTATAAAAACTAGTATTCTTATGAAAAGTACTACAAATTTGTATTCGGCGTAAACAACAGACTGACAGCTACAAAATGAGACCAAAATTTTGATAATCGAATGGAAATTGTGGCTACAGTGAACGATGAAAGCCAGAGGTCGGACAAGGAAATTTACGTATTTTAGACAAATACATGTCTATGCCTCCTAAGCGTCATAAAAATTAGTATTTTCATGCAAATTACTACATATTTGCACTTGACGCAAACTAAACAAACGCAACTATAAGATAAGACCAAAATTTCAACAATCGGATTAAAATTACGGGCACAGTAAGCAATCAAAGCTGAAAATCTGCACAAAAACTGCACGTGTTCTAGGAACAGCAATTTCTAGATATTTTGCCTAAAACATGTTCCGACCATCAAAACACTAGTTTAGGTTAAGCTTTTCAATAAAAACGTAAAAACGCCAAATTCGCACGTTTAAGGGGAGAAAAAGCCATTTAAAGTTTTGGGGAGTTGACACGTGAAATATGGGGATTTTTCTGGCTTTCAACCACTAAACCCGGCCTTAAACTTATGCCAAATACCACAAATTTATAGTTTTTGGAAAATTCAGACGCTGATCTATTCATTAACACCAAAATATAGCACATCGGTTGAAAAATCAAGCCACAGCAATGCCGTAAAGGGAAAAAGTTTCCATAACTTGCCCCCAAAAATATAAGGAACCTTATAAAAACTAGTATTCTTATGAAAAGTACTACAAATTTGTATTCGGCGTAATCAACAGACTGACAGCTACAAAATGAGACCAAAATTTTGATAATCGAATGGAAATTGTAGCTACAGTGAACGATGAAAGCCAGAGGTCGGACAAGGAAATTTACGTATTTTAGACAAATACATGTCTATGCCTCCTAAGCGTCATAAAAATTAGTATTTTCATGCAAATTACTACATATTTGCACTTGACGCAAACTAAACAAACGCAACTATAAGATAAGACCAAAATTTCAACAATCGGATTAAAATTACGGGCACAGTAAGCAATCAAAGCTGAAAATCTGCACAAAAACTGCACGTGTTCTAGAAACAGCAATTTCTAGATATTTTGCCTAAAACATGTTCCGACCATCAAAACACTAGTTTGGGTTAAGCTTTTCAATAAAAACGTAAAAACGCCAAATTCGCACGTTTAAGGGGAGAAAAAGCCATTCAAAGTTTTGGGGAGTTGACACGTGAAATATGGGGATTTTTCTGGCTTTCAACCACTAAACCCGGCCTTAAACTTATGCCAAATACCACAAATTTATACTTTTTGGAAAATTCAGACGCTGATCTATTCATTAACACCAAAATATAGCACATCGGTTGAAAAATCAAGCCACAGCAATGCCGTAAAGGGAAAAAGTTTCCATAACTTGCCCCCAAAAATATAAGGAACCTTATAAAAACTAGTATTCTTATGAAAAGTACTACAAATTTGTATTCGACGTAAACAACAGACTGACAGCTACAAAATGAGACCAAAATTTTGATAATCGAATGGAAATTGTGGCTACAGTGAACGATGAAAGCCAGAGGTCGGACAAGGAAATTTACGTATTTTAGACAAATACATGTCTATGCCTCCTAAGCGTCATAAAAATTAGTATTTTCATGCAAATTACTACATATTTGCACTTGACGCAAACTAAACAAACGCAACTATAAGATAAGACCAAAATTTCAACAATCAGATTAAAATTACGGGCACAGTAAGCAATCAAAGCTGAAAATCTGCACAAAAACTGCACGTGTTCTAGAAACAGCAATTTCTAGATATTTTGCCTAAAACATGTTCCGACCATCAAAACACTAGTTTGGGTTAAGCTTTTCAATAAAAACGTAAAAACGCCAAATTCGCACGTTTAAGGGGAGAAAAAGCCATTTAAAGTTTTGGGGAGTTGACACGTGAAATATGGGGATTTTTCTGGCTTTCAACCACTAAACCCGGCCTTAAACTTATGCCAAATACCACAAATTTATACTTTTTGGATAATTCAGACGCTGATCTATTCATTAACACCAAAATATAGCACATCGGTTGAAAAATCAAGCCACAGCAATGCCGTAAAGGGAAAAAGTTTCCATAACTTGCCCCCAAAAATATAAGGAACCTTATAAAAACTAGTATTCTTATGAAAAGTACTACAAATTTGTATTCGACGTAAACAACAGACTGACAACTACAAAATGAGACCAAAATTTTGATAATCGAATGGAAATTGTGGCTACAGTGAACGATGAAAGCCAGAGGTCGGACAAGGAAATTTACGTATTTTAGACAAATACATGTCTATGCCTCCTAAGCGTCATAAAAATTAGTATTTTCATGCAAATTACTACATATTTGCACTTGACGCAAACTAAACAAACGCAACTATAAGATAAGACCAAAATTTCAACAATCGGATTAAAATTACGGGCACAGTAAGCAATCAAAGCTGAAAATCTGCACAAAAACTGCACGTGTTCTAGGAACAGCAATTTCTAGATATTTTGCCTAAAACATGTTCCGACCATCAAAACACTAGTTTGGGTTAAGCTTTTCAATAAAAACGTAAAAACGCCAAATTCGCACGTTTAAGGGGAGAAAAAGCCATTTAAAGTTTTGGGGAGTTGACACGTGAAATATGGGGATTTTTCTGGCTTTCAACCACTAAACCCGGCCTTAAACTTATGCCAAATACCACAAATTTATACTTTTTGGAAAATTCAGACGCTGATCTATTCATTAACACCAAAATATAGCACATCGGTTGAAAAATCAAGCCACAGCAATGCCGTAAAGGGAAAAAGTTTCCATAACTTGCCCCCAAAAATATAAGGAACCTTATAAAAACTAGTATTCTTATGAAAAGTACTACAAATTTGTATTCGACGTAAACAACAGACTGACAGCTACAAAATGAGACCAAAATTTTGATAATCGAATGGAAATTGTGGCTACAGTGAACGATGAAAGCCAGAGGTCGGACAAGGAAATTTACGTATTTTAGACAAATACATGTCTATGCCTCCTAAGCGTCATAAAAATTAGTATTTTCATGCAAATTACTGCATATTTGCACTTGACGCAAACTAAACAAACGCAACTATAAGATAAGACCAAAATTTCAACAATCGGACTAAAATTACGGGCACAGTAAGCAATCAAAGCTGAAAATCTGCACAAAAACTGCACGTGTTCTAGAAACAGCAATTTCTAGATATTTTGCCTAAAACATGTTCCGACCATCAAAACACTAGTTTGGGTTAAGCTTTTCAATAAAAACGTAAAAACGCCAAATTCGCACGTTTAAGGGGAGAAAAAGCCATTCAAAGTTTTGGGGAGTTGACACGTGAAATATGGGGATTTTTCTGGCTTTCAACCACTAAACCCGGCCTTAAACTTATGCCAAATACCACAAATTTATACTTTTTGGAAAATTCAGACGCTGATCTATTCATTAACACCAAAATATAGCACATCGGTTGAAAAATCAAGCCACAGCAATGCCGTAAAGGGAAAAAGTTTCCATAACTTGCCCCCAAAAATATAAGGAACCTTATAAAAACTAGTATTCTTATGAAAAGTACTACAAATTTGTATTCGACGTAAACAACAGACTGACAGCTACAAAATGAGACCAAAATTTTGATAATCGAATGGAAATTGTGGCTACAGTGAACGATGAAAGCCAGAGGTCGGACAAGGAAATTTACGTATTTCAGACAAAAACATGTCTATGCCTCCTAAGCGTCATAAAAATTAGTATTTTCATGCAAATTACTACATATTTGCACTTGACGCAAACTAAACAAACGCAACTATAAGATAAGACCAAAATTTCAACAATCGGATTAAAATTACGGGCACAGTAAGCAATCAAAGCTGAAAATCTGCACAAAAACTGCACGTGTTCTAGAAACAGCAATTTCTAGATATTTTGCCTAAAACATGTTCCGACCATCAAAACACTAGTTTGGGTTAAGCTTTTCAATAAAAACGTAAAAACGCCAAATTCGCACGTTTAAGGGGAGAAAAAGCCATTTAAAGTTTTGGGGAGTTGACACGTGAAATATGGGGATTTTTCTGGCTTTCAACCACTAAACCCGGCCTTAAACTTATGCCAAATACCACAAATTTATACTTTTTGGAAAATTCAGACGCTGATCTATTCATTAACACCAAAATATAGCACATCGGTTGAAAAATCAAGCCACAGCAATGCCGTAAAGGGAAAAAGTTTCCATAACTTGCCCCCAAAAATATAAGGAACCTTATAAAAACTAGTATTCTTATGAAAAGTACTACAAATTTGTATTCGACGTAAACAACAGACTGACAGCTACAAAATGAGACCAAAATTTTGATAATCGAATGGAAATTGTGGCTACAGTGAACGATGAAAGCCAGAGGTCGGACAAGGAAATTTACGTATTTTAGACAAATACATGTCTATGCCTCCTAAGCGTCATAAAAATTAGTATTTTCATGCAAATTACTGCATATTTGCACTTGACGCAAACTAAACAAACGCAACTATAAGATAAGACCAAAATTTCAACAATCGGACTAAAATTACGGGCACAGTAAGCAATCAAAGCTGAAAATCTGCACAAAAACTGCACGTGTTCTAGAAACAGCAATTTCTAGATATTTTGCCTAAAACATGTTCCGACCATCAAAACACTAGTTTGGGTTAAGCTTTTCAATAAAAACGTAAAAACGCCAAATTCGCACGTTTAAGGGGAGAAAAAGCCATTCAAAGTTTTGGGGAGTTGACACGTGAAATATGGGGATTTTTCTGGCTTTCAACCACTAAACCCGGCCTTA
The DNA here is from genome assembly GCA_963969285.1 of Odontomyia ornata. Classification (NCBI taxonomy): domain Eukaryota; kingdom Metazoa; phylum Arthropoda; class Insecta; order Diptera; family Stratiomyidae; genus Odontomyia; species Odontomyia ornata. Next base: position 39,545,983 of record OZ017739.1, read on the forward strand.
AACTTATGCCAAATACCACAAATTTATACTTTTTGGAAAATTCAGACGCTGATCTATTCATTAACACCAAAATATAGCACATCGGTTGAAAAATCAAGCCACAGCAATACCGTAAAGGGAAAAAGTTTCCATAACTTGCCCCCAAAAATATAAGGAACCTTATAAAAACTAGTATTCTTATGAAAAGTACTACAAATTTGTATTCGACGTAAACAACAGACTGACAGCTACAAAATGAGACCAAAATTTTGATAATCGAATGGAAATTGTGGCTACAGTGAACGATGAAAGCCAGAGGTCGGACAAGGAAATTTACGTATTTTAGACAAATACATGTCTATGCTTCCTAAGCGTCATAAAAATTAGTATTTTCATGCAAATTACTACATATTTGCACTTGACGCAAACTAAACAAACGCAACTATAAGATAAGACCAAAATTTCAACAATCGGATTAAAATTACGGGCACAGTAAGCAATCAAAGCTGAAAATCTGCACAAAGACTGCACGTGTTCTAGGAACAGCAATTTCTAGATATTTTGCCTAAAACATGTTCCGACCATCAAAACACTAGTTTGGGTTAAGCTTTTCAATAAAAACGTAAAAACGCCAAATTCGCACGTTTAAGGGGAGAAAAAGCCATTTAAAGTTTTGGGGAGTTGACACGTGAAATATGGGGATTTTTCTGGCTTTCAACCACTAAACCCGGCCTTAAACTTATGCCAAATACCACAAATTTATACTTTTTGGAAAATTCAGACGCTGATCTATTCATTAACACCAAAATATAGCACATCGGTTGAAAAATCAAGCCACAGCAATGCCGTAAAGGGAAAAAGTTTCCATAACTTGCCCCCAAAAATATAAGGAACCTTATAAAAACTAGTATTCTTATGAAAAGTACTACAAATTTGTATTCGACGTAAACAACAGACTGACAGCTACAAAATGAGACCAAAATTTTGATAATCGAATGGAAATTGTGGCTACAGTGAACGATGAAAGCCAGAGGTCGGACAAGGAAATTTACGTATTTTAGACAAATACATGTCTATGCCTCCTAAGCGTCATAAAAATTAGTATTTTCATGCAAATTACTACATATTTGCACTTGACGCAAACTAAACAAACGCAACTATAAGATAAGACCAAAATTTCAACAATCAGATTAAAATTACGGGTACAGTAAGCAATCAAAGCTGAAAATCTGCACAAAAACTGCACGTGTTCTAGGAACAGCAATTTCTAGATATTTTGCCTAAAACATGTTCCGACCATCAAAACACTAGTTTGGGTTAAGCTTTTCAATAAAAACGTAAAAACGCCAAATTCGCACGTTTAAGGGGAGAAAAAGCCATTTAAAGTTTTGGGGAGTTGACACGTGAAATATGGGGATTTTTCTGGCTTTCAACCACCAAACCCGGCCTTAAACTTATGCCAAATACCACAAATTTATACTTTTTGGAAAATTCAGACGCTGATCTATTCATTAACACCAAAATATAGCACATCGGTTAAAAAATCAAGCCACAGCAATGCCGTAAAGGGAAAAAGTTTCCATAACTTGCCCCCAAAAATATAAGGAACCTTATAAAAACTAGTATTCTTATGAAAAGTACTACAAATTTGTATTCGACGTAAACAACAGACTGACAGCTACAAAATGAGACCAAAACTTTGATAATCGAATGGAAATTGTGGCTACAGTGAACGATGAAAGCCAGAGGTCGGACAAGGAAATTTACGTATTTTAGACAAATACATGTCTATGCCTCCTAAGCGTCATAAAAATTAGTATTTTCATGCAAATTACTACATATTTGCACTTGACGCAAACTAAACAAACGCAACTATAAGATAAGACCAAAATTTCAACAATCAGATTAAAATTACGGGCACAGTAAGCAATCAAAGCTGAAAATCTGCACAAAAACTGCACGTGTTCTAGAAACAGCAATTTCTAGATATTTTGCCTAAAACATGTTCCGACCATCAAAACACTAGTTTGGGTTAAGCTTTTCAATAAAAACGTAAAAACGCCAAATTCGCACGTTTAAGGGGAGAAAAAGCCATTTAAAGTTTTGGGGAGTTGACACGTGAAATATGGGGATTTTTCTGGCTTTCAACCACTAAACCCGGCCTTAAACTTATGCCAAATACCACAAATTTATACTTTTTGGAAAATTCAGACGCTGATCTATTCATTAACATCAAAATATAGCACATCGGTTGAAAAATCAAGCCACAGCAATGCCGTAAAGGGAAAAAGTTTCCATAACTTGCCCCCAAAAATATAAGGAACCTTATAAAAACTAGTATTCTTATGAAAAGTACTACAAATTTGTATTCGACGTAATCAACAGACTGACAGCTACAAAATGAGACCAAAATTTTGATAATCGAATGGAAATTGTGGCTACAGTGAACGATGAAAGCCAGAGGTCGGACAAGGAAATTTACGTATTTTAGACAAATACATGTCTATGCCTCCTAAGCGTCATAAAAATTAGTATTTTCATGCAAATTACTACATATTTGCACTTGACGCAAACTAAACAAACGCAACTATAAGATAAGACCAAAATTTCAACAATCGGATTAAAATTACGGGCACAGTAAGCAATCAAAGCTGAAAATCTGCACAAAAACTGCACGTGTTCTAGAAACAGCAATTTCTAGATATTTTGCCTAAAACATGTTCCGACCATCAAAACACTAGTTTGGGTTAAGCTTTTCAATAAAAATGTAAAAACGCCAAATTCGCACGTTTAAGGGGAGAAAAAGCCATTTAAAGTTTTGGGGAGTTGACACGTGTAATATGGGGATTTTTCTGGCTTTCAACCACTAAACCCGGCCTTAAACTTATGCCAAATACCACAAATTTATACTTTTTGGAAAATTCAGACGCTGATCTATTCATTAACACCAAAATATAGCACATCGGTTGAAAAATCAAGCCACAGCAATGCCGTAAAGGGAAAAAGTTTCCATAACTTGCCCCCAAAAATATAAGGAACCTTATAAAAACTAGTATTCTTATGAAAAGTACTACAAATTTGTATTCGACGTAAACAACAGACTGACAGCTACAAAATGAGACCAAAATTTTGATAATCGAATGGAAATTGTGGCTACAGTGAACGATGAAAGCCAGAGGTCGGACAAGGAAATTTACGTATTTTAGACAAATACATGTCTATGCCTCCTAAGCGTCATAAAAATTAGTATTTTCATGCAAATTACTACATATTTGCACTTGACGCAAACTAAACAAACGCAACTATAAGATAAGACCAAAATTTCAACAATCGGATTAAAATTACGGGCACAGTAAGCAATCAAAGCTGAAAATCTGCACAAAAACTGCACGTGTTCTAGAAACAGCAATTTCTAGATATTTTGCCTAAAACATGTTCCGACCATCAAAACACTAGTTTGGGTTAAGCTTTTCAATAAAAACGTAAAAACGCCAAATTCGCACGTTTAAGGGGAGAAAAAGCCATTTAAAGTTTTGGGGAGTTGACACGTGAAATATGGGGATTTTTCTGGCTTTCAACCACTAAACCCGGCCTTAAACTTATGCCAAATACCACAAATTTATACTTTTTGGAAAATTCTGACGCTGATCTATTCATTAACACCAAAATATAGCACATCGGTTGAAAAATCAAGCCACAGCAATGCCGTAAAGGGAAAAAGTTTCCATAACTTGCCCCCAAAAATATAAGGAACCTTATAAAAACTAGTATTCTTATGAAAAGTACTACAAATTTGTATTCGACGTAAACAACAGACTGACAGCTACAAAATGAGACCAAAATTTTGATAATCGAATGGAAATTGTGGCTACAGTGAACGATGAAAGCCAGAGGTCGGACAAGGAAATTTGCGTATTTTAGACAAATACATGTCTATGCCTCCTAAGCGTCATAAAAATTAGTATTTTCATGCAAATTACTACATATTTGCACTTGACGCAAACTAAACAAACGCAACTATAAGATAAGACCAAAATTTCAACAATCAGATTAAAATTACGGGCACAGTAAGCAATCAAAGCTGAAAATCTGCACAAAAACTGCACGTGTTCTAGAAACAGCAATTTCTAGATATTTTGCCTAAAACATGTTCCGACCATCAAAACACTAGTTTGGGTTAAGCTTTTCAATAAAAACGTAAAAACGCCAAATTCGCACGTTTAAGGGGAGAAAAAGCCATTTAAAGTTTTGGGGAGTTGACACGTGAAATATGGGGATTTTTCTGGCTTTCAACCACTAAACCCGGCCTTAAACTTATGCCAAATACCACAAATTTATACTTTTTGGAAAATTCAGACGCTGATCTATTCATTAACACCAAAATATAGCACATCGGTTGAAAAATCAAGCCACAGCAATGCCGTAAAGGGAAAAAGTTTCCATAACTTGCCCCCAAAAATATAAGGAACCTTATAAAAACTAGTATTCTTATGAAAAGTACTACAAATTTGTATTCGACGTAAACAACAGACTGACAGCTACAAAATGAGACCAAAATTTTGATAATCGAATGGAAATTGTGGCTACAGTGAACGATGAAAGCCAGAGGCCGGACAAGGAAATTTACGTATTTTAGACAAATACATGTCTATGCCTCCTAAGCGTCATAAAAATTAGTATTTTCATGCAAATTACTACATATTTGCACTTGACGCAAACTAAACAAACGCAACTATAAGATAAGACCAAAATTTCAACAATCAGATTAAAATTACGGGCACAGTAAGCAATCAAAGCTGAAAATCTGCACAAAAACTGCACGTGTTCTAGAAACAGCAATTTCTAGATATTTTGCCTAAAACATGTTCCGACCATCAAAACACTAGTTTGGGTTAAGCTTTTCAATAAAAACGTAAAAACGCCAAATTCGCACGTTTAAGGGGAGAAAAAGCCATTTAAAGTTTTGGGGAGTTGACACGTGAAATATGGGGATTTTTCTGGCTTTCAACCACTAAACCCGGCCTTAAACTTATGCCAAATACCACAAATTTATACTTTTTGGAAAACTCAGACGCTGATCTATTCATTAACACCAAAATATAGCACATCGGTTGAAAAATCAAGCCACAGCAATGCCGTAAAGGGAAAAAGTTTCCATAACTTGCCCCCAAAAATATAAGGAACCTTATAAAAACTAATATTCTTATGAAAAGTACTACAAATTTGTATTCGACGTAAACAACAGACTGACAGCTACAAAATGAGACCAAAATTTTGATAATCGAATGGAAATTGTGGCTACAGTGAACGATGAAAGCCAGAGGTCGGACAAGGAAATTTACGTATTTTAGACAAATACATGTCTATGCCTCCTAAGCGTCATAAAAATTAGTATTTTCATGCAAATTACTACATATTTGCACTTGACGCAAACTAAACAAACGCAACTATAAGATAAGACCAAAATTTCAACAATCGGATTAAAATTACGGGCACAGTAAGCAATCAAAGCTGAAAATCTGCACAAAAACTGCACGTGTTCTAGGAACAGCAATTTCTAGATATTTTGCCTAAAACATGTTCCGACCATCAAAACACTAGTTTGGGTTAAGCTTTTCAATAAAAACGTAAAAACGCCAAATTCGCACGTTTAAGGGGAGAAAAAGCCATTTAAAGTTTTGGGGAGTTGACACGTGAAATATGGGGATTTTTCTGGCTTTCAACCACTAAACCCGGCCTTAAACTTATGCCAAATACCACAAATTTATACTTTTTGGAAAATTCAGACGCTAATCTATTCATTAACACCAAAATATAGCACATCGGTTGAAAAATCAAGCCACAGCAATGCCGTAAAGGGAAAAAGTTTCCATTACTTGCCCCCAAAAATATAAGGAACCTTATAAAAACTAGTATTCTTATGAAAAGTACTACAAATTTGTATTCGACGTAAACAACAGACTGACAGCTACAAAATGAGACCAAAATTTTGATAATCGAATGGAAATTGTGGCTACAGTGAACGATGAAAGCCAGAGGTCGGACAAGGAAATTTACGTATTTTAGACAAATACATGTCTATGCCTCCTAAGCGTCATAAAAATTAGTATTTTCATGCAAATTACTACATATTTGCACTTGACGCAAACTAAACAAACGCAACTATAAGATAAGACCAAAATTTCAACAATCGGATTAAAATTACGGGCACAGTAAGCAATCAAAGCTGAAAATCTGCACAAAAACTGCACGTGTTCTAGGAACAGCAATTTCTAGATATTTTGCCTAAAACATGTTCCGACCATCAAAACACTAGTTTGGGTTAAGCTTTTCAATAAAAACGTAAAAACGCCAAATTCGCACGTTTAAGGGGAGAAAAAGCCATTTAAAGTTTTGGGGAGTTGACACGTGAAATATGGGGATTTTTCAGGCTTTCAACCACTAAACCCGGCCTTAAACTTATGCCAAATACCACAAATTTATACTTTTTGGAAAATTCAGACGCTGATCTATTCATTAACACCAAAATATAGCACATCGGTTGAAAAATCAAGCCACAGCAATGCCGTAAAGGGAAAAAGTTTCCATAACTTGCCCCCAAAAATATAAGGAACCTTATAAAAACTAGTATTCTTATGAAAAGTACTACAAATTTGTATTCGACGTAAACAACAGACTGACAGCTACAAAATGAGACCAAAATTTTGATAATCGAATGGAAATTGTGGCTACAGTGAACGATGAAAGCCAGAGGTCGGACAAGGAAATTTACGTATTTTAGACAAATACATGTCTATGCCTCCTAAGCGTCATAAAAATTAGTATTTTCATGCAAATTACTACATATTTGCACTTGACGCAAACTAAACAAACGCAACTATAAGATAAGACCAAAATTTCAACAATCAGATTAAAATTACGGGCACAGTAAGCAATCAAAGCTGAAAATCTGCACAAAAACTGCACGTGTTCTAGAAACAGCAATTTCTAGATATTTTGCCTAAAACATGTTCCGACCATCAAAACACTAGTTTGGGTTAAGCTTTTCAATAAAAACGTAAAAACGCCAAATTCGCACGTTTAAGGGGAGAAAAAGCCATTTAAAGTTTTGGGGAGTTGACACGTGAAATATGGGGATTTTTCTGGCTTTCAACCACTAAACCCGGCCTTAAACTTATGCCAAATACCACAAATTTATACTTTTTGGAAAATTCAGACGCTGATCTATTCATTAACACCAAAATATAGCACATCGGTTGAAAAATCAAGCCACAGCAATGCCGTAAAGGGAAAAAGTTTCCATAACTTGCCCCCAAAAATATAAGGAACCTTATAAAAACTAGTATTCTTATGAAAAGTACTACAAATTTGTATTCGACGTAAACAACAGACTGACAGCTACAAAATGAGACCAAAATTTTGATAATCGAATGGAAATTGTGGCTACAGTGAAAGATGAAAGCCAGAGGTCGGACAAGGAAATTTACGTATTTTAGACAAATACATGTCTATGCCTCCTAAGCGTCATAAAAATTAGTATTTTCATGCAAATTACTACATATTTGCACTTGACGCAAACTAAACAAACGCAACTATAAGATAAGACCAAAATTTCAACAATCAGATTAAAATTACGGGCACAGTAAGCAATCAAAGCTGAAAATCTGCACAAAAACTGCACGTGTTCTAGAAACAGCAATTTCTAGATATTTTGCCTAAAACATGTTCCGACCATCAAAACACTAGTTTGGGTTAAGCTTTTCAATAAAAACGTAAAAACGCCAAATTCGCACGTTTAAGGGGAGAAAAAGCCATTTAAAGTTTTGGGGAGTTGACACGTGAAATATGGGGATTTTTCTGGCTTTCAACCACTAAACCCGGCCTTAAACTTATGCCAAATACCACAAATTTATACTTTTTGGAAAATTCAGACGCTGATCTATTCATTAACACCAAAATATAGCACATCGGTTGAAAAATCAAGCCACAGCAATGCCGTAAAGGGAAAAAGTTTCCATAACTTGCCCCCAAAAATATAAGGAACCTTATAAAAACTAGTATTCTTATGAAAAGTACTACAAATTTGTATTCGACGTAAACAACAGACTGACAGCTACAAAATGAGACCAAAATTTTGATAATCGAATGGAAATTGTGGCTACAGTGAACGATGAAAGCCAGAGGTCGGACAAGGAAATTTACGTATTTTAGACAAATACATGTCTATGCCTCCTAAGCGTCATAAAAATTAGTATTTTCATGCAAATTACTACATATTTGCACTTGACGCAAACTAAACAAACGCAACTATAAGATAAGACCAAAATTTCAACAATCAGATTAAAATTACGGGCACAGTAAGCAATCAAAGCTGAAAATCTGCACAAAAACTGCACGTGTTCTAGAAACAGCAATTTCTAGATATTTTGCCTAAAACATGTTCCGACCATCAAAACACTAGTTTGGGTTAAGCTTTTCAATAAAAACGTAAAAACGCCAAATTCGCACGTTTAAGGGGAGAAAAAGCCATTTAAAGTTTTGGGGAGTTGACACGTGAAATATGGGGATTTTTCTGGCTTTCAACCACTAAACCCGGCCTTAAACTTATGCCAAATACCACAAATTTATACTTTTTGGAAAATTCAGACGCTGATCTATTCATTAACACCAAAATATAGCACAACGGTTGAAAAATCAAGCCACAGCAATGCCGTAAAGGGAAAAAGTTTCCATAACTTGCCCCCAAAAATATAAGGAACCTTATAAAAACTAGTATTCTTATGAAAAGTACTACAAATTTGTATTCGACGTAAACAACAGACTGACAGCTACAAAATGAGACCAAAATTTTGATAATCGAATGGAAATTGTGGCTACAGTGAACGATGAAAGCCAGAGGTCGGACAAGGAAATTTACGTATTTTAGACAAATACATGTCTATGCCTCCTAAGCGTCATAAAAATTAGTATTTTCATGCAAATTACTACATATTTGCACTTGACGCAAACTAAACAAACGCAACTATAAGATAAGACCAAAATTTCAACAATCAGATTAAAATTACGGGCACAGTAAGCAATCAAAGCTGAAAATCTGCACAAAAACTGCACGTGTTCTAGAAACAGCAATTTCTAGATATTTTGCCTAAAACATGTTCCGACCATCAAAACACTAGTTTGGGTTAAGCTTTTCAATAAAAACGTAAAAACGCCAAATTCGCACGTTTAAGGGGAGAAAAAGCCATTTAAAGTTTTGGGGAGTTGACACGTGAAATATGGGGATTTTTCTGGCTTTCAACCACTAAACCCGGCCTTAAACTTATGCCAAATACCACAAATTTATACTTTTTGGAAAATTCAGACGCTGATCTATTCATTAACACCAAAATATAGCACATCGGTTGAAAAATCAAGCCACAGCAATGCCGTAAAGGGAAAAAGTTTCCATAACTTGCCCCCAAAAATATAAGGAACCTTATAAAAACTGGTATTCTTATGAAAAGTACTACAAATTTGTATTCGACGTAAACAACAGACTGACAGCTACAAAATGAGACCAAAATTTTGATAATCGAATGGAAATTGTGGCTACAGTGAACGATGAAAGCCAGAGGTCGGACAAGGAAATTTACGTATTTTAGACAAATACATGTCTATGCCTCCTAAGCGTCATAAAAATTAGTATTTTCATGCAAATTACTACATATTTGCACTTGACGCAAACTAAACAAACGCAACTATAAGATAAGACCAAAATTTCAACAATCGGATTAAAATTACGGGCACAGTAAGCAATCAAAGCTGAAAATCTGCACAAAAACTGCACGTGTTCTAGAAACAGCAATTTCTAGATATTTTGCCTAAAACATGTTCCGACCATCAAAACACTAGTTCGGGTTAAGCTTTTCAATAAAAACGTAAAAACGCCAAATTCGCACGTTTAAGGGGAGAAAAAGCCATTTAAAGTTTTGGGGAGTTGACACGTGAAATATGGGGATTTTTCTGGCTTTCAACCACTAAACCCGGCCTTAAACTTATGCCAAATACCACAAATTTATACTTTTTGGAAAATTCAGACGCTGATCTATTCATTAACACCAAAATATAGCACATCGGTTGAAAAATCAAGCCACAGCAATGCCGTAAAGGGAAAAAGTTTCCATAACTTGCCCCCAAAAATATAAAGAACCTTATAAAAACTAGTATTCTTATGAAAAGTACTACAAATTTGTATTCGACGTAAACAACAGACTGACAGCTACAAAATGAGACCAAAATTTTGATAATCGAATGGAAATTGTGGCTACAGTGAACGATGAAAGCCAGAGGTCGGACAAGGAAATTTACGTATTTTAGACAAATACATGTCTATGCCTCCTAAGCGTCATAAAAATTAGTATTTTCATGCAAATTACTACATATTTGCACTTGACGCAAACTAAACAAACGCAACTATAAGATAAGACCAAAATTTCAACAATCAGATTAAAATTACGGGCACAGTAAGCAATCAAAGCTGAAAATCTGCACAAAAACTGCACGTGTTCTAGAAACAGCAATTTCTAGATATTTTGCCTAAAACATGTTCCGACCATCAAAACACTAGTTTGGGTTAAGCTTTTCAATAAAAACGTAAAAACGCCAAATTCGCACGTTTAAGGGGAGAAAAAGCCATTTAAAGTTTTGGGGAGTTGACACGTGAAATATGGGGATTTTTCTGGCTTTCAACCACTAAACCCGGCCTTAAACTTATGCCAAATACCACAAATTTATACTTTTTGGAAAATTCTGACGCTGATCTATTCATTAACACCAAAATATAGCACATCGGTTGAAAAATCAAGCCACAGCAATGCCGTAAAGGGAAAAAGTTTCCATAACTTGCCCCCAAAAATATAAGGAACCTTATAAAAACTAGTATTCTTATGAAAAGTACTACAAATTTGTATTCGACGTAAACAACAGACTGACAGCTACAAAATGAGACCAAAATTTTGATAATCGAATGGAAATTGTGGCTACAGTGAACGATGAAAGCCAGAGGTCGGACAAGGAAATTTACGTATTTTAGACAAATACATGTCTATGCCTCCTAAGCGTCATAAAAATTAGTATTTTCATGCAAATTACTACATATTTGCACTTGACGCAAACTAAACAAACGCAACTATAAGATAAGACCAAAATTTCAACAATCAGATTAAAATTACGGGCACAGTAAGCAATCAAAGCTGAAAATCTGCACAAAAACTGCACGTGTTCTAGAAACAGCAATTTCTAGATATTTTGCCTAAAACATGTTCCGACCATCAAAACACTAGTTTGGGTTAAGCTTTTCAATAAAAACGTAAAAACGCCAAATTCGCACGTTTAAGGGGAGAAAAAGCCATTTAAAGTTTTGGGGAGTTGACACGTGAAATATGGGGATTTTTCTGGCTTTCAACCACTAAACCCGGCCTTAAACTTATGCCAAATACCACAAATTTATACTTTTTGGAAAATTCAGACGCTGATCTATTCATTAACACCAGAATATAGCACATCGGTTGAAAAATCAAGCCACAGCAATGCCGTAAAGGGAAAAAGTTTCCATAACTTGCCCCCAAAAATATAAGGAACCTTATAAAAACTAGTATTCTTATGAAAAGTACTACAAATTTGTATTCGACGTAAACAACAGGCTGACAGCTACAAAATGAGACCAAAATTTTGATAATCGAATGGAAATTGTGGCTACAGTGAACGATGAAAGCCAGAGGTCGGACAAGGAAATTTACGTATTTTAGACAAATACATGTCTATGCTTCCTAAGCGTCATAAAAATTAGTATTTTCATGCAAATTACTACATATTTGCACTTGACGCAAACTAAACAAACGCAACTATAAGATAAGACCAAAATTTCAACAATCGGATTAAAATTACGGGCACAGTAAGCAATCAAAGCTGAAAATCTGCACAAAAACTGCACGTGTTCTAGAAACAGCAATTTCTAGATATTTTGCCTAAAACATGTTCCGACCATCAAAACACTAGTTTGGGTTAAGCTTTTCAATAAAAACGTAAAAACGCCAAATTCGCACGTTTAAGGGGAGAAAAAGCCATTCAAAGTTTTGGGGAGTTGACACGTGAAATATGGGGATTTTTCTGGCTTTCAACCACTAAACCCGGCCTTAAACTTATGCCAAATACCACAAATTTATACTTTTTGGAAAATTCAGACGCTGATCTATTCATTAACACCAAAATATAGCACATCGGTTGAAAAATCAAGCCACAGCAATGCCGTAAAGGGAAAAAGTTTCCATAACTTGCCCCCAAAAATATAAGGAACCTTATAAAAACTAGTATTCTTATGAAAAGTACTACAAATTTGTATTCGACGTAAACAACAGACTGACAGCTACAAAATGAGACCAAAATTTTGATAATCGAATGGAAATTGTGGCTACAGTGAACGATGAAAGCCAGAGGTCGGACAAGGAAATTTACGTATTTTAGACAAATACATGTCTATGCCTCCTAAGCGTCATAAAAATTAGTATTTTCATGCAAATTACTACATATTTGCACTTGACGCAAACTAAACAAACGCAACTATAAGATAAGACCAAAATTTCAACAATCGGATTAAAATTACGGGCACAGTAAGCAATCAAAGCTGAAAATCTGCACAAAAACTGCACGTGTTCTAGGAACAGCAATTTCTAGATATTTTGCCTAAAACATGTTCCGACCATCAAAACACTAGTTTGGGTTAAGCTTTTCAATAAAAACGTAAAAACGCCAAATTCGCACGTTTGAGGGGAGAAAAAGCCATTCAAAGTTTTGGGGAGTTGACACGTGAAATATGGGGATTTTTCTGGCTTTCAACCACTAAACCCGGCCTTAAACTTATGCCAAATACCACAAATATATACTTTTTGGAAAATTCAGACGCTGATCTATTCATTAACACCAGAATATAGCACATCGGTTGAAAAATCAAGCCACAGCAATGCCGTAAAGGGAAAAAGTTTCCATAACTTGCCCCCAAAAATATAAGGAACCTTATAAAAACTAGTATTCTTATGAAAAGTACTACAAATTTGTATTCGACGTAAACAACAGGCTGACAGCTACAAAATGAGACCAAAATTTTGATAATCGAATGGAAATTGTGGCTACAGTGAACGATGAAAGCCAGAGGTCGGACAAGGAAATTTACGTATTTTAGACAAATACATGTCTATGCCTCCTAAGCGTCATAAAAATTAGTATTTTCATGCAAATTACTACATATTTGCACTTGACGCAAACTAAACAAACGCAACTATAAGATAAGACCAAAATTTCAACAATCGGATTAAAATTACGGGCACAGTAAGCAATCAAAGCTGAAAATCTGCACAAAAACTGCACGTGTTCTAGAAACAGCAATTTCTAGATAGTTTGCCTAAAACATGTTCCGACCATCAAAACACTAGTTTGGGTTAAGCTTTTCAATAAAAACGTAAAAACGCCAAATTCGCACGTTTAAGGGGAGAAAAAGCCATTTAAAATTTTTGGGGAGTTGACACGTGAAATATGGGGATTTTTCTGGCTTTCAACCACTAAACCCGGCCTTAAACTTATGCCAAATACCACAAATTTATACTTTTTGGAAAATTCAGACGCTGATCTATTCATTAACACCAAAATATAGCACATCGGTTGAAAAATCAAGCCACAGCAATGCCGTAAAGGGAAAAAGTTTCCATAACTTGCCCCCAAAAATATAAGGAACCTTATAAAAACTAGTATTCTTATGAAAAGTACTACAAATTTGTATTCGACGTAAACAACAGACTGACAGCTACAAAATGAGACCAAAATTTTGATAATCGAATGGAAATTGTGGCTACAGTGAACGATGAAAGCCAGAGGTCGGACAAGGAAATTTACGTATTTTAGACAAATACATGTCTATGCCTCCTAAGCGTCATAAAAATTAGTATTTTCATGCAAATTACTACATATTTGCACTTGACGCAAACTAAACAAACGCAACTATAAGATAAGACCAAAATTTCAACAATCAGATTAAAATTACGGGCACAGTAAGCAATCAAAGCTGAAAATCTGCACAAAAACTGCACGTGTTCTAGAAACAGCAATTTCTAGATATTTTGCCTAAAACATGTTCCGACCATCAAAACACTAGTTTGGGTTAAGCTTTTCAATAAAAACGTAAAAACGCCAAATTCGCACGTTTAAGGGGAGAAAAAGCCATTTAAAGTTTTGGGGAGTTGACACGTGAAATACGGGGATTTTTCTGGCTTTCAACCACTAAACCCGGCCTTAAACTTATGTCAAATACCACAAATTTATACTTTTTGGAAAATTCAGACGCTGATCTATTCATTAACACCAAAATATAGCACATCGGTTGAAAAATCAAGCCACAGCAATGCCGTAAAGGGAAAAAGTTTCCATAACTTGCCCCCAAAAATATAAGGAACCTTATAAAAACTAGTATTCTTACGAAAAGTACTACAAATTTGTATTCGACGTAAACAACAGACTGACAGCTACAAAATGAGACCAAAATTTTGATAATCGAATGGAAATTGTGGCTACAGTGAACGATGAAAGCCAGAGTTCGGACAAGGAAATTTACGTATTTTAGACAAATACATGTCTATGCCTCCTAAGCGTCATAAAAATTAGTATTTTCATGCAAATTACTACATATTTGCACTTGACGCAAACTAAACAAACGCAACTATAAGATAAGACCAAAATTTCAACAATCAGATTAAAATTACGGGCACAGTAAGCAATCAAAGCTGAAAATCTGCACAAAAACTGCACGTGTTCTAGAAACAGCAATTTGTAGATATTTTGCCTAAAACATGTTCCGACCATCAAAACACTAGTTTGGGTTAAGCTTTTCAATAAAAACGTAAAAACGCCAAATTCGCACGTTTAAGGGGAGAAAAAGCCATTTAAAGTTTTGGGGACTTGACACGTGAAATATGGGGATTTTTCTGGCTTTCAACCACTAAACCCGGCCTTAAACTTATGCCAAATACCACAAATTTATACTTTTTGGAAAATTCAGACGCTGATCTATTCATTAACACCAAAATATAGCACATCGGTTGAAAAATCAAGCCACAGCAATGCCGTAAAGGGAAAAAGTTTCCATAACTTGCCCCCAAAAATATAAGGAACCTTATAAAAACTAGTATTCTTATGAAAAGTACTACAAATTTGTATTCGACGTAAACAACAGACTGACAGCTACAAAATGAGACCAAAATTTTGATAATCGAATGGAAATTGTGGCTACAGTAAACGATGAAAGCCAGAGGTCGGACAAGGAAATTTACGTATTTTAGACAAATACATGTCTATGCCTCCTAAGCGTCATAAAAATTGGTATTTTCATGCAAATTACTACATATTTGCACTTGACGCAAACTAAACAAACGCAACTATAAGATAAGACCAAAATTTCAACAATCAGATTAAAATTACGGGCACAGTAAGCAATCAAAGCTGAAAATCTGCACAAAAACTGCACGTGTTCTAGAAACAGCAATTTCTAGATATTTTGCCTAAAACATGTTCCGACCATCAAAACACTAGTTTGGGTTAAGCTTTTCAATAAAAACGTAAAAACGCCAAATGCGCACGTTTAAGGGGAGAAAAAGCCATTTAAAGTTTTGGGGAGTTGACACGTGAAATATGGGGATTTTTCTGGCTTTCAACCACTAAACCCGGCCTTAAACTTATGCCAAATACCACAAATTTATACTTTTTGGAAAATTCAGACGCTGATCTATTCATTAACACCAAAATATAGCACATCGGTTGAAAAATCAAGCCACAGCAATGCCGTAAAGGGAAAAAGTTTCCATAACTTGCCCCCAAAAATATAAGGAACCTTATAAAAACTATAGCCCAGTCATATTAGGGCTTTCACCTCGGAATGAAAGATAATAAGCTGCAAATTGGTATGAACCTTTGTTTTGTCATTCTAAATGTTGTCTCAAAAGTCACAATCGTTATCGTGTTCCCGTCTCAAGATATTCAAGGTCAAAGGTCACAAAAATCGGTTTTTCGCGAATATCTGGCTTCCTACCGGTTAAATGAGATTTGCATTTATTATAAAAGTTGTAGGCTATAAAATTCCCTACAACTTTTATTTAAACTTTTTTTTCATACGACCAACCGTTTTGAAGGTAGAGCGCGAAGAGTGCACATCGTACAGTCATATACGGCCTAATGCAAGGTCAAGCGTGAGTTATGGTTATCAGTACGTTATAAAGTCAATTATTTACTTGGAAATTATAATTATTAAACAATGCCTATTATTTATGTACTAACTATTAATTATTTATATTTAATTAAAGAAAAGAATGGGGCTGGATGCTTGAAAATGAAATCCTGGAGCCCATACGAACGTTATTACCTCCAGCACCAGCCGAACTACTAAACGTAATATTTTGCAATTGCAAAAATGGTTGTGGTTCCCGCTGTGGATGCAGAAAATCAGGGCTACAATGTTCTTTAGCTTGCGGCCAGTGCAACGGACAAGCTTGCCTCAACGCTTCACTGTATCCAAGTAATCCCGATGAAGAAAATACATATGATCCCGATATTCTGGAAGGTTTGGAGATGAACATGACAGATAATGAGGATGATGACAATGAATCGAACATTTTTGAGCGACAAGAAGAAGAATTCATTGTCATCATCCTCATTATCTGTCATGTTCATCTCCAAACCTTCCAGAATATCGGGATCATATGTATTTTCTTCATCGGGATTACTTGGATACAGTGAAGCGTTGAGGCAAGCTTGTCCGTTGCACTGGCCGCAAGCTAAAGAACATTGTAGCCCTGATTTTCTGCATCCACAGCGGGAACCACAACCATTTTTGCAATTGCAAAATATTACGTTTAGTAGTTCGGCTGGTGCTGGAGGTAATAACGTTCGTATGGGCTCCAGGATTTCATTTTCAAGCATCCAGCCCCATTCTTTAGGTTCTACTTTAATTAAATATAAATAATTAATAGTTAGTACATAAATAATAGGCATTGTTTAATAATTATAATTTCCAAGTAAATAATTGACTTTATAACGTACTGATAACCATAACTCACGCTTGACCTTGCATTAGGCCGTATATGACTGTACGATGTGCACTCTTCGCGCTCTACCTTCAAAACGGTTGGTCGTATGAAAAAAAAGTTTAAATAAAAGTTGTAGGGAATTTTATAGCCTACAACTTTTATAATAAATGCAAATCTCATTTAACCGGTAGGAAGCCAGATATTCGCGAAAAACCGATTTTTGTGACCTTTGACCTTGAATATCTTGAGACGGGAACACGATAACGATTGTGACTTTTGAGACAACATTTAGAATGACAAAACAAAGGTTCATACCAATTTGCAGCTTATTATCTTTCATTCCGAGGTGAAAGCCCTAATATGACTGGGCTATAGTTTTTATAAGGTTCCTTATATTTTTGGGGGCAAGTTATGGAAACTTTTTCCCTTTACGGCATTGCTGTGGCTTGATTTTTCAACCGATGTGCTATATTTTGGTGTTAATGAATAGATCAGCGTCTGAATTTTCCAAAAAGTATAAATTTGTGGTATTTGGCATAAGTTTAAGGCCGGGTTTAGTGGTTGAAAGCCAGAAAAATCCCCATATTTCACGTGTCAACTCCCCAAAACTTTAAATGGCTTTTTCTCCCCTTAAACGTGCGAATTTGGCGTTTTTACGTTTTTATTGAAAAGCTTAACCCAAACTAGTGTTTTGATGGTCGGAACATGTTTTAGGCAAAATATCTAGAAATTGCTGTTCCTAGAACACGTGCAGTTTTTGTGCAGATTTTCAGCTTTGATTGCTTACTGTGCCCGTAATTTTAATCCGATTGTTGAAATTTTGGTCTTATCTTATAGTTGCGTTTGTTTAGTTTGCGTCAAGTGCAAATATGTAGTAATTTGCATGAAAATACTAATTTTTATGACGCTTAGGAGGCATAGACATGTATTTGTCTAAAATACGTAAATTTCCTTGTCCGACCTCTGGCTTTCATCGTTCACTGTAGCCACAATTTCCATTCGATTATCAAAATTTTGGTCTCATTTTGTAGCTGTCAGTCTGTTGTTTACGTCGAATACAAATTTGTAGTACTTTTCATAAGAATACTAGTAGCCCAGTCTTATTAGGTAAAAAAAGGGGTCAACCTCGGAATGAAAGATAATAAGCTGCAAATTGGTATGAACCTTTGTTTTGTCATTCTAAATGTTGTCTCAAAAGTCACAATCGTTATCGTGTTCCCGTCTCAAGATATTCAAGGTCAAAGGTCACAAAAATCGGTTTTTCGCGAATATCTGGCTTCCTATCGGTTAAATGAGATTTGCATTTATTATAAAAGTTGTAGGCTATAAAATTCCCTACAACTTTTGTTTAAACTTTTTTTTCATACGACCAACCGTTTTGAAGGTAGAGCGCGAAGAGTGCACATCGTACAGTCATATACGGCCTAATGCAAGGTCAAGCGTGAGTTATGGTTATCAGTACGTTATAAAGTCAATTATTTACTTGGAAATTATAATTATTAAACAATGCCTATTATTTATGTACTAACTATTAATTATTTATATTTAATTAAAGTAGAACCTAAAGAATGGGGCTGGATGCTTGAAAATGAAATCCTGGAGCCCATACGAACGTTATTACCTCCAGCACCAGCCGAACTACTAAACGTAATATTTTGCAATTGCAAAAATGGTTGTGGTTCCCGCTGTGGATGCAGAAAATCAGGGCTACAATGTTCTTTAGCTTGCGGCCAGTGCAACGGACAAGCTTGCCTCAACGCTTCACTGTATCCAAGTAATCCCGATGAAGAAAATACATATGATCCCGATATTCTGGAAGGTTTGGAGATGAACATGACAAATAATGAGGATGATGACAATGAATTCTTCTTCTTGTCGCTCAAAAATGTTCGATTCATTATCATCATCATCCTCATTATCTGTCATGTTCATCTCCAAACCTTCCAGAATATCGGGATCATATGTATTTTCTTCATCGGGATTACTTGGATACAGTGAAGCGTTGAGGCAAGCTTGTCCGTTGCTGGTGCTGGAGGTAATAACGTTCGTATGGGCTCCAGGATTTCATTTTCAAGCATCCAGCCCCATTCTTTAGGTTCTACTTTAATTAAATATAAATAATTAATAGTTAGTACATAAATAATAGGCATTGTTTAATAATTATAATTTCCAAGTAAATAATTGACTTTATAACGTACTGATAACCATAACTCACGCTTGACCTTGCATTAGGCCGTATATGACTGTACGATGTGCACTCTTCGCGCTCTACCTTCAAAACGGTTGGTCGTATGAAAAAAAAGTTTAAACAAAAGTTGTAGGGAATTTTATAGCCTACAACTTTTATAATAAATGCAAATCTCATTTAACCGATAGGAAGCCAGATATTCGCGAAAAACCGATTTTTGTGACCTTTGACCTTGAATATCTTGAGACGGGAACACGATAACGATTGTGACTTTTGAGACAACATTTAGAATGACAAAACAAAGGTTCATACCAATTTGCAGCTTATTATCTTTCATTCCGAGGTTGACCCCTTTTTTTACCTAATAAGACTGGGCTCCTAGTATTCTTATGAAAAGTACTACAAATTTGTATTCGACGTAAACAACAGACTGACAGCTACAAAATGAGACCAAAATTTTGATAATCGAATGGAAATTGTGGCTACAGTGAACGATGAAAGCCAGAGGTCGGACAAGGAAATTTACGTATTTTAGACAAATACATGTCTATGCCTCCTAAGCGTCATAAAAATTAGTATTTTCATGCAAATTACTACATATTTGCACTTGACGCAAACTAAACAAACGCAACTATAAGATAAGACCAAAATTTCAACAATCGGATTAAAATTACGGGCACAGTAAGCAATCAAAGCTGAAAATCTGCACAAAAACTGCACGTGTTCTAGGAACAGCGATTTCTAGATATTTTGCCTAAAACATGTTCCGACCATCAAAACACTAGTTTGGGTTAAGCTTTTCAATAAAAACGTAAAAACGCCAAATTCGCACGTTTAAGGGGAGAAAAAGCCATTTAAAGTTTTGGGGAGTTGACACGTGAAATATGGGGATTTTTCTGGCTTTCAACCACTAAACCCAGCCTTAAACTTATGCCAAATACCACAAATTTATACTTTTTGGAAAATTCAGACGCTGATCTATTCATTAACACCAAAATATAGCACATCGGTTGAAAAATAAAGCCACAGCAATGCCGTAAAGGGAAAAAGTTTCCATAACTTGCCCCCAAAAATATAAGGAACCTTATAAAAACTAGTATTCTTATGAAAAGTACTACAAATTTGTATTCGACGTAAACAACAGACTGACAGCTACAAAATGAGACCAAAATTTTGATAATCGAATGGAAATTGTGGCTACAGTGAACGATGAAAGCCAGAGGTCGGCAAGGAAATTTACGTATTTTAGACAAATACATGTCTATGCCTCCTAAGCGTCATAAAAATTAGTATTTTCATGCAAATTACTACATATTTGCACTTGACGCAAACTAAACAAACGCAACTATAAGATAAGACCAAAATTTCTACAATCAGATTAAAATTACGGGCACAGTAAGCAATCAAAGCTGAAAATCTGCACAAAAACTGCACGTGTTCTAGAAACAGCAATTTCTAGATATTTTGCCTAAAACATGTTCCGACCATCAAAACACTAGTTTGGGTTAAGCTTTTCAATAAAAACGTAAAAACGCCAAATTCGCACGTTTAAGGGGAGAAAAAGCCATTTAAAGTTTTGGAGAGTTGACACGTGAAATATGGGGATTTTTCTGGCTTTCAACCACTAAACCCGGCCTTAAACTTATGCCAAATACCACAAATTTATACTTTTTGGAAAATTCAGACGCTAATCTATTCATTAACACCAAAATATAGCACATCGGTTGAAAAATCAAGCCACAGCAATGCCGTAAAGGGAAAAAGTTTCCATAACTTGCCCCAAAAAATATAAGGAACCTTATAAAAACTAGTATTCTTATGAAAAGTACTACAAATTTGTATTCGACGTAAACAACAGACTGACAGCTACAAAATGAGACCAAAATTTTGATAATCGAATGGAAATTGTGGCTACAGTGAACGATGAAAGTCAGAGGTCGGACAAGGAAATTTACGTATTTTAGACAAATACATGTCTATGCCTCCTAAGCGTCATAAAAATTAGTATTTTCATGCAAATTACTACATATTTGCACTTGACGCAAACTGAACAAACGCAACTATAAGATAAGACCAAAATTTCAACAATCAGATTAAAATTACGGGCACAGTAAGCAATCAAAGCTGAAAATCTGCACAAAAACTGCACGTGTTCTAGAAACAGCAATTTCTAGATATTTTGCCTAAAACATGTTCCGACCATCAAAACACTAGTTTGGGTTAAGCTTTTCAATAAAAACGTAAAAACGCCAAATTCGCACGTTTAAGGGGAGAAAAAGCCATTTAAAGTTTTGGGGAGTTGACACGTGAAATATGGGGATTTTTCTGGCTTTCAACCACTAAACCCGGCCTTAAACTTATGCCAAATACCACAAATTTATACTTTTTGGAAAATTCAGACGCTGATCTATTCATTAACACCAAAATATAGCACATCGGTTGAAAAATCAAGCCACAGCAATGCCGTAAAGGGAAAAAGTTTCCATAACTTGCCCCCAAAAATATAAGGAACCTTATAAAAACTAGTATTCTTATGAAAAGTACTACAAATTTGTATTCGACGTAAACAACAGACTGACAGCTACAAAATGAGACCAAAATTTTGATAATCGAATGGAAATTGTGGCTACAGTGAACGATGAAAGCCAGAGGTCGGACAAGGAAATTTACGTATTTTAGACAAATACATGTCTATGCCTCCTAAGCGTCATAAAAATTAGTATTTTCATGCAAATTACTACATATTTGCACTTGACGCAAACTAAACAAACGCAACTATAAGATAAGACCAAAATTTCAACAATCGGATTAAAATTACGGGCACAGTAAGCAATCAAAGCTGAAAATCTGCACAAAAACTGCACGTGTTCTAGGAACAGCAATTTCTAGATATTTTGCCTAAAACATGTTCCGACCATCAAAACACTAGTTTGGGTTAAGCTTTTCAATAAAAACGTAAAAACGCCAAATTCGCACGTTTAAGGGGAGAAAAAGCCATTTAAAGTTTTGGGGAGTTGACACGTGAAATATGGGGATTTTTCTGGCTTTCAACCACTAAACCCGGCCTTAAACTTATGCCAAATACCACAAATTTATACTTTTTGGAAAATTCAGACGATGATCTATTCATTAACACCAAAATATAGCACATCGGTTGAAAAATCAAGCCACAGCAATGCCGTAAAGGGAAAAAGTTTCCATAACTTGCCCCCAAAAATATAAGGAACCTTATAAAAACTAGTATTCTTATGAAAAGTACTACAAATTTGTATTCGACGTAAACAACAGACTGACAGCTACAAAATGAGACCAAAATTTTGATAATCGAATGGAAATTGTGGCTACAGTGAACGATGAAAGCCAGAGGTCGGACAAGGAAATTTACGTATTTTAGACAAATACATGTCTATGCCTCCTAAGCGTCATAAAAATTAGTATTTTCATGCAAATTACTACATATTTGCACAGGACGCAAACTAAACAAACGCAACTATAAGATAAGACCAAAATTTCAACAATCGGATTAAAATTACGGGCACAGTAAGCAATCAAAGCTGAAAATCTGCACAAAAACTGCACGTGTTCTAGAAACAGCAATTTCTAGATATTTTGCCTAAAACATGTTCCGACCATCAAAACACTAGTTTGGGTTAAGCTTTTCAATAAAAACGTAAAAACGCCAAATTCGCACGTTTAAGGGGAGAAAAAGCCATTTAAAGTTTTGGGGAGTTGACACGTGAAATATGGGGATTTTTCTGGCTTTCAACCACTAAACCCGGCCTTAAACTTATGCCAAATACCACAAATTTATACTTTTTGGAAAATTCAGACGCTGATCTATTCATTAACACCAAAATATAGCACATCGGTTGAAAAATCAAGCCACAGCAATGCCGTAAAGGGAAAAAGTTTCCATAACTTGCCCCCAAAAATATAAGGAACCTTATAAAAACTAGTATTCTTATGAAAAGTACTACAAATTTGTATTCGACGTAAACAACAGACTGACAGCTACAAAATGAGACCAAAATTTTGATAATCGAATGGAAATTGTGGCTACAGTGAACGATGAAAGCCAGAGGTCGGACAAGGAAATTTACGTATTTTAGACAAATACATGTCTATGCCTCCTAAGCGTCATAAAAATTAGTATTTTCATGCAAATTACTACATATTTGCACTTGACGCAAACTAAACAAACGCAACTATAAGATAAGACCAAAATTTCAACAATCGGATTAAAATTACGGGCACAGTAAGCAATCAAAGCTGAAAATCTGCACAAAAACTGCACGTGTTCTAGGAACAGCAATTTCTAGATATTTTGCCTGCAACATGTTCCGACCATAAAAACACTAGTTTGGGTTAAGCTTTTCAATAAAAACGTAAAAACGCCAAATTCGCACGTTTAAGGGGAGAAAAAGCCATTTAAAGTTTTGGGGAGTTGACACGTGAAATATGGGGATTTTTCTGGCTTTCAACCACTAAACCCGGCCTTAAACTTATGCCAAATACCACAAATTTATACTTTTTGGAAAATTCAGACGCTGATCTATTCATTAACACTAAAATATAGCACATCGGTTGAAAAATCAAGCCACAGCAATGCCGTAAAGGGAAAAAGTTTCCATAACTTGCCCCCAAAAATATAAGGAACCTTATAAAAACTAGTATTCTTATGAAAAGTACTACAAATTTGTATTCGACGTAAACAACAGACTGACAGCTACAAAATGAGACCAAAATTTTGATAATCGAATGGAAATTGTGGCTACAGTGAACGATGAAAGCCAGAGGTCGGACAAGGAAATTTACGTATTTTAGACAAATACATGTCTATGCCTCCTAAGCGTCATAAAAATTAGTATTTTCATGCAAATTACTACATATTTGCACTTGACGCAAACTAAACAAACGCAACTATAAGATAAGACCAAAATTTCAACAATCGGATTAAAATTACGGGCACAGTAAGCAATCAAAGCTGAAAATCTGCACAAAAACTGCACGTGTTCTAGGAACAGCAATTTCTAGATATTTTGCCTAAAACATGTTCCGACCATCAAAACACTAGTTTGGGTTAAGCTTTTCAATAAAAACGTAAAAACGCCAAATTCGCACGTTTAAGGGGAGAAAAAGCCATTTAAAGTTTTGGGGAGTTGACACGTGAAATATGGGGATTTTTCTGGCTTTCAACCACTAAACCCGGCCTTCAACTTATGCCAAATACCACAAATTTATACTTTTTGGAAAATTCAGAAGCTGATCTATTCATTAACACCAAAATATAGCACATCGGTTGAAAAATCAAGCCACAGCAATGCCGTAAAGGGAAAAAGTTTCCATAACTTGCCCCCAAAAATATAAGGAACCTTATAAAAACTAGTATTCTTATGAAAAGTACTACAAATTTGTATTCGACGTAAACAACAGACTGACAGCTACAAAATGAGACCAAAATTTTGATAATCGAATGGAAATTGTGGCTACAGTGAACGATGAAAGCCAGAGGTCGGACAAGGAAATTTACGTATTTTAGACAAATACATGTCTATGCCTCCTAAGCGTCATAAAAATTAGTATTTTCATGCAAATTACTACATATTTGCACTTGACGCAAACTAAACAAACGCAACTATAAGATAAGACCAAAATTTCAACAATCGGATTAAAATTACGGGCACAGTAAGCAATCAAAGCTGAAAATCTGCACAAAAACTGCACGTGTTCTAGGAACAGCAATTTCTAGATATTTTGCCTGCAACATGTTCCGACCATCAAAACACTAGTTTGGGTTAAGCTTTTCAATAAAAACGTAAAAACGCCAAATTCGCACGTTTAAGGGGAGAAAAAGCCATTTAAAGTTTTGGGGAGTTGACACGTGAAATATGGGGATTTTTCTGGCTTTCAACCACTAAACCCGGCCTTAAACTTATGCCAAATACCACAAATTTATACTTTTTGGAAAATTCAGACGCTGATCTATTCATTAACACCAAAATATAGCACATCGGTTGAAAAATCAAGCCACAGCAATGCCGTAAAGGGAAAAAGTTTCCATAACTTGCCCCCAAAAATATAAGGAACCTTATAAAAACTAGTATTCTTATGAAAAGTACTACAAATTTGTATTCGACGTAAACAACAGACTGACAGCTACAAAATGAGACCAAAATTTTGATAATCGAATGGAAATTGTGGCTACAGTGAACGATGAAAGCCAGAGGTCGGACAAGGAAATTTACGTATTTTAGACAAATACATGTCTATGCCTCCTAAGCGTCATAAAAATTAGTATTTTCATGCAAATTACTACATATTTGCACTTGACGCAAACTAAACAAACGCAACTATAAGATAAGACCAAAATTTCAACAATCGGATTAAAATTACGGGCACAGTAAGCAATCAAAGCTGAAAATCTGCACAAAAACTGCACGTGTTCTAGAAACAGCAATTTCTAGATATTTTGCCTAAAACATGTTCCGACCATCAAAACACTAGTTTGGGTTAAGCTTTTCAATAAAAACGTAAAAACGCCAAATTCGCACGTTTAAGGGGAGAAAAAGCCATTCAAAGTTTTGGGGACTTGACACGTGAAATATGGGGATTTTTCTGGCTTTCAACCACTAAACCCGGCCTTAAACTTATGCCAAGTACCACAAATTTATACTTTTTGGAAAATTCAGACGCTGATCTATTCATTAACACCAAAATATAGCACATCGGTTGAAAAATCAAGCCACAGCAATGCCGTAAAGGGAAAAAGTTTCCATAACTTGCCCCCAAAAATATAAGGAACCTTATAAAAACTAGTATTCTTATGAAAAGTACTACAAATTTGTATTCGACGTAAACAACAGACTGACAGCTACAAAATGAGACCAAAATTTTGATAATCGAATGGAAATTGTGGCTACAGTGAACGATGAAAGCCAGAGGTCGGACAAGGAAATTTACGTATTTTAGACAAATACATGTCTATGCCTCCTAAGCGTCATAAAAATTAGTATTTTCATGCAAATTACTACATATTTGCACTTGACGCAAACTAAACAAACGCAACTATAAGATAAGACCAAAATTTCAACAATCAGATTAAAATTACGGGCACAGTAAGCAATCAAAGCTGAAAATCTGCACAAAAACTGCACGTGTTCTAGAAACAGCAATTTCTAGATATTTTGCCTAAAACATGTTCCGACCATCAAAACACTAGTTTGGGTTAAGCTTTTCAATAAAAACGTAAAAACGCCAAATTCGCACGTTTAAGGGGAGAAAAAGCCATTTAAAGTTTTGGGGAGTTGACACGTGAAATATGGGGATTTTTCTGGCTTTCAACCACTAAACCCGGCCTTAAACTTATGCCAAGTACCACAAATTTATACTTTTTGGAAAATTCAGACGCTGATCTATTCATTAACACCAAAATATAGCACATCGGTTGAAAAATCAAGCCACAGCAATGCCGTAAAGGGAAAAAGTTTCCATAACTTGCCCCCAAAAATATAAGGAACCTTATAAAAACTAGTATTCTTATGAAAAGTACTACAAATTTGTATTCGACGTAAACAACAGACTGACAGCTACAAAATGAGACCAAAATTTTGATAATCGAATGGAAATTGTGGCTACAGTGAACGATGAAAGCCAGAGGTCGGACAAGGAAATTTACGTATTTTAGACAAATACATGTCTATGCCTCCTAAGCGTCGTAAAAATTAGTATTTTCATGCAAATTACTACATATTTGCACTTGACGCAAACTAAACAAACGCAACTATAAGATAAGACCAAAATTTCAACAATCAGATTAAAATTACGGGCACAGTAAGCAATCAAAGCTGAAAATCTGCACAAAAACTGCACGTGTTCTAGAAACAGCAATTTCTAGATATTTTGCCTAAAACATGTTCCGACCATCAAAACACTAGTTTGGGTTAAGCTTTTCAATAAAAACGTAAAAACGCCAAATTCGCACGTTTAAGGGGAGAAAAAGCCATTTAAAGTTTTGGGGAGTTGACACGTGAAATAGGGGGATTTTTCTGGCTTTCAACCACTAAACCCGGCCTTAAACTTATGCCAAGTACCACAAATTTATACTTTTTGGAAAATTCAGACGCTGATCTATTCATTAACACCAAAATATAGCACATCGGTTGAAAAATCAAGCCACAGCAATGCCGTAAAGGGAAAAAGTTTCCATAACTTGCCCCCAAAAATATAAGGAACCTTATAAAAACTAGTATTCTTATGAAAAGTACTACAAATTTGTATTCGACGTAAACAACAGACTGACAGCTACAAAATGAGACCAAAATTTTGATAATCGAATGGAAATTGTGGCTACAGTGAACGATGAAAGCCAGAGGTCGGACAAGGAAATTTACGTATTTTAGACAAATACATGTCTATGCCTCCTAAGCGTCATAAAAATTAGTATTTTCCTGCAAATTACTACATATTTGCACTTGACGCAAACTAAACAAACGCAACTATAAGATAAGACCAAAATTTCAACAATCGGATTAAAATTACGGGCACAGTAAGCAATCAAAGCTGAAAATCTGCACAAAAACTGCACGTGTTCTAGAAACAGCAATTTCTAGATATTTTGCCTAAAACATGTTCCGACCATCAAAACACTAGTTTGGGTTAAGCTTTTCAATAAAAACGTAAAAACGCCAAATTCGCACGTTTAAGGGGAGAAAAAGCCATTCAAAGTTTTGGGGAGTTGACACGTGAAATATGGGGATTTTTCTGGCTTTCAACCACTAAACCCGGCCTTAAACTTATGCCAAATACCACAAATTTATACTTTTTGGAAAATTCAGACGCTGATCTATTCATTAACACCAAAATATAGCACATCGGTTGAAAAATCAAGCCACAGCAATGCCGTAAAGGGAAAAAGTTTCCATAACTTGCCCCCAAAAATATAAGGAACCTTATAAAAACTAGTATTCTTATGAAAAGTACTACAAATTTGTATTCGACGTAAACAACAGACTGACAGCTACAAAATGAGACCAAAATTTTGATAATCGAATGGAAATTGTGGCTACAGTGAACGATGAAAGCCAGAGGTCGGACAAGGAAATTTACGTATTTTAGACAAATACATGTCTATGCCTCCTAAGCGTCATAAAAATTAGTATTTTCATGCAAATTACTACATATTTGCACTTGACGCAAACTAAACAAACGCAACTATAAGATAAGACCAAAATTTCAACAATCGGATTAAAATTACGGGCACAGTAAGCAATCAAAGCTGAAAATCTGCACAAAAACTGCACGTGTTCTAGAAACAGCAATTTCTAGATATTTTGCCTAAAACATGTTCCGACCATCAAAACACTAGTTTGGGTTAAGCTTTTCAATAAAAACGTAAAAACGCCAAATTCGCACGTTTAAGGGGAGAAAAAGCCATTCAAAGTTTTGGGGAGTTGACACGTGAAATATGGGGATTTTTCTGGCTTTCAACCACTAAACCCGGCCTTAAACTTATGCCAAATACCACAAATTTATACTTTTTGGAAAATTCAGACGCTGATCTATTCACTAACACCAAAATATAGCACATCGGTTGAAAAATCAAGCCACAGCAATGCCGTAAAGGGAAAAAGTTTCCATAACTTGCCCCCAAAAATATAAGGAACCTTATAAAAACTAGTATTCTTATGAAAAGTACTACAAATTTGTATTCGACGTAAACAACAGACTGACAGCTACAAAATGAGACCAAAATTTTGATAATCGAATGGAAATTGTGGCTACAGTGAACGATGAAAGCCAGAGGTCGGACAAGGAAATTTACGTATTTTAGACAACTACATGTCTATGCCTCCTAAGCGTCATAAAAATTAGTATTTTCATGCAAATTACTACATATTTGCACTTGACGCAAACTAAACAAACGCAACTATAAGATAAGACCAAAATTTCAACAATCGGATTAAAATTACGGGCACAGTAAGCAATCAAAGCTGAAAATCTGCACAAAAACTGCACGTGTTCTAGAAACAGCAATTTCTAGATATTTTGCCTAAAACATGTTCCGACCATCAAAACACTAGTTTGGGTTAAGCTTTTCAATAAAAACGTAAAAACGCCAAATTCGCACGTTTAAGGGGAGAAAAAGCCATTCAAAGTTTTGGGGAGTTGACACGTGAAATATGGGGATTTTTCTGGCTTTCAACCACTAAACCCGGCCTTAAACTTATGCCAAATACCACAAATTTATACTTTTTGGAAAATTCAGACGCTGATCTATTCATTAACACCAAAATATAGCACATCGGTTGCAAAATCAAGCCACAGCAATGCCGTAAAGGGAAAAAGTTTCCATAACTTGCCCCCAAAAATATAAGGAACCTTATAAAAACTAGTATTCTTATGAAAAGTACTACAAATTTGTATTCGACGTAAACAACAGACTGACAGCTACAAAATGAGACCAAAATTTTGATAATCGAATGGAAATTGTGGCTACAGTGAACGATGAAAGCCAGAGGTCGGACAAGGAAATTTACGTATTTTAGACAAATACATGTCTATGCCTCCTAAGCGTCATAAAAATTAGTATTTTCATGCAAATTACTACATATTTGCACTTGACGCAAACTAAACAAACGCAACTATAAGATAAGACCAAAATTTCAACAATCAGATTAAAATTACGGGCACAGTAAGCAATCAAAGCTGAAAATCTGCACAAAAACTGCACGTGTTCTAGAAACAGCAATTTCTAGATATTTTGCCTAAAACATGTTCCGACCATCAAAACACTAGTTTGGGTTAAGCTTTTCAATAAAAACGTAAAAACGCCAAATTCGCACGTTTAAGGGGAGAAAAAGCCATTTAATGTTTTGGGGAGTTGACACGTGAAATATGGGGATTTTTCTGGCTTTCAACCACTAAACCCGGCCTTAAACTTATGCCAAATACCACAAATTTATACTTTTTGGAAAATTCAGACGCTGATCTATTCATTAACACCAAAATATAGCACATCGGTTGAAAAATCAAGCCACAGCAATGCCGTAAAGGGAAAAAGTTTCCATAACTTGCCCCCAAAAATATAAGGAACCTTATAAAAACTAGTATTCTTATGAAAAGTACTACAAATTTATATTCGACGTAAACAACAGACTGACAGCTACAAAATGAGACCAAAATTTTGATAATCAAATGGAAATTGTGGCTACAGTGAACGATGAAAGCCAGAGGTCGGACAAGGAAATTTACGTATTTTAGACAAATACATGTCTATGCCTCCTAAGCGTCATAAAAATTAGTATTTTCATGCAAATTACTACATATTTGCACTTGACGCAAACTAAACAAACGCAACTATAAGATAAGACCAAAATTTCAACAATCGGATTAAAATTACGGGCACAGTAAGCAATCAAAGCTGAAAATCTGCACAAAAACTGCACGTGTTCTAGGAACAGCAATTTCTAGATATTTTGCCTAAAACATGTTCCGACCATCAAAACACTAGTTTGGGTTAAGCTTTTCAATAAAAACGTAAAAACGCCAAATTCGCACGTTTAAGGGGAGAAAAAGCCATTTAAAGTTTTGGGGAGTTGACACGTGAAATATGGGGATTTTTCTGGCTTTCAACCACTAAACCCGGCCTTAAACTTATGCCAAATACCACAAATTTATACTTTTTGGAAAATTCAGACGCTGATCTATTCATTAACACCAAAATATAGCACATCGGTTGAAAAATCAAGCCACAGCAATGCCGTAAAGGGAAAAAGTTTCCATAACTTGCCCCCAAAAATATAAGGAACCTTATAAAAACTAGTATTCTTATGAAAAGTACTACAAATTTGTATTCGACGTAAACAACAGACTGACAGCTACAAAATGAGACCAAAATTTTGATAATCGAATGGAAATTGTGGCTACAGTGAACGATGAAAGCCAGAGGTCGGACAAGGAAATTTACGTATTTTAGACAAATACATGTCTATGCCTCCTAAGCGTCATAAAAATTAGTATTTTCATGCAAATTACTACATATTTGCACTTGACGCAAACTAAACAAACGCAACTATAAGATAAGACCAAAATTTCAACAATCGGATTAAAATTACGGGCACAGTAAGCAATCAAAGCTGAAAATCTGCACAAAAACTGCACGTGTTCTAGAAACAGCAATTTCTAGATATTTTGCCTAAAACATGTTCCGACCATCAAAACACTAGTTTGGGTTAAGCTTTTCAATAAAAACGTAAAAACGCCAAATTCGCACGTTTAAGGGGAGAAAAAGCCATTTAAAGTTTTGGGGAGTTGACACGTGAAATATGGGGATTTTTCTGGCTTTCAACCACTAAACCCGGCCTTAAACTTATGCCAAATACCACAAATTTATACTTTTTGGAAAATTCAGACGCTGATCTATCCATTAACACCAAAATATAGCACATCGGTTGAAAAATCAAGCCACAGCAATGCCGTAAAGGGAAAAAGTTTCCATAACTTGCCCCCAAAAATATAAGGAACCTTATAAAAACTAGTATTCTTATGAAAAGTACTACAAATTTGTATTCGACGTAAACAACAGACTGACAGCTACAAAATGAGACCAAAATTTTGATAATCGAATGGAAATTGTGGCTACAGTAAACGATGAAAGCCAGAGGTCGGACAAGGAAATTTACGTATTTTAGACAAATACATGTCTATGCCTCCTAAGCGTCATAAAAATTAGTATTTTCATGCAAATTACTACATATTTGCACTTGACGCAAACTAAACAAACGCAACTATAAGATAAGACCAAAATTTCAACAATCGGATTAAAATTACGGCCACAGTAAGCAATCAAAGCTGAAAATCTGCACAAAAACTGCACGTGTTCTAGAAACAGCAATTTCTAGATATTTTGCCTAAAACATGTTCCGACCATCAAAACACTAGTTTGGGTTAAGCTTTTCAATAAAAACGTAAAAACGCCAAATTCGCACGTTTAAGGGGAGAAAAAGCCATTTAAAGTTTTGGGGAGTTGACACGTGAAATATGGGGATTTTTCTGGCTTTCAACCACTAAACCAGGCCTTAAACTTATGCCAAATACCACAAATTTATACTTTTTGGAAAATTCAGACGCTGATCTATTCATTAACACCAAAATATAGCACATCGGTTGAAAAATCAAGCCACAGCAATGCCGTAAAGGGAAAAAGTTTCCACAACTTGCCCCCAAAAATATAAGGAACCTTATAAAAACTAGTATTCTTATGAAAAGTACTACAAATTTGTATTCGACGTAAACAACAGACTGACAGCTACAAAATGAGACCAAAATTTTGATAATCGAATGGAAATTGTGGCTACAGTGAACGATGAAAGCCAGAGGTCGGACAAGGAAATTTACGTATTTTAGACAAATACATGTCTATGCCTCCTAAGCGTCATAAAAATTAGTATTTTCATGCAAATTACTACATATTTGCACAGGACGCAAACTAAACAAACGCAACTATAAGATAAGACCAAAATTTCAACAATCGGATTAAAATTACGGGCACAGTAAGCAATCAAAGCTGAAAATCTGCACAAAAACTGCACGTGTTCTAGAAACAGCAATTTCTAGATATTTTGCCTAAAACATGTTCCGACTATCAAAACACTAGTTTGGGTTAAGCTTTTCAATAAAAACGTAAAAACGCCAAATTCGCACGTTTAAGGGGAGAAAAAGCCATTTAAAGTTTTGGGGAGTTGACACGTGAAATATGGGGATTTTTCTGGCTTTCAACCACTAAACCCGGCCTTAAACTTATGCCAAATACCACAAATTTATACTTTTTGGAAAATTCAGACGCTGATCTATTCATTAACACCAAAATATAGCACATCGGTTGAAAAATCAAGCCACAGCAATGCCGTAAAGGGAAAAAGTTTCCATAACTTGCCCCCAAAAATATAAGGAACCTTATAAAAACTAGTATTCTTATGAAAAGTACTACAAATTTGTATTCGACGTAAACAACAGACTGACAGCTACAAAATGAGACCAAAATTTTGATAATCGAATGGAAATTGTGGCTACAGTGAACGATGAAAGCCAGAGGTCGGACAAGGAAATTTACGTATTTTAGACAAATACATGTCTATGCCTCCTAAGCGTCATAAAAATTAGTATTTTCATGCAAATTACTACATATTTGCACTTGACGCAAACTAAACAAACGCAACTATAAGATAAGACCAAAATTTCAACAATCGGATTAAAATTACGGGCACAGTAAGCAATCAAAGCTGAAAATCTGCACAAAAACTGCACGTGTTCTAGAAACAGCAATTTCTAGATATTTTGCCTAAAACATGTTCCGACCATCAAAACACTAGTTTGGGTTAAGCTTTTCAATAAAAACGTAAAAACGCCAAATTCGCACGTTTAAGGGGAGAAAAAGCCATTTAAAGTTTTGGGGAGTTGACAAGTGAAATATGGGGATTTTTCTGGCTTTCAACCACTAAACCCGGCCTTAAACTTATGCCAAATACCACAAATTTATACTTTTTGGAAAATTCAGACGCTGATCTATTCATTAACACCAAAATATAGCACATCGGTTAAAAAATCAAGCCACAGCAATGCCGTAAAGGGAAAAAGTTTCCATAACTTGCCCCCAAAAATATAAGGAACCTTATAAAAACTAGTATTCTTATGAAAAGTACTACAAATTTGTATTCGACGTAAACAACAGACTGACAGCTACAAAATGAGACCAAAATTTTGATAATCGAATGGAAATTGTGGCTACAGTGAACGATGAAAGCCAGAGGTCGGACAAGGAAATTCACGTATTTTAGACAAATACATGTCTATGCCTCCTAAGCGTCATAAAAATTAGTATTTTCATGCAAATTACTACATATTTGCACTTGACGCAAACTAAACAAACGCAACTATAAGATAAGACCAAAATTTCAACAATCGGATTAAAATTACGGGCACAGTAAGCAATCAAAGCTGAAAATCTGCACAAAAACTGCACGTGTTCTAGAAACAGCAATTTCTAGATATTTTGCCCAAAACATGTTCCGACCATCAAAACACTAGTTTGGGTTAAGCTTTTCAATGAAAACGTAAAAACGCCAAATTCGCAGGTTTAAGGGGAGAAAAAGCCATTTAAAGTTTTGGGGAGTTGACACGTGAAATATGGGGATTTTTCTGGCTTTCAACCACTAAATCCGGCCTTAAACTTATGCCAAATACCACAAATTTATACTTTTTGGAAAATTCAGACGCTGATCTATTCATTAACACCAAAATATAGCACATCGGTTGAAAAATCAAGCCACAGCAATGCCGTAAA
Source organism: Odontomyia ornata (assembly GCA_963969285.1). Lineage (NCBI taxonomy): Eukaryota > Metazoa > Arthropoda > Insecta > Diptera > Stratiomyidae > Odontomyia > Odontomyia ornata. Next base: position 39,580,592 of record OZ017739.1, read on the forward strand.
GGGAAAAAGTTTCCATAACTTGCCCCCAAAAATATAAGGAACCTTATAAAAACTAGTATTCTTATGAAAAGTACTACAAATTTGTATTCGACGTAAACAACAGACTGACAGCTACAAAATGAGACCAAAATTTTGATAATCGAATGGAAATTGTGGCTACAGTGAACGATGAAAGCCAGAGGTCGGACAAGGAAATTTACGTATTTTAGACAAATACATGTCTATGCCTCCTAAGCGTCATAAAAATTAGTATTTTCATGCAAATTACTACATATTTGCACTTGACGCAAACTAAACAAACGCAACTATAAGATAAGACCAAAATTTCAACAATCAGATTAAAATTACGGGCACAGTAAGCAATCAAAGCTGAAAATCTGCACAAAAACTGCACGTGTTCTAGAAACAGCAATTTCTAGATATTTTGCCTAAAACATGTTCCGACCATCAAAACACTAGTTTGGCTTAAGCTTTTCAATAAAAACGTAAAAACGCCAAATTCGCACGTTTAAGGGGAGAAAAAGCCATTTAAAGTTTTGGGGAGTTGACACGTGAAATATGGGGATTTTTCTGGCTTTCAACCACTAAACCCGGCCTTAAACTTATGCCAAATACCACAAATTTATACTTTTTGGAAAATTCAGACGCTGATCTATTCATTAACACCAAAATATAGCACATCGGTTGAAAAATCAAGCCACAGCAATGCCGTAAAGGGAAAAAGTTTCCATAACTTGCCCCCAAAAATATAAGGAACCTTATAAAAACTAGTATTCTTATGAAAAGTACTACAAATTTGTATTCGACGTAAACAACAGACTGACAGCTACAAAATGAGACCAAAATTTTGATAATCGAATGGAAATTGTGGCTACAGTGAACGATGAAAGCCAGAGGTCGGACAAGGAAATTTACGTATTTTAGACAAATACATGTCTATGCCTCCTAAGCGTCATAAAAATTAGTATTTTCATGCAAATTACTACATATTTGCACTTGACGCAAACTAAACAAACGCAACTATAAGATAAAACCAAAATTTCAACAATCGGATTAAAATTACGGGCACAGTAAGCAATCAAAGCTGAAAATCTGCACAAAAACTGCACGTGTTCTAGGAACAGCAATTTCTAGATATTTTGCCTAAAACATGTTCCGACCATCAAAACACTAGTTTGGGTTAAGCTTTTCAATAAAAACGTAAAAACGCCAAATTCGCACGTTTAAGGGGAGAAAAAGCCATTCAAAGTTTTGGGGAGTTGACACGTGAAATATGGGGATTTTTCTGGCTTTCAACCACTAAACCCGGCCTTAAACTTATGCCAAATACCACAAATTTATACTTTTTGGAAAATTCAGACGCTGATCTATTCATTAACACCAAAATATAGCACATCGGTTGAAAAATCAAGCCACAGCAATGCCGTAAAGGGAAAAAGTTTCCATAACTTGCCCCCAAAAATATAAGGAACCTTATAAAAACTAGTATTCTTATGAAAAGTACTACAAATTTGTATTCGACGTAAACAACAGACTGACAGCTACAAAATGAGACCAAAATTTTGATAATCGAATGGAAATTGTGGCTACAGTGAACGATGAAAGCCAGAGGTCGGACAAGGAAATTTACGTATTTTAGACAAATACATGTCTATGCCTCCTAAGCGTCATAAAAATTAGTATTTTCATGCAAATTACTACATATTTGCACTTGACGCAAACTAAATAAACGCAACTATAAGATAAGACCAAAATTTCAACAATCGGATTAAAATTACGGGCACAGTAAGCAATCAAAGCTGAAAATCTGCACAAAAAACTGCATGTGTTCTAGAAACAGCAATTTCTAGATATTTTGCCTAAAACATGTTCCGACCATCAAAACACTAGTTTGGGTTAAGCTTTTCAATAAAAACGTAAAAACGCCAAATTCGCACGTTTAAGGGGAGAAAAAGCCATTCAAAGTTTTGGGGAGTTGACACGTGAAATATGGGGATTTTTCTGGCTTTCAACCACTAAACCCGGCCTTAAACTTATGCCAAATACCACAAATTTATACTTTTTGGAAAATTCAGACGCTGATCTATTCATTAACACCAAAATATAGCACATCGGTTGAAAAATCAAGCCACAGCAATGCCGTAAAGGGAAAAAGTTTCCATAACTTGCCCCCAAAAATATAAGGAACCTTATAAAAACTAGTATTCTTATGAAAAGTACTACAAATTTGTATTCGACGTAAACAACAGACTGACAGCTACAAAATGAGACCAAAATTTTGATAATCGAATGGAAATTGTGGCTACAGTGAACGATGAAAGCCAGAGGTCGGACAAGGAAATTTACGTATTTTAGACAAATACATGTCTATGCCTCCTAAGCGTCATAAAAATTAGTATTTTCATGCAAATTACTACATATTTGCACTTGACGCAAACTAAACAAACGCAACTATAAGATAAGACCAAAATTTCAACAATCGGATTAAAATTACGGGCACAGTAAGCAATCAAAGCTGAAATCTGCACAAAAACTGCACGTGTTCTAGAAACAGCAATTTCTAGATATTTTGCCTAAAAACATGTTCCGACCATCAAAACACTAGTTTGGGTTAAGCTTTTCAATAAAAACGTAAAAACGCCAAATTCGCACGTTTAAGGGGAGAAAAAGCCATTTAAAGTTTTGGGGAGTTGACACGTGAAATATGGGGATTTTTCTGGCTTTCAACCACTAAACCCGGCCTTAAACTTATGCCAAATACCACAAATTTATACTTTTTGGAAAATTCAGACGCTGATCTATTCATTAACACCAAAATATAGCACATCGGTTGAAAAATCAAGCCACAGCAATGCCGTAAAGGGAAAAAGTTTCCATAACTTGCCCCCAAAAATATAAGGAACCTTATAAAAACTAGTATTCTTATGAAAAGTACTACAAATTTGTATTCGACGTAAACAACAGACTGACAGCTACAAAATGAGACCAAAATTTTGATAATCGAATGGAAATTGTGGCTACAGTGAACGATGAAAGCCAGAGGTCGGACAAGGAAATTTACGTATTTTAGACAAATACATGTCTATGCCTCCTAAGCGTCATAAAAATTAGTATTTTCATGCAAATTACTACATATTTGCACTTGACGCAAACTAAACAAACGCAACTATAAGATAAGACCAAAATTTCAACAATCGGATTAAAATTACGGGCACAGTAAGCAATCAAAGCTGAAAATCTGCACAAAAACTGCACGTGTTCTAGGAACAGCAATTTCTAGATATTTTGCCTAAAACATGTTCCGACCATCAAAACACTAGTTTGGGTTAAGCTTTTCAATAAAAACGTAAAAACGCCAAATTCGCACGTTTAAGGGGAGAAAAAGCCATTTAAAGTTTTGGGGAGTTGACACGTGAAATATGGGGATTTTTCTGGCTTTCAACCACTAAACCCGGCCTTAAACTTATGCCAAATACCACAAATTTATACTTTTTGGAAAATTCAGACGCTGATCTATTCATTAACACCAAAATATAGCACATCGGTTGAAAAATCAAGCCACAGCAATGCCGTAAAGGGAAAAAGTTTCCACAACTTGCCCCCAAAAATATAAGGAACCTTATAAAAACTAGTATTCTTATGAAAAGTACTACAAATTTGTATTCGACGTAAACAACAGACTGACAGCTACAAAATGAGACCAAAATTTTGATAATCGAATGGAAATTGTGGCTACAGTGAACGATGAAAGCCAGAGGTCGGACAACGAAATTTACGTATTTTAGACAAATACATGTCTATGCCTCCTAAGCGTCATAAAAATTAGTATTTTCATGCAAATTACTACATATTTGCACTTGACGCAAACTAAACAAACGCAACTATAAGATAAGACCAAAATTTCAACAATCAGATTAAAATTACGGGCACAGTAAGCAATCAAAGCTGAAAATCTGCACAAAAACTGCACGTGTTCTAGAAACAGCAATTTCTAGATATTTTGCCTAAAACATGTTCCGACCATCAAAACACTAGTTTGGGTTAAGCTTTTCAATAAAAACGTAAAAACGCCAAATTCGCACGTTTAAGGGGAGAAAAAGCCATTTAAAGTTTTGGGGAGTTGACACGTGAAATATGGGGATTTTTCTGGCTTTCAACCACTAAACCCGGCCTTAAACTTATGCCAAATACCACAAATTTATACTTTTTGGAAAATTCAGACGCTGATCTATTCATTAACACCAAAATATAGCACATCGGTTGAAAAATCAAGCCACAGCAATGCCGTAAAGGGAAAAAGTTTCCATAACTTGCCCCCAAAAATATAAGGAACCTTATAAAAACTAGTATTCTTATGAAAAGTACTACAAATTTGTATTCGACGTAAACAACAGACTGACAGCTACAAAATGAGACCAAAATTTTGATAATCGAATGGAAATTGTGGCTACAGTGAACGATGAAAGCCAGAGGTCGGACAAGGAAATTTACGTATTTTAGACAAATACATGTCTATGCCTCCTAAGCGTCATAAAAATTAGTATTTTCATGCAAATTACTACATATTTGCACTTGACGCAAACTAAACAAACGCAACTATAAGATAAGACCAAAATTTCAACAATCGGATTAAAATTACGGGCATAGTAAGCAATCAAAGCTGAAGATCTGCACAAAAACTGCACGTGTTCTAGGAACAGCAATTTCTAGATATTTTGCCTAAAACATGTTCCGACCATCAAAACACTAGTTTGGGTTAAGCTTTTCAATAAAAACGTAAAAACGCCAAACTCGCACGTTTAAGGGGAGAAAAAGCCATTCAAAGTTTTGGGGAGTTGAAACGTGAAATATGGGGATTTTTCTGGCTTTCAACCACTAAACCCGGCCTTAAACTTATGCCAAATACCACAAATTTATACTTTTTGGAAAATTCAGACGCTGATCTATTCATTAACACCAAAATATAGCACATCGGTTGAAAAATCAAGCCACAGCAATGCCGTAAAGGGAAAAAGTTTCCACAACTTGCCCCCAAAAATATAAGGAACCTTATAAAAACTAGTATTCTTATGAAAAGTACTACAAATTTGTATTCGACGTAAACAACAGACTGACAGCTACAAAATGAGACCAAAATTTTGATAATCGAATGGAAATTGTGGCTACAGTGAACGATGAAAGCCAGAGGTCGGACAAGGAAATTTACGTATTTTAGACAAATACATGTCTATGCCTCCTAAGCGTCATAAAAATTAGTATTTTCATGCAAATTACTACATATTTGCACTTGACGCAAACTAAACAAACGCAACTATAAGATAAGACCAAAATTTCAACAATCGGATTAAAATTACGGGCACAGTAAGCAATCAAAGCTGAAAATCTGCACAAAAACTGCACGTGTTCTAGGAACAGCAATTTCTAGATATTTTGCCTAAAACATGTTCCGACCATCAAAACACTAGTTTGGGTTAAGCTTTTCAATAAAAACGTAAAAACGCCAAATTCGCACGTTTAAGGGGAGAAAAAGCCATTCAAAGTTTTGGGGAGTTGACACGTGAAATATGGGGATTTTTCTGGCTTTCAACCACTAAACCCGGCCTTAAACTTATGCCAAATACCACAAATTTATACTTTTTGGAAAATTCAGACGCTGATCTATTCATTAACACCAAAATATAGCACATCGGTTGAAAAATCAAGCCACAGCAATGCCGTAAAGGGAAAAAGTTTCCATAACTTGCCCCCCAAAATATAAGGAACCTTATAAAAACTAGTATTCTTATGAAAAGTACTACAAATTTGTATTCGACGTAAACAACAGACTGACAGCTACAAAATGAGACCAAAATTTTGATAATCGAATGGAAATTGTGGCTACAGTGAACGATGAAAGCCAGAGGTCGAACAAGGAAATTTACGTATTTTAGACAAATACATGTCTATGCCTCCTAAGCGTCATAAAAATTAGTATTTTCATGCAAATTACTACATATTTGCACTTGACGCAAACTAAACAAACGCAACTATAAGATAAGACCAAAATTTCAACAATCAGATTAAAATTACGGGCACAGTAAGCAATCAAAGCTGAAAATCTGCACAAAAACTGCACGTGTTCTAGAAACAGCAATTTCTAGATATTTTGCCTAAAACATGTTCCGACCATCAAAACACTAGTTTGGGTTAAGCTTTTCAATAAAAACGTAAAAACGCCAAATTCGCACGTTTAAGGGGAGAAAAAGCCATTTAAAGTTTTGGGGAGTTGACACGTGAAATATGGGGATTTTTCTGGCTTTCAACCACTAAACCCGGCCTTAAACTTATGCCAAATACCACAAATTTATACTTTTTGGAAAATTCAGACGCTGATCTATTCATTAACACCAAAATATAGCACATCGGTTGAAAAATCAAGCCACAGCAATGCCGTAAAGGGAAAAAGTTTCCATAACTTGCCCCTAAAAATATAAGGAACCTTATAAAAACTAGTATTCTTATGAAAAGTACTACAAATTTGTATTCGACGTAAACAACAGACTGACAGCTACAAAATGAGACCAAAATTTTGATAATCGAATGGAAATTGTGGCTACAGTGAACGATGAAAGCCAGAGGTCGGACAAGGAAATTTACGTATTTTAGACAAATACAAGTCTATGCCTCCTAAGCGTCATAAAAATTAGTATTTTCATGCAAATTACTACATATTTGCACTTGACGCAAACTAAACAAACGCAACTATAAGATAAGAGCCAAAATTTCAACAATCGGATTAAAATTACGGGCACAGTAAGCAATCAAAGCTGAAAATCTGCACAAAAACTCCACGTGTTCTAGAAACAGCAATTTCTAGATATTTTGCCTAAAACATGTTCCGACCATCAAAACACTAGTTTGGGTTAAGCTTTTCAATAAAAACGTAAAAACGCCAAATTCGGGGAGAAAAAGCCATTTAAAGTTTTGGGGAGTTGACACGTGAAATATGGGGATTTTTCAGGCTTTCAACCACTAAACCCGGCCTTAAACTTATGCCAAATACCACAAATTTATACTTTTTGGAAAATTCAGACGCTGATCTATTCATTAACACCAAAATATAGCACATCGGTTGAAAAATCAAGCCACAGCAATGCCGTAAAGGGAAAAAGTTTCCATAACTTGCCCCCAAAAATATAAGGAACCTTATAAAAACTGGTATTCTTTTGAAAAGTACTACAAATTTGTATTCGACGTAAACAACAGACTGACAGCTACAAAATGAGACCAAAATTTTGATAATCGAATGGAAATTGTGGCTACAGTGAATGATGAAAGCCAGAGGTCGGACAAGGAAATTTACGTATTTTAGACAAATACATGTCTATGCCTCCTAAGCGTCATAAAAATTAGTATTTTCATGCAAATTACTACATATTTGCACTTGACGCAAACTAAACAAACGCAACTATAAGATAAGACCAAAATTTCAACAATCAGATTAAAATTACGGGCACAGTAAGCAATCAAAGCTGAAAATCTGCACAAAAACTGCACGTGTTCTAGAAACAGCAATTTCTAGATATTTTGCCTAAAACATGTTCCGACCATCAAAACACTAGTTTGGGTTAAGCTTTTCAATAAAAACGTAAAAACGCCAAATTCGCACGTTTAAGGGGAGAAAAAGCCATTTAAAGTTTTGGGGAGTTGACACGTGAAATATGGGGATTTTTCTGGCTTTCAACCACTAAACCCGGCCTTAAACTTATGCCAAATACCACAAATTTATACTTTTTGGAAAATTCAGACGCTGATCTATTCATTAACACCAAAATATAGCACATCGGTTGAAAAATCAAGCCACAGCAATGCCGTAAAGGGAAAAAGTTTCCATAACTTGCCCCCAAAAATATAAGGAACCTTATAAAAACTAGTATTCTTATGAAAAGTACTACAAATTTGTATTCGACGTAAACAACAGACTGACAGCTACAAAATGAGACCAAAATTTTGATAATCGAATGGAAATTGTGGCTACAGTGAACGATGAAAGCCAGAGGTCGGACAAGGAAATTTACGTATTTTAGACAAATACATGTCTATGCCTCCTAAGCGTCATAAAAATTAGTATTTTCATGCAAATTACTACATATTTGCACTTGACGCAAACTAAACAAACGCAACTATAAGATAAGACCAAAATTTCAACAATCGGATTAAAATTACGGGCATAGTAAGCAATCAAAGCTGAAAATCTGCACAAAAACTGCACGTGTTCTAGGAACAGCAATTTCTAGATATTTTGCCTAAAACATGTTCCGACCATCAAAACACTAGTTTGGGTTAAGCTTTTCAATAAAAACGTAAAAAACGCCAAACTCGCACGTTTAAGGGGAGAAAAAGCCATTCAAAGTTTTGGGAGTTGACACGTGAAATATGGGGATTTTTCTGGCTTTCACCACTAAACCCGGCCTTAAACTTATGCCAAATACCACAAATTTATACTTTTTGGAAAATTCAGACGCTGATCTATTCATTAACACCAAAATATAGCACATCGGTTGAAAAATCAAGCCACAGCAATGCCGTAAAGGGAAAAAGTTTCCACAACTTGCCCCCAAAAATATAAGGAACCTTATAAAAACTAGTATTCTTATGAAAAGTACTACAAATTTGTATTCGACGTAAACAACAGACTGACAGCTACAAAATGAGACCAAAATTTTGATAATCGAATGGAAATTGTGGCTACAGTGAACGATGAAAGCCAGAGGTCGGACAAGGAAATTTACGTATTTTAGACAAATACATGTCTATGCCTCCTAAGCGTCATAAAAATTAGTATTTTCATGCAAATTACTACATATTTGCACTTGACGCAAACTAAACAAACGCAACTATAAGATAAGACCAAAATTTCAACAATCGGATTAAAATTACGGGCACAGTAAGCAATCAAAGCTGAAAATCTGCACAAAAACTGCACGTGTTCTAGAAACAGCAATTTCTAGATATTTTGCCTAAAACATGTTCCGACCATCAAAACACTAGTTTGGGTTAAGCTTTTCAATAAAAAGTTAAAGTTTTGTGGAGTTGACACGTGAAATATGGGGATTTTTCTGGCTTTCAACCACTAAACCCGGCCTTAAACTTATGCCAAATACCACAAATTTATACTTTTTGGAAAATTCAGACGCTGATCTATTCATTAACACCAAAATATAGCACATCGGTTGAAAAATCAAGCCACAGCAATGCCGTAAAGGGAAAAAGTTTCCATAACTTGCCCCTAAAAATATAAGGAACCTTATAAAAACTAGTATTCTTATGAAAAGTACTACAAATTTGTGTTCGACGTAAACAACAGACTGACAGCTACAAAATGAGACCAAAATTTTGATAATCGAATGGAAATTGTGGCTACAGTGAACGATGAAAGCCAGAGGTCGGACAAGGAAATTTACGTATTTTAGACAAATACAAGTCTATGCCTCCTAAGCGTCATAAAAATTAGTATTTTCATGCAAATTACTACATATTTGCACTTGACGCAAACTAAACAAACGCAACTATAAGATAAGACCAAAATTTCAACAATCGGATTAAAATTACGGGCACAGTAAGCAATCAAAGCTGAAAATCTGCACAAAAACTCCACGTGTTCTAGAAACAGCAATTTCTAGATATTTTGCCTAAAACATGTTCCGACCATCAAAACACTAGTTTGGGTTAAGCTTTTCAATAAAAACGTAAAAACGCCAAATTCGCACGTTTAAGGGGGAGAAAAAGCCATTTAAAGTTTTGGGGAGTTGACACGTGAAATATGGGGATTTTTCTGGCTTTCAACCACTAAACCCGGCCTTAAACTTATGCCAAATACCACAAATTTATACTTTTTGGAAAATTCAGACGCTGATCTATTCATTAACACCAAAATATAGCACATCGGTTGAAAAATCAAAGCCACAGCAATGCCGTAAAGGGAAAAAGTTTCCATAACTTGCCCCAAAAATATAAGGAACCTTATAAAAACTAGTATTCTTATGAAAAGTACTACAAATTTGTATTCGACGTAAACAACAGACTGACAGCTACAAAATGAGACCAAAATTTTGATAATCGAATGGAAATTGTGGCTACAGTGAATGATGAAAGCCAGAGGTCGGACAAGGAAATTTACGTATTTTAGACAAATACATGTCTATGCCTCCTAAGCGTCATAAAAATTAGTATTTTCATGCAAATTACTACATATTTGCACTTGACGCAAACTAAACAAACGCAACTATAAGATAAGACCAAAATTTCAACAATCGGATTAAAATTACGGGCACAGTAAGCAATCAAAGCTGAAAATCTGCACAAAAACTGCACGTGTTCTAGAAACAGCAATTTCTAGATATTTTGCCTAAAACATGTTCCGACCATCAAAACACTAGTTTGGGTTAAGCTTTTCAATAAAAACGTAAAAACGCCAAATTCGCACGTTTAAGGGGAGAAAAAGCCATTTAAAGTTTTGGGGAGTTGACACGTGAAATATGGGGATTTTTCTGGCTTTCAACTACTAAACCCGGCCTTAAACTTATGCCAAATATCACAAATTTATACTTTTTGGAAAATTCAGACGCTGATCTATTCATTAACACCAAAATATAGCACATCGGTTGAAAAATCAAGCCACAGCAATGCCGTAAAGGGAAAAAGTTTCCATAACTTGCCCCCAAAAATATAAGGAACCTTATAAAAACTGGTATTCTTATGAAAAGTACTACAAATTTGTATTCGACGTAAACAACAGACTGACAGCTACAAAATGAGACCAAAATTTTGATAATCGAATGGAAATTGTGGCTACAGTGAATGATGAAAGCCAGAGGTCGGACAAGGAAATTTACGTATTTTAGACAAATACATGTCTATGCCTCCTAAACGTCATAAAAATTAGTATTTTCATGCAAATTACTACATATTTGCACTTGACGCAAACTAAACAAACGCAACTATAAGATAAGACCGAAATTTCAACAATCGGATTAAAATTACGGGCACAGTAAGCAATCAAAGCTGAAAATCTGCACAAAAACTGCACGTGTTCTAGAAACAGCAATTTCTAGATATTTTGCCTAAAACATGTTCCGACCATCAAAACACTAGTTTGGGTTAAGCTTTTCAATAAAAACGTAAAAACGCCAAATTCGCACGTTTAAGGGGAGAAAAAGCCATTTAAAGTTTTGGGGAGTTGACACGTGAAATATGGGGATTTTTCTGGCTTTCAACCACTAAACCCGGCCTTAAACTTATGCCAAATACCACAAATTTATACTTTTTGGAAAATTCAGACGCTGATCTATTCATTAACACCAAAATATAGCACATCGGTTGAAAAATCAAGCCACAGCAATGCCGTAAAGGGAAAAAGTTTCCATAACTTGCCCCCAAAAATATAAGGAACCTTATAAAAACTAGTATTCTTATGAAAAGTACTACAAATTTGTATTCGACGTAAACAACAGACTGACAGCTACAAAATGAGACCAAAATTTTGATAATCGAATGGAAATTGTGGCTACAGTGAACGATGAAAGCCAGAGGTCGGACAAGGAAATTTACGTATTTTAGACAAATGCATGTCTATGCCTCCTAAGCGTCATAAAAATTAGTATTTTCATGCAAATTACTACATATTTGCACTTGACGCAAACTAAACAAACGCAACTATAAGATAAGACCAAAATTTCAACAATCGGATTAAAATTACGGGCACAGTAAGCAATCAAAGCTGAAAATCTGCACAAAAACTGCACGTGTTCTAGGAACAGCAATTTCTAGATATTTTGCCTAAAACATGTTCCGACCATCAAAACACTAGTTTGGGTTAAGCTTTTCAATAAAAACGTAAAAACGCCAAATTCGCAGGTTTAAGGGGAGAAAAAGCCATTTAAAGTTTTGGGGAGTTGACACGTGAAATATGGGGATTTTTCTGGCTTTCAACCACTAAACCCGGCCTTAAACTTATGCCAAATACCACAAATTTATACTTTTTGGAAAATTCAGACGCTGATCTATCCATTAACACCAAAATATACCACATCGGTTGAAAAATCAAGCCACAGCAATGCCGTAAAGGGAAAAAGTTTCCATAACTTGCCCCCAAAAATATAAGGAACCTTATAAAAACTAGTATTCTTATGAAAAGTACTACAAATTTGTATTCGACGTAAACAACAGACTGACAGCTACAAAATGAGACCAAAATTTTGATAATCGAATGGAAATTGTGGCTACAGTGAACGATGAAAGCCAGAGGTCGGACAAGGAAATTTACGTATTTTAGACAAATACATGTCTATGCCTCCTAAGCGTCATAAAAATTAGTATTTTCATGCAAATTACTACATATTTGCACTTGACGCAAACTAAACAAACGCAACTATAAGATAAGACCAAAATTTCAACAATCAGATTAAAATTACGGGCACAGTAAGCAATCAAAGCTGAAAATCTGCACAAAAACTGCACGTGTTCTAGAAACAGCAATTTCTAGACATTTTGCCTAAAACATGTTCCGACCATCAAAACACTAGTTTGGGTTAAGCTTTTCAATAAAAACGTAAAAACGCCAAATTCGCACGTTTAAGGGGAGAAAAAGCCATTTAAAGTTTTGGGGAGTTGACACGTGAAATATGGGGATTTTTCTGGCTTTCAACCACTAAACCCGGCCTTAAACTTATGCCAAATACCACAAATTTATACTTTTTGGAAAATTCAGACGCTGATCTATTCATTAACACCAAAATATAGCACATCGGTTGAAAAATCAAGCCACAGCAATGCCGTAAAGGGAAAAAGTTTCCATAACTTGCCCCCAAAAATATAAGGAACCTTATAAAAACTAGTATTCTTATGAAAAGTACTACAAATTTGTATTCGACGTAAACAACAGACTGACAGCTACAAAATGAGACCAAAATTTTGATAATCGAATGGAAATTGTGGCTACAGTGAACGATGAAAGCCAGAGGTCGGACAAGGAAATTTACGTATTTTAGACAAATGCATGTCTATGCCTCCTAAGCGTCATAAAAATTAGTATTTTCATGCAAATTACTACATATTTGCACTTGACGCAAACTAAACAAACGCAACTATAAGATAAGACCAAAATTTCAACAATCGGATTAAAATTACGGGCATAGTAAGCAATCAAAGCTGAAAATCTGCACAAAAACTGCACGTGTTCTAGGAACAGCAATTTCTAGATATTTTGCCTAAAACATGTTCCGACCATCAAAACACTAGTTTGGGTTAAGCTTTTCAATAAAAACGTAAAAACGCCAAATTCGCAGGTTTAAGGGGAGAAAAAGCCATTTAAAGTTTTGGGGAGTTGACACGTGAAATATGGGGATTTTTCTGGCTTTCAACCACTAAACCCGGCCTTAAACTTATGCCAAATACCACAAATTTATACTTTTTGGAAAATTCAGACGCTGATCTATTCATTAACACCAAAATATACCACATCGGTTGAAAAATCAAGCCACAGCAATGCCGTAAAGGGAAAAAGTTTCCATAACTTGCCCCCAAAAATATAAGGAACCTTATAAAAACTAGTATTCTTATGAAAAGTACTACAAATTTGTATTTGACGTAAACAACAGACTGACAGCTACAAAATGAGACCAAAATTTTGATAATCGAATGGAAATTGTGGCTACAGTGAACGATGAAAGCCAGAGGTCGGACAAGGAAATTTACTTTTTTTAGACAAATACATGTCTATGCCTCCTAAGCGTCATAAAAATTAGTATTTTCATGCAAATTACTACATATTTGCACTTGACGCAAACTAAACAAACGCAACTATAAGATAAGACCAAAATTTCAACAATCAGATTAAAATTACGGGCACAGTAAGCAATCAAAGCTGAAAATCTGCACAAAAACTGCACGTGTTCTAGAAACAGCAATTTCTAGATATTTTGCCTAAAACATGTTCCGACCATCAAAACACTAGTTTGGGTTAAGCTTTTCAATAAAAACGTAAAACGCCAAATTCGCACGTTTAAGGGGAGAAAAAGCCATTTAAAGTTTTGGGGAGTTGACACGTGAAATATGGGGATTTTTCTGGCTTTCAACCACTAAACCCGGCCTTAAACTTATGCCAAATACCACAAATTTATACTTTTTGGAAAATTCAGACGCTGATCTATCCATTAACACCAAAATATAGCACATCGGTTGAAAAATCAAGCCACAGCAATGCCGTAAAGGGAAAAAGTTTCCATAACTTGCCCCCAAAAATATAAGGAACCTTATAAAAACTAGTATTCTTATGAAAAGTACTACAAATTTGTATTCGACGTAAACAACAGACTGACAGCTACAAAATGAGACGAAAATTTTGATAATCGAATGGAAATTGTGGCTACAGTGAACGATGAAAGCCAGAGGTCGGACAAGGAAATTTACGTATTTTAGACAAATACATGTCTATGCCTCCTAAGCGTCATAAAAATTAGTATTTTCATGCAAATTACTACATATTTGCACTTGACGCAAACTAAACAAACGCAACTATAAGATAAGACCAAAATTTCAACAATCAGATTAAAATTACGGGCACAGTAAGCAATCAAAGCTGAAAATCTGCACAAAAACTGCACGTGTTCTAGAAACAGCAATTTCTAGACATTTTGCCTAAAACATGTTCCGACCATCAAAACACTAGTTTGGGTTAAGCTTTTCAATAAAAACGTAAAAACGCCAAATTCGCACGTTTAAGGGGAGAAAAAGCCATTTAAAGTTTTGGGGAGTTGACACGTGAAATATGGGGATTTTTCTGGCTTTCAACCACTAAACCCGGCCTTAAACTTATGCCAAATACCACAAATTTATACTTTTTGGAAAATTCAGACGCTGATCTATTCATTAACACCAAAATATAGCACATCGGTTGAAAAATCAAGCCACAGCAATGCCGTAAAGGGAAAAAGTTTCCATAACTTGCCCCCAAAAATATAAGGAACCTTATAAAAACTAGTATTCTTATGAAAAGTACTACAAATTTGTATTCGACGTAAACAACAGACTGACAGCTACAAAATGAGACCAAAATTTTGATAATCGAATGGAAATTGTGGCTACAGTGAACGATGAAAGCCAGAGGTCGGACAAGGAAATTTACGTATTTTAGACAAATGCATGTCTATGCCTCCTAAGCGTCATAAAAATTAGTATTTTCATGCAAATTACTACATATTTGCACTTGACGCAAACTAAACAAACGCAACTATAAGATAAGACCAAAATTTCAACAATCGGATTAAAATTACGGGCATAGTAAGCAATCAAAGCTGAAAATCTGCACAAAAACTGCACGTGTTCTAGGAACAGCAATTTCTAGATATTTTGCCTAAAACATGTTCCGACCATCAAAACACTAGTTTGGGTTAAGCTTTTCAATAAAAACGTAAAAACGCCAAATTCGCAGGTTTAAGGGGAGAAAAAGCCATTTAAAGTTTTGGGGAGTTGACACGTGAAATATGGGGATTTTTCTGGCTTTCAACCACTAAACCCGGCCTTAAACTTATGCCAAATACCACAAATTTATACTTTTTGGAAAATTCAGACGCTGATCTATTCATTAACACCAAAATATACCACATCGGTTGAAAAATCAAGCCACAGCAATGCCGTAAAGGGAAAAAGTTTCCATAACTTGCCCCCAAAAATATAAGGAACCTTATAAAAACTAGTATTCTTATGAAAAGTACTACAAATTTGTATTTGACGTAAACAACAGACTGACAGCTACAAAATGAGACCAAAATTTTGATAATCGAATGGAAATTGTGGCTACAGTGAACGATGAAAGCCAGAGGTCGGACAAGGAAATTTACTTTTTTTAGACAAATACATGTCTATGCCTCCTAAGCGTCATAAAAATTAGTATTTTCATGCAAATTACTACATATTTGCACTTGACGCAAACTAAACAAACGCAACTATAAGATAAGACCAAAATTTCAACAATCAGATTAAAATTACGGGCACAGTAAGCAATCAAAGCTGAAAATCTGCACAAAAACTGCACGTGTTCTAGAAACAGCAATTTCTAGATATTTTGCCTAAAACATGTTCCGACCATCAAAACACTAGTTTGGGTTAAGCTTTTCAATAAAAACGTAAAACGCCAAATTCGCACGTTTAAGGGGAGAAAAAGCCATTTAAAGTTTTGGGGAGTTGACACGTGAAATATGGGGATTTTTCTGGCTTTCAACCACTAAACCCGGCCTTAAACTTATGCCAAATACCACAAATTTATACTTTTTGGAAAATTCAGACGCTGATCTATCCATTAACACCAAAATATAGCACATCGGTTGAAAAATCAAGCCACAGCAATGCCGTAAAGGGAAAAAGTTTCCATAACTTGCCCCCAAAAATATAAGGAACCTTATAAAAACTAGTATTCTTATGAAAAGTACTACAAATTTGTATTCGACGTAAACAACAGACTGACAGCTACAAAATGAGACGAAAATTTTGATAATCGAATGGAAATTGTGGCTACAGTGAACGATGAAAGCCAGAGGTCGGACAAGGAAATTTACGTATTTTAGACAAATACATGTCTATGCCTCCTAAGCGTCATAAAAATTAGTATTTTCATGCAAATTACTACATATTTGCACTTGACGCAAACTAAACAAACGCAACTATAAGATAAGACCAAAATTTCAACAATCAGATTAAAATTACGGGCACAGTAAGCAATCAAAGCTGAAAATCTGCACAAAAACTGCACGTGTTCTAGAAACAGCAATTTCTAGACATTTTGCCTAAAACATGTTCCGACCATCAAAACACTAGTTTGGGTTAAGCTTTTCAATAAAAACGTAAAAACGCCAAATTCGCACGTTTAAGGGGAGAAAAAGCCATTTAAAGTTTTGGGGAGTTGACACGTGAAATATGGGGATTTTTCTGGCTTTCAACCACTAAACCCGGCCTTAAACTTATGCCAAATACCACAAATTTATACTTTTTGGAAAATTCAGACGCTGATCTATTCATTAACACCAAAATATAGCACATCGGTTGAAAAATCAAGCCACAGCAATGCCGTAAAGGGAAAAAGTTTCCATAACTTGCCCCCAAAAATATAAGGAACCTTATAAAAACTAGTATTCTTATGAAAAGTACTACAAATTTGTATTCGACGTAAACAACAGACTGACAGCTACAAAATGAGACCAAAATTTTGATAATCGAATGGAAATTGTGGCTACAGTGAACGATGAAAGCCAGAGGTCGGACAAGGAAATTTACGTATTTTAGACAAATGCATGTCTATGCCTCCTAAGCGTCATAAAAATTAGTATTTTCATGCAAATTACTACATATTTGCACTTGACGCAAACTAAACAAACGCAACTATAAGATAAGACCAAAATTTCAACAATCGGATTAAAATTACGGGCACAGTAAGCAATCAAAGCTGAAAATCTGCACAAAAACTGCACGTGTTCTAGGAACAGCAATTTCTAGATATTTTGCCTAAAACATGTTCCGACCATCAAAACACTAGTTTGGGTTAAGCTTTTCAATAAAAACGTAAAAACGCCAAATTCGCAGGTTTAAGGGGAGAAAAAGCCATTTAAAGTTTTGGGGAGTTGACACGTGAAATATGGGGATTTTTCTGGCTTTCAACCACTAAACCCGGCCTTAAACTTATGCCAAATACCACAAATTTATACTTTTTGGAAAATTCAGACGCTGATCTATTCATTAACACCAAAATATACCACATCGGTTGAAAAATCAAGCCACAGCAATGCCGTAAAGGGAAAAAGTTTCCATAACTTGCCCCCAAAAATATAAGGAACCTTATAAAAACTAGTATTCTTATGAAAAGTACTACAAATTTGTATTTGACGTAAACAACAGACTGACAGCTACAAAATGAGACCAAAATTTTGATAATCGAATGGAAATTGTGGCTACAGTGAACGATGAAAGCCAGAGGTCGGACAAGGAAATTTACTTTTTTTAGACAAATACATGTCTATGCCTCCTAAGCGTCATAAAAATTAGTATTTTCATGCAAATTACTACATATTTGCACTTGACGCAAACTAAACAAACGCAACTATAAGATAAGACCAAAATTTCAACAATCAGATTAAAATTACGGGCACAGTAAGCAATCAAAGCTGAAAATCTGCACAAAAACTGCACGTGTTCTAGAAACAGCAATTTCTAGATATTTTGCCTAAAACATGTTCCGACCATCAAAACACTAGTTTGGGTTAAGCTTTTCAATAAAAACGTAAAACGCCAAATTCGCACGTTTAAGGGGAGAAAAAGCCATTTAAAGTTTTGGGGAGTTGACACGTGAAATATGGGGATTTTTCTGGCTTTCAACCACTAAACCCGGCCTTAAACTTATGCCAAATACCACAAATTTATACTTTTTGGAAAATTCAGACGCTGATCTATCCATTAACACCAAAATATAGCACATCGGTTGAAAAATCAAGCCACAGCAATGCCGTAAAGGGAAAAAGTTTCCATAACTTGCCCCCAAAAATATAAGGAACCTTATAAAAACTAGTATTCTTATGAAAAGTACTACAAATTTGTATTCGACGTAAACAACAGACTGACAGCTACAAAATGAGACCAAAATTTTGATAATCGAATGGAAATTGTGGCTACAGTGAACGATGAAAGCCAGAGGTCGGACAAGGAAATTTACGTATTTTAGACAAATACATGTCTATGCCTCCTAAGCGTCATAAAAATTAGTATTTTCATGCAAATTACTACATATTTGCACTTGACGCAAACTAAACAAACGCAACTATAAGATAAGACCAAAATTTCAACAATCGGATTAAAATTACGGGCATAGTAAGCAATCAAAGCTGAAAATCTGCACAAAAACTGCACGTGTTCTAGGAACAGCAATTTCTAGATATTTTGCCTAAAACATGTTCCGACCATCAAAACACTAGTTTGGGTTAAGCTTTTCAATAAAAACGTAAAAACGCCAAACTCGCACGTTTAAGGGGAGAAAAAGCCATTCAAAGTTTTGGGGAGTTGACACGTGAAATATGGGGATTTTTCTGGCTTTCAACCACTAAACCCGGCCTTAAACTTATGCCAAATACCACAAATTTATACTTTTTGGAAAATTCAGACGCTGATCTATTCATTAACACCAAAATATAGCACATCGGTTGAAAAATCAAGCCACAGCAATGCCGTAAAGGGAAAAAGTTTCCATAACTTGCCCCCAAAAATATAAGGAACCTTATAAAAACTAGTATTCTTATGAAAAGTACTACAAATTTGTATTCGACGTAAACAACAGACTGACAGCTACAAAATGAGACCAAAATTTTGATAATCGAATGGAAATTGTGGCTACAGTGAACGATGAAAGCCAGAGGTCGGACAAGGAAATTTACGTATTTTAGACAAATACATGTCTATGCCTCCTAAGCGTCATAAAAATTAGTATTTTCATGCAAATTACTACATATTTGCACTTGACGCAAACTAAACAAACGCAACTATAAGATAAGACCAAAATTTCAACAATCGGATTAAAATTACGGGCACAGTAAGCAATCAAAGCTGAAAATCTGCACAAAAACTGCACGTGTTCTAGAAACAGCAATTTCTAGATATTTGCCTAAAACATGTTCCGACCATCAAAACACTAGTTTGGGTTAAGCTTTTCAATAAAAACGTAAAAACGCCAAATTCGCACGTTTAAGGGGAGAGAAAGCCATTCAAAGTTTTGGGGAGTTGACACGTGAAATATGGGGATTTTTCTGGCTTTCAACCACTAAACCCGGCCTTAAACTTATGCCAAATACCACAAATTTATACTTTTTGGAAAATTCAGACGCTGATCTATTCATTAACACCAAAATATAGCACATCGGTTGAAAAATCAAGCCACAGCAATGCCGTAAAGGGAAAAAGTTTCCATAACTTGCCCCCAAAAATATAAGGAACCTTATAAAAACTAGTATTCTTATGAAAAGTACTACAAATTTGTATTCGACGTAAACAACAGACTGACAGCTACAAAATGAGACTAAAATTTTGATAATCGAATGGAAATTGTGGCTACAGTGAACGATGAAAGCCAGAGGTCGGACAAGGAAATTTACGTATTTTAGACAAATACATGTCTATGCCTCCTAAGCGTCATAAAAATTAGTATTTTCATGCAAATTACTACATATTTGCACTTGACGCAAACTAAACAAACGCAACTATAAGATAAGACCAAAATTTCAACAATCGGATTAAAATTACGGGCACAGTAAGCAATCAAAGCTGAAAATCTGCACAAAAACTGCACGTGTTCTAGAAACAGCAATTTCTAGATATTTTGCCTAAAACATGTTCCGACCATCAAAACACTAGTTTGGGTTAAGCTTTTCAATAAAAACGTAAAAACGCCAAATTTGCACGTTTAAGGGGAGAAAAAGCCATTTAAAGTTTTGGGGAGTTGACACGTGAAATATGGGGATTTTTCTGGCTTTCAACCACTAAACCCGGCCTTAAACTTATGCCAAATACCACAAATTTATTTTTTTTGGAAAATTCAGACGCTGATCTATTCATTAACACCAAAATATAGCACATCGGTTGAAAAATCAAGCCACAGCAATGCCGTAAAGGGAAAAAGTTTCCATAACTTGCCCCCAAAAATATAAGGAACCTTATAAAAACTAGTATTCTTATGAAAAGTACTACAAATTTGTATTCGACGTAAACAACAGACTGACAGCTACAAAATGAGACCAAAATTTTGATAATCGAATGGAAATTGTGGCTACAGTGAACGATGAAAGCCAGAGGTCGGACAAGGAAATTTACGTATTTTAGACAAATACATGTCTATGCCTCCTAAGCGTCATAAAAATTAGTATTTTCATGCAAATTACTACATATTTGCACTTGACGCAAACTAAACAAACGCAACTATAAGATAAGACCAAAATTTCAACAATCGGATTAAAATTACGGGCACAGTAAGCAATCAAAGCTGAAAATCTGCACAAAAACTGCACGTGTTCTAGAAACAGCAATTTCTAGATATTTTGCCTAAAACATGTTCCGACCATCAAAGCACTAGTTTGGGTTAAGCTTTTCAATAAAAACGTAAAAACGCCAAATTCGCACGTTTAAGGGGAGAAAAAGCCATTCAAAGTTTTGGGGAGTTGACACGTGAAATATGGGGATTTTTCTGGCTTTCAACCACTAAACCCGGCCTTAAACTTATGCCAAATACCACAAATTTATACTTTTTGGAAAATTCAGACGCTGATCTATTCATTAACACCAAAATATAGCACATCGGTTGAAAAATCAAGCCACAGCAATGCCGTAAAGGGAAAAAGTTTCCATAACTTGCCCCCAAAAATATAAGGAACCTTATAAAAACTAGTATTCTTATGAAAAGTACTACAAATTTGTATTCGACGTAAACAACAGACTGACAGCTACCAAATGAGACCAAAATTTTGATAATCGAATGGAAATTGTGGCTACAGTGAACGATGAAAGCCAGAGGTCGGACAAGGAAATTTACGTATTTTAGACAAATACATGTCTTTGCCTCCTAAGCGTCATAAAAATTAGTATTTTCATGCAAATTACTACATATTTGCACTTGACGCAAACTAAACAAACGCAACTATAAGATAAGACCAAAATTTCAACAATCGGATTAAAATTACGGGCACAGTAAGCAATCAAAGCTGAAAATCTGCACAAAAACTGCACGTGTTCTAGAAACAGCAATTTCTAGATATTTTGCCTAAAACATGTTCCGACCATCAAAACACTAGTTTGGGTTAAGCTTTTCAATAAAAACGTAAAAACGCCAAATTCGCACGTTTAAGGGGAGAAAAAGCCATTTAAAGTTTTGGGGAGTTGACACGTGAAATATGGAGATTTTTCTGGCTTTCAACCACTAAACCCGGCCTTAAACTTATGCCAAATACCACAAATTTATACTTTTTGGAAAATTCAGACGCTGATCTATTCATTAACACCAAAATATAGTACATCGGTTGAAAAATCAAACCACAGCAATGCCGTAAAGGGAAAAAGTTTCCATAACTTGCCCCCAAAAATATAAGGAACCTTATAAAAACTAGTATTCTTATGAAAAGTACTACAAATTTGTATTCGACGTAAACAACAGACTGACAGCTACAAAATGAGACCAAAATTTTGATAATCGAATGGAAATTTACGTATTTTAGACAAATACATGTCTATGCCTCCTAAGCGTCATAAAAATTAGTATTTTCATGCAAATTACTATATATTTGCACTTGACGCAAACTAAACAAACGCAACTATAAGATAAGACAACAATTTCAACAATCAGATTAAAATTACGGGCACAGTAAGCAATCAAAGCTGAAAATCTGCACAAAAACTGCACGTGTTCTAGAAACAGCAATTTCTAGATATTTTGCCTAAAACATGTTCCGACCATCAAAACACTAGTTTGGGTTAAGCTTTTCAATAAAAACGTAAAAACGCCAAATTCGCACGTTTAAGGGGAGAAAAAGCCATTTAAAGTTTTGGGGAGTTGACACGTGAAATATGGGAATTTTTCTGGCTTTCAACCACTAAACCCGGCCTTAAACTTATGCCAAATACCACAAATTTATACTTTTTGGAAAATTCAGACGCTGATCTATTCATTAACACCAAAATATAGCACATCGGTTGAAAAATCAAGCCACAGCAATGCCGTAAAGGGAAAAAGTTTCCATAACTTGCCCCCAAAAATATAAGGAACCTTATAAAAACTAGTATTCTTATGAAAAGTACTACAAATTTGTATTCGACGTAAACAACAGACTGACAGCTACAAAATGAGACCAAAATTTTGATAATCGAATGGAAATTGTGGCTACAGTGAACGATGAAAGCCAGAGGTCGGACAAGGAAATTTACGTATTTTAGACAAATACATGTCTATGCCTCCTAAGCGTCATAAAAATTAGTATTTTCATGCAAATTACTACATACTTGCACTTGACGCAAACTAAACAAACGCAACTATAAGATAAGACCAAAATTTCAACAATCGGATTAAAATTACGGGCACAGTAAGCAATCAAAGCTGAAAATCTGCACAAAAACTGCACGTGTTCTAGAAACAGCAATTTCTAGATATTTTGCCTAAAACATGTTCCGACCATCAAAACACTAGTTTGGGTTAAGCTTTTCAATAAAAACGTAAAAACGCCAAATTCGCACGTTTAAGGGGAGAAAAAGCCATTTAAAGTTTTGGGGAGTTGACACGTGAAATATGGGGATTTTTCTGGCTTTCAACCACTAAACCCGGCCTTAAACTTATGCCAAATACCACAAATTTATACTTTTTGGAAAATTCAGACGCTGATCTATTCATTAACACCAAAATATAGCACATCGGTTGAAAAATCAAACCACAGCAATGCCGTAAAGGGAAAAAGTTTCCATAACTTGCCCCCAAAAATATAAGGAACCTTATAAAAACTAGTATTCTTATGAAAAGTACTACAAATTTGTATTCGACGTAAACAACAGACTGACAGCTACAAAATGAGACCAAAATTTTGATAATCGAATGGAAATTTACGTATTTTAGACAAATACATGTCTATGCCTCCTAAGCGTCATAAAAATTAGTATTTTCATGCAAATTACTACATATTTGCACTTGACGCAAACTAAACAAACGCAACTATAAGATAAGACCAAAATTTCAACAATCAGATTAAAATTACGGGCACAGTAAGCAATCAAAGCTGAAAATCTGCACAAAAACTGCACGTGTTCTAGAAACAGCAATTTCTAGATATTTTGCCTAAAACATGTTCCGACCATCAAAACACTAGTTTGGGTTAAGCTTTTCAATAAAAACGTAAAAACGCCAAATTCGCACGTTTAAGGGGAGAAAAAGCCATTTAAAGTTTTGGGGAGTTGACACGTGAAATATGGGGATTTTTCTGGCTTTCAACCACTAAACCCGGCCTTAAACTTATGCCAAATACCACAAATTTATACTTTTTGGAAAATTCAGACGCTGATCTATTCATTAACACCAAAATATAGCACATCGGTTGAAAAATCAAGCCACAGCAATGCCGTAAAGGGAAAAAGTTTCCACAACTTGCCCCCAAAAATATAAGGAACCTTATAAAAACTAGTATTCTTATGAAAAGTACTACAAATTTGTATTCGACGTAAACAACAGACTGACAGCTACAAAATGAGACCAAAATTTTGATAATCGAATGGAAATTGTGGCTACAGTGAACGATGAAAGCCAGAGGTCGGCAAGGAAATTTACGTATTTTAGACAAATACATGTCTATGCCTCCTAAGCGTCATAAAAATTAGTATTTTCATGCAAATTACTACATATTTGCACTTGACGCAAACTAAACAAACGCAACTATAAGATAAGACCAAAATTTCTACAATCAGATTAAAATTACGGGCACAGTAAGCAATCAAAGCTGAAAATCTGCACAAAAACTGCACGTGTTCTAGAAACAGCAATTTCTAGATATTTTGCCTAAAACATGTTCCGACCATCAAAACACTAGTTTGGGTTAAGCTTTTCAATAAAAACGTAAAAACGCCAAATTCGCACGTTTAAGGGGAGAAAAAGCCATTTAAAGTTTCGGGGAGTTGACACGTGAAATATGGGGATTTTTCTGGCTTTCAACCACTAAACCCGGCCTTAAACTTATGCCAAATACCACAAATTTATACTTTTTGGAAAATTCAGACGCTGATCTATTCATTAACACCAAAATATAGCACATCGGTTGAAAAATCAAGCCACAGCAATGCCGTAAAGGGAAAAAGTTTCCATAACTTGCCCCCAAAAATATAAGGAACCTTATAAAAACTAGTATTCTTATGAAAAGTACTACAAATTTGTATTCGACGTAAACAACAGACTGACAGCTACAAAATGAGACCAAAATTTTGATAATCGAATGGAAATTGTGGCTACAGTGAACGATGAAAGCCAGAGGTCGGACAAGGAAATTTACGTATTTTAGACAAATACATGTCTATGCCTCCTAAGCGTCATAAAAATTAGTATTTTCATGCAAATTACTACATATTTGCACTTGACGCAAACTAAACAAACGCAACTATAAGATAAGACCAAAATTTCAACAATCGGATTAAAATTACGGGCACAGTAAGCAATCAAAGCTGAAAATCTGCACAAAAACTGCACGTGTTCTAGAAACAGCAATTTCTAGATATTTTGCCTAAAACATGTTCCGACCATCAAAGCACTAGATTGGGTTAAGCTTTTCAATAAAAACGTAAAAACGCCAAATTCACACGTTTAAGGGGAGAAAAAGCCATTTAAAGTTTTGGGGAGTTGACACGTGAAATATGGGGATTTTTCTGGCTTTCAACCACTAAACCCGGCCTTAAACTTATGCCAAATATCACAAATTTATACTTTTTGGAAAATTCAGACGCTGATCTATTCATTAACACCAAAATATAGCACATCGGTTGAAAAATCAAGCCACAGCAATGCCGTAAAGGGAAAAAGTTTCCATAACTTGCCCCCAAAAATATAAGGAACCTTATAAAAACTAGTATTCTTATGAAAAGTACTACAAATTTGTATTCGACGTAAACAACAGACTGAGAGCTACAAAATGAGACCAAAATTTTGATAATCGAATGGAAATTGTGGCTACAGTGAACGATGAAAGCCAGAGGTCGGACAAGGAAATTTACGTATTTTAGACAAATACATGTCTATGCCTCCTAAGCGTCATAAAAATTAGTATTTTCATGCAAATTACTACATATTTGCACTTGACGCAAACTAAACAAACGCAACTATAAGACAAGACCAAAATTTCAACAATCGGATTAAAATTACGGGCACAGTAAGCAATCAAAGCTGAAAATCTGCACAAAAACTGCACGTGTTCTAGAAACAGCAATTTCTAGATATTTTGCCTAAAACATGTTCCGACCATCAAAACACTAGTTTGGGTTAAGCTTTTCAATAAAAACGTAAAAACGCCAAATTCGCACGTTTAAGGGGAGAAAAAGCCATTTAAAGTTTTGGGGAGTTGACACGTGAAATATGGGGATTTTTCTGGCTTTCAACCACTAAACCCGGCCTTAAA
This sequence comes from Odontomyia ornata, assembly GCA_963969285.1. Lineage (NCBI taxonomy): Eukaryota > Metazoa > Arthropoda > Insecta > Diptera > Stratiomyidae > Odontomyia > Odontomyia ornata. The sequence goes on from OZ017739.1 coordinate 39,606,787, forward strand.
CTTATGCCAAATACCACAAATTTATACTTTTTGGAAAATTCAGACGCTGATCTATTCATTAACACCAAAATATAGCACATCGGTTGAAAAATCAAGCCACAGCAATGCCGTAAAGGGAAAAAGTTTCCATAACTTGCCCCCAAAAATATAAGGAACCTTATAAAAACTAGTATTCTTATGAAAAGTACTACAAATTTGTATTCGACGTAAACAACAGACTGACAGCTACAAAATGAGACCAAAATTTTGATAATCGAATGGAAATTGTGGCTACAGTGAACGATGAAAGCCAGAGGTCGGACAAGGAAATTTACGTATTTTAGACAAATACATGTCTATGCCTCCTAAGCGTCATAAAAATTAGTATTTTCATGCAAATTACTACATATTTGCACTTGACGCAAACTAAACAAACGCAACTATAAGATAAGACCAAAATTTCAACAATCGGATTAAAATTACGGGCATAGTAAGCAATCAAAGCTGAAAATCTGCACAAAAACTGCACGTGTTCTAGGAACAGCAATTTCTAGATATTTTGCCTAAAACATGTTCCGACCATCAAAACACTAGTTTGGGTTAAGCTTTTCAATAAAAACGTAAAAACGCCAAATTCGCACGTTTAAGGGGAGAAAAAGCCATTTAAAGTTTTGGGGAGTTGACACGTGAAATATGGGGATTTTTCTGGCTTTCAACCACTAAACCCGGCCTTAAACTTATGCCAAAAACCACAAATTTATACTTTTTGGAAAATTCAGACGCTGATCTATTCATTAACACCAAAATATAGCACATCGGTTGAAAAATCAAGCCACAGCAATGCCGTAAAGGGAAAAAGTTTCCATAACTTGCCCCCAAAAATATAAGGAACCTTATAAAAACTAGTATTCTTATGAAAAGTACTACAAATTTGTATTCGACGTAAACAACAGACTGACAGCTACAAAATGAGACCAAAATTTTGATAATCGAATGGAAATTGTGGCTACAGTGAACGATGAAAGCCAGAGGTCGGACAAGGAAATTTACGTATTTTAGACAAATACATGTCTATGCCTCCTAAGCGTCATAAAAATTAGTATTTTCATGCAAATTACTACATATTTGCACTTGACGCAAACTAAACAAACGCAACTACGAGTATAAGATAAGACCAAAATTTCAACAATCGGATTAAAATTACGGGCACAGTAAGCAATCAAAGCTGAAAATCTGCACAAAAACTGCACGTGTTCTAGAAACAGCAATTTCTTGATATTTTGCCTAAAACATGTTCCGACCATCAAAACACTAGTTTGGGTTAAGCTTTTCAATAAAAACGTAAAAACGCCAAATTCGCACGTTTAAGGGGAGAAAAAGCCATTTAAAGTTTTGGGGAGTTGACACGTGAAATATGGGGATTTTTCTGGCTTTCAACCACTAAACCCGGCCTTAAACTTATGCCAAATACCACAAATTTATACTTTTTGGAAAATTCAGACGCTGATCTATTCATTAACACCAAAATATAGCACATCGGTTGAAAAATCAAGCCACAGCAATGCCGTAAAGGGAAAAAGTTTCCATAACTTGCCCCCAAAAATATAAGGAACCTTATAAAAATTAGTATTCTTATGAAAAGTACTACAAATTTGTATTCGACGTAAACAACAGACTGACAGCTACAAAATGAGACCAAAATTTTGATAATCGAATGGAAATTGTGGCTACAGTGAACGATGAAATCCAGAGGTCGGACAAAGAAAATTTACTTTTTTTAGACAAATACATGCAAATGCCTCCTAAGCGTCATAAAAATTAGTATTTTCATGCAAATTACTACATATTTGCACTTGACGCAAACTAAACAAACGCAACTATAAGATAAGACCAAAATTTCAACAATCGGATTAAAATTACGGGCACAGTAAGCAATCAAAGCTGAAAATCTGCACAAAAACTGCACGTGTTCTAGAAACAGCAATTTCTAGATATTTTGCCTAAAACATGTTCCGACCATCAAAACACTAGTTTGGGTTAAGCTTTTCAATAAAAACGTAAAAACGCCAAATTCGCACGTTTAAGGGGAGAAAAAGCCATTTAAAGTTTTGGGGAGTTGACACGTGAAATATGGGGATTTTTCTGGCTTTCAACTACTAAACCCGGCCTTAAACTTATGCCAAATACCACAAATTTATACTTTTTGGAAAATTCAGACGCTAATCTATTCATTAACACCAAAATATAGCACATCGGTTGAAAAATCAAGCCACAGCAATGCCGTAAAGGGAAAAAGTTTCCATAACTTGCCCCCAAAAATATAAGGAACCTTATAAAAACTAGTATTCTTATGAAAAGTACTACAAATTTGTATTCGACGTAAACAACAGACTGACAGCTACAAAATGAGACCAAAATTTTGATAATCGAATGGAAATTGTGGCTACAGTGAACGATGAAAGCCAGAGGTCGGACAAGGAAATTTACGTATTTTAGACAAATACATGTCTATGCCTCCTAAGCGTCATAAAAATTAGTATTTTCATGCAAATTACTACATATTTGCACTTGACGCAAACTAAACAAACGCAACTATAAGATAAGACCAAAATTTCAACAATCGGATTAAAATTACGGGCACAGTAAGCAATCAAAGCTGAAAATCTGCACAAAAACTGCACGTGTTCTAGAAACAGCAATTTCTAGATATTTTGCCTAAAACATGTTCCAACCATCAAAACACTAGTTTGGGTTAAGCTTTCCAATAAAAACGTAAAAACGCCAAATTCGCACGTTTAAGGGGAGAAAAAGCCATTTAAAGTTTTGGGGAGTTGACACGTGAAATATGGGGATTTTTCTGGCTTTCAACCACTAAACCCGGCCTTAAACTTATGCCAAATACCACAAATTTATACTTTTTGGAAAATTCAGACGCTGATCTATTCATTAACACCAAAATATAGCACATCGGTTGAAAAATCAAGCCACAGCAATGCCGTAAAGGGAAAAAGTTTCCATAACTTGCCCCCAAAAATATAAGGAACCTTATAAAAATTAGTATTCTTATGAAAAGTACTACAAATTTGTATTCGACGTAAACAACAGACTGACAGCTACAAAATGAGACCAAAATTTTGATAATCGAATGGAAATTGTGGCTACAGTGAACGATGAAAGCCAGAGGTCGGACAAAGAAAATTTACTTTTTTTAGACAAATACATGCAAATGCCTCCTAAGCGTCATAAAAATTAGTATTTTCATGCAAATTACTACATATTTGCACTTGACGCAAACTAAACAAACGCAACTATAAGATAAGACCAAAATTTCAACAATCGGATTAAAATTACGGGCACAGTAAGCAATCAAAGCTGAAAATCTGCACAAAAACTGCACGTGTTCTAGAAACAGCAATTTCTAGATATTTTGCCTAAAACACGTTCCGACCATCAAAACACTAGTTTGGGTTAAGCTTTTCAATAAAAACGTAAAAACGCCAAATTCGCACGTTTAAGGGGAGAAAAAGCCATTTAAAGTTTTGGGGAGTTGACACGTGAAATATGGGGATTTTCCTGGCTTTCAACCACTAAACCCGGCCTTAAACTTATGCCAAATACCACAAATTTATACTTTTTGGAAAATTCAGACGCTGATCTATTCATTAACACCAAAATATAGCACATCGGTTGAAAAATCAAGCCACAGCAATGCCGTAAAGGGAAAAAGTTTCCATAACTTGCCCCCAAAAATATAAGGAACCTTATAAAAACTAGTATTCTTATGAAAAGTACTACAAGTTTGTATTCGACGTAAACAACAGACTGACAGCTACAAAATGAGACCAAAATTTTGATAATCGAATGGAAATTGTGGCTACAGTGAACGATGAAAGCCAGAGGTCGGACAAAGAAAATTTACTTTTTTTAGACAAATACATGTCTATGCCTCCTAAGCGGCATAAAAATTAGTATTTTCATGCAAATTACTACATATTTGCACTTGACGCAAACTAAACAAACGCAACTATAAGATAAGACCAAAATTTCAACAATCGGATTAAAATTACGGGCACAGTAAGCAATCAAAGCTGAAAATCTGCACAAAAACTGCACGTGTTCTAGAAACAGCAATTTCTAGATATTTTGCCTAAAACATGTTCCGACCATCAAAACACTAGTTTGGGTTAAGCTTTTCAATAAAAACGTAAAAACGCCAAATTCGCACGTTTAAGGGGAGAAAAAGCCATTTAAAGTTTTGGGGAGTTGACACGTGAAATATGGGGATTTTTCTGGCTTTCAACCACTAAACCCGGCCTTAAACTTATGCCAAATACCACAAATTTATACTTTTTGGAAAATTCAGACGCTGATCTATTCATTAACACCAAAATATAGCACATCGGTTGAAAAATCAAGCCACAGCAATGCCGTAAAGGGAAAAAGTTTCCATAACTTGCCCCCAAAAATATAAGGAACCTTATAAAAATTAGTATTCTTATGAAAAGTACTACAAATTTGTATTCGACGTAAACAACAGACTGACAGCTACAAAATGAGACCAAAATTTTGATAATCGAATGGAAATTGTGGCTACAGTGAACGATGAAAGCCAGAGGTCGGACAAAGAAAATTTACTTTTTTTAGACAAATACATGTATATGCCTCCTAAGCGTCATAAAAACTAGTATTTTCATGCAAATTACTACATATTTGCACTTGACGCAAACTAAACAAACGCAACTATAAGATAAGACCAAAATTTCAACAATCGGATTAAAATTACGGGCACAGTAAGCAATCAAAGCTGAAAATCTGCACAAAAACTGCACGTGTTCTAGAAACAGCAATTTCTAGATATTTTGCCTAAAACATGTTCCGACCATCAAAACACTAGTTTGGGTTAAGCTTTTCAATAAAAACGTAAAAACGCCAAATTCGCACGTTTAAGGGGAGAAAAAGCCATTTAAAGTTTTGGGGAGTTGACACGTGAAATATGGGGATTTTTCCGGCTTTCAACCACTAAACCCGGCCTTAAACTTATGCCAAATACCACAAATTTATACTTTTTGGAAAATTCAGACGCTGATCTATTCATTAACACCAAAATATAGCACATCGGTTGAAAAATCAAGCCACAGCAATGCCGTAAAGGGAAAAAGTTTCCATAACTTGCCCCCAAAAATATAAGGAACCTTATAAAAACTAGTATTCTTATGAAAAGTACTACAAATTTGTATTCGACGTAAACAACAGACTGACAGCTACAAAATGAGACCAAAATTTTGATAATCGAATGGAAATTGTGGCTACAGTGAACGATGAAAGCCAGAGGTCGGACAAAGAAAATTTACTTTTTTTAGACAAATACATGCAAATGCCTCCTAAGCGTCATAAAAATTAGTATTTTCATGCAAATTACTACATATTTGCACTTGACGCAAACTAAACAAACGCAACTACGAGTATAAGATAAGACCAAAATATCAACAATCGGATTAAAATTACGGGCACAGTAAGCAATCAAAGCTGAAAATCTGCACAAAAACTGCACGTGTTCTAGAAACAGCAATTTCTAGATATTTTGCCTAAAACATGTTCCGACCATCAAAACACTAGTTTGGGTTAAGCTTTTCAATAAAAACGTAAAAACGCCAAATTCGCACGTTTAAGGGGAGAAAAAGCCATTTAAAGTTTTGGGGAGTTGACACGTGAAATATGGGGATTTTTCTGGCTTTCAACCACTAAACCCGGCCTTAAACTTATGCCAAATACCACAAATTTATACTTTTTGGAAAATTCAGACGCTGATCTATTCATTAACACCAAAATATAGCACATCGGTTGAAAAATCAAGCCACAGCAATGCCGTAAAGGGAAAAAGTTTCCATAACTTGCCCCCAAAAATATAAGGAACCTTATAAAAACTAGTATTCTTATGAAAAGTACTACAAATTTGTATTCGACGTAAACAACAGACTGACAGCTACAAAATGAGACCAAAATTTTGATAATCGAATGGAAATTGTGGCTACAGTGAACGATGAAAGCCAGAGGTCGGACAAAGAAAATTTACTTTTTTTAGACAAATACATGTATATGCCTCCTAAGCGTCATCAAAATTAGTATTTTCATGCAAATTACTACATATTTGCACTTGACGCAAACTAAACAAACGCAACTATAAGATAAGACCAAAATTTCAACAATCGGATTAAAATTACGGGCACAGTAAGCAATCAAAGCTGAAAATCTGCACAAAAACTGCACGTGTTCTAGAAACAGCAATTTCTAGATATTTTGCCTAAAACATGTTCCGACCATCAAAACACTAGTTTGGGTTAAGCTTTTCAATAAAAACGTAAAAACGCCAAATTCGCACGTTTAAGGGGAGAAAAAGCCATTTAAAGTTTTGGGGAGTTGACACGTGAAATATGGGGATTTTTCTGGCTTTCAACCACTAAACCCGGCCTTAAACTTATGCCAAATACCACAAATTTATACTTTTTGGAAAATTCAGACGCTGATCTATTCATTAACACCAAAATATAGCACATCGGTTGAAAAATCAAGCCACAGCAATGCCGTAAAGGGAAAAAGTTTCCATAACTTGCCCCCAAAAATATAAGGAACCTTATAAAAATTAGTATTCTTATGAAAAGTACTACAAATTTGTATTCGACGTAAACAACAGACTGACAGCTACAAAATGAGACCAAAATTTTGATAATCGAATGGAAATTGTGGCTACAGTGAACGATGAAAGCCAGAGGTCGGACAAAGAAAATTTACTTTTTTTAGACAAATACATGCAAATGCCTCCTAAGCGTCATAAAAATTAGAATTTTCATGCAAATTACTACATATTTGCACTTGACGCAAACTAAACAAACGCAACTATAAGATAAGACCAAAATTTCAACAATCGGATTAAAATTACGGGCACAGTAAGCAATCAAAGCTGAAAATCTGCACAAAAACTGCACGTGTTCTAGAAACAGCAATTTCTAGATATTTTGCCTAAAACATGTTCCGACCATCAAAACACTAGTTTGGGTTAAGCTTTTCAATAAAAACGTAAAAACGCCAAATTTGCACGTTTAAGGGGAGAAAAAGCCATTTAAAATTTTGGGGAGTTGACACGTGAAATATGGGGATTTTTCTGGCTTTCAACCACTAAACCCGGCCTTAAACTTATGCCAAATACCACAAATTTATACTTTTTGGAAAATTCAGACGCTGATCTATTCATTAACACCAAAATATAGCACATCGGTTGAAAAATCAAGCCACAGCAATGCCGTAAAGGGAAAAAGTTTCCATAACTTGCCCCCAAAAATATAAGGAACCTTATAAAAATTAGTATTCTTATGAAAAGTACTACAAATTTGTATTCGACGTAAACAACAGACTGACAGCTACAAAATGAGACCAAAATTTTGATAATCGAATGGAAATTGGGGCTACAGTGAACGATGAAAGCCAGAGGTCGGACAAAGAAAATTTACTTTTTTTAGACAAATACATGTATATGCCTCCTAAGCGTCATAAAAACTAGTATTTTCATGCAAATTACTACATATTTGCACTTGACGCAAACTAAACAAACGCAACTACGAGTATAAGATAAGACCAAAATTTCAACAATCGGATTAAAATTACGGGCACAGTAAGCAATCAAAGCTGAAAATCTGCACAAAAACTGCACGTGTTCTAGAAACAGCAATTTCTAGATATTTTGCCTAAAACATGTTCCGACCATCAAAACACTAGTTTGGGTTAAGCTTTTCAATAAAAACGTAAAAACGCCAAATTCGCACGTTTAAGGGGAGAAAAAGCCATTTAAAGTTTTGGGGAGTTGACACGTGAAATATGGGGATTTTTCTGGCTTTCAACCGCTAAACCCGGCCTTAAACTTATGCCAAATACCACAAATTTATACTTTTTGGAAAATTCAGACGCAGATCTATTCATTAACACCAAAATATAGCACATCGGTTGAAAAATCAAGCCACAGCAATGTCGTAAAGGGAAAAAGTTTCCATAACTTGCCCCCAAAAATATAAGGAACCTTATAAAAATTAGTATTCTTATGAAAAGTACTACAAATTTGTATTCGACGTAAACAACAGACTGACAGCTACAAAATGAGACCTAAATTTTGATAATCGAATGGAAATTGTGGCTACAGTGAACGATGAAAGCCAGAGGTCGGACAAAGAAAATTTACTGTTTTTAGACAAATACATGCAAATGCCTCCTAAGCGTCAAAAAAATTAGTATTTTCATGCAAATTACTACATATTTGCACTTGACGCAAACTAAACAAACGCAACTATAAGATAAGACCAAAATTTCAACAATCGGATTAAAATTACGGGCACAGTAAGCAATCAAAGCTGAAAATCTGCACAAAAACTGCACGTGTTCTAGAAACAGCAATTTCTAGATATTTTGCCTAAAACATGTTCCGACCATCAAAACACTAGTTTGGGTTAAGCTTTTCAATAAAAACGTAAAAACGCCAAATTCGCACGTTTAAGGGGAGAAAAAGCCATTTAAAGTTTTGGGGAGTTGACACGTGAAATATGGGGATTTTTCTGGCTTTCAACCACTAAACCCGGCCTTAAACTTATGCCAAATACCACAAATTTATACTTTTTGGAAAATTCAGACGCTGATCTATTCATTAACACCAAAATATAGCACATCGGTTGAAAAATCAAGCCACAGCAATGCCGTAAAGGGAAAAAGTTTCCATAACTTGCCCCCAAAAATATAAGGAACCTTATAAAAATTAGTATTCTTATGAAAAGTACTACAAATTTGTATTCGACGTAAACAACAGACTGACAGCTACAAAATGAGACCAAAATTTTGATAATCGAATGGAAATTGTGGCTTCAGTGAACGATGAAAGCCAGAGGTCGGACAAGGAAATTTACGTATTTTAGACAAATACATGTCTATGCCTCCTAAGCGTCATAAAAATTAGTATTTTCATGCAAATTACTACATATTTGCACTTGACGCAAACTAAACAAACGCAACTATAAGATAAGACCTAAATTTCAACAATCGGATTAAAATTACGGGCACAGTAAGCAATCAAAGCTGAAAATCTGCACAAAACTGCACGTGCTCTAGAAACAGCAATTTCTAGATATTTTGCCTAAAACATGTTCCGACCATCAAAACACTAGTTTGGGTTAAGCTTTTCAATAAAAACGTAAAAACGCCAAATTCGCACGTTTAAGGGGAGAAAAAGCCATTTAAAGTTTTGGGGAGTTGACACGTGAAATATGGGGATTTTTCTGGCTTTCAACCACTAAACCCGGCCTTAAACTTATGCCAAATACCACAAACTTATACTTTTTGGAAAATTCAGACGCTGATCTATTCATTAACACCAAAATATAGCACATCGGTTGAAAAATCAAGCCACAGCAATGCCGTAAAGGGAAAAAGTTTCCATAACTTGCCCCCAAAAATATAAGGAACCTTATAAAAATTAGTATTCTTATGAAAAGTACTACAAATTTGTATTCGACGTAAACAACAGACTGACAGCTACAAAATGAGACCAAAATTTTGATAATCGAATGGAAATTGTGGCTACAGTGAACGATGAAAGCCAGAGGTCGGACAAAGAAAATTTACTTTTTTTAGACAAATACATGTATATGCCTCCTAAGCGTCATAAAAATTAGTATTTTCATGCAAATTACTACATATTTGCACTTGACGCAAACTAAACAAACGCAACTATAAGATAAGACCAAAATTTCAACAATCGGATTAAAATTACGGGCACAGTAAGCAATCAAAGCTGAAAATCTGCACGAAAACTGCACGTGCTCTAGAAACAGCAATTTCTAGATATTTTGCCTAAAACATGTTCCGACCATCAAAACACTAGTTTGGGTTAAGCTTTTCAATAAAAACGTAAAAACGCCAAATTCGCACGTTTAAGGGGAGAAAAAGCCATTTAAAGTTTTGGGGAGTTGACACGTGAAATATGGGGATTTTTCTGGCTTTCAACTACTAAACCCGGCCTTAAACTTATGCCAAATACCACAAATTTATTTTTTTTGGAAAATTCAGACGCTGATCTATTCATTAACACCAAAATATAGCACATCGGTTGAAAAATCAACCCACAACAATGCCGTAAAGGGAAAAAGTTTCCATAACTTGCCCCCAAAAATATAAGGAACCTTATAAAAATTAGTATTCTTATGAAAAGTACTACAAATTTGTATTCGACGTAAACAACAGGCTGACAGCTACAAAATGAGACCAAAATTTTGATAATCGAATGGAAATTGTGGCTACAGTGAACGATGAAAGCCAGAGGTCGGACAAAGAAAATTTACTTTTTTTAGACAAATACATGTATATGCCTCCTAAGCGTCATAAAAATTAGTATTTTCATGCAAATTACTACATATTTGCACTTGACGCAAACTAAACAAACGCAACTATAAGATAAGACCAAAATTTCAACAATCGGATTAAAATTACGGGCACAGTAAGCAATCAAAGCTGAAAATCTGCACGAAAACTGCACGTGCTCTAGAAACAGCAATTTCTAGATATTTTGCCTAAAACATGTTCCGACCATCAAAACACTAGTTTGGGTTAAGCTTTTCAATAAAAACGTAAAAACGCCAAATTCGCACGTTTAAGGGGAGAAAAAGCCATTTAAAGTTTTGGGGAGTTGACACGTGAAATATGGGGATTTTTCTGGCTTTCAACCACTAAACCCGGCCTTAAACTTATGCCAAATACCACAAACTTATACTTTTTGGAAAATTCAGACGCTGATCTATTCATTAACACCAAAATATAGCACATCGGTTGAAAAATCAAGCCACAGCAATGCCGTAAAGGGAAAAAGTTTCCATAACTTGCCCCCAAAAATATAAGGAACCTTATAAAAACTAGTATTCTTATGAAAAGTACTACAAAATTGTATTCGACGTAAACAACAGACTGACAGCTACAAAATGAGACCAAAATTTTGATAATCGAATGGAAATTGTGGCTACAGTGAACGATGAAAGCCAGAGGTCGGACAAAGAAAATTTACTTTTTTTAGACAAATACATGCATATGCCTCCTAAGCGTCATAAAAATTAGTATTTTCATGCAAATTACTACATATTTGCACTTGACGCAAACTAAACAAACGCAACTATAAGATAAGACCAAAATTTCAACAATCGGATTAAAATTACGGGCACAGTAAGCAATCAAAGCTGAAAATCTGCACGAAAACTGCACGTGCTCTAGAAACAGCAATTTCTAGATATTTTGCCTAAAACATGTTCCGACCATCAAAACACTAGTTTGGGTTAAGCTTTTCAATAAAAACGTAAAAACGCCAAATTCGCACGTTTAAGGGGAGAAAAAGCCAATCAAAGTTTTGGGGAGTTGACACGTGAAATATGGGGATTTTTCTGGCTTTCAACCACTAAACCCGGCCTTAAACTTGTGCCAAATACCACAAATTTATTTTTTTTGGAAAATTCAGACGCTGATCTATTCATTAACACCAAAATATAGCACATCGGTTGAAAAATCAAGCCACAGCAATGCCGTAAAGGGAAAAAGTTTCCATAACTTGCCCCCAAAAATATAAGGAACCTTATAAAAATTAGTATTCTTATGAAAAGTACTACAAATTTGTATTCGACGTAAACAACAGACTGACAGCTACAAAATGAGACCAAAATTTTGATAATCGAATGGAAATTGTGGCTACAGTGAACGATGAAAGCCAGAGGTCGGACAAAGAAAATTTACTTTTTTTAGACAAATACATGTATATGCCTCCTAAGCGTCATAAAAATTAGTATTTTCATGCAAATTACTACATATTTGCACTTGACGCAAACTAAACAAACGCAACTATAAGATAAGACCAAAATTTCAACAATCGGATTAAAATTACGGGCACAGTAAGCAATCAAAGCTGAAAATCTGCACGAAAACTGCACGTGCTCTAGAAACAGCAATTTCTAGATATTTTGCCTAAAACATGTTCCGACCATCAAAGCACTAGTTTAGGTTAAGCTTTTCAATAAAAACGTAAAAACGCCAAATTCGCACGTTTAAGGGGAGAAAAAGCCATTTAAAGTTTTGGGGAGTTGACACGTGAAATATGGGGATTTTTCTGGCTTTCAACCACTAAACCCGGCCTTAAACTTATGCCAAATACCACAAACTTATACTTTTTGGAAAATTCAGACGCTGATCTATTCATTAACACCAAAATATAGCACATCGGTTGAAAAATCAAGCCACAGCAATGCCGTAAAGGGAAAAAGTTTCCATAACTTGCCCCCAAAAATATAAGGAACCTTATAAAAACTAGTATTCTTATGAAAAGTACTACAAAATTGTATTCGACGTAAACAACAGACTGACAGCTACAAAATGAGACCAAAATTTTGATAATCGAATGGAAATTGTGGCTACAGTGAACGATGAAAGCCAGAGGTCGGACAAAGAAAATTTACTTTTTTTAGACAAATACATGCATATGCCTCCTAAGCGTCATAAAAATTAGTATTTTCATGCAAATTACTACATATTTGCACTTGACGCAAACTAAACAAACGCAACTATAAGATAAGACCAAAATTTCAACAATCGGATTAAAATTACGGGCACAGTAAGCAATCAAAGCTGAAAATCTGCACGAAAACTGCACGTGCTCTAGAAACAGCAATTTCTAGATATTTTGCCTAAAACATGTTCCGACCATCAAAACACTAGTTTGGGTTAAGCTTTTCAATAAAAACGTAAAAACGCCAAATTCGCACGTTTAAGGGGAGAAAAAGCCAATCAAAGTTTTGGGGAGTTGACACGTGAAATATGGGGATTTTTCTGGCTTTCAACCACTAAACCCGGCCTTAAACTTGTGCCAAATACCACAAATTTATTTTTTTTGGAAAATTCAGACGCTGATCTATTCATTAACACCAAAATATAGCACATCGGTTGAAAAATCAAGCCACAGCAATGCCGTAAAGGGAAAAAGTTTCCATAACTTGCCCCCAAAAATATAAGGAACCTTATAAAAATTAGTATTCTTATGAAAAGTACTACAAATTTGTATTCGACGTAAACAACAGACTGACAGCTACAAAATGAGACCAAAATTTTGATAATCGAATGGAAATATTGGCTACAGTGAACGATGAAAGCCAGAGGTCGGACAAAGAAAATTTACTTTTTTTAGACAAATACATGTATATGCCTCCTAAGCGTCTTAAAAATTAGTATTTTCATGCAAATTACTACATATTTGCACTTGACGCAAACTAAACAAACGCAACTATAAGATAAGACCAAAATTTCAACAATCGGATTAAAATTACGGGCACAGTAAGCAATCAAAGCTGAAAATCTGCACAAAAACTGCACGTGTTCTAGAAACAGCAATTTCTAGATATTTTGCCTAAAACATGTTCCGACCATCAAAACACTAGTTTGGGTTAAGCTTTTCAATAAAAACGTAAAAACGCCAAATTCGCACGTTTAAGGGGAGAAAAAGCCATTTAAAGTTTTGGGGAGTTGACACGTGAAATATGGGGATTTTTCTGGCTTTCAACCACTAAACCCGGCCTTAAACTTATGCCAAATACCACAAACTTATACTTTTTGGAAAATTCAGACGCTGATCTATTCATTAACACCAAAATATAGCACATCGGTTGAAAAATCAAGCCACAGCAATGCCGTAAAGGGAAAAAGTTTCCATAACTTGCCCCCAAAAATATAAGGAACCTTATAAAAACTAGTATTCTTATGAAAAGTACTACAAAATTGTATTCGACGTAAACAACAGACTGACAGCTACAAAATGAGACCAAAATTTTGATAATCGAATGGAAATTGTGGCTACAGTGAACGATGAAAGCCAGAGGTCGGACAAAGAAAATTTACTTTTTTTAGACAAATACATGCATATGCCTCCTAAGCGTCATAAAAATTAGTATTTTCATGCAAATTACTACATATTTGCACTTGACGCAAACTAAACAAACGCAACTATAAGATAAGACCAAAATTTCAACAATCGGATTAAAATTACGGGCACAGTAAGCAATCAAAGCTGAAAATCTGCACAAAAACTGCACGTGTTCTAGAAACAGCAATTTCTAGATATTTTGCCTAAAACATGTTCCGACCATCAAAACACTTGTTTGGGTTAAGCTTTTCAATAAAAACGTAAAAACGCCAAATTCGCACGTTTAAGGGGAGAAAAAGCCATTTAAAGTTTTGGGGAGTTGACACGTGAAATATGGGGATTTTTCTGGCTTTCAACCACTAAACCCGGCCTTAAACTTATGCCAAATACCACAAATTTATACTTTTTGGAAAATTCAGACGCTGATCTATTCATTAACACCAAAATATAGCACATCGGTTGAAAAATCAAGCCACAGCAATGCCGTAAAGGGAAAAAGTTTCCATAACTTGCCCCCAAAAATATAAGGAACCTTATAAAAACTAGTATTCTTATGAAAAGTACTACAAATTTGTATTCGACGTAAACAACAGACTGACAGCTACAAAATGAGACCAAAATTTTGATAATCGAATGGAAATTGTGGCTACAGTGAACGATGAAAGCCAGAGGTCGGACAAAGAAAATTTACTTTTTTTAGACAAATACATGTATATGCCTCCTAAGCGTCATAAAAATTAGTATTTTCATGCAAATTACTACATATTTGCACTTGACGCAAACTAAACAAACGCAACTATAAGATAAGACCAAAATTTCAACAATCGGATTAAAATTACGGGCACAGTAAGCAATCAAAGCTGAAAATCTGCGCGAAAACTGCACGTGCTCTAGAAACAGCAATTTCTAGATATTTTGCCTAAAACATGTTCCGACCATTAAAACACTAGTTTGGGTTAAGCTTTTCAATAAAAACGTAAAAACGCCAAATTCGCACGTTTAAGGGGAGAAAAAGCCATTCAAAGTTTTGGGGAGTTGACACGTGAAATATGGGGATTTTTCTGGCTTTCAACCACTAAACCCGGCCTTAAACTTATGCCAAATACCACAAATTTATTTTTTTTGGAAAATTCAGACGCTGATCTATTCATTAACACCAAAATATAGCACATCGGTTGAAAAATCAAGCCACAGCAATGCCGTAAAGGGAAAAAGTTTCCATAACTTGCCCCCAAAAATATAAGGAACCTTATAAAAACTAGTATTCTTATGAAAAGTACTACAAAATTGTATTCGACGTAAACAACAGACTGACAGCTACAAAATGAGACCAAAATTTTGATAATCGAATGGAAATTGTGGCTACAGTGAACGATGAAAGCCAGAGGTCGGACAAAGAAAATTTACTTTTTTTAGACAAATACATGCATATGCCTCCTAAGCGTCATAAAAATTAGTATTTTCATGCAAATTACTACATATTTGCACTTGACGCAAACTAAACAAACGCAACTATAAGATAAGACCAAAATTTCAACAATCGGATTAAAATTACGGGCACAGTAAGCAATCAAAGCTGAAAATCTGCACAAAAACTGCACGTGTTCTAGAAACAGCAATTTCTAGATATTTTGCCTAAAACATGTTCCGACCATCAAAACACTTGTTTGGGTTAAGCTTTTCAATAAAAACGTAAAAACGCCAAATTCGCACGTTTAAGGGGAGAAAAAGCCATTTAAAGTTTTGGGGAGTTGACACGTGAAATATGGGGATTTTTCTGGCTTTCAACCACTAAACCCGGCCTTAAACTTATGCCAAATACCACAAATTTATACTTTTTGGAAAATTCAGACGCTGATCTATTCATTAACACCAAAATATAGCACATCGGTTGAAAAATCAAGCCACAGCAATGCCGTAAAGGGAAAAAGTTTCCATAACTTGCCCCCAAAAATATAAGGAACCTTATAAAAACTAGTATTCTTATGAAAAGTACTACAAATTTGTATTCGACGTAAACAACAGACTGACAGCTACAAAATGAGACCAAAATTTTGATAATCGAATGGAAATTGTGGCTACAGTGAACGATGAAAGCCAGAGGTCGGACAAAGAAAATTTACTTTTTTTAGACAAATACATGTATATGCCTCCTAAGCGTCATAAAAATTAGTATTTTCATGCAAATTACTACATATTTGCACTTGACGCAAACTAAACAAACGCAACTATAAGATAAGACCAAAATTTCAACAATCGGATTAAAATTACGGGCACAGTAAGCAATCAAAGCTGAAAATCTGCGCGAAAACTGCACGTGCTCTAGAAACAGCAATTTCTAGATATTTTGCCTAAAACATGTTCCGACCATTAAAACACTAGTTTGGGTTAAGCTTTTCAATAAAAACGTAAAAACGCCAAATTCGCACGTTTAAGGGGAGAAAAAGCCATTCAAAGTTTTGGGGAGTTGACACGTGAAATATGGGGATTTTTCTGGCTTTCAACCACTAAACCCGGCCTTAAACTTATGCCAAATACCACAAATTTATTTTTTTTGGAAAATTCAGACGCTGATCTATTCATTAACACCAAAATATAGCACATCGGTTGAAAAATCAAGCCACAGCAATGCCGTAAAGGGAAAAAGTTTCCATAACTTGCCCCCAAAAATATAAGGAACCTTATAAAAATTAGTATTCTTATGAAAAGTACTACAAATTTGTATTCGACGTAAACAACAGACTGACAGCTACAAAATGAGACCAAAATTTTGATAATCGAATGGAAATTGTGGCTACAGTGAACGATGAAAGCCAGAGGTCGGACAAAGAAAATTTACTTTTTTTAGACAAATACATGTATATGCCTCCTAAGCGTCATAAAAATTAGTATTTTCATGCAAATTACTACATATTTGCACTTGACGCAAACTAAACAAACGCAACTATAAGATAAGACCAAAATTTCAACAATCGGATTAAAATTACGGGCACAGTAAGCAATCAAAGCTGAAAATCTGCACAAAAACTGCACGTGTTCTAGAAACAGCAATTTCTAGATATTTTGCCTAAAACATGTTCCGACCATCAAAACACTTGTTTGGGTTAAGCTTTTCAATAAAAACGTAAAAACGCCAAATTCGCACGTTTAAGGGGAGAAAAAGCCATTTAAAGTTTTGGGGAGTTGACACGTGAAATATGGGGATTTTTCTGGCTTTCAACCACTAAACCCGGCCTTAAACTTATGCCAAATACCACAAATTTATACTTTTTGGAAAATTCAGACGCTGATCTATTCATTAACACCAAAATATAGCACATCGGTTGAAAAATCAAGCCACAGCAATGCCGTAAAGGGAAAAAGTTTCCATAACTTGCCCCCAAAAATATAAGGAACCTTATAAAAACTAGTATTCTTATGAAAAGTACTACAAATTTGTATTCGACGTAAACAACAGACTGACAGCTACAAAATGAGACCAAAATTTTGATAATCGAACGGAAATTGTGGCTACAGTGAACGATGAAAGCCAGAGGTCGGACAAAGAAAATTTACTTTTTTTAGACAAATACATGTATATGCCTCCTAAGCGTCATAAAAATTAGTATTTTCATGCAAATTACTACATATTTGCACTTGACGCAAACTAAACAAACGCAACTATAAGATAAGACCAAAATTTCAACAATCGGATTAAAATTACGGGCACAGTAAGCAATCAAAGCTGAAAATCTGCACGAAAACTGCACGTGCTCTAGAAACAGCAATTTCTAGATATTTTGCCTAAAACATGTTCCGACCATCAAAACACTAGTTTGGGTTAAGCTTTTCAATAAAAACGTAAAAACGCAAAATTCGCACGTTTAAGGGGAGAAAAAGCCATTCAAAGTTTTGGGGAGTTGACACGTGAAATATGGGGATTTTTCTGGCTTTCAACCACTAAACCCGGCCTTAAACTTATGCCAAATACCACAAATTTATTTTTTTTGGAAAATTCAGACGCTGATCTATTCATTAACACCAAAATATAGCACATCGGTTGAAAAATCAAGCCACAGCAACGCCGTAAAGGGAAAAAGTTTCCATAACTTGCCCCCAAAAATATAAGGAACCTTATAAAAATTAGTATTCTTATGAAAAGTACTACAAATTTGTATTCGACGTAAACAACAGACTGACAGCTACAAAATGAGACCAAAATTTTGATAATCGAATGGAAATTGTGGCTACAGTGAACGATGAAAGCCAGAGGTCGGACAAAGAAAATTTACTTTTTTTAGACAAATACATGTATATGCCTCCTAAGCGTCATAAAAATTAGTATTTTCATGCAACTTACTACATATTTGCACTTGACGCAAACTAAACAAACGCAACTATAAGATAAGACCAAAATTTCAACAATCGGATTAAAATTACGGGCACAGTAAGCAATCAAAGCTGAAAATCTGCACAAAAACTGCACGTGTTCTAGAAACAGCAATTTCTAGATATTTTGCCTAAAACATGTTCGGACCATCAAAACACTAGTTTGGGTTAAGCTTTTCAATAAAAACGTAAAAACGCCAAATTCGCACGTTTAAGGGGAGAAAAAGCCATTTAAAGTTTTGGGGAGTTGACACGTGAAATATGGGGATTTTTCTAGCTTTCAACCACTAAACCCGGCCTTAAACTTATGCCAAATACCACAAACTTATACTTTTTGGAAAATTCAGACGCTGATCTATTCATTAACACCAAAATATAGCACATCGGTTGAAAAATCAAGCCACAGCAATGCCGTAAAGGGAAAAAGTTTCCATAACTTGCCCCCAAAAATATAAGGAACCTTATAAAAACTAGTATTCTTATGAAAAGTACTACAAAATTGTATTCGACGTAAACAACAGACTGACAGCTACAAAATGAGACCAAAATTTTGATAATCGAATGGAAATTGTGGCTACAGTGAACGATGAAAGCCAGAGGTCGGACAAAGAAAATTTACTTTTTTTAGACAAATACATGTATATGCCTCCTAAGCGTCATAAAAATTAGTATTTTCATGCAAATTACTACATATTTGCACTTGACGCAAACTAAACAAACGCAACTATAAGATAAGACCAAAATTTCAACAATCGGATTAAAATTACGGGCACAGTAAGCAATCAAAGCTGAAAATCTGCACAAAAACTGCACGTGTTCTAGAAACAGCAATTTCTAGATATTTTGCCTAAAACATGTTCCGACCATCAAAACACTAGTTTGGGTTAAGCTTTTCAATAAAAACGTAAAAACGCCAAATTCGCACGTTTAAGGGAAGAAAAAGCCATTTAAAGTTTTGGGGAGTTGACACGTGAAATATGGGGATTTTTCTGGCTTTCAACCACTAAACCCGGCCTTAAACTTATGCCAAATACCACAAATTTATACTTTTTGGAAAATTCAGACGCTGATCTATTCATTAACACCAAAATATAGCACATCGGTTGAAAAATCAAGCCACAGCAATGCCGTAAAGGGAAAAAGTTTCCATAACTTGCCCCCAAAAATATAAGGAACCTTATAAAAACTAGTATTCTTATGAAAAGTACTACAAAATTGTATTCGACGTAAACAACAGACTGACAGCTACAAAATGAGACCAAAATTTTGATAATCGAATGGAAATTGTGGCTACAGTGAACGATGAAAGCCAGAGGTCGGACAAGGAAATTTACGTATTTTAGACAAATACATGCCTATGCCTCCTAAGCGTCATAAAAATTAGTATTTTCATGCAAATTACTACATATTTGCACTTGACGCAAACTAAACAAACGCAACTATAAGATAAGACCAAAATTTCAACAATCGGATTAAAATTACGGGCACAGTAAGCAATCAAAGCTGAAAGTCTGCACAAAAACTGCACGTGTTCTAGAAACAGCAATTTCTAGATATTTTGCCTAAAACATGTTCCGACCATCAAAACACTAGTTTGGGTTAAGCTTTTCAATAAAAACGTAAAAACGCGAAATTCGCACGTTTAAGGGGAGAAAAAGCCATTTAAAGTTTTGGGGAGTTGACATGTGAAATATGGGGATTTTTCTGGCTTTCAACCACTAAACCTGGCCTTAAACTTATGCCAAATACCACAAATTTATACTTTTTGGAAAATTCAGACGCTGATCTATTCATTAACACCAAAATATAGCACATCGGTTGAAAAATCAAGCCACAGCAATGCCGTAAAGGGAAAAAGTTTCCATAACTTGCCCCCAAAAATATAAGGAACCTTATAAAAATTAGTATTCTTATGAAAAGTACTACAAATTTGTATTCGACGTAAACAACAGACTGACAGCTACAAAATGAGACCAAAATTTTGATAATCGAATGGAAATTGTGGCTACAGTGAACGATCAAAGCCAGAGGTCGGACAAAGAAAATTTACTTTTTTTAGACAAATACATGTATATGCCTCCTAAGCGTCATAAAAATTAGTATTTTCATGCAAATTACTACATATTTGCACTTGACGCAAACTAAACAAACGCAACTATAAGATAAGACCAAAATTTCAACAATCGGATTAAAATTACGGGCACAGTAAGCAATCAAAGCTGAAAATCTGCACAAAAACTGCACGTGTTCTAGAAACAGCAATTTCTAGATATTTTGCCTAAAACATGTTCCGACCATCAAAACACTAGTTTGGGTTAAGCTTTTCAATAAAAACGTAAAAACGCCAAATTCGCACGTTTAAGGGGAGAAAAAGCCATTTAAAGTTTTGGGGAGTTGACACGTGAAATATGGGGATTTTTCTGGCTTTCAACCACTAAACCCGGCCTTAAACTTATGCCAAATACCACAAATTTATACTTTTTGGAAAATTCAGACGCTGATCTATTCATTAACACCAAAATATAGCACATCGGTTGAAAAATCAAGCCACAGCAATGCCGTAAAGGGAAAAAGTTTCCATAACTTGCCCCCAAAAATATAAGGAACCTTATAAAAATTAGTATTCTTATGAAAAGTACTACAAATTTGTATTTGACGTAAACAACAGACTGACAGCTACAAAATGAGACCAAAATTTTGATAATCGAATGGAAATTGTGGCTACAGTGAACGATAAAAGCCAGAGGTCGGACAAAGAAAATTTACTTTTTTTAGACAAATACATGTCTATGCCTCCTAAGCGTCATAAAAATTAGTATTTTCATGCAAATTACTACATATTTGCACTTGACGCAAACTAAACAAACGCAACTATAAGATAAGACCAAAATTTCAACAATCGGATTAAAATTACGGGCACAGTAAGCAATCAAAGCTGAAAATCTGCACAAAAACTGCACGTGTTCTAGAAACAGCAATTTCTAGATGATTTGCCTAAAACATGTTCCGACCATCAAAACACTAGTTTGGGTTAAGCTTTTCAATAAAAACGTAAAAACGCCAAATTCGCACGTTCAAGGGGAGAAAAAGCCATTTAAAGTTTTGGGGAGTTGACACGTGAAATATGGGGATTTTTCTGGCTTTCAACCACTAAACCCGGCCTTAAGCTTATGCCAAATACCACAAATTTATACTTTTTGGAAAATTCAGACGCTGATCTATTCATTAACACCAAAATATAGCACATCGGTTGAAAAATCAAGCCACAGCAATGCCGTAAAGGGAAAAAGTTTCCATAACTTGCCCCCAAAAATATAAGGAACCTTATAAAACTAGTATTCTTATGAAAAGTACTACAAATTTGTATTCGACGTAAACAACAGACTGACAGCTACAAAATGAGACCAAAATTTTGATAATCGAATGGAAATTGTGGCTACAGTGAACGATGAAAGCCAGAGGTCGGACAAGGAAATTTACGTATTTTAGACAAATACATGTCTTTGCCTCCTAAGCGTCATAAAAATTAGTATTTTCATGCAAATTACTACATATTTGCACTTGACGCAAACTAAACAAACGCAACTATAAGATAAGACCAAAATTTCAACAATCGGATTAAAATTACGGGCACAGTAAGCAATCAAAGCTGAAAATCTGCACAAAAACTGCACGTGTTCTAGAAACAGCAATTTCTAGATATTTTGCCTAAAACATGTTCCGACCATCAAAACACCAGTTTGGGTTAAGCTTTTCAATAAAAACGTAAAAACGCCAAATTCGCACGTTTAAGGGGAGAAAAAGCCATTTAAAGTTTTGGGGAGTTGACACGTGAAATATGGGGATTTTTCTGGCTTTCAACCACTAAACCCGGCCTTAAACTTATGCCAAATACCACAAATTTATACTTTTTGGAAAATTCAGACGCTGATCTATTCATTAACACCAAAATATAGCACATCGGTTGAAAAATCAAGCCACAGCAATGCCGTAAAGGGAAAAAGTTTCCATAACTTGCCCCCAAAAATATAAGGAACCTTATAAAAACTAGTATTCTTATGAAAAGTACTACAAATTTGTATTCGACGTAAACAACAGACTGACAGCTACAAAATGAAACCAAAATTTTGATAATCGAATGGAAATTGTGGCTACAGTGAACGATGCAAGCCAGAGGTCGGACAAGGAAATTTACGTATTTTAGACAAATACATGTCTATGCCTCCTAAGCGTCATAAAAATTAGTATTTTCATGCAAATTACTACATATTTGCACTTGACGCAAACTAAACAAACGCAACTATAAGATAAGACCAAAATTTCAACAATCGGATTAAAAGTACGGGCACAGTAAGCAATCAAAGCTGAAAATCTGCACAAAAACTGCACGTGTTCTAGAAACAGCAATTTCTAGATATTTTGCCTAAAACATGTTCCGACCATCAAAACACTAGTTTGGGTTAAGCTTTTCAATAAAAACGTAAAAACGCCAAATTCGCACGTTTAAGGGGAGAAAAAGCCATTTAAAGTTTTGGGGAGTTGACACGTGAAATATGGGGATTTTTCTGGCTTTCAACCACTAAACCCGGCCTTAAACTTATGCCAAATACCACAAATTTATACTTTTTGGAAAATTCAGACGCTGATCTATTCATTAACACCAAAATATAGCACATCGGTTGAAAAATCAAGCCACAGCAATGCCGTAAAGGGAAAAAGTTTCCATAACTTGCCCCCAAAAATATAAGGAACCTTATAAAAACTAGTATTCTTATGAAAAGTACTACAAATTTGTATTCGACGTAAACAACAGACTGACAGCTACAAAATGAGACCAAAATTTTGATAATCGAATGGAAATTGTGGCTACAGTGAACGATGAAAGCCAGAGGTCGGACAAGGAAATTTACGTATTTTAGACAAATACATGTCTATGCCTCCTAAGCGTCATAAAAATTAGTATTTTCATGCAAATTACTACATATTTGCACTTGACGCAAACTAAACAAACGCAACTATAAGATAAGACCAAAATTTCAACAATCGGATTAAAAGTACGGGCACAGTAAGCAATCAAAGCTGAAAATCTGCACAAAAACTGCACGTGTTCTAGAAACAGCAATTTCTAGATATTTTGCCTAAAACATGTTCCGACCATCAAAACACTAGTTTGGGTTAAGCTTTTCAATAAAAACGTAAAAACGCCAAATTCGCACGTTTAAGGGGAGAAAAAGCCATTTAAAGTTTTGGGGAGTTGACACGTGAAATATGGGGATTTTTCTGGCTTTCAACCACTAAACCCGGCCTTAAACTTATGCCAAATACCACAAATTTATACTTTTTGGAAAATTCAGACGCTGATCTATTCATTAACACCAAAATATAGCACATCGGTTGAAAAATCAAGCCACAGCAATGCCGTAAAGGGAAAAAGTTTCCATAACTTGCCCCCAAAAATATAAGGAACCTTATAAAAACTAGTATTCTTATGAAAAGTACTACAAATTTGTATTTGACGTAAACAACAGACTGACAGCTACAAAATGAGACCAAAATTTTGATAATCGAATGGAAATTGTGGCTACAGTGAACGATGAAAGCCAGAGGTCGGACAAGGAAATTTACGTATTTTAGACAAATACATGTCTATGCCTCCTAAGCGTCATAAAAATTAGTATTTTCATGCAAATTACTACATATTTGCACTTGACGCAAACTAAACAAACGCAACTATAAGATAAGACCAAAATTTCAACAATCGGATTAAAAGTACGGGCACAGTAAGCAATCAAAGCTGAAAATCTGCACAAAAACTGCACGTGTTCTAGAAACAGCAATTTCTAGATATTTTGCCTAAAACATGTTCCGACCATCAAAACACTAGTTTGGGTTAAGCTTTTCAATAAAAACGTAAAAACGCCAAATTCGCACGTTCAAGGGGAGAAAAAGCCATTTAAAGTTTTGGGGAGTTGACACGTGAAATATGGGGATTTTTCTGGCTTTCAACCACTAAACCCGGCCTTAAGCTTATGCCAAATACCACAAATTTATACTTTTTGGAAAATTCAGACGCTGATCTATTCATTAACACCAAAATATAGCACATCGGTTGAAAAATCAAGCCACAGCAATGCCGTAAAGGGAAAAAGTTTCCATAACTTGCCCCCAAAAATATAAGGAACCTTATAAAAACTAGTATTCTTATGAAAAGTACTACAAATTTGTATTTGACGTAAACAACAGACTGACAGCTACAAAATGAGACCAAAATTTTGATAATCGAATGGAAATTGTGGCTACAGTGAACGATGAAAGCCAGAGGTCGGACAAGGAAATTTACGTATTTTAGACAAATACATGTCTATGCCTCCTAAGCGTCATAAAAATTAGTATTTTCATGCAAATTACTTCAAATTTGCACTTGACGCAAACTAAACAAACGCAACTATAAGATAAGACCAAAATTTCAACAATCGGATTAAAATTACGGGCACAGTAAGCAATCAAAGCTGAAAATCTGCACAAAAACTGCACGTGTTCTAGAAACAGCAATTTCTAGCTATTTTGCCTAAAACATGTTCCGACCATCAAAACACTAGTTTGGGTTAAGCTTTTCAATAAAAACGTAAAAACGCCAAATTCGCACGTTTAAGGGGAGAAAAAGCCATTTAAAGTTTTGGGGAGTTGACACGTGAAATATGGGGATTTTTCTGGCTTTCAACCACTAAACCCGGCCTTAAACTTATGCCAAATACCACAAATTTATACTTTTTGGAAAATTCAGACGCTGATCTATTCATTAACACCAAAATATAGCACATCGGTTGAAAAATCAAGCCACAGCAATGCCGTAAAGGGAAAAAGTTTCCATAACTTGCCCCCAAAAATATAAGGAACCTTATAAAAACTAGTATTCTTATGAAAAGTACTACAAATTTGTATTCGACGTAAACAACAGACTGACAGCTACAAAATGAGACCAAAATTTTGATAATCGAATGGAAATTGTGGCTACAGTGAACGATGAAAGCCAGAGGTCGGACAAGGAAATTTACGTATTTTAGACAAATACATGTCTATGCCTCCTAAGCGTCATAAAAATTAGTATTTTCATGCAAATTACTACATATTTGCACTTGACGCAAACTAAACAAACGCAACTATAAGATAAGACCAAAATTTCAACAATCGGATTAAAATTACGGGCACAGTAAGCAATCAAAGCTGAAAATCTGCACAAAAACTGCCCGTGTTCTAGAAACAGCAATTTCTAGATATTTTGCCTAAAACATGTTCCGACCATCAAAACACTAGTTTGGGTTAAGCTTTTCAATAAAAACGTAAAAACGCCAAATTCGCACGTTTAAGGGGAGAAAAAGCCATTTAAAGTTTTGGGGAGTTGACACGTGAAATATGGGGATTTTTCTGGCTTTCAACCACTAAACCCGGCCTTAAACTTATGCCATATACCACAAATTTATACTTTTTGGAAAATTCAGACGCTGATCTATTCATTAACACCAAAATATAGCACATCGGTTGAAAAATCAAGCCACAGCAATGCCGTAAAGGGAAAAAGTTTCCATAACTTGCCCCCAAAAATATAAGGAACCTTATAAAAACTAGTATTCTTATGAAAAGTACTACAAATTTGTATTCGACGTAAACAACAGACTGACAGCTACAAAATGAAACCAAAATTTTGATATGAATGGAAATTGTGGCTACAGTGAACGATGGAAGCCAGAGGTCGGACAAGAAAATTTACTTTTTTTAGACAAATACATGTATATGCCTCCTAAGCGTCATAAAAATTAGTATTTTCATGCAAATTACTTCATATTTGCACTTGACGCAAACTAAACAAACGCAACTATAAGATAAGACCAAAATTTCAACAATCGGATTAAAGTTACGGGCACAGTAAGCAATCAAAGCTGAAAATCTGCACAAAAACTGCACGTGTTCTAGAAACAGCAATTTCTAGATATTTTGCCTAAAACATGTTCCGACCATCAAAACACTAGTTTGGGTTAAGCTTTTCAATAAAAACGTAAAAACGCCAAATTCGCACGTTTAAGGGGAGAAAAAGCCATTTAAAGTTTTGGGGAGTTGACACGTGAAATATGGGGATTTTTCTGGCTTTCAACCACTAAACCCGGCCTTAAACTTATGCCATATACCACAAATTTATACTTTTTGGAAAATTCAGACGCTGATCTATTCATTAACACCAAAATATAGCACATCGGTTAAAAAATCAAGCCACAGCAATGCCGTAAAGGGAAAAAGTTCCATAACTTGCCCCCAAAAATATAAGGAACCTTATAAAAACTAGTATTCTTATGAAAAGTACTACAAATTTGTATTCGACGTAAACAACAGACTGACAGCTACAAAATGAGACCAAAATTTTTGATAATCGAATGGAAATTGTGGCTACAGTGAACGATGAAAGCCAGAGGTCGGACAAGGAAATTTACGTATTTTAGACAAATACATGTCTATGCCTCCTAAGCGTCATAAAAATTAGTATTTTCATGCAAATTACTACATATTTGCACTTGACGCAAACTAAACAAACGCAACTGTAAGATAAGACCAAAATTTCAACAATCGGATTAAAATTACGGGCACAGTAAGCAATCAAAGCTGAAAATCTGCACAAAAACTGCACGTGTTCTAGAAACAGCAATTTCTAGATATTTTGCCTAAAACATGTTCCGACCATCAAAACACTAGTTTGGGTTAAGCTTTTCAATAAAAACGTAAAAACGCCAAATTCGCACGTTTAAGGGGAGAAAAAGCCATTTAAAGTTTTGGGGAGTTGACACGTGAAATATGGGGATTTTTCTGGCTTTCAACCACTAAACCCGGCCTTAAACTTATGCCAAATACCACAAATTTATACTTTTTGGAAAATTCAGACGCTGATCTATTCATTAACACCAAAATATAGCACATCGGTTGAAAAATCAAGCCACAGCAATGCCGTAAAGGGAAAAAGTTTCCATAACTTGCCCCCAAAAATATAAGGAACCTTATAAAAACTAGTATTCTTATGAAAAGTACTACAAATTTGTATTCGACGTAAACAACAGACTGACAGCTACAAAATGAGACCAAAATTTTGATAATCGAATGGAAATTGTGGCTACAGTGAACGATGAAAGCCAGAGGTCGGACAAGGAAATTTACGTATTTTAGACAAATACATGTCTATGCCTCCTAAGCGTCATAAAAATTAGTATTTTCATGCAAATTACTACATATTTGCACTTGACGCAAACTAAACAAACGCAACTATAAGATAAGACCAAAATTTCAACAATCGGATTAAAATTACGGGCACAGTAAGCAATCAAAGCTGAAAATCTGCACAAAAACTGCACGTGTTCTAGAAACAGCAATTTCTAGATATTTTGCCTAAAACATGTTCCGACCATCAAAACACTAGTTTGGGTTAAGCTTTTCAATAAAAACGTAAAAACGCCAAATTCGCACGTTTAAGGGGAGAAAAAGCCATTTAAAGTTTTGGGAAGTTGACACGTGAAATATGGGGATTTTTCTGGCTTTCAACCACTAAACCCGGCCTTAAACTTATGCCAAAAACCACAAATTTATACTTTTTGGAAAATTCAGACGCTGATCTATTCATTAACACCAAAATATAGCACATCGGTTGAAAAATCAAGCCACAGCAATGCCGTAAAGGGAAAAAGTTTCCATAACTTGCCCCCAAAAATATAAGGAACCTTATAAAAATTAGTATTCTTATGAAAAGTACTACAAACTTGTATTCGACGTAAACAACAGACTGACAGCTACAAAATGAGACCAACATTTTGATAATCGAATGGAAATTGTGGCTACAGTGAACGATGAAAGCCAGAGGTCGGACAAAGAAAATTTACTTTTTTTAGACAAATACATGTATATGCCTCCTAAGCGTCATAAAAATTAGTATTTTCACGCAAATTACTACATATTTGCACTTGACGCAAACTAAACAAACGCAACTATAAGATAAGACCAAAATTTCAACAATCAGATTAAAATTACGGGCACAGTAAGCAATCAAAGCTAAAAATCTGCACAAAAACTGCACATGTTCTAGAAACAGCAATTTCTAGATATTTTGCCTAAAACATGTTCCGACCATCAAAACACTAGTTTGGGTTAAGCTTTTCAATAAAAACGTAAAAACGCCAAATTCGCACGTTTAAGGGGAGAAAAAGCCATTTAAAGTTTTGGGGAGTTGACACGTGAAATATGGGGATTTTTCTGGCTTTCAACCACTAAACCCGGCCTTAAACTTATGCCAAATACCACAAATTTATACTTTTTGGAAAATTCAGACGCTGATCTATTCATTAACACCAAAATATAGCACATCGGTTGAAAAATCAAGCCACAGCAATGCCGTAAAGGGAAAAAGTTTCCATAACTTGCCCCCAAAAATATAAGGAACCTTATAAAAACTAGTATTCTTATGAAAAGTACTACAAATTTGTATTCGACGTAAACAACAGACTGACAGCTACAAAATGAGACCAAAATTTTAATAATCGAATGGAAATTGTGGCTACAGTGAACGATGAAAGCCAGAGGTCGGACAAGGAAATTTACGTATTTTAGACAAATACATGTCTATGCCTCCTAAGCGTCATAAAAATTAGTATTTTCATGCAAATTACTACATATTTGCACTTGACGCAAACTTAACAAACGCAACTATAAGATAAGACCAAAATTTCAACAATCGGATTAAAATTACGGGCACAGTAAGCAATCAAAGCTGAAAACCTGCACAAAAACTGCACGTGTTCTAGAAACAGCAATTTCTAGATATTTTGCCTAAAACATGTTCCGACCATCAAAACACTAGTTTGGGTTAAGCTTTTCAATAAAAACGTAAAAACGCCAAATTCGCACGTTTAAGGGGAGAAAAAGCCATTTAAAGTTTTGGGGAGTTGACACGTGAAATATGGGGATTTTTCTGGCTTTCAACCACTAAACCCGGCCTTAAACTTATGCCAAATACCACAAATTTATACTTTTTGGAAAATTCAGACGCTGATCTATTCATTAACACCAAAATATAGCACATCGGTTGAAAAATCAAGCCACAGCAATGCCGTAAAGGGAAAAAGTTTCCATAACTTGCCCCCAAAAATATAAGGAACCTTATAAAAACTAGTATTCTTATGAAAAGTACTACAAATTTGTATTCGACGTAAACAACAGACTGACAGCTACAAAATGAGACCAAAATTTTGATAATCGAATGGAAATTGTGGCTACAGTGAACGATGAAAGCCAGAGGTCGGACAAGGAAATTTACGTATTTTAGACAAATACATGTCTATGCCTCCTAAGCGTCATAAAAATTAGTATTTTCATGCAAATTACTACATATTTGCACTTGACGCAAACTAAACAAACGCAACTATAAGATAAGACCAAAATTTCAACAATCGAATTAAAATTACGGGCACAGTAAGCAATCAAAGCTGAAAATCTGCACAAAAACTGCACGTGTTCTAGAAACAGCAATTTCTAGATATTTTGCCTAAAACATGTTCCGACCATCAAAACACTAGTTTGGGTTAAGCTTTTCAATAAAAACGTAAAAACGCCAAATTCGCACGTTTAAGGGGAGAAAAAGCCATTTAAAGTTTTGGGGAGTTGACACGTGAAATATGGGGATTTTTCTGGCTTTCAACCCCTAAACCCGGCCTTAAACTTATGCCAAATACCACAAATTTATACTTTTTGGAAAATTCAGACGCTGATCTATTCATTAACACCAAAATATAGCACATCGGTTGAAAAATCAAGCCACAGCAATGCCGTAAAGGGAAAAAGTTTCCATAACTTGCCCCCAAAAATATAAGGAACCTTATAAAAATTAGTATTCTTATGAAAAGTACTACAAATTTGTATTCGACGTAAACAACAGACTGACAGCTACAAAATGAGACCAAAATTTTAATAATCGAATGGAAATTGTGGCTACAGTGAACGATGAAAGCCAGAGGTCGGACAAGGAAATTTACGTATTTTAGACAAATACATGTCTATGCCTCCTAAGCGTCATAAAAATTAGTATTTTCATGCAAATTACTACATATTTGCACTTGACGCAAACTAAACAAACGCAACTATAAGATAAGACCAAAATTTCAACAATCGGATTAAAATTACGGGCACAGTAAGCAATCAAAGCTGAAAATCTGCACAAAAACTGCACGTGTTCGAGAAACAGCAATTTCTAGATATTATGCCTAAAACATGTTCCGACCATCAAAACACTAGTTTGGGTTAAGCTTTTCAATAAAAACGTAAAAACGCCAAATTCGCACGTTTAAGGGGAGAAAAAGCCATTTAAAGTTTTGGGGAGTTGACACGTGAAATATGGGGATTTTTCTGGCTTTCAACCACTAAACCCGGCCTTAAACTTATGCCAAATACCACAAATTTATACTTTTTGGAAAATTCAGACGCTGATCTATTCATTAACACCAAAATATAGCACATCGGTTGAAAAATCAAGCCACAGCAATGCCGTAAAGGGAAAAAGTTTCCATAACTTGCCCCCAAAAATATAAGGAACCTTATAAAAACTAGTATTCTTATGAAAAGTACTACAAATTTGTATTCGACGTAAACAACAGACTGACAGCTACAAAATGAGACCAAAATTTTGATAATCGAATGGAAATTGTGGCTACAGTGAACGATGAAAGCCAGAGGTCGGACAAGGAAATTTACGTATTTTAGACAAATACATGTCTATGCCTCCTAAGCGTCATAAAAATTAGTATTTTCATGCAAATTACTACATTTTTGCACTTGACGCAAACTAAACAAACGCAACTACGAGTATAAGATAAGACTAAAATTTCAACAATCGGATTAAAATTACGGGCACAGTAAGCAATCAAAGCTGAAAATCTGCACAAAAACTGCACGTGTTCTAGAAACAGCAATTTCTAGATATTTTGCCTAAAACATGTTCCGACCATCAAAACACTAGTTTGGGTTAAGCTTTTCAATAAAAACGTAAAAACGCCAAATTCGCACGTTTAAGGGGAGAAAAAGCCATTTAAAGTTTTGGGGAGTTGACACGTGAAATATGGGGATTTTTCTGGCTTTCAACCACTAAACCCGGCCTTAAACTTATGCCAAATACCACAAATTTATACTTTTTGGAAAATTCAGACGCTGATCTATTCATTAACACCAAAATATAGCACATCGGTTGAAAAATCAAGCCACAGCAATGCCGTAAAGGGAAAAAGTTTCCATAACTTGCCCCCAAAAATATAAGGAACCTTATAAAAACTAGTATTCTTATGAAAAGTACTACAAATTTGTATTTGACGTAAACAACAGACTGACAGCTACAAAATGAGACCAAAATTTTGATAATCGAATGGAAATTGTGGCTACAGTGAACGATGAAAGCCAGAGGTCGGACAAGGAAATTTACGTATTTTAGACAAATACATGTCTATACCTCCTAAGCGTCATAAAAATTAGTATTTTCATGCAAATTACTACATATTTGCACTTGACGCAAACTAAACAAACGCAACTATAAGATAAGACCAAAAGTTCAACAATCGGATTAAAATTACGGGCACAGTAAGCAATCAAAGCTGAAAATCTGCACAAAAACTGCACGTGTTCTAGAAACAGCAATTTCTAGATATTTTGCCTAAAACATGTTCCGACCATCAAAACACTAGTTTGGGTTAAGCTTTTCAATAAAAACGTAAAAACGCCAAATTCGCACGTTTAAGGGGAGAAAAAGCCATTTAAAGTTTTGGGGAGTTGACACGTGAAATATGGGGATTTTTCTGGCTTTCAACCACTAAACCCGGCCTTAAACTTATGCCAAATACCACAAATTTATACTTTTTGGAAAATTCAGACGCTGATCTATTCATTAACACCAAAATATAGCACATCGGTTGAAAAATCAAGCCACAGCAATGCCGTAAAGGGAAAAAGTTTCCATAACTTGCCCCCAAAAATATAAGGAACCTTATAAAAACTAGTATTCTTATGAAAAGTACTACAAATTTGTATTCGACGTAAACAACAGACTGACAGCTACAAAATGAGACCAAAATTTTGATAATCGAATGGAAATTGTGGCTACAGTGAACGATGAAAGCCAGAGGTCGGACAAGGAAATTTACGTATTTTAGACAAATACATGTCTATGCCTCCTAAGCGTCATAAAAATTAGTATTTTCATGCAAATTACTACATATTTGCACTTGACGCAAACTAAACAAACGCAACTATAAGATAAGACCAAAATTTCAACAATCGGATTAAAATTACGGGCACAGTAAGCAATCAAAGCTGAAAATCTGCACAAAAACTGCACGTGTTCTAGAAACAGCAATTTCTAGATATTTTGCCTAAAACATGCTCCGACCATCAAAACACTAGTTTGGGTTAAGCTTTTCAATAAAAACGTAAAAACGCCAAATTCGCACGTTTAAGGGGAGAAAAAGCCATTTAAAGTTTTGGGGAGTTGACACGTGAAATATGGGGATTTTTCTGGCTTTCAACCACTAAACCCGGCCTTAAACTTATGCCAAATACCACAAATTTATACTTTTTGGAAAATTCAGACGCTGATCTATTCATTAACACCAAAATATAGCACATCGGTTGAAAAATCAAGCCACAGCAATGCCGTAAAGGGAAAAAGTTTCCATAACTTGCCCCCAAAAATATAAGGAACCTTATAAAAACTAGTATTCTTATGAAAAGTACTACAAATTTGTATTCGACGTAAACAACAGACTGACAGCTACAAAATGAGACCAAAATTTTGATAATCGAATGGAAATTGTGGCTACAGTGAACGATGAAAGCCAGAGGTCGGACAAAGAAAATTTACTTTTTTTAGACAAATACATGTATATGCCTCCTAAGCGTCATAAAAATTAGTATTTTCATGCAAATTACTACATATTTGCACTTGACGCAAACTAAACAAACGCAACTATAAGATAAGACCAAAATTTCAACAATCGGATTAAAATTACGGGCACAGTAAGCAATCAAAGCTGAAAATCTGCACAAAAACTGCACGTGTTCTAGAAACAGCAATTTCTAGATATTTTGCCTAAAACATGCTCCGACCATCAAAACACTAGTTTGGGTTAAGCTTTTCAATAAAAACGTAAAAACGCCAAATTCGCACGTTTAAGGGGAGAAAAAGCCATTTAAAGTTTTGGGGAGTTGACACGTGAAATATGGGGATTTTTCTGGCTTTCAACCACTAAACCCGGCCTTAAACTTATGCCAAATACCACAAATTTATACTTTTTGGAAAATTCAGACGCTGATCTATTCATTAACACCAAAATATAGCACATCGGTTGAAAAATCAAGCCACAGCAATGCCGTAAAGGGAAAAAGTTTCCATAACTTGCCCCCAAAAATATAAGGAACCTTATAAAAACTAGTATTCTTATGAAAAGTACTACAAATTTGTATTCGACGTAAACAACAGACTGACAGCTACAAAATGAGACCAAAATTTTGATAATCGAATGGAAATTGTGGCTACAGTGAACGATGAAAGCCAGAGGTCGGACAAGGAAATTTATGTATTTTAGACAAATACATGTCTATGCCTCCTAAGCGTCATAAAAATTAGTATTTTCATGCAAATTACTACATATTTGCACTTGACGCAAACTAAACAAACGCAACTATAAGATAAGACCAAAATTTCATCAATCGGATTAAAATTACGGGCACAGTAAGCAATCAAAGCTGAAAATCTGCACAAAAACTGCACGTGTCCTAGAAACAGCAATTTCTAGATATTTTGCCTAAAACATGTTCCGACCATCAAAACACTAGTTTGGGTTAAGCTTTTCAATAAAAACGTAAAAACGCCAAATTCGCACGTTTAAGGGGAGAAAAAGCCATTTAAAGTTTTGGGGAGTTGACACGTGAAATATGGGGATTTTTCTGGCTTTTAACCACTAAACCCGGCCTTAAACTTATGCCAAAAACCACAAATTTATACTTTTTGGAAAATTCAGACGCTGATCTATTCATTAACACCAAAATATAGCACATCGGTTGAAAAATCAAGCCACAGCAATGCCGTAAAGGGAAAAAGTTTCCATAACTTGCCCCCAAAAATATAAGGAACCTTATAAAAATTAGTATTCTTATGAAAAGTACTACAAATTTGTATTCGACGTAAACAACAGACTGACAGCTACAAAATGAGACCAAAATTTTAATAATCGAATAGAAATTGTGGCTACAGTGAACGATGAAAGCCAGAGGTCGGACAAGGAAATTTACGTATTTTAGACAAATACATGTATATGCCTCCTAAGCGTCATAAAAACTAGTATTTTCATGCAAATTACTACATATTTGCACTTGACGCAAACTAAACAAACGCAACTATAAGATAAGACCAAAATTTCAACAATCGGATTAAAATTACGGGCACAGTAAGCAATCAAAGCTGAAAATCTGCACAAAAACTGCACGTGTTCTAGAAACAGCAATTTCTAGATATTTTGCCTAAAACATGTTCCGACCATCAAAACACTAGTTTGGGTTAAGCTTTTCAATAAAAACGTAAAAACGCCAAATTCACACGTTTAAGGGGAGAAAAAGCCATTTAAAGTTTTGGGGAGTTGACACGTGAAATATGGGGATTTTTCTGGCTTTCAACCACTAAACCCGGCCTTAAACTTATGCCAAATACCACAAATTTATACTTTTTGGAAAATTCAGACGCTGATCTATTCATTAACACCAAAATATAGCACATCGGTTGAAAAATCAAGCCACAGCAATGCCGTAAAGGGAAAAAGTTTCCATAACTTGCCCCCAAAAATATAAGGAACCTTATAAAAACTAGTATTCTTATGAAAAGTACTACAAATTTGTATTCGACGTAAACAACAGACTGACAGCTACAAAATGAGACCAAAATTTTGATAATCGAATGGAAATTGTGGCTACAGTGAACGATGAAAGCCAGAGGTCGGACAAGGAAATTTACGTATTTTAGACAAATACATGTCTATGCCTCCTAAGCGTCATAAAAATTAGTATTTTCATGCAAATTACTACATATTTGCACTTGACGCAAACTAAACAAACGCAACTATAAGATAAGACCAAAATTTCAACAATCGGATTAAAATTACGGGCACAGTAAGCAATCAAAGCTGAAAATCTGCACAAAAACTGCACGTGTTCTAGAAACAGCAATTTCTAGATATTTTGCCTAAAACATGTTCCGACCATCAAAACACTAGTTTGGGTTAAGCTTTTCAATAAAAACGTAAAAACGCCAAATTCGCACGTTTAAGGGGAGAAAAAGCCATTTAAAGTTTTGGGGAGTTGACACGTGAAATATGGGGATTTTTCTGGCTTTCAACCACTAAACCCGGCCTTAAACTTATGCCAAATACCACAAATTTATACTTTTTGGAAAATTCAGACGCTGATCTATTCATTAACACCAAAATATAGCACATCGGTTGAAAAATCAAGCCACAGCAATGCCGTAAAGGGAAAAAGTTTCCATAACTTGCCCCCAAAAATATAAGGAACCTTATAAAAACTAGTATTCTTATGAAAAGTACTACAAATTTGTATTCGACGTAAACAACAGACTGACAGCTACAAAATGAGACCAAAATTTTGATAATCGAATGGAAATTGTGGCTACAGTGAACGATGAAAACCAGAGGTCGGACAAAGAAAATTTACTTTTTTTAGACAAATACATGTATATGCCTCCTAAGCGTCATAAAAATTAGTATTTTCATGCAAATTACTACATATTTGCACTTGACGCAAACTAAACAAACGCAACTATAAGATAAGACCAAAATTTCAACAATCGGATTAAAATTACGGGCACAGTAAGCAATCAAAGCTGGAAATCTGCACAAAAACTGCACGTGTTCTAGAAACAGCAATTTCTAGATATTTTGCCTAAAACATGTTCCGACCATCAAAACACTAGTTTGGGTTAAGCTTTTCAATAAAAACGTAAAAACGCCAAATTCGCACGTTTAAGGGGAGAAAAAGCCATTTAAAGTTTTGGGGAGTTGACACGTGAAATATGGGGATTTTTCTGGCTTTCAACCACTAAACCCGGCCTTAAACTTATGCCAAATACCACAAATTTATACTTTTTGGAAAATTCAGACGCTGATCTATTCATTAACACCAAAATATAGCTCATCGGTTGAAAAATCAAGCCACAGCAATGCCGTAAAGGGAAAAAGTTTCCATAACTTGCCCCCAAAAATATAAGGAACCTTATAAAAACTAGTATTCTTATGAAAAGTACTACAAATTTGTATTCGACGTAAACAACAGACTGACAGCTACGAAATGAGACCAAAATTTTGATAATCGAATGGAAATTGTGGCTACAGTGAACGATGAAAGCCAGAGGTCGGACAAAGAAAATTTACTTTTTTTAGACAAATACATGTATATGCCTCCTAAGCGTCATAAAAATTAGTTTTTTCATGCAAATTACTACATATTTGCACTTGACGCAAACTAAACAAACGCAACTATAAGATAAGACCAAAATTTCAACAATCGGATTAAAATTACGGGCACAGTAAGCAATCAAAGCTGAAAATCTGCACAAAAACTGCACGTGTTCTACAAACAGCAATTTCTAAATATTTTGCCTAAAACATGTTCCGACCATCAAAACACTAGTTTGGGTTAAGCTTTTCAATAAAAACGTAAAAACGCCAAATTCGCACGTTTAAGGGGAGAAAAAGCCATTTAAAGTTTTGGAGAGTTGACACGTGAAATATGGGGATTTTTCTGGCTTTCAACCACTAAACCCGGCCTTAAACTTATGCCAAATACCACAAATTTATACTTTTTGGAAAATTCAGACGCTGATCTATTCATTAACACCAAAATATAGCACATCGGTTGAAAAATCAAGCCACAGCAATGCCGTAAAGGGAAAAAGTTTCCGTAACTTGCCCCCAAAAATATAAGGAACCTTATAAAAACTAGTATTCTTATGAAAAGTACTACAAATTCGTATTCGACGTAAACAACAGACTGACAGCTACAAAATGAGACCAAAATTTTGATAATCGAATGGAAATTGTGGCTACAGTGAACGATGAAAGCCAGAGGTCGGACAAGGAAATTTACGTATTTTAGACAAATACATGTCTATGCCTCCTAAGCGTCATAAAAATTAGTATTTTCATGCAAATTACTACATATTTGCACTTGACGCAAACTAAACAAACGTAACTATAAGATAAGACCAAAATTTCATCAATCGGATTAAAATTACGGGCACAGTAAGCAATCAAAGCTGAAAATCTGCACAAAAACTGCACGTGTTCTAGAAACAGCAATTTCTAGATATTTTGCCTAAAACATGTTCCGACCATCAAAACACTAGTTTGGGTTAAGCTTTTCAATAAAAACGTAAAAATGCCAAACTCACACGTTTAAGGGGAGAAAAAGCCATTTAAAGTTTTGGGGAGTTGACACGTGAAATATGGGGATTTTTCTGGCTTTCAACCACTAAACCCGGCCTTAAACTTATGCCAAATACCACAAATTTATACTTTTTGGAAAATTCAGACGCTGATCTATTCATTAACACCAAAATATAGCACATCGGTTGAAAAATCAAGCCACAGCAATGCCGTAAAGGGAAAAAGTTTCCATAACTTGCCCCCAAAAATATAAGGAACCTTATAAAAACTAGTATTCTTATGAAAAGTACTACAAACTTGTATTCGACGTAAACAACAGACTGACAGCTACAAAATGAGACCAAAATTTTGATAATCGAATGGAAATTGTGGCTACAGTGAACGATGAAAGCCAGAGGTCGGACAAGGAAATTTACGTATTTTAGACAAATACATGTCTATGCCTCCTAAGCGTCATAAAAATTAGTATTTTCATGCAAATTACTACATATTTGCACTTGACGCAAACTAAACAAACGCACCTATAAGATAAGACCAAAATTTCAACAATCGGATTAAAATTACGGGCACAGTAAGCAATCAAAGCTGAAAATCTGCACAAAAACTGCACGTGTTCTAGAAACAGCAATTTCTAGATATTTTGCCTAAAACATGTTCCGACCATCAAAACACTAGTTTGGGTTAAGCTTTTCAATGAAAACGTAAAAACGCCAAATTCGCACGTTTAAGGGGAGAAAAAGCCATTTAAAGTTTTGGGGAGTTGACACGTGAAATATGGGGATTTTTCTGGCTTTCAACCACTAAACCCGGCCTTAAACTTATGCCAAATACCACAAATTTATACTTTTTGGAAAATTCAGACGCTGATCTATTCATTAACACCAAAATATAGCACATCGGTTGAAAAATCAAGCCACAGCAATGCCGTAAAGGGAAAAAGTTTCCATAACTTGCCCCCAAAAATATAAGGAACCTTATAAAAACTAGTATTCTTATGAAAAGTACTACAAATTTGTATTCGACGTAAACAACAGACTGACAGCTACAAAATGAGACCAAAATTTTGATAATCGAATGGAAATTGTGGCTACAGTGAACGATGAAAGCCAGAGGTCGGACAAAGAAAATTTACTTTTTTTAGACAAATACATGCAAATGCCTCCTAAGCGTCATAAAAATTAGTATTTTCATGCAAATTACTACATATTTGCACTTGACGCAAACTAAACAAACGCAACTATAAGATAAGACCAAAATTTCAACAATCGGATTAAAGTTACGGGCACAGTAAGCAATCAAAGCTGAAAATCTGCACAAAAACTGCACGTGTTCTAGAAACAGCAATTTCTAGATATTTTGCCTAAAACATGTTCCGACCATCAAAACACTAGTTTGGGTTAAGCTTTTCAATGAAAACGTAAAAACGCCAAATTCGCACGTTTAAGGGGAGAAAAAGCCATTTAAAGTTTTGGGGAGTTGACACGTGAAATATGGGGATTTTTCTGGCTTTCAACCACTAAACCCGGCCTTAAACTTATGCCAAATACCACAAATTTATACTTTTTGGAAAATTCAGACGCTGATCTATTCATTAACACCAAAATATAGCACATCGGTTGAAAAATCAAGCCACAGCAATGCCGTAAAGGGAAAAAGTTTCCATAACTTGCCCCCAAAAATATAAGGAACCTTATAAAAACTAGTATTCTTATGAAAAGTACTACAAATTTGTATTCGACATAAACAACAGACTGACAGCTACAAAATGAGACCAAAATTTTGATAATCGAATGGAAATTGTGGCTACAGTGAACGATGAAAGCCAGAGGTCGGACAAGGAAATTTACGTATTTTAGACAAATACATGTCTTTGCCTCCTAAGCGTCATAAAAATTAGTATTTTCATGCAAATTACTACATATTTGCACTTGACGCAAACTAAACAAACGCAACTATAAGATAAGACCAAAATTTCAACAATCGGATTAAAATTACGGGCACAGTAAGCAATCAAAGCTGAAAATCTGCACAAAAACTGCACGTGTTCTAGAAACAGCAATTTCTAGATATTTTGCCTAAAACATGTTCCGACCATCAAAACACTAGTTTGGGTTAAGCTTTTCAATAAAAACCTTAAAAACGCCAAACTCACACGTTTAAGGGGAGAAAAAGCCATTTAAAGTTTTGGGGAGTTGACACGTGAAATATGGGGATTTTTCTGGCTTTCAACCACTAAACCCGGCCTTAAACTTATGCCAAATACCACAAATTTATACTTTTTGGAAAATTCAGACGCTGATCTATTCATTAACACCAAAATATAGCACATCGGTTGAAAAATCAAGCCACAGCAATGCCGTAAAGGGAAAAAGTTTCCATAACTTGCCCCCAAAAATATAAGGAACCTTATAAAAACTAGTATTCTTATGAAAAGTACTACAAACTTGTATTCGACGTAAACAACAGACTGACAGCTACAAAATGAGACCAAAATTTTGATAATCGAATGGAAATTGTGGCTACAGTGAACGATGAAAGCCAGAGGTCGGACAAGGAAATTTACGTATTTTAGACAAATACATGTCTATGCCTCCTAAGCGTCATAAAAATTAGTATTTTCATGCAAATTACTACATATTTGCACTTGACGCAAACTAAACAAACGCACCTATAAGATAAGACCAAAATTTCAACAATCGGATTAAAATTACGGGCACAGTAAGCAATCAAAGCTGAAAATCTGCACAAAAACTGCACGTGTTCTAGAAACAGCAATTTCTAGATATTTTGCCTAAAACATGTTCCGACCATCAAAACACTAGTTTGGGTTAAGCTTTTCAATGAAAACGTAAAAACGCCAAATTCGCACGTTTAAGGGGAGAAAAAGCCATTTAAAGTTTTGGGGAGTTGACACGTGAAATATGGGGATTTTTCTGGCTTTCAACCACTAAACCCGGCCTTAAACTTATGCCAAATACCACAAATTTATACTTTTTGGAAAATTCAGACGCTGATCTATTCATTAACACCAAAATATAGCACATCGGTTGAAAAATCAAGCCACAGCAATGCCGTAAAGGGAAAAAGTTTCCATAACTTGCCCCCAAAAATATAAGGAACCTTATAAAAACTAGTATTCTTATGAAAAGTACTACAAATTTGTATTCGACGTAAACAACAGACTGACAGCTACAAAATGAGACCAAAATTTTGATAATCGAATGGAAATTGTGGCTACAGTGAACGATGAAAGCCAGAGGTCGGACAAAGAAAATTTACTTTTTTTAGACAAATACATGCAAATGCCTCCTAAGCGTCATAAAAATTAGTATTTTCATGCAAATTACTACATATTTGCACTTGACGCAAACTAAACAAACGCAACTATAAGATAAGACCAAAATTTCAACAATCGGATTAAAAGTACGGGCACAGTAAGCAATCAAAGCTGAAAATCTGCACAAAAACTGCACGTGTTCTAGAAACAGCAATTTCTAGATATTTTGCCTAAAACATGTTCCGACCATCAAAACACTAGTTTGGGTTAAGCTTTTCAATGAAAACGTAAAAACGCCAAATTCGCACGTTTAAGGGGAGAAAAAGCCATTTAAAGTTTTGGGGAGTTGACACGTGAAATATGGGGATTTTTCTGGCTTTCAACCACTAAACCCGGCCTTAAACTTATGCCAAATACCACAAATTTATACTTTTTGGAAAATTCAGACGCTGATCTATTCATTAACACCAAAATATAGCACATCGGTTGAAAAATCAAGCCACAGCAATGCCGTAAAGGGAAAAAGTTTCCATAACTTGCCCCCAAAAATATAAGGAACCTTATAAAAATTAGTATTCTTATGAAAAGTACTACAAATTTGTATTCGACGTAAACAACAGACTGACAGCTACAAAATGAGACCAAAATTTTGATAATCGAACGGAAATTGTGGCTACAGTGAACGATGAAAGCCAGAGGTCGGACAAAGAAAATTTACTTTTTTTAGACAAATACATGTATATGCCTCCTTAGCGCCATAAAAATTAGTATTTTCATGCAAATTACTACATATTTGCACTTGACGCAAACTAAACAAACGCAACTATAAGATAAGACCAAAATTTCAACAATCGGATTAAAATTACGGGCACAGTAAGCAATCAAAGCTGAAAATCTGCACAAAAACTGCACGTGTTCTAGAAACAGCAATTTCTAGATATTTTGCCTAAAACATGTTCCGACCATCAAAACACTAGTTTGGGTTAAGCTTTTCAATAAAAACGTAAAAACGCCAAATTCGCACGTTTAAGGGGAGAAAAAGCCATTTAAAGTTTTGGGGAGTTGACACGTGAAATATGGGGATTTTTCTGGCTTTCAACCACTAAACCCGGCCTTAAACTTATGCCAAATACCACAAATTTATACTTTTTGGAAAATTCAGACGCTGATCTATTCATTAACACCAAAATATAGCACATCGGTTGAAAAATCAAGCCACAGCAATGCCGTAAAGGGAAAAAGTTTCCATAACTCGCCCCCAAAAATATAAGGAACCTTATAAAAACTAGTATTCTTATGAAAAGTACTACAAATTTGTATTCGACGTAAACAACAGACTGACAGCTACAAAATGAGACCAAAATTTTGATAATCGAATGGAAATTGTGGCTACAGTGAACGATGAAAGCCAGAGGTCGGACAAAGAAAATTTACTTTTTTTAGACAAATACATGTATATGCCTCCTAAGCGTCATAAAAATTAGTAT
This sequence comes from Odontomyia ornata, assembly GCA_963969285.1. Taxonomy (NCBI): domain Eukaryota; kingdom Metazoa; phylum Arthropoda; class Insecta; order Diptera; family Stratiomyidae; genus Odontomyia; species Odontomyia ornata. The sequence continues at coordinate 39,649,393 of OZ017739.1, forward strand.
TTTCATGCAAATTACTACATATTTGCACTTGACGCAAACTAAACAAACGCAACTATAAGATAAGACCAAAATTTCAACAATCGGATTAAAATTACGGGCACAGTAAGCAATCAAAGCTGAAAATCTGCACAAAAACTGCACGTGTTCTAGAAACAGCAATTTCTAGATATTTTGCCTAAAACATGTTCCGACCATCAAAACACTAGTTTGGGTTAAGCTTTTCAATAAAAACGTAAAAACGCCAAATTCGCACGTTTAAGGGGAGAAAAAGCCATTCAAAGTTTTGGGGAGTTGACACGTGAAATATGGGGATTTTTCTGGCTTTCAACCACTAAACCCGGCCTTAAACTTATGCCAAATACCACAAATTTATACTTTTTGGAAAATTCAGACGCTGATCTATTCATTAACACCAAAATATAGCACATCGGTTGAAAAATCAAGCCACAGCAATGCCGTAAAGGGAAAAAGTTTCCATAACTTGCCCCCAAAAATATAAGGAACCTTATAAAAACTAGTATTCTTATGAAAAGTACTACAAATTCATATTCGACGTAAACAACAGACTGACAGCTACAAAATGAGACCAAAATTTTGATAATCGAATGGAAATTGTGGCTACAGTGAACGATGAAAGCCAGAGGTCGGACAAGGAAATTTACGTATTTTAGACAAATACATGTCTATGCCTCCTAAGCGTCATAAAAATTAGTATTTTCATGCAAATTACTACATATTTGCACTTGACGCAAACTAAACAAACGCAACTATAAGATAAGACCAAAATTTCAACAATCGGATTAAAACTACGGGCACAGTAAGCAATCAAAGCTGAAAATCTGCACAAAAACTGCACGTGTTCTAGAAACAGCAATTTCTAGATATTTTGCCTAAAACATGTTCCGACCATCAAAACACTAGTTTGGGTTAATCTTTTCAATAAAAACGTAAAAACGCCAAATTCGCACGTTTAAGGGGAGAAAAAGCCATTTAAAGTTTTGGGGAGTTGACACGTGAAATATGGGGATTTTTCTGGCTTTCAACCACTAAACCCGGCCTTAAACTTATGCCAAATACCACAAATTTATACTTTTTGGAAAATTCAGACGCTGATCTATTCATTAACACCAAAATATAGCACATCGGTTGAAAAATCAAGCCACAGCAATGCCGTAAAGGGAAAAAGTTTCCATAACTTGCCTCCAAAAATATAAGGAACCTTATAAAAATTAGTATTCTTATGAAAAGTACTACAAATTTGTATTCGACGTAAACAACAGACTGACAGCTACAAAATGAGACCAAAATTTTGATAATCGAATGGAAATTGTGGCTACAGTGAACGATGAAAGCCAGAGGTCGGACAAAGAAAATTTACTTTTTTTAGACAAATACATGTATATGCCTCCTAAGCGTCATAAAAATTAGTATTTTCATGCAAATTACTACATATTTGCACTTGACGCAAACTAAACAAACGCAACTATAAGATAAGACCAAAATTTCAACAATCGGATTAAAACTACGGGCACAGTAAGCAATCAAAGCTGAAAATCTGCACAAAAACTGCACGTATTCTAGAAACAGCAATTTCTAGATATTTTGCCTAAAACATGTTCCGACCATCAAAACACTAGTTTGGGTTAATCTTTTCAATAAAAACGTAAAAACGCCAAATTCGCACGTTTAAGGGGAGAAAAAGCCATTTAAAGTTTTGGGGAGTTGACACGTGAAATATGGGGATTTTTCTGGCTTTCAACCACTAAACCCGGCCTTAAACTTATGCCAAATATCACAAATTTATACTTTTTGGAAAATTCAGACGCTGATCTATTCATTAACACCAAAATATAGCACATCGGTTGAAAAATCAAGCCACAGCAATGCCGTAAAGGGAAAAAGTTTCCATAACTTGCCCCCAAAAATATAAGGAACCTTATAAAAACTAGTATTCTTATGAAAAGTACTACAAATTTGTATTCGACGTAAACAACAGACTGACAGCTACAAAATGAGACCAAAATTTTGATAATCGAATGGAAATTGTGGCTACAGTGAACGATGAAAGCCAGAGGTCGGACAAGGAAATTTACGTATTTTAGACAAATACATGTCTATGCCTCCTAAGCGTCATAAAAATTAGTATTTTCATGCAAATTACTACATATTTGCACTTGACGCAAACTAAACAAACGCAACTATAAGATAAGACCAAAATTTCAACAATCGGATTAAAATTACGGGCACAGTAAGCAATCAAAGCTGAAAATCTGCACAAAAACTGCACGTGTTCTAGAAACAGCAATTTCTAGATATTTTGCCTAAAACATGTTCCGACCATCAAAACACTAGTTTGGGTTAAGCTTTTCAATAAAAACGTAAAAACGCCAAATTCGCACGTTTAAGGGGAGAAAAAGCCATTTAAAGTTTTGGGGAGTTGACACGTGAAATATGGGGATTTTTCTGGCTTTCAACCACTAAACCCGGCCTTAAACTTATGCCAAATACCACAAATTTATACTTTTTGGAAAATTCAGACGCTGATCTATTCATTAACACCAAAATATAGCACATCGGTTGAAAAATCAAGCCACAGCAATGCCGTAAAGGGAAAAAGTTTCCATAACTTGCCCCCAAAAATATAAGGAACCTTATAAAAATTAGTATTCTTATGAAAAGTACTACAAATTTGTATTCGACGTAAACAACAGACTGACAGCTACAAAATGAGACCAAAATTTTGATAATCGAACGGAAATTGTGGCTACAGTGAACGATGAAAGCCAGAGGTCGGACAAAGAAAATTTACTTTTTTTAGACAAATACATGTATATGCCTCCTTAGCGCCATAAAAATTAGTATTTTCATGCAAATTACTACATATTTGCACTTGACGCAAACTAAACAAACGCAACTATAAGATAAGACCAAAATTTCAACAATCGGATTAAAATTACGGGCACAGTAAGCAATCAAAGCTGAAAATCTGCACAAAAACTGCACGTGTTCTAGAAACAGCAATTTCTAGATATTTTGCCTAAAACATGTTCCGACCATCAAAACACTAGTTTGGGTTAAGCTTTTCAATAAAAACGTAAAAACGCCAAATTCGCACGTTTAAGGGGAGAAAAAGCCATTTAAAGTTTTGGGGAGTTGACACGTGAAATATGGGGATTTTTCTGGCTTTCAACCACTAAACCCGGCCTTAAACTTATGCCAAATACCACAAATTTATACTTTTTGGAAAATTCAGACGCTGATCTATTCATTAACACCAAAATATAGCACATCGGTTGAAAAATCAAGCCACAGCAATGCCGTAAAGGGAAAAAGTTTCCATAACTCGCCCCCAAAAATATAAGGAACCTTATAAAAACTAGTATTCTTATGAAAAGTACTACAAATTTGTATTCGACGTAAACAACAGACTGACAGCTACAAAATGAGACCAAAATTTTGATAATCGAATGGAAATTGTGGCTACAGTGAACGATGAAAGCCAGAGGTCGGACAAAGAAAATTTACTTTTTTTAGACAAATACATGTATATGCCTCCTAAGCGTCATAAAAATTAGTATTTTCATGCAAATTACTACATATTTGCACTTGACGCAAACTAAACAAACGCAACTATAAGATAAGACCAAAATTTCAACAATCGGATTAAAATTACGGGCACAGTAAGCAATCAAAGCTGAAAATCTGCACAAAAACTGCACGTGTTCTAGAAACAGCAATTTCTAGATATTTTGCCTAAAACATGTTCCGACCATCAAAGCACTAGTTTGGGTTAAGCTTTTCAATAAAAACGTAAAAACGCCAAATTCGCACGTTTAAGGGGAGAAAAAGCCATTCAAAGTTTTGGGGAGTTGACACGTGAAATATGGGGATTTTTCTGGCTTTCAACCACTAAACCCGGCCTTAAACTTATGCCAAATACCACAAATTTATACTTTTTGGAAAATTCAGACGCTGATCTATTCATTAACACCAAAATATAGCACATCGGTTGAAAAATCAAGCCACAGCAATGCCGTAAAGGGAAAAAGTTTCCATAACTTGCCCCCAAAAATATAAGGAACCTTATAAAAACTAGTATTCTTATGAAAAGTACTACAAATTCATATTCGACGTAAACAACAGACTGACAGCTACAAAATGAGACCAAAATTTTGATAATCGAATGGAAATTGTGGCTACAGTGAACGATGAAAGCCAGAGGTCGGACAAGGAAATTTACGTATTTTAGACAAATACATGTCTATGCCTCCTAAGCGTCATAAAAATTAGTATTTTCATGCAAATTACTACATATTTGCACTTGACGCAAACTAAACAAACGCAACTATAAGATAAGACCAAAATTTCAACAATCGGATTAAAACTACGGGCACAGTAAGCAATCAAAGCTGAAAATCTGCACAAAAACTGCACGTGTTCTAGAAACAGCAATTTCTAGATATTTTGCCTAAAACATGTTCCGACCATCAAAACACTAGTTTGGGTTAATCTTTTCAATAAAAACGTAAAAACGCCAAATTCGCACGTTTAAGGGGAGAAAAAGCCATTTAAAGTTTTGGGGAGTTGACACGTGAAATATGGGGATTTTTCTGGCTTTCAACCACTAAACCCGGCCTTAAACTTATGCCAAATACCACAAATTTATACTTTTTGGAAAATTCAGACGCTGATCTATTCATTAACACCAAAATATAGCACATCGGTTGAAAAATCAAGCCACAGCAATGCCGTAAAGGGAAAAAGTTTCCATAACTTGCCTCCAAAAATATAAGGAACCTTATAAAAATTAGTATTCTTATGAAAAGTACTACAAATTTGTATTCGACGTAAACAACAGACTGACAGCTACAAAATGAGACCAAAATTTTGATAATCGAATGGAAATTGTGGCTACAGTGAACGATGAAAGCCAGAGGTCGGACAAAGAAAATTTACTTTTTTTAGACAAATACATGTATATGCCTCCTAAGCGTCATAAAAATTAGTATTTTCATGCAAATTACTACATATTTGCACTTGACGCAAACTAAACAAACGCAACTATAAGATAAGACCAAAATTTCAACAATCGGATTAAAACTACGGGCACAGTAAGCAATCAAAGCTGAAAATCTGCACAAAAACTGCACGTATTCTAGAAACAGCAATTTCTAGATATTTTGCCTAAAACATGTTCCGACCATCAAAACACTAGTTTGGGTTAATCTTTTCAATAAAAACGTAAAAACGCCAAATTCGCACGTTTAAGGGGAGAAAAAGCCATTTAAAGTTTTGGGGAGTTGACACGTGAAATATGGGGATTTTTCTGGCTTTCAACCACTAAACCCGGCCTTAAACTTATGCCAAATACCACAAATTTATACTTTTTGGAAAATTCAGACGCTGATCTATTCATTAACACCAAAATATAGCACATCGGTTGAAAAATCAAGCCACAGCAATGCCGTAAAGGGAAAAAGTTTCCATAACTTGCCCCCAAAAATATAAGGAACCTTATAAAAACTAGTATTCTTATGAAAAGTACTACAAATTTGTATTCGACGTAAACAACAGACTGACAGCTACAAAATGAGACCAAAATTTTGATAATCGAATGGAAATTGTGGCTACAGTGAACGATGAAAGCCAGAGGTCGGACAAGGAAATTTACGTATTTTAGACAAATACATGTCTATGCCTCCTAAGCGTCATAAAAATTAGTATTTTCATGCAAATTACTACATATTTGCACTTGACGCAAACTAAACAAACGCAACTATAAGATAAGACCAAAATTTCAACAATCGGATTAAAATTACGGGCACAGTAAGCAATCAAAGCTGAAAATCTGCACAAAAACTGCACGTGTTCTAGAAACAGCAATTTCTAGATATTTTGCCTAAAACATGTTCCGACCATCAAAACACTAGTTTGGGTTAAGCTTTTCAATAAAAACGTAAAAACGCCAAATTCGCACGTTTAAGGGGAGAAAAAGCCATTTAAAGTTTTGGGGAGTTGACACGTGAAATATGGGGATTTTTCTGGCTTTCAACCACTAAACCCGGCCTTAAACTTATGCCAAATACCACAAATTTATACTTTTTGGAAAATTCAGACGCTGATCTATTCATTAACACCAAAATATAGCACATCGGTTGAAAAATCAAGCCACAGCAATGCCGTAAAGGGAAAAAGTTTCCATAACTTGCCCCCAAAAATATAAGGAACCTTATAAAAATTAGTATTCTTATGAAAAGTACTACAAATTTGTATTCGACGTAAACAACAGACTGACAGCTACAAAATGAGACCAAAATTTTGATAATCGAATGGAAATTGTGGCTACAGTGAACGATGAAAGCCATAGGTCGGACAAAGACAATTTACTTTTTTTAGACAAATACATGTCTATGCCTCCTAAGCGTCATAAAAATTAGTATTTTCATGCAAATTACTACATATTTGCACTTGACGCAAACTAAACAAACGCAACTATAAGATAAGACCGAAATTTCAACAATCGGATTAAAATTACGGGCACAGTAAGCAATCAAAGCTGAAAATCTGCACAAAAACTGCACGTGTTCGAGAAACAGCAATTTCTAGATATTTTGCCTAAAACATGTTCCGACCATCAAAACACTAGTTTGGGTTAATCTTTTCAATAAAAACGTAAAAACGCCAAATTCGCACGTTTAAGGGGAGAAAAAGCCATTTAAAGTTTTGGGGAGTTGACACGTGAAATATGGGGATTTTTCTGGCTTTCAACCACTAAACCCGGCCTTAAACTTATGCCAAATACCACAAATTTATACTTTTTGGAAAATTCAGACGCTGATCTATTCATTAACACCAAAATATAGCACATCGGTTGAAAAATCAAGCCACAGCAATGCCGTAAAGGGAAAAAGTTTCCATAACTTGCCTCCAAAAATATAAGGAACCTTATAAAAATTAGTATTCTTATGAAAAGTACTACAAATTTGTATTCGACGTAAACAACAGACTGACAGCTACAAAATGAGATCAAAATTTTGATAATCGAATGGAAATTGTGGCTACAGTGAACGATGAAAGCCAGAGGTCGGACAAGGAAATTTACGTATTTTAGACAAATACATGTCTATGCCTCCTAAGCGTGTTAAAAATTAGTATTTTCATGCAAATTACTACATATTTGCACTTGACGCAAACTAAACAAACGCAACTATAAGATAAGACCAAAATTTCATCAATCGGATTAAAATTACGGGCACAGTAAGCAATCAAAGCTGAAAATCTGCACAAAAACTGCACGTGTTCTAGAAACAGCAATTTCTAGATATTTTGCCTAAAACATGTTCCGACCATCAAAACACTAGTTTGGGTTAAGCTTTTCAATAAAAACGTAAAAACGCCAAATTCGCACGTTTAAGGGGAGAAAAAGCCATTTAAAGTTTTGGGGAGTTGACACGTGAAATATGGGGATTTTTCTGGCTTTCAACCACTAAACCCAGCCTTAAACTTATGCCAAAAACCACAAATTTATACTTTTTGGAAAATTCAGACGCTGATCTATTCATTAACACCAAAATATAGCACATCGGTTGAAAAATCAAGCCACAGCAATGCCGTAAAGGGAAAAAGTTTCCATAACTTGCCCCCAAGAATATAAGGAACCTTATAAAAACTAGTATTCTTATGAAAAGTACTACAAATTTGTATTCGACGTAAACAACAGACTGACAGCTACAAAATGAGACCAAAATTTTAATAATCGAATGGAAATTGTGGCTACAGTGAACGATGAAAGCCAGAGGTCGGACAAGGAAATTTACGTATTTTAGACAAATACATGTCTATGCCTCCTAAGCGTCATAAAAATTAGTATTTTCATGCAAATTACTACATATTTGCACTTGACGCAAACTAAACAAACGCAACTATAAGATAAGACCAAAATTTCAACAATCGGATTAAAAGTACGGGCACAGTAAGCAATCAAAGCTGAAAATCTGCACAAAAACTGCACGTGTTCGAGAAACAGCAATTTCTAGATATTTTGCCTAAAACATGTTCCGACCATCAAAACACTAGTTTGGGTTAAGCTTTTCAATAAAAACGTAAACACGCCAAATTCACACGTTTAAGGGGAGAAAAAGCCATTTAAAGTTTTGGGGAGTTGACACGTGAAATATGGGGATTTTTCTGGCTTTCAACCACTAAACCCGGCCTTAAACTTATGCCAAATACCACAAATTTATACTTTTTGGAAAATTCAGACGCTGATCTATTCATTAACACCAAAATATAGCACATCGGTTGAAAAATCAAGCCACAGCAATGCCGTAAAGGGAAAAAGTTTCCATAACTTGCCCCCAAGAATATAAGGAACCTTATAAAAACTAGTATTCTTATGAAAAGTACTACAAATTTGTATTCGACGTAAACAACAGACTGACAGCTACAAAATGAGACCAAAATTTTGATAATCGAATGGAAATTGTGGCTACAGTGAACGATGAAAGCCAGAGGTCGGACAAGGAAATTTACGTATTTTAGACAAATACATGTCTATGCCTCCTAAGCGTCATAAAAATTAGTATTTTCATGCAAATTACTTCATATTTGCACTTGACGCAAACTAAACAAACGCAACTATAAGATAAGACCAAAATTTCAACAATCGGATTAAAATTACGGGCACAGTAAGCAATCAAAGCTGAAAATCTGCACAAAAACTGCACGTGTTCTAGAAACAGCAATTTCTAGATATTTTGCCTAAAACATGTTCCGACCATCAAAACACTAGTTTGGGTTAAGCTTTTCAATAAAAACGTAAAAACGCCAAATTCGCACGTTTAAGGGGAGAAAAAGCCATTTAAAGTTTTGGGGAGTTGACACGTGAAATATGGGGATTTTTCTGGCTTTCAACCACTAAACCCGGCCTTAAACTTATGCCAAATACCACAAATTTATACTTTTTGGAAAATTCAGACGCTGATCTATTCATTAACACCAAAATATAGCACATCGGTTGAAAAATCAAGCCACAGCAATGCCGTAAAGGGAAAAAGTTTCCATAACTTGCCCCCAAAAATATAAGGAACCTTATAAAAATTAGTATTCTTATGAAAAGTACTACAAATTTGTATTCGACGTAAACAACAGACTGACAGCTACAAAATGAGACCAAAATTTTGATAATCGAATGGAAATTGTGGCTACAGTGAACGATGAAAGCCAGAGGTCGGACAAAGAAAATTTACGTATTTTAGACAAATACATGTATATGCCTCCTAAGCGTCATAAAAATTGGTATTTTCATGCAAATTACTACATATTTGCACTTGACGCAAACTAAACAAACGCAACTATAAGATAAGACCAAAATTTCAACAATCGGATTAAAAGTACGGGCACAGTAAGCAATCAAAGCTGAAAATCTGCACAAAAACTGCACGTGTTCTAGAAACAGCAATTTCTAGATATTTTGCCTAAAACATGTTCCGACCATCAAAACACTAGTTTGGGTTAAGCTTTTCAATAAAAACGTAAAAACGCCAAATTCGCACGTTTAAGGGGAGAAAAAGCCATTTAAAGTTTTGGGGAGTTGACACGTGAAATATGGGGATTTTTCTGGCTTTCAACCACTAAACCCGGCCTTAAACTTATGCCAAATACCACAAATTTACACTTTTTGGAAAATTCAGACGCTGATCTATTCATTAACACCAAAATATAGCACATCGGTTGAAAAATCAAGCCACAGCAATGCCGTAAAGGGAAAAAGTTTCCATAACTTGCCCCCAAAAATATAAGGAACCTTATAAAAACTAGTATTCTTATGAAAAGTACTACAAATTTGTATTCGACGTAAACAACAGACTGACAGCTACAAAATGAGACCAAAATTTTGATAATCGAATGGAAATTGTGGCTACAGTGAACGATGAAAGCCAGAGGTCGGACAAGGAAATTTACGTATTTTAGACAAATACATGTCTATGCCTCCTAAGCGTCATAAAAATTAGTATTTTCATGCAAATTACTAGATATTTGCACTTGACGCAAACTAAACAAACGCAACTATAAGATAAGACCAAAATTTCATCAATCGGATTAAAATTACGGGCACAGTAAGCAATCAAAGCTGAAAATCTGCACAAAAACTGCACGTGTTCTAGAAACAGCAATTTCTAGATATTTTGCCTAAAACATGTTCCGACCATCAAAACACTAGTTTGGGTTAAGCTTTTCAATAAAAACGTAAAAACGCCAAATTCGCACGTTTAAGGGGAGAAAAAGCCATTTAAAGTTTTGGGGAGTTGACACGTGAAATATGGGGATTTTTCTGGCTTTCAACCACTAAACCCGGCCTTAAACTTATGCCAAAAACCACAAATTTATACTTTTTGGAAAATTCAGACGCTGATCTGTTCATTAACACCAAAATATAGCACATCGGTTGAAAAATCAAGCCACAGCAATGCCGTAAAGGGAAAAAGTTTCCATAACTTGCCCCCAAAAATATAAGGAACCTTATAAAAATTAGTATTCTTATGAAAAGTACTACAAATTTGTATTCGACGTAAACAACAGACTGACAGCTACAAAATGAGACCAAAATTTTAATAATCGAATGAAAATTGTGGCTACAGTGAACGATGAAAGCCAGAGGTCGGACAAGGAAATTTACGTATTTTAGACAAATACATGTCTATGCCTCCTAAGCGTCATAAAAATTAGTATTTTCATGCAAATTACTACGTATTTGCACTTGACGCAAACTAAACAAACGCAACTATAAGATAAGACCAAAATTTCAACAATCGGATTAAAATTACGGGCACAGTAAGCAATCAAAGCTGAAAATCTGCACAAAAACTGCACGTGTTCTAGAAACAGCAATTTCTAGATATTTTGCCTAAAACATGTTCCGACCATCAAAACACTAGTTTGGGTTAAGCTTTTCAATAAAAACGTAAAAACGCCAAATTCGCACGTTTAAGGGGAGAAAAAGCCATTTAAAGTTTTGGGGAGTTGACACGTGAAATATGGGGATTTTTCTGGCTTTCAACCACTAAACCTGGCCTTAAACTTATGCCAAATACCACAAATTTATACTTTTTGGAAAATTCAGACGCTGATCTATTCATTAACACCAAAATATAGCACATCGGTTGAAAAATCAAGCCACAGCAATGCCGTAAAGGGAAAAAGTTTCCATAACTTGCCCCCAAAAATATAAGGAACCTTATAAAAACTAGTATTCTTATGAAAAGTACTACAAATTTGTATTCGACGTAAACAACAGACTGACAGCTACAAAATGAGACCAAAATTTTGATAATCGAATGGAAATTGTGGCTACAGTGAACGATGAAAGCCAGAGGTCGGACAAGGAAATTTACGTATTTTAGACAAATACATGTCTATGCCTCCTAAGCGTCATAAAAATTAGTATTTTCATGCAAATTACTACATATTTGCACTTGACGCAAACTAAACAAACGCAACTATAAGATAAGACCAAAATTTCAACAATCGGATTAAAATTACGGGCACAGTAAGCAATCAAAGCTGAAAATCTGCACAAAAACTGCACGTGTTCTAGAAACAGCAATTTCTAGATATTTTGCCTAAAACATGTTCCGACCATCAAAACACTAGTTTGGGTTAAGCTTTTCAATAAAAACGTAAAAACGCCAAATTCGCACGTTTAAGGGGAGAAAAAGCCATTTAAAGTTTTGGGGAGTTGACACGTGAAATATGGGGATTTTTCTGGCTTTCAACCACTAAACCCGGCCTTAAACTTATGCCAAATACCACAAATTTATACTTTTTGGAAAATTCAGACGCTGATCTATTCATTAACACCAAAATATAGCACATCGGTTGAAAAATCAAGCCACAGCAATGCCGTAAAGGGAAAAAGTTTCCATAACTTGCCCCCAAAAAAATAAGGAACCTTATAAAAACTAGTATTCTTATGAAAAGTACTACAAATTTGTATTCGACGTAAACAACAGACTGACAGCTACAAAATGAGACAAAAATTTTGATAATCGAATGGAAATTGTGGCTACAGTGAACGATGAAAGCCAGAGGTCGGACAAAGAAAATTTACTTTTTTTAGACAAATACATGTATATGCCTCCTAAGCGTCATAAAAATTAGTATTTTCATGCAAATTACTACATATTTGCACTTGACGCAAACTAAACAAACGCAACTATAAGATAAGACCAAAATTTCAACAATCGGAGTAAAACTACGGGCACAGTAAGCAATCAAAGCTGAAAATCTGCACAAAAACTGCACGTGTTCTAGAAACAGCAATTTCTAAATATTTTGCCTAAAACATGTTCCGACCATCAAAACACTAGTTTGGGTTAATCTTTTCAATAAAAACGTAAAAACGCCAAATTCGCACGTTTAAGGGGAGAAAAAGCCATTTAAAGTTTTGGGGAGTTGACACGTGAAAAATGGGGATTTTTCTGGCTTTCAACCACTAAACCCGGCCTTAAACTTATGCCAAATACCACAAATTTATACTTTTTGGAAAATTCAGACGCTGATCTATTCATTAACACCAAAATATAGCACATCGGTTGAAAAATCAAGCCACAGCAATGCCGTAAAGGGAAAAAGTTTCCGTAACTTGCCCCCAAAAATGTAAGGAACCTTATAAAAACTAGTATTCTTATGAAAAGTACTACAAATTTGTATTCGACGTAAACAACAGACTGACAGCTACAAAATGAGACCAAAATTTTGATAATCGAATGGAAATTGTGGCTACAGTGAACGATGAAAGCCAGAGGTCGGACAAGGAAATTTACGTATTTTAGACAAATACATGTCTATGCCTCCTAAGCGTCATAAAAATTAGTATTTTCATGCAAATTACTACATATTTGCACTTGACGCAAACTAAACAAACGCAACTATAAGATAAGACCAAAATTTCAACAATCGGATTAAAATTACGGGCACAGTAAGCAATCAAAGCTGAAAATCTGCACAAAAACTGCACGTGTTCTAGAAACAGCAATTTCTAGATATTTTGCCTAAAACATGTTCCGACCATCAAAACACTAGTTTGGGTTAAGCTTTTCAATAAAAACGTAAAAACGCCAAATTCGCACGTTTAAGGGGAGAAAAAGCCATTTAAAGTTTTGGGGAGTTGACACGTGAAATATGGGGATTTTTCTGGCTTTCAACCACTAAACCCGGCCTTAAACTTATGCCATATACCACAAATTTATACTTTTTGGAAAATTCAGACGCTGATCTATTCATTAACACCAAAATATAGCACATCGGTTGAAAAATCAAGCCACAGCAATGCCGTAAAGGGAAAAAGTTTCCATAACTTGCCTCCAAAAATATAAGGAACCTTATAAAAATTAGTATTCTTATGAAAAGTACTACAAATTTGTATTCGACGTAAACAACAGACTGACAGCTACAAAATGAGACCAAAATTTTGATAATCGAATGGAAATTGTGGCTACAGTGAACGATGAAAGCCAGAGGTCGGACAAAGAAAATTTACTTTTTTTAGACAAATACATGTCTATGCCTCCTAAGCGTCATAAAAATTAGTATTTTCATGCAAATTACTACATATTTGCACTTGACGCAAACTAAACAAACGCAACTATAAGATAAGACCAAAATTTCAACAATCGGATTAAAATTACGGGCACAGTAAGCAATCAAAGCTGAAAATCTGCACAAAAACTGCACGTGTTCTAGAAACAGCAATTTCTAAATATTTTGCCTAAAACATGTTCCGACCATCAAAACACTAGTTTGGGTTAAGCTTTTCAATAAAAACGTAAAAACGCAAAATTCGCACGTTTAAGGGGAGAAAAAGCCATTCAAAGTTTTGGGGAGTTGACACGTGAAATATGGGGATTTTTCTGGCTTTCAACCACTAAACCCGGCCTTAAACTTATGCCAAATACCACAAATTTATACTTTTTGGAAAATTCAGACGCTGATCTATTCATTAACACCAAAATATAGCACATCGGTTGAAAAATCAAGCCACAGCAATGCCGTAAAGGGAAAAAGTTTCCATAACTTGCCCCCAAAAATATAAGGAACCTTATAAAAACTAGTATTCTTATGAAAAGTACTACAAATTTGTATTCGACGTAAACAACAGACTGACAGCTACAAAATGAGACCAAAATTTTGATAATCGAATGGAAATTGTGGCTACAGTGAACGATGAAAGCCAGAGGTCGGACAAGGAAATTTACGTATTTTAGACAAATACATGTCTATGCCTCCTAAGCGTCATAAAAATTAGTATTTTCATGCAAATTACTACATATTTGCACTTGACGCAAACTAAACAAACGCAACTATAAGATAAGACCAAAATTTCATCAATCGGATTAAAATTACGGGCACAGTAAGCAATCAAAGCTGAAAATCTGCACAAAAACTGCACGTGTTCTAGAAACAGCAATTTCTAGATATTTTGCCTAAAACATGTTCCGACCATCAAAACACTAGTTTGGGTTAAGCTTTTCAATAAAAACGTAAAAACGCAAAATTCGCACGTTTAAGGGGAGAAAAAGCCATTCAAAGTTTTGGGGAGTTGACACGTGAAATATGGGGATTTTTCTGGCTTTCAACCACTAAACCCGGCCTTAAACTTATGCCAAATACCACAAATTTATACTTTTTGGAAAATTCAGACGCTGATCTATTCATTAACACCAAAATATAGCACATCGGTTGAAAAATCAAGCCACAGCAATGCCGTAAAGGGAAAAAGTTTCCATAACTTGCCCCCAAAAATATAAGGAACCTTATAAAAACTAGTATTCTTATGAAAAGTACTACAAATTTGTATTCGACGTAAACAACAGACTGACAGCTACAAAATGAGACCAAAATTTTGATAATCGAATGGAAATTGTGGCTACAGTGAACGATGAAAGCCAGAGGTCGGACAAGGAAATTTACGTATTTTAGACAAATACATGTCTATGCCTCCTAAGCGTCATAAAAATTAGTATTTTCATGCAAATTACTACATATTTGCACTTGACGCAAACTAAACAAACGCAACTATAAGATAAGACCAAAATTTCAACAATCGGATTAAAATTACGGAGACAGTAAGCAATCAAAGCTGAAAATCTGCACAAAAACTGCAGGTGTTCTAGAAACAGCAATTTCTAAATATTTTGCCTAAAACATGTTCCGACCATCAAAACACTAGTTTGGGTTAAGCTTTTCAATAAAAACGTAAAAACGCCAAATTCGCACGTTTAAGGGGAGAAAAAGCCATTTAAAGTTTTGGGGAGTTGACACGTGAAATATGGGGATTTTTCTGGCTTTCAACGACTAAACCCGGCCTTAAACTTATGCCAAATACCACAAATTTATACTTTTTGGAAAATTCAGACGCTGATCTATTCATTAACACCAAAATATAGCACATCGGTTGAAAAATCAAGCCACAGCAATGCCGTAAAGGGAAAAAGTTTCCATAACTTGCCCCCAAAAATATAAGGAACCTTATAAAAACTAGTATTCTTATGAAAAGTACTACAAATTTGTATTCGACGTAAACAACAGACTGACAGCTACAAAATGAGACCAAAATTTTGATAATCGAATGGAAATTGTGGCTACAGTGAACGATGAAAGCCAGAGGTCGGACAAAGAAAATTTACGTATTTTAGACAAATACATGTATATGCCTCCTAAGCGTCATAAAAATTAGTATTTTCATGCAAATTACTACATATTTGCACTTGACGCAAACTAAACAAACGCAACTACGAGTATAAGATAAGACCAAAATTTCAACAATCGGATTAAAATTACGGGCACAGTAAGCAATCAAAGCTGAAAATCTGCACAAAAACTGCACGTGTTCTAGAAACAGCAATTTCTAAATATTTTGCCTAAAACATGTTCCGACCATCAAAACACTAGTTTGGGTTAAGCTTTTCAATAAAAACGTAAAAACGCCAAATTCGCACGTTTAAGGGGAGAAAAAGCCATTTAAAGTTTTGGGGAGTTGACACGTGAAATATGGGGAATTTTCTGGCTTTCAACCACTAAACCCGGCCTTAAACTTATGCCAAATACCACAAATTTATACTTTTTGGAAAATTCAGACGCTGATCTATTCATTAACACCAAAATATAGCACATCGGTTGAAAAATCAAGCCACAGCAATGCCGTAAAGGGAAAAAGTTTCCGTAACTTGCCCCCAAAAATATAAGGAACCTTATAAAAACTAGTATTCTTATGAAAAGTACTACAAATTTGTATTCGACGTAAACAACAGACTGACAGCTACAAAATGAGACCAAAATTTTGATAATCGAATGGAAATTGTGGCTACAGTGAACGATGAAAGCCAGAGGTCGGACAAGGAAATTTACGTATTTTAGACAAATACATGTCTATGCCTCCTAAGCGTCATAAAAATTAGTATTTTCATGCAAATTACTACATATTTGCACTTGACGCAAACTAAACAAACGCAACTATAAGATAAGACCAAAATTTCAACAATCGGATTAAAATTACGGGCACAGTAAGCAATCAAAGCTGAAAATCTGCACAAAAACTGCACGTGTTCTAGAAACAGCAATTTCTAGATATTTTGCCTAAAACATGTTCCGACCATCAAAACACTGGGTTAAGCTTTTCAATAAAAACGTAAAAACGCCAAATTCGCACGTTTAAGGGGAGAAAAAGCCATTTAAAGTTTTGGGGAGTTGACACGTGAAATATGGGGATTTTTCTGGCTTTCAACCACTAAACCCGGCCTTAAACTTATGCCAAAAACCACAAATTTATACTTTTTGGAAAATTCAGACGCTGATCTATTCATTAACACCAAAATATAGCACATCCGTTGAAAAATCAAGCCACAGCAATGCCGTAAAGGGAAAAAGTTTCCATAACTTGCCCCCAAAAATATAAGGAACCTTATAAAAATTAGTATTCTTATGAAAAGTACTACAAATTTGTATTCGACGTAAACAACAGACTGACAGCTACAAAATGAGACCAAAATTTTGATAATCGAATGGAAATTGTGGCTACAGTGAACGATGAAAGCCAGAGGTCGGACAAGGAAATTTACGTATTTTAGACAAATACATGTCTATGCCTCCTAAGCGTCATAAAAATTAGTATTTTCATGCAAATTACTACATATTTGCACTTGACGCAAACTAAACAAACGCAACTATAAGATAAGACCAAAATTTCAACAATCGGATTAAAATTACGGGCACAGTAAGCAATCAAAGCTGAAAATCTGCACAAAAACTGCACGTGTTCTAGAAACAGCAATTTCTAGATATTTTGCCTAAAACATGTTCCGACCATCAAAACACTAGTTTGGGTTAAGCTTTTCAATAAAAACGTAAAAACGCCAAATTCGCACGTTTAAGGGGAGAAAAAGCCATTTAAAGTTTTGGGGAGTTGACACGTGAAATATGGGGATTTTTCTGGCTTTCAACCATTAAACCCGGCCTTAAACTTATGCCAAATACCACAAATTTATACTTTTTGGAAAATTCAGACGCTGATCTATTCATTAACACCAAAATATAGCACATCGGTTGAAAAATCAAGCCACAGCAATGCCGTAAAGGGAAAAAGTTTCCATAACTTGCCCCCAAAAATATAAGGAACCTTATAAAAACTAGTATTCTTATGAAAAGTACTACAAATTTGTATTCGACGTAAACAACAGACTGACAGCTACAAAATGAGACCAAAATTTTGATAATCGAATGGAAATTGTGGCTACAGTGAACGATGAAAGCCAGAGGTCGGACAAGGAAATTTACGTATTTTAGACAAATACATGTCTATGCCTCCTAAGCGTCATAAAAATTAGTATTTTCATGCAAATTACTACATATTTGCACTTGACGCAAACTAAACAAACGCAACTATAAGATAAGACCAAAATTTCAACAATCGGATTAAAATTACGGGCACAGTAAGCAATCAAAGCTGAAAATCTGCACAAAAACTGCACGTGTTCGAGAAACAGCAATTTCTAGATATTTTGCCTAAAACATGTTCCGACCATCAAAACACTAGTTTGGGTTAAGCTTTTCAATAAAAACGTAAAAACGCCAAATTCGCACGTTTAAGGGGAGAAAAAGCCATTTAAAGTTTTGGGGAGTTGACACGTGAAATATGGGGATTTTTCTGGCTTTCAACCACTAAACCCGGCCTTAAACTTATGCCAAAAACCACAAATTTATACTTTTTGGAAAATTCAGACGCTGATCTATTCATTAACACCAAAATATAGCACATCGGTTGAAAAATCAAGCCACAGCAATGCCGTAAAGGGAAAAAGTTTCCATAACTTGCCCCCAAAAATATAAGGAACCTTATAAAAATTAGTATTCTTATGAAAAGTACTACAAATTTGTATTCGACGTAAACAACAGACTGACAGCTACAAAATGAGACCAAAATTTTAATAATCGAATGGAAATTGTGGCTACAGTGAACGATGAAAGCCAGAGGTCGGACAAGGAAATTTACGTATTTTAGACAAATACATGTCTATGCCTCCTAAGCGTCATAAAAATTAGTATTTTCATGCAAATTACTACATATTTGCACTTGACGCAAACTAAACAAACGCAACTATAAGATAAGACCAAAATTTCAACAATCGGATTAAAATTACGGGCACAGTAAGCAATCAAAGCTGAAAATCTGCACAAAAACTGCACGTGTTCGAGAAACAGCAATTTCTAGATATTTTGCCTAAAACATGTTCCGACCATCAAAACACTAGTTTGGGTTAAGCTTTTCAATAAAAACGTAAAAACGCCAAATTCGCACGTTTAAGGGGAGAAAAAGCCATTTAAAGTTTTGGGGAGTTGACACGTGAAATATGGGGATTTTTCTGGCTTTCAACCACTAAACCCGGCCTTAAACTTATGCCAAAAACCACAAATTTATACGTTTTGGAAAATTCAGACGCTGATCTATTCATTAACACCAAAATATAGCACATCGGTTGAAAAATCAAGCCACAGCAATGCCGTAAAGGGAAAAAGTTTCCATAACTTGCCCCCAAAAATATAAGGAACCTTATAAAAACTAGTATTCTTATGAAAAGTACTACAAATTTGTATTCGACGTAAACAACAGACTGACAGCTACAAAATGAGACCAAAATTTTGATAATCGAATGGAAATTGTGGCTACAGTGAACGATGAAAGCCAGAGGTCGGACAAGGAAATTTACGTATTTTAGACAAATACATGTCTATGCCTCCTAAGCGTCATAAAAATTAGTATTTTCATGCAAATTACTACATATTTGCACTTGACGCAAACTAAACAAACGCAACTACGAGTATAAGATAAGACCAAAATTTCAACAATCGGATTAAAATTACGGGCACAGTAAGCAATCAAAGCTGAAAATCTGCACAAAAACTGCACGTGTTCTAGAAACAGCGATTTCTAGATATTTTGCCTAAAACATGTTCCGACCATCAAAACACTAGTTTGGGTTAAGCTTTTCAATAAAAACGTAAAAACGCCAAATTCGCACGTTTAAGGGGAGAAAAAGCCATTTAAAGTTTTGGGGAGTTGACACGTGAAATATGGGGATTTTTCTGGCTTTCAACCACTAAACCCGGCCTTAAACTTATGCCAAATACCACAAATTTATACTTTTTGGAAAATTCAGACGCTGATCTATTCATTAACACCAAAATATAGCACATCGGTTGAAAAATCAAGCCACAGCAATGCCGTAAAGGGAAAAAGTTTCCATAACTTGCCCCCAAAAATATAAGGAACCTTATAAAAACTAGTATTCTTATGAAAAGTACTACAAATTTGTATTCGACGTAAACAACAGACTGACAGCTACAAAATGAGACCAAAATTTTGATAATCGAATGGAAATTGTGGCTACAGTGAACGATGAAAGCCAGAGGTCGGACAAAGAAAATTTACTTTTTTTAGACAAATACATGTATATGCCTCCTAAGCGTCATAAAAATTAGTATTTTCATGCAAATTACTACATATTTGCACTTGACGCAAACTAAACAAACGCAACTATAAGATAAGACCAAAATTTCAACAATCGGATTAAAATTACGGGCACAGTAAGCAATCAAAGCTGGAAATCTGCACAAAAACTGCACGTGTTCTAGAAACAGCAATTTCTAGATATTTCGCCTAAAACATGTTCCGACCATCAAAACACTAGTTTGGGTTAAGCTTTTCAATAAAAACGTAAAAACGCCAAATTCGCACGTTTAAGGGGAGAAAAAGCCATTTAAAGTTTTGGGGAGTTGACACGTGAAATATGGGGATTTTTCTGGCTTTCAACCACTAAACCCGGCCTTAAACTTATGCCAAATACCACAAATTTATACTTTTTGGAAAATTCAGACGCTGATCTATTCATTAACACCAAAATATAGCACATCGGTTGAAAAATCAAGCCACAGCAATGCCGTAAAGGGAAAAAGTTTCCATAACTTGCCCCCAAAAATATAAGGAACCTTATAAAAACTAGTATTCTTATGAAAAGTACTACAAATTTGTATTCGACGTAAACAACAGACTGACAGCTACAAAATGAGACCAAAATTTTGATAATCGAATGGAAATTGTGGCTACAGTGAACGATGAAAGCCAGAGGTCGGACAAGGAAATTTACGTATTTTAGACAAATACATGTCTATGCCTCCTAAGCGTCATAAAAATTAGTATTTTCATGCAAATTACTACATATTTGCACTTGACGCAAACTAAACAAACGCAACTATAAGATAAGACCAAAATTTCATCAATCGGATTAAAATTACGGGCACAGTAAGCAATCAAAGCTGAAAATCTGCACAAAAACTGCACGTGTTCTAGAAACAGCAATTTCTAGATATTTTGCCTAAAACATGTTCCGACCATCAAAACACTAGTTTGGGTTAAGCTTTTCAATAAAAACGTAAAAACGCCAAATTCGCACGTTTAAGGGGAGAAAAAGCCATTTAAAGTTTTGGGGAGTTGACACGTGAAATATGGGGATTTTTCTGGCTTTCAACCACTAAACCCGGCCTTAAACTTATGCCAAAAACCACAAATTTATACTTTTTGGAAAATTCAGACGCTGATCTATTCATTAACACCAAAATATAGCACATCGGTTGAAAAATCAAGCCACAGCAATGCCGTAAAGGGAAAAAGTTTCCATAACTTGCCCCCAAAAATATAAGGAACCTTATAAAAATTAGTATTCTTATGAAAAGTACTACAAATTTGTATTTGACGTAAACAACAGACTGACAGCTACAAAATGAGACCAAAATTTTAATAATCGAATGGAAATTGTGGCTACAGTGAACGATGAAAGCCAGAGGTCGGACAAGGAAATTTACGTATTTTAGACAAATACATGTCTATGCCTCCTAAGCGTCATAAAAATTAGTATTTTCATGCAAATTACTACATATTTGCACTTGACGCAAACTAAACAAACGCAACTATAAGATAAGACCAAAATTTCAACAATCGGATTAAAATTACGGGCACAGTAAGCAATCAAAGCTGAAAATCTGCACAAAAACTGCACGTGTTCGAGAAACAGCAATTTCTAGATATTTTGCCTAAAACATGTTCCGACCATCAAAACACTAGTTTGGGTTAAGCTTTTCAATAAAAACGTAAAAACGCCAAATTCGCACGTTTAAGGGGAGAAAAAGCCATTTAAAGTTTTGGGGAGTTGACACGTGAAATATGGGGATTTTTCTGGCTTTCAACCACTAAACCCGGCCTTAAACTTATGCCAAATACCACAAATTTATACTTTTTGGAAAATTCAGACGCTGATCTATTCATTAACACCAAAATATAGCACATCGGTTGAAAAATCAAGCCACAGCAATGCCGTAAAGGGAAAAAGTTTCCATAACTTGCCCCCAAAAATATAAGGAACCTTATAAAAACTAGTATTCTTATGAAAAGTACTACAAATTTGTATTCGACGTAAACAACAGACTGACAGCTACAAAATGAGACCAAAATTTTGATAATCGAATGGAAATTGTGGCTACAGTGAACGATGAAAGCCAGAGGTCGGACAAAGAAAATTTACGTATTTTAGACAAATACATGTATATGCCTCCTAAGCGTCATAAAAATTAGTATTTTCATGCAAATTACTTCATATTTGCACTTGACGCAAACTAAACAAACGCAACTATAAGATAAGACCAAAATTTCAACAATCGGATTAAAATTACGGGCACAGTAAGCAATCAAAGCTGAAAATCTGCACAAAAACTGCACGTGTTCCAGAAACAGCAATTTCTAGATATTTTGCCTAAAACATGTTCCGACCATCAAAACACTAGTTTGGGTTAAGCTTTTCAATACAAACGTAAAAACGCCAAATTCGCACGTTTAAGGGGAGAAAAAGCCATTTAAAGTTTTGGGGAGTTGACACGTGAAATATGGGGATTTTTCTGGCTTTCAACCACTAAACCCGGCCTTAAACTTATGCCAAATACCACAAATTTATACTTTTTGGAAAATTCAGACGCTGATCTATTCATTAACACCAAAATATAGCACATCGGTTGAAAAATCAAGCCACAGCAATGCCGTAAAGGGAAAAAGTTTCCATAACTTGCCCCCAAAAATATAAGGAACCTTATAAAAACTAGTATTCTTATGAAAAGTACTACAAATTTGTATTCGACGTAAACAACAGACTGACAGCTACAAAATGAGACCAAAATTTTGATAATCGAATGGAAATTGTGGCTACAGTGAACGATGAAAGCCAGAGGTCGGACAAGGAAATTTACGTATTTTAGACAAATACATGTATATGCCTCCTAAGCGTCATAAAAATTAGTATTTTCATGCAAATTACTTCATATTTGCACTTGACGCAAACTAAACAAACGCAACTATAAGATAAGACCAAAATTTCAACAATCGGATTAAAATTACGGGCACAGTAAGCAATCAAAGCTGAAAATCTGCACAAAAACTGCACGTGTTCTAGAAACAGCAATTTCTAGATATTTTGCCTAAAACATGTTCCGACCATCAAAACACTAGTTTGGGTTAAGCTTTTCAATAAAAACGTAAAAACGCCAAATTCGCACGTTTAAGGGGAGAAAAAGCCATTTAAAGTTTTGGGGAGTTGACACGTGAAATATGGGGATTTTTCTGGCTTTCAACCACTAAACCCGGCCTTAAACTTATGCCAAATACCACAAATTTATACTTTTTGGAAAATTCAGACGCTGATCTATTCATTAACACCAAAATATAGCACATCGGTTGAAAAATCAAGCCACAGCAATGCCGTAAAGGGAAAAAGTTTCCATAACTTGCCCCCAAAAATATAAGGAACCTTATAAAAACTAGTATTCTTATGAAAAGTACTACAAATTTGTATTCGACGTAAACAACAGACTGACAGCTACAAAATGAGACCAAAATTTTGATAATCGAATGGAAATTGTGGCTACAGTGAACGATGAAAGCCAGAGGTCGGACAAGGAAATTTACGTATTTTAGACAAATACATGTCTATGCCTCCTAAGCGTCATAAAAATTAGTATTTTCATGCAAATTACTTCATATTTGCACTTGACGCAAACTAAACAAACGCAACTATAAGATAAGACCAAAATTTCAACAATCGGATTAAAATTACGGGCACAGTAAGCAATCAAAGCTGAAAATCTGCACAAAAACTGCACGTGTTCTAGAAACAGCAATTTCTAGATATTTTGCCTAAAACATATTCCGACCATCAAAACACTAGTTTGGGTTAAGCTTTTCAATAAAAACGTAAAAACGCCAAATTCGCACGTTTAAGGGGAGAAAAAGCCATTTAAAGTTTTGGGGAGTTGACACGTGAAATATGGGGATTTTTCTGGCTTTCAACCACTAAACCCGGCCTTAAACTTATGCCAAATACCACAAATTTATACTTTTTGGAAAATTCAGACGCTGATCTATTCATTAACACCAAAATATAGCACATCGGTTGAAAAATCAAGCCACAGCAATGCCGTAAAGGGAAAAAGTTTCCATAACTTGCCCCCAAAAATATAAGGAACCTTATAAAAACTAGTATTCTTATGAAAAGTACTACAAATTTGTATTCGACGTAAACAACAGACTGACAGCTACAAAATGAGACCAAAATTTTGATAATCGAATGGAAATTGTGGCTACAGTGAACGATGAAAGCCAGAGGTCGGACAAGGAAATTTACGTATTTTAGACAAATACATGTCTATGCCTCCTAAGCGTCATAAAAATTAGTATTTTCATGCAAATTACTTCATATTTGCACTTGACGCAAACTAAACAAACGCAACTATAAGATAAGACCAAAATTTCAACAATCGGATTAAAATTACGGGCACAGTAAGCAATCAAAGCTGAAAATCTGCACAAAAACTGCACGTGTTCTAGAAACAGCAATTTCTAGATATTTTGCCTAAAACATGTTCCGACCATCAAAACACTAGTTTGGGTTAAGCTTTTCAATAAAAACGTAAAAACGCCAAATTCGCACGTTTAAGGGGAGAAAAAGCCATTTAAAGTTTTGGGGAGTTGACACGTGAAATATGGGGATTTTTCTGGCTTTCAACCACTAAACCCGGCCTTAAACTTATGCCAAATACCACAAATTTATACTTTTTGGAAAATTCAGACGCTGATCTATTCATTAACACCAAAATATAGCACATCGGTTGAAAAATCAAGCCACAGCAATGCCGTAAAGGGAAAAAGTTTCCATAACTTGCCCCCAAAAATATAAGGAACCTTATAAAAACTAGTATTCTTATGAAAAGTACTACAAATTTGTATTCGACGTAAACAACAGACTGACAGCTACAAAATGAGACCAAAATTTTGATAATCGAATGGAAATTGTGGCTACAGTGAACGATGAAAGCTTCATATTTGCACTTGACGCAAACTAAACAAACGCAACTATAAGATAAGACCAAAATTTCAACAATCGGATTAAAATTACGGGCACAGTAAGCAATCAAAGCTGAAAATCTGCACAAAAACTGCACGTGTTCTAGAAACAGCAATTTCTAGATATTTTGCCTAAAACATGTTCCGACCATCAAAACACTAGTTTGGGTTAAGCTTTTCAATAAAAACGTAAAAACGCCAAATTCGCACGTTTAAGGGGAGAAAAAGCCATTTAAAGTTTTGGGGAGTTGACACGTGAAATATGGGGATTTTTCTGGCTTTCAACCACTAAACCCGGCCTTAAACTTATGCCAAATACCACAAATTTATACTTTTTGGAAAATTCAGACGCTGATCTATTCACTTACACCAAAATATAGCACATCGGTTGAAAAATCAAGCCACAGCAATCCGTAAAGGGAAAAAGTTTCCATAACTTGCCCCCAAAAATATAAGGAACCTTATAAAAACTAGTATTCTTATGAAAAGTACTACAAATTTGTATTCGACGTAAACAACAGACTGACAGCTACAAAATGAGACCAAAATTTTGATAATCGAATGGAAATTGTGGCTACAGTGAACGATGAAAGCCAGAGGTCGGACAAGGAAATTTACGTATTTTAGACAAATACATGTCTATGCCTCCTAAGCGTCATAAAAATTAGTATTTTCATGCAAATTACTACATATTTGCACTTGACGCAAACTAAACAAACGCAACTATAAGATAAGACCAAAATTTCAACAATCGGATTAAAATTACGGGCACAGTAAGCAATCAAAGCTGAAAATCTGCACAAAAACTGCCCGTGTTCTAGAAACAGCAATTTCTAGATATTTTGCCTAAAACATGTTCCGACCATCAAAACACTAGTTTGGGTTAAGCTTTTCAATAAAAACGTAAAAACGCCAAATTCGCACGTTTAAGGGGAGAAAAAGCCATTTAAAGTTTTGGGGAGTTGACACGTGAAATATGGGGATTTTTCTGGCTTTCAACCACTAAACCCGGCCTTAAACTTATGCCAAATACCACAAATTTATACTTTTTGGAAAATTCAGACGCTGATCTATTCATTAACACCAAAATATAGCACATCGGTTGAAAAATCAAGCCACAGCAATGCCGTAAAGGGAAAAAGTTTCCATAACTTGCCCCCAAAAATATAAGGAACCTTATAAAAACTAGTATTCTTATGAAAAGTACTACAAATTTGTATTCGACGTAAACAACAGACTGACAGCTACAAAATGAGACCAAAATTTTGATAATCGAATGCAAATTGTGGCTACAGTGAACGATGAAAGCCAGAGGTCGGACAAGGAAATTTACGTATTTTAGACAAATACATGTCTATGCCTCCTAAGCGTCATAAAAATTAGTATTTTCATGCAAATTACTACATATTTGCACTTGACGCAAACTAAACAAACGCAACTATAAGATAAGACCAAAATTTCAACAATCGGATTAAAATTACGGGCACAGTAAGCAATCAAAGCTGAAAATCTGCACAAAAACTGCACGTGTTCGAGAAACAGCAATTTCTAGATATTTTGCCTAAAACATGTTCCGACCATCAAAACACTAGTTTGGGTTAAGCTTTTCAATAAAAACGTAAAAACGCCAAATTCGCACGTTTAAGGGGAGAAAAAGCCATTTAAAGTTTTGGGGAGTTGACACGTGAAATATGGGGATTTTTCTGGCTTTCAACCACTAAACCCGGCCTTAAACTTATGCCAAATACCACAAATTTATACTTTTTGGAAAATTCAGACGCTGATCTATTCATTAACACCAAAATATAGCACATCGGTTGAAAAATCAAGCCACAGCAATGCCGTAAAGGGAAAAAGTTTCCATAACTTGCCCCCAAAAATATAAGGAACCTTATAAAAACTAGTATTCTTATGAAAAGTACTACAAATTTGTATTCGACGTAAACAACAGACTGACAGCTACAAAATGAGACCAAAATTTTGATAATCGAATGGAAATTGTGGCTACAGTGAACGATGAAAGCCAGAGGTCGGACAAGGAAATTTACGTATTTTAGACAAATACATGTCTATGCCTCCTAAGCGTCATAAAAATTAGTATTTTCATGCAAATTACTACATATTTGCACTTGACGCAAACTAAACAAACGCAACTATAAGATAAGACCAAAATTTCAACAATCGGATTAAAATTACGGGCACAGTAAGCAATCAAAGCTGAAAATCTGCACAAAAACTGCACGTGTTCTAGAAACAGCAATTTCTAGATATTTTGCCTAAAACATGTTCCGACCATCAAAACACTAGTTTGGGTTAAGCTTTTCAATAAAAACGTGAAAACGCCAAATTCGCACGTTTAAGGGGAGAAAAAGCCATTTAAAGTTTTGG
The DNA here is from genome assembly GCA_963969285.1 of Odontomyia ornata. Lineage (NCBI taxonomy): Eukaryota > Metazoa > Arthropoda > Insecta > Diptera > Stratiomyidae > Odontomyia > Odontomyia ornata. The sequence goes on from OZ017739.1 coordinate 39,676,775, forward strand.
GGAGTTGACACGTGAAATATGGGGATTTTTCTGGCTTTCAACCACTAAACCCGGCCTTAGACTTATGCCAAATACCACAAATTTATACTTTTTGGAAAATTCAGACGCTGATCTATTCATTAACACCAAAATATAGCACATCGGTTGAAAAATCAAGCCACAGCAATGCCGTAAAGGGAAAAAGTTTCCATAACTTGCCCCCAAAAATATAAGGAACCTTATAAAAACTAGTATTCTTATGAAAAGTACTACAAATTTGTATTCGACGTAAACAACAGACTGACAGCTACAAAATGAGACCAAAATTTTGATAATCGAATGGAAATTGTGGCTACAGTGAACGATGAAAGCTTCATATTTGCACTTGACGCAAACTAAACAAACGCAACTATAAGATAAGACCAAAATTTCAACAATCGGATTAAAATTACGGGCACAGTAAGCAATCAAAGCTGAAAATCTGCACAAAAACTGCACGTGTTCTAGAAACAGCAATTTCTAGATATTTTGCCTAAAACATGTTCCGACCATCAAAACACTAGTTTGGGTTAAGCTTTTCAATAAAAACGTAAAAACGCCAAATTCGCACGTTTAAGGGGAGAAAAAGCCATTTAAAGTTTTGGGGAGTTGACACGTGAAATATGGGGATTTTTCTGGCTTTCAACCACTAAACCCGGCCTTAAACTTATGCCAAATACCACAAATTTATACTTTTTGGAAAATTCAGACGCTGATCTATTCACTTACACCAAAATATAGCACATCGGTTGAAAAATCAAGCCACAGCAATCCGTAAAGGGAAAAAGTTTCCATAACTTGCCCCCAAAAATATAAGGAACCTTATAAAAACTAGTATTCTTATGAAAAGTACTACAAATTTGTATTCGACGTAAACAACAGACTGACAGCTACAAAATGAGACCAAAATTTTGATAATCGAATGGAAATTGTGGCTACAGTGAACGATGAAAGCCAGAGGTCGGACAAGGAAATTTACGTATTTTAGACAAATACATGTCTATGCCTCCTAAGCGTCATAAAAATTAGTATTTTCATGCAAATTACTACATATTTGCACTTGACGCAAACTAAACAAACGCAACTATAAGATAAGACCAAAATTTCAACAATCGGATTAAAATTACGGGCACAGTAAGCAATCAAAGCTGAAAATCTGCACAAAAACTGCCCGTGTTCTAGAAACAGCAATTTCTAGATATTTTGCCTAAAACATGTTCCGACCATCAAAACACTAGTTTGGGTTAAGCTTTTCAATAAAAACGTAAAAACGCCAAATTCGCACGTTTAAGGGGAGAAAAAGCCATTTAAAGTTTTGGGGAGTTGACACGTGAAATATGGGGATTTTTCTGGCTTTCAACCACTAAACCCGGCCTTAAACTTATGCCAAATACCACAAATTTATACTTTTTGGAAAATTCAGACGCTGATCTATTCATTAACACCAAAATATAGCACATCGGTTGAAAAATCAAGCCACAGCAATGCCGTAAAGGGAAAAAGTTTCCATAACTTGCCCCCAAAAATATAAGGAACCTTATAAAAACTAGTATTCTTATGAAAAGTACTACAAATTTGTATTCGACGTAAACAACAGACTGACAGCTACAAAATGAGACCAAAATTTTGATAATCGAATGCAAATTGTGGCTACAGTGAACGATGAAAGCCAGAGGTCGGACAAGGAAATTTACGTATTTTAGACAAATACATGTCTATGCCTCCTAAGCGTCATAAAAATTAGTATTTTCATGCAAATTACTACATATTTGCACTTGACGCAAACTAAACAAACGCAACTATAAGATAAGACCAAAATTTCAACAATCGGATTAAAATTACGGGCACAGTAAGCAATCAAAGCTGAAAATCTGCACAAAAACTGCACGTGTTCGAGAAACAGCAATTTCTAGATATTTTGCCTAAAACATGTTCCGACCATCAAAACACTAGTTTGGGTTAAGCTTTTCAATAAAAACGTAAAAACGCCAAATTCGCACGTTTAAGGGGAGAAAAAGCCATTTAAAGTTTTGGGGAGTTGACACGTGAAATATGGGGATTTTTCTGGCTTTCAACCACTAAACCCGGCCTTAAACTTATGCCAAATACCACAAATTTATACTTTTTGGAAAATTCAGACGCTGATCTATTCATTAACACCAAAATATAGCACATCGGTTGAAAAATCAAGCCACAGCAATGCCGTAAAGGGAAAAAGTTTCCATAACTTGCCCCCAAAAATATAAGGAACCTTATAAAAACTAGTATTCTTATGAAAAGTACTACAAATTTGTATTCGACGTAAACAACAGACTGACAGCTACAAAATGAGACCAAAATTTTGATAATCGAATGGAAATTGTGGCTACAGTGAACGATGAAAGCCAGAGGTCGGACAAGGAAATTTACGTATTTTAGACAAATACATGTCTATGCCTCCTAAGCGTCATAAAAATTAGTATTTTCATGCAAATTACTACATATTTGCACTTGACGCAAACTAAACAAACGCAACTATAAGATAAGACCAAAATTTCAACAATCGGATTAAAATTACGGGCACAGTAAGCAATCAAAGCTGAAAATCTGCACAAAAACTGCACGTGTTCTAGAAACAGCAATTTCTAGATATTTTGCCTAAAACATGTTCCGACCATCAAAACACTAGTTTGGGTTAAGCTTTTCAATAAAAACGTGAAAACGCCAAATTCGCACGTTTAAGGGGAGAAAAAGCCATTTAAAGTTTTGGGGAGTTGACACGTGAAATATGGGGATTTTTCTGGCTTTCAACCACTAAACCCGGCCTTAGACTTATGCCAAATACCACAAATTTATACTTTTTGGAAAATTCAGACGCTGATCTATTCATTAACACCAAAATATAGCACATCGGTTGAAAAATCAAGCCACAGCAATGCCGTAAAGGGAAAAAGTTTCCATAACTTGCCCCCAAAAATATAAGGAACCTTATAAAAATTAGTATTCTTATGAAAAGTACTACAAATTTGTATTCGACGTAAACAACAGACTGACAGCTACAAAATGAGACCAAAATTTTAATAATCGAATGGAAATTGTGGCTACAGTGAACGATGAAAGCCAGAGGTCGGACAAGGAAATTTACGTATTTTAGACAAATACATGTCTATGCCTCCTAAGCGTCATAAAAATTAGTATTTTCATGCAAATTACTACATATTTGCACTTGACGCAAACTAAACAAACGCAACTATAAGATAAGACCAAAATTTCAACAATCGGATTAAAATTACGGGCACAGTAAGCAATCAAAGCTGAAAATCTGCACAAAAACTGCACGTGTTCGAGAAACAGCAATTTCTAGATATTTTGCCTAAAACATGTTCCGACCATCAAAACACTAGTTTGGGTTAAGCTTTTCAATAAAAACGTAAAAACGCCAAATTCGCACGTTTAAGGGGAGAAAAAGCCATTTAAAGTTTTGGGGAGTTGACACGTGAAATATGGGGATTTTTCTGGCTTTCAACCACTAAACCCGGCCTTAAACTTATGCCAAATACCACAAATTTATACTTTTTGGAAAATTCAGACGCTGATCTATTCATTAACACCAAAATATAGCACATCGGTTGAAAAATCAAGCCACAGCAATGCCGTAAAGGGAAAAAGTTTCCATAACTTGCCCCCAAAAATATAAGGAACCTTATAAAAACTAGTATTCTTATGAAAAGTACTACAAATTTGTATTCGACGTAAACAACAGACTGACAGCTACAAAATGAGACCAAAATTTTGATAATCGAATGGAAATTGTGGCTACAGTGAACGATGAAAGCCAGAGGTCGGACAAAGAAAATTTACTTATTTTTGACAAATACATGTATATGCCTCCTAAGCGTCATGAAAATTAGTATTTTCATGCAAATTACTACATATTTGCACTTGACGCAAACTAAACAAACGCAACTATAAGATAAGACCAAAATTTCAACAATCGGATTAAAATTACGGGCACAGTAAGCAATCAAAGCTGAAAATCTGCACAAAAACTGCACGTGTTCTAGAAACAGCAATTTCTAGATATTTTGCCTAAAACATGTTCCGACCATCAAAACACTAGTTTGGGTTAAGCTTTTCAATAAAACCGTAAAAACGCCAAATTCGCACGTTTAAGGGGAGAAAAAGCCATTTAAAGTTTTGGGGAGTTGACACGTGAAATATGGGGATTTTTCTGGCTTTCAACCACTAAACCCGGCCTTAAACTTATGCCAAAAACCACAAATTTATACTTTTTGGAAAATTCAGACGCTGATCTATTCATTAACACCAAAATATAGCACATCGGTTGAAAAATCAAGCCACAGCAATGCCGTAAAGGGAAAAAGTTTCCATAACTTGCCCCCAAAAATATAAGGAACCTTATAAAAATTAGTATTTTTATGAAAAGTACTACGAATTTGTATTCGACGTAAACAACAGACTGACAGCTACAAAATGAGACCAAAATTTTAATAATCGAATGGAAATTGTGGCTACAGTGAACGATGAAAGCCAGAGGTCGGACAAGGAAATTTACGTATTTTAGACAAATACATGTCTATGCCTCCTAAGCGTCATAAAAATTAGTATTTTCATGCAAATTACTACATATTTGCACTTGACGCAAACTAAACAAACGCAACTATAAGATAAGACCAAAATTTCAACAATCGGATTAAAATTACGGGCACAGTAAGCAATCAAAGCTGAAAATCTGCACAAAAACTGCACGTGTTCGAGAAACAGCAATTTCTAGATATTTTGCCTAAAACATGTTCCGACCATCAAAACACTAGTTTGGGTTAAGCTTTTCAATAAAAACGTAAAAACGCCAAATTCGCACGTTTAAGGGGAGAAAAAGCCATTTAAAGTTTTGGGGAGTTGACACGTGAAATATGGGGATTTTTCTGGCTTTCAACCACTAAACCCGGCCTTAAACTTATGCCAAATACCACAAATTTATACTTTTTGGAAAATTCAGACGCTGATCTATTCATTAACACCAAAATATAGCACATCGGTTGAAAAATCAAGCCACAGCAATGCCGTAAAGGGAAAAAGTTTCCATAACTTGCCCCCAAAAATATAAGGAACCTTATAAAAACTAGTATTCTTATGAAAAGTACTACAAATTTGTATTCGACGTAAACAACAGACTGACAGCTACAAAATGAGACCAAAATTTTAATAATCGAATGGAAATTGTGGCTACAGTGAACGATGAAAGCCAGAGGTCGGACAAGGAAATTTACGTATTTTAGACAAATACATGCAAATGCCTCCTAAGCGTCATAAAAATTAGTATTTTCATGCAAATTACTACATATTTGCACTTGACGCAAACTAAACAAACGCAACTATAAGATAAGACCAAAATTTCAACAATCGGATTAAAATTACGGGCACAGTAAGCAATCAAAGCTGAAAATCTGCACAAAAACTGCACGTGTTCTAGAAACAGCAATTTCTAGATATTTTGCCTAAAACATGTTCCGACCATCAAAACACTAGTTTGGGTTAAGCTTTTCAATAAAAACGTAAAAACGCCAAATTCGCACGTTTAAGGGGAGAAAAAGCCATTTAAAGTTTTGGGGAGTTGACACGTGAAATATGGGGATTTTTCTGGCTTTCAACCACTAAACCCGCCCTTAAACTTATGCCAAATACCACAAATTTATACTTTTTGGAAAATTCAGACGCTGATCTATTCATTAACACCAAAATATAGCACATCGGTTGAAAAATCAAGCCACAGCAATGCCGTAAAGGGAAAAAGTTTCCATAACTTGCCCCCAAAAATATAAGGAACCTTATAAAAACTAGTATTCTTATGAAAAGTACTACAAATTTGTATTCGACGTAAACAACAGACTGACAGCTACAAAATGAGACCAAAATTTTGATAATCGAATGGAAATTGTGGCTACAGTGAACGATGAAAGCTAGAGGTCGGACAAGGAAATTTACGTATTTTAGACAAATACATGTCTATGCCTCCTAAGCGTCATAAAAATTAGTATTTTCATGCAAATTACTACATATTTGCACTTGACGCAAACTAAACAAACGCAACTATAAGATAAGACCAAAATTTCAACAATCGGATTAAAATTACGGGCACAGTAAGCAATCAAAGCTGAAAATCTGCACAAAAACTGCACGTGTTCTAGAAACAGCAATTTCTAGATATTTTGCCTAAAACATGTTCCGACCATCAAAACACTAGTTTGGGTTAAGCTTTTCAATAAAAACGTAAAAACGCCAAATTCGCACGTTTAAGGGGAGAAAAAGCCATTTAAAGTTTTGGGGAGTTGACACGTGAAATATGGGGATTTTTCTGGCTTTCAACCACTAAACCCGGCCTTAAACTTATGCCAAATACCACAAATTTATACTTTTTGGAAAATTCAGACGCTGATCTATTCATTAACACCAAAATATAGCACATCGGTTGAAAAATCAAGCCACAGCAATGCCGTAAAGGGAAAAAGTTTCCATAACTTGCCCCCAAAAATATAAGGAACCTTATAAAAATTAGTATTCTTATGAAAAGTACTACAAATTTGTATTCGACGTAAAAAACAGACTGACAGCTACAAAATGAGACCAAAATTTTGATAATCGAATGGAAATTGTGGCTACAGTGAACGATGAAAGCCAGAGGTCGGACAAGGAAATTTACGTATTTTAGACAAATACATGTCTATGCCTCCTAAGCGTCATAAAAATTAGTATTTTCATGCAAATTACTACATATTTGCACTTGACGCAAACTAAACAAACGCAGCTATAAGATAAGACCAAAATTTCAACAATCGGATTAAAATTACGGGCACAGTAAGCAATCAAAGCTGAAAATCTGCACAAAAACTGCACGTGTTCTAGAAACAGCAATTTCTAGATATTTTGCCTAAAACATGTTCCGACCATCAAAACACTAGTTTGGGTTAAGCTTTTCAATAAAAACGTAAAAACGCCAAATTCGCACGTTTAAGGGGAGAAAAAGCCATTTAAAGTTTTGGGGAGTTGACACGTGAAATATGGGGATTTTTCTGGCTTTCAACCACTAAACCCGGCCTTAAACTTATGCCAAATACCACAAATTTATACTTTTTGGAAAATTCAGACGCTGATCTATTCATTAACACCAAAATATAGCACATCGGTTGAAAAATCAAGCCACAGCAATGCCGTAAAGGGAAAAAGTTTCCATAACTTGCCCCCAAAAATATAAGGAACCTTATAAAAACTAGTATTCTTATGAAAAGTACTACAAATTTGTATTCGACGTAAACAACAGACTGACAGCTACAAAATGAGACCAAAATTTTGATAATCGAATGGAAATTGTGGCTACAGTGAACGATGAAAGCCAGAGGTCGGACAAGGAAATTTACGTATTTTAGACAAATACATGTCTATGCCTCCTAAGCGTCATAAAAATTAGTATTTTCATGCAAATTACTACATATTTGCACTTGACGCAAACTAAACAAACGCAGCTATAAGATAAGACCAAAATTTCAACAATCGGATTAAAATTACGGGCACAGTAAGCAATCAAAGCTGAAAATCTGCACAAAAACTGCACGTGTTCTAGAAACAGCAATTTCTAGATATTTTGCCTAAAACATGTTCCGACCATCAAAACACTAGTTTGGGTTAAGCTTTTCAATAAAAACGTAAAAACGCCAAATTCGCACGTTTAAGGGGAGAAAAAGCCATTTAAAGTTTTGGGGAGTTGACACGTGAAATATGGGGATTTTTCTGGCTTTCAACCACTAAACCCGGCCTTAAACTTATGCCAAATACCACAAATTTATACTTTTTGGAAAATTCAGACGCTGATCTATTCATTAACACCAAAATATAGCACATCGGTTGAAAAATCAAGCCACAGCAATGCCGTAAAGGGAAAAAGTTTCCATAACTTGCCCCCAAAAATATAAGGAACCTTATAAAAACTAGTATTCTTATGAAAAGTACTACAAATTTGTATTCGACGTAAACAACAGACTGACAGCTACAAAATGAGACCAAAATTTTGATAATCGAATGGAAATTGTGGCTACAGTGAACGATGAAAGCCAGAGGTCGGACAAGGAAATTTACGTATTTTAGACAAATACATGTCTATGCCTCCTAAGCGTTTAAGGGGAGAAAAAGCCATTCAAAGTTTTGGGGAGTTGACACGTGAAATATGGGGATTTTTCTGGCTTTCAACCACTAAACCCGGCCTTAAACTTATGCCAAATACCACAAATTTATACTTTTTGGAAAATTCAGACGCTGATCTATTCATTAACACTAAAATATAGCACATCGGGTGAAAAATCAAGCCACAGCAATGCCGTAAAGGGAAAAAGTTTCCATAACTTGCCCCCAAAAATATAAGGAACCTTATAAAAACTAGTATTCTTATGAAAAGTACTACAAATTTGTATTCGACGTAAACAACAGACTGGCAGCTACAAAATGAGACCAAAATTTTGATAATCGAATGGAAATTGTGGCTACAGTGAACGATGAAAGCCAGAGGTCGGACAAAGAAAATTTACTTTTTTTAGACAAATACATGTATATGCCTCCTAAGCGTCATAAAAATTAGTATTTTCATGCAAATTACTACATATTTGCACTTGACGCAAACTAAACAAACGCAACTATAAGATAAGACCAAAATTTCAACAATCGGATTAAAATTACGGGCACAGTAAGCAATCAAAGCTGAAAATCTGCACAAAAACTGCACGTGTTCTAGAAACAGCAATTTCTAGATATTTTGCCTAAAACATGTTCCGACCATCAAAACACTAGTTTGGGTTAAGCTTTTCAATAAAAACGTAAAAACGCCAAATTCGCACGTTTAAGGGGAGAAAAAGCCATTCAAAGTTTTGGGGAGTTGACACGTGAAATATGGGGATTTTTCTGGCTTTCAACCACTAAACCCGGCCTTAAACTAATGCCAAATACCACAAATTTATACTTTTTGGAAAATTCAGACGCTGATCTATTCATTAACACCAAAATATAGCACATCGGTTGAAAAATCAAGCCACAGCAATGCCGTAAAGGGAAAAAGTTTCCATAACTTGCCCCCAAAAATATAAGGAACCTTATAAAAACTAGTATTCTTATGAAAAGTACTACAAATTTGTATTCGACGTAAACAACAGACTGACAGCTACAAAATGAGACCAAAATTTTGATAATCGAATGGAAATTGTGGCTACAGTGAACGATGAAAGCCAGAGGTCGGACAAAGAAAATTTACTTTTTTTAGACAAATACATGTATATGCCTCCTAAGCGTCATAAAAATTAGTATTTTCATGCAAATTACTACATATTTGCACTTGACGCAAACTAAACAAACGCAACTATAAGATAAGACCAAAATTTCAACAATCGGATTAAAATTACGGGCACAGTAAGCAATCAAAGCTGAAAATCTGCACAAAAACTGCACGTGTTCTAGAAACAGCAATTTCTAGATATTTTGCCTAAAACATGTTCCGACCATCAAAACACTAGTTTGGGTTAAGCTTTTCAATAAAAACGTAAAAACGCCAAATTCGCACGTTTAAGGGGAGAAAAAGCCATTTAAAGTTTTGGGGAGTTGACACGTGAAATATGGGGATTTTTCTGGCTTTCAACCACTAAACCCGGCCTTAAACTTATGCCAAATACCACAAATTTATACTTTTTGGAAAATTCAGACGCTGATCTATTCATTAACACCAAAATATAGCACATCGGTTGAAAAATCAAGCCACAGCAATGCCGTAAACGGAAAAAGTTTCCATAACTTGCCCCCAAAAATATAAGGAACCTTATAAAACTAGTATTCTTATGAAAAGTACTACAAATTTGTATTCGACGTAAACAACAGACTGACAGCTACAAAATGAGACCAACATTTTGATAATCGAATGGAAATTGTGGCTACAGTGAACGATGAAAGCCAGAGGTCGGACAAAGAAAATTTACTTTTTTTAGACAAATACATGTATATGCCTCCTAAGCGTCATAAAAATTAGTATTTTCATGCAAATTACTACATATTTGCACTTGACGCAAACTAAACAAACGCAACTATAAGATAAGACCAAAATTTCAACAATCGGATTAAAATTACGGGCACAGTAAGCAATCAAAGCTGAAAATCTGCACAAAAACTGCACGTGTTCTAGAAACAGCAATTTCTAGATATTTTGCCTAAAACATGTTCCGACCATCAAAACACTAGTTTGGGTTAAGCTTTTCAATAAAAACGTAAAAACGCCAAATTCGCACGTTTAAGGGGAGAAAAAGCCATTTAAAGTTTTGGGGAGTTGACACGTGAAATATGGGGATTTTTCTGGCTTTCAACCACTAAACCCGGCCTTAAACTTATGCCAAATACCACAAATTTATACTTTTTGGAAAATTCAGACGCTGATCTATTCATTAACACCAAAATATAGCACATCGGTTGAAAAATCAAGCCACAGCAATGCCGTAAAGGGAAAAAGTTTCCATAACTTGCCCCCAAAAATATAAGGAACCTTATAAAAACTAGTATTCTTATGAAAAGTACTACAAATTTGTATTCGACGTAAACAACAGACTGACAGCTACAAAATGAGACCAAAATTTTGATAATCGAATGGAAATTGTGGCTACAGTGAACGATGAAAGCCAGAGGTCGGACAAAGAAAATTTACTTTTTTTAGACAAATACATGTATATGTCTCCTAAGCGTCATAAAAATTAGTATTTTCATGCAAATTACTACATATTTGCACTTGACGCAAACTAAACAAACGCAACTACGAGTATAAGATAAGACCAAAATTTCAACAATCGGATTAAAATTACGGGCACAGTAAGCAATCAAAGCTGAAAATCTGCACAAAAACTGCACGTGTTCTAGAAACAGCAATTTCTAGATATTTTGCCTAAAACATGTTCCGACCATCAAAACACTAGTTTGGGTTAAGCTTTTCAATAAAAACGTAAAAACGCCAAATTCGCACGTTTAAGGGGAGAAAAAGCCATTTAAAGTTTTGGGGAGTTGACACGTGAAATATGGGGATTTTTCTGGCTTTCAACCACTAAACCCGGCCTTAAACTTATGCCAAATACCACAAATTTATACTTTTTGGAAAATTCAGACGCTGATCTATTCATTAACACCAAAATATAGCACGTCGGTTGAAAAATCAAGCCACAGCAATGCCGTAAAGGGAAAAAGTTTCCGTAACTTGCCCCCAAAAATATAAGGAACCTTATAAAAACTAGTATTCTTATGAAAAGTACTACAAATTTGTATTCGACGTAAACAACAGACTGACAGCTACAAAATGAGACCAAAATTTTGATAATCGAATGGAAATTGTGGCTACAGTGAACGATGAAAGCCAGAGGTCGGACAAAGAAAATTTACTTTTTTTAGACAAATACATGTATATGCCTCCTAAGCGTCATAAAAATTAGTATTTTCATGCAAATTACTACATATTTGCACTTGACGCAAACTAAACAAACGCAACTATAAGATAAGACCAAAATTTCAACAATCGGATTAAAATTACGGGCACAGTAAGCAATCAAAGCTGAAAATCTGCACAAAAACTGCACGTGTTCTAGAAACAGCAATTTCTAGATATTTTGCCTAAAACATGTTCCGACCATCAAAACACTAGTTTGGGTTAAGCTTTTCAATAAAAACGTAAAAACGCCAAATTCGCACGTTTAAGGGGAGAAAAAGCCATTCAAAGTTTTGGGGAGTTGACACGTGAAATATGGGGATTTTTCTGGCTTTCAACCACTAAACCCGGCCTTAAACTTATGCCAAATACCACAAATTTATACTTTTTGGAAAATTCAGACGCTGATCTATTCATTAACACCAAAATATAGCACATCGGTTGAAAAATCAAGCCACAGCAATGCCGTAAACGGAAAAAGTTTCCATAACTTGCCCCCAAAAATATAAGGAACCTTATAAAAACTAGTATTCTTATGAAAAGTACTGCAAATTTGTATTCGACGTAAACAACAGACTGACAGCTACAAAATGAGACCAAAATTTTGATAATCGAATGGAAATTGTGGCTACAGTGAACGATGAAAGCCAGAGGTCGGACAAGGAAATTTACGTATTTTAGACAAATACATGTCTATGCCTCCTAAGCGTCATAAAAATTAGTATTTTCATGCAAATTACTACATATTTGCACTTGACGCAAACTAAACAAACGCAGCTATAAGATAAGACCAAAATTTCAACAATCGAATTAAAATTACGGGCACAGTAAGCAATCAAAGCTGAAAATCTGCACAAAAACTGCACGTGTTCTAGAAACAGCAATTTCTAGATATTTTGCCTAAAACATGTTCCGACCATCAAAACACTAGTTTGGGTTAAGCTTTTCAATAAAAACGTAAAAACGCCAAATTCGCACGTTTAAGGGGAGAAAAAGCCATTTAAAGTTTTGGGGAGTTGACACGTGAAATATGGGGATTTTTCTGGCTTTCAACCACTAAACCCGGCCTTAAACTTATGCCAAATACCACAAATTTATACTTTTTGGAAAATTCAGACGCTGATCTATTCATTAACACCAAAATATAGCACATCGGTTGAAAAATCAAGCCACAGCAATGCCGTAAAGGGAAAAAGTTTCCATAACTTGCCCCCAAAAAAATAAGGAACCTTATAAAAACTAGTATTCTTATGAAAAGTACTACAAATTTGTATTCGACGTAAACAACAGACTGACAGCTACAAAATGAGACCAAAATTTTGATAATCGAATGGAAATTGTGGCTACAGTGAACGATGAAAGCCAGAGGTCAGACAAAGAAAATTTACTTTTTTTAGACAAATACATGCAGATGCCTCCTAAGCGTCATAAAAATTAGTATTTTCATGCAAATTACTACATATTTGCACTTGACGCAAACTAAACAAACGCAACTATAAGATAAGACCAAAATTTCATCAATCGGATTAAAATTACGGGCACAGTAAGCAATCAAAGCTGAAAATCTGCACAAAAACTGCACGTGTTCTAGAAACAGCAATTTCTAGATATTTTGCCTAAAACATGTTCCGACCATCAAAACACTAGTTTGGGTTAAGCTTTTCAATAAAAACGTAAAAACGCCAAATTCGCACGTTTAAGGGGAGAAAAAGCCATTTAAAGTTTTGGGGAGTTGACACGTGAAATATGGGGATTTTTCTGGCTTTCAACCACTAAACCCGGCCTTAAACTTATGCCAAATACCACAAATTTATACTTTTTGGAAAATTCAGACGCTGATCTATTCATTAACACCAAAATATAGCACATCGGTTGAAAAATCAAGCCACAGCAATGCCGTAAACGGAAAAAGTTTCCATAACTTGCCCCCAAAAATATAAGGAACCTTATAAAAACTAGTATTCTTATGAAAAGTACTACAAATTTGTATTCGACGTAAACAACAGACTGACAGCTACAAAATGAGACCAAAATTTTGATAATCGAATGGAAATTGTGGCTACAGTGAACGATGAAAGCCAGAGGTCGGACAAAGAAAATTTACTTTTTTTAGACAAATACATGTATATGCCTCCTAAGCGTCATAAAAATTAGTATTTTCATGCAAATTACTACATATTTGCACTTGACGCAAACTAAACAAACGCAACTATAAGATAAGACCAAAATTTCAACAATCGGATTAAAATTACGAGCACAGTAAGCAATCAAAGCTGAAAATCTGCACAAAAACTGCACGTGTTCTAGAAACAGCAATTTCTAGATATTTTGCCTAAAACATGTTCCGACCATCAAAACACTAGTTTGGGTTAAGCTTTTCAATAAAAACGTAAAAACGCCAAATTCGCACGTTTAAGGGGAGAAAAAGCCATTTAAAGTTTTGGGGAGTTGACACGTGAAATATGGGGATTTTTCTGGCTTTCAACCACTAAACCCGGCCTTAAACTTATGCCAAATACCACAAATTTATACTTTTTGGAAAATTCAGACGCTGATCTATTCATTAACACCAAAATATAGCACATCGGTTGAAAAATCAAGCCACAGCAATGCCGTAAACGGAAAAAGTTTCCATAACTTGCCCCCAAAAATATAAGGAACCTTATAAAAACTAGTATTCTTATGAAAAGTACTACAAATTTGTATTCGACGTAAACAACAGACTGACAGCTACAAAATGAGACCAAAATTTTGATAATCGAATGGAAATTGTGGCTACAGTGAACGATGAAAGCCAGAGGTCGGACAAGGAAATTTACGTATTTTAGACAAATACATGTCTATGCCTCCTAAGCGCCATAAAAATTAGTATTTTCATGCAAATTACTACATATTTGCACTTGACGCAAACTAAACAAACGCAACTATAAGATAAGACCAAAATTTCACCAATCGGATTAAAATTACGGGCACAGTAAGCAATCAAAGCTGAAAATCTGCACAAAAACTGCACGTGTTCTAGAAACAGCAATTTCTAGATATTTTGCCTAAAACATGTTCCGACCATCAAAACACTAGTTTGGGTTAAGCTTTTCAATAAAAACGTAAAAACGCCAAATTCGCACGTTTAAGGGGAGAAAAAGCCATTTAAAGTTTTGGGGAGTTGTCACGTGAAATATGGGAATTTTTCTGGCTTTCAACCACTAAACCCGGCCTTAAACTTATGCCAAATACCACAAATTTATACTTTTTGGAAAATTCAGACGCTGATCTATTCATTAACACCAAAATATAGCACATCGGTTGAAAAATCAAGCCAGAGCAATGCCGTAAAGGCAAAAAGTTTCCATAACTTGCCCCCAAAAATATAAGGAACCTTATAAAAACTAGTATTCTTATGAAAAGTACTACAAATTTGTATTCGACGTAAACAACAGACTGACAGCTACAAAATGAGACCAAAATTTTGATAATCGAATGGAAATTGTGGCTACAGTGAACGATGAAAGCCAGAGGTCGGACAAGGAAATTTACGTATTTTAGACAAATACATGTCTATGCCTCCTAAGCGTCATAAAAATTAGTATTTTCATGCAAATTACTACATATTTGCACTTGACGCAAACTAAACAAACGCAACTACGAGTATAAGATAAGACCAAAATTTCAACAATCGGATTAAAATTACGGGCACAGTAAGCAATCAAAGCTGAAAATCTGCACAAAAACTGCACGTGTTCGAGAAACAGCAATTTCTAGATATTTTGCCTAAAACATGTTCCGACCATCAAAACACTAGTTTGGGTTAAGCTTTTCAATAAAAACGTAAAAACGCCAAATTCGCACGTTTAAGGGGAGAAAAAGCCATTTAAAGTTTTGGGGAGTTGACACGTGAAATATGGGGATTTTTCTGGCTTTCAACCACTAAACCCGGCCTTAAACTTATGCCAAATACCACAAATTTGTACTTTTTGGAAAATTCAGACGCTGATCTATTCATTAACACCAAAATATAGCACATCGGTTGAAAAATCAAGCCACAGCAATGCCGTAAAGGGAAAAAGTTTCCGTAACTTGCCCCCAAAAATATAAGGAACCTTATAAAAACTAGTATTCTTATGAAAAGTACTACAAATTTGTATTCGACGTAAACAACAGACTGACAGCTACAAAATGAGACCAAAATTTTGATAATCGAATGGAAATTGTGGCTACAGTGAACGATGAAAGCCAGAGGTCGGACAAGGAAATTTACGTATTTTAGACAAATACATGTCTATGCCTCCTAAGCGTCATAAAAATTAGTATTTTCATGCAAATTACTACATATTTGCACTTGACGCAAACTAAACAAACGCAACTATAAGATAAGACCAAAATTTCAACAATCGGATTAAAATTACGGGCACAGTAAGCAATCAAAGCTGAAAATCTGCACAAAAACTGCACGTGTTCTAGAAACAGCAATTTCTAGATATTTTGCCTAAAACATGTTCCGACCATCAAAACACTAGTTTGGGTTAAGCTTTTCAATAAAAACGTAAACATTAAAGTTTTGGGGAGTTGACACGTGAAATATGGGGATTTTTCTGGCTTTCAACCACTAAACCCGGCCTTAAACTTATGCCAAATACCACAAATTTATACTTTTTGGAAAATTCAGACGCTGATCTATTCACTAACACCAAAATATAGCACATCGGTTGAAAAATCAAGCCACAGCAATGCCGTAAAGGGAAAAAGTTTCCATAACTTGCCTCCAAAATTATAAGGAACCTTATAAAAATTAGTATTCTTATGAAAAGTACTACAAATTTGTATTCAACGTAAACAACAGACTGACAGCTACAAAATGAGACCAAAATTTTGATAATCGAATGGAAATTGTGGCTACAGTGAACGATGAAAGCCAGAGGTCGGACAAAGAAAATTTACTTTTTTTAGACAAAAACATGTCTATGCCTCCTAAGCGTCATAAAAATTAGTATTTTCATGCAAATTACTACATATTTGCACTTGACGCAAACTAAACAAACGCAACTATAAGATAAGACCAAAATTTCAACAATCGGATTAAAAGTACGGGCACAGTAAGCAATCAAAGCTGAAAATCTGCACAAAAACTGCACGTATTCTAGAAACAGCAATTTCTAGATATTTTGCCTAAAACATGTTCCGACCATCAAAACACTAGTTTGGGTTAAGCTTTTCAATAAAAACGTAAAAACGCCAAATTCGCACGTTTAAGGGGAGAAAAAGCCATTTAAAGTTTTGGGGAGTTGACACGTGAAATATGGGGATTTTTCTGGCTTTCAACCACTAAACCCGGCCTTAAACTTATGCCAAATACCACAAATTTATACTTTTTGGAAAATTCAGACGCTGATCTATTCATTAACACCAAAATATAGCACATCGGTTGAAAAATCAAGCCACAGCAATGCCGTAAAGGGAAAAAGTTTCCATAACTTGCCCCCAAAAATATAAGGAACCTTATAAAAACTAGTATTCTTATGAAAAGTACTACAAATTTGTATTCGACGTAAACAACAGACTGACAGCTACAAAATGAGACCAAAATTTTGATAATCGAATGGAAATTGTGGCTACAGTGAACGATGAAAGCCAGAGGTCGGACAAGGAAATTTACGTATTTTAGACAAATACATGTATATGCCTCCTAAGCGTCATAAAAATTAGTATTTTCATGCAAATTACTACATATTTGCACTTGACGCAAACTTAACAAACGCAACTATAAGATAAGACCAAAATTTCAACAATCCGATTAAAATTACGGGCACAGTAAGCAATCAAAGCTCAAAATCTGCACAAAAACTGCACGTGTTCTAGAAACAGCAATTTCTAGATATTTTGCCTAAAACATGTTCCGACCATCAAAACACTAGTTTGGGTTAAGCTTTTCAATAAAAACGTAAAAACGCCAAATTCGCACGTTTAAGGGGAGAAAAAGCCATTTAAAGTTTTGGGGAGTTGACACGTGAAATATGGGGATTTTCCTGGCTTTCAACCCCTAAACCCGGCCTTAAACTTATGCCAAATACCACAAATTTACACTTTTTGGAAAATTCAGACGCTGATCTATTCATTAACACCAAAATATAGCACATCGGTTGAAAAATCAAGCCACAGCAATGCCGTAAAGGGAAAAAGTTTCCATAACTTGCCCCCAAAAATATAAGGAACCTTATAAAAATTAGTATTCTTATGAAAAGTACTACAAATTTGTATTCGACGTAAACAACAGACTGACAGCTACAAAATGAGACCAAAATTTTGATAATCGAATGGAAATTGTGGCTACAGTGAACGATGAAAGCCAGAGGTCGGACAAGAAAATTTACTTTTTTTAGACAAATACATGTATATGCCTCCTAAGCGTCATAAAAATTAGTATTTTCATGCAAATTACTACATATTTGCACTTGACGCAAACTAAACAAACGCAACTATAAGATAAGACCAAAATTTCAACAATCCGATTAAAATTACGGGCACAGTAAGCAATCAAAGCTCAAAATCTGCACAAAAACTGCACGTGTTCTAGAAACAGCAATTTCTAGATATTTTGCCTAAAACATGTTCCGACCATCAAAACACTAGTTTGGGTTAAGCTTTTCAATAAAAACGTAAAAACGCCAAATTCGCACGTTTAAGGGGAGAAAAAGCCATTTAAAGTTTTGGGGAGTTGACACGTGAAATATGGGGATTTTTCTGGCTTTCAACCCCTAAACCCGGCCTTAAACTTATGCCAAATACCACAAATTTATACTTTTTGGAAAATTCAGACGCTGATCTATTCATTTACACCAAAATATAGCACATCGGTTGAAAAATCAAGCCACAGCAATGCCGTAAAGGGAAAAAGTTTCCATAACTTGCCCCCAAAAATATAAGGAACCTTATAAAAATTAGTATTCTTATGAAAAGTACTACAAATTTGTATTCGACGTAAACAACAGACTGACAGCTACAAAATGAGACCAAAATTTTGATAATCGAATGGAAATTGTGGCTACAGTGAACGATGAAAGCCAGAGGTCGGACAAAGAAAATTTACTTTTTTTTAGACAAATACATGTATATGCCTCCTGAGCGTCATAAAAATTAGTATTTTCATGCAAATTACTACATATTTGCACTTGACGCAAACTAAACAAACGCAACTATAAGATAAGACCAAAATTTCAACAATCGGATTAAAATTACGGGCACAGTAAGCAATCAAAGCTGAAAATCTGCACAAAAACTGCTCGTGTTCTAGAAACAACAATTTCTAGATATTTTGCCTAAAACATGTTCCGACCATCAAAACACTAGTTTGGGTTAAGCTTTTCAATAAAAACGTAAAAAACGCCAAATTCGCACGTTTAAGGGGAGAAAAAGCCATTTAAAGTTTTGGGGAGTTGACACGTGAAATATGGGGATTTTTCTGGCTTTCAACCACTAATACCGGCCTTAAACTTATGCCAAATACCACAAATTTATACTTTTTGGAAAATTCAGACGCTGATCTATTCATTAACCCCAAAATATAGCACATCGGTTGAAAAATCAAGCCACAGCAATGCCGTAAAGGGAAAAAGTTTCCATAACTTGCCCCCAAAAATATAAGGAACCTTATAAAAACTAGTATTCTTATGAAAAGTACTACAAATTTGCATTCGACGTAAACAACAGACTGACAGCTACAAAATGAGTCCAAAATTTTGATAATCGAATGGAAATTGTGGCTACAGTGAACGATGAAAGCCAGAGGTCGGACAAGGAAATTTACGTATTTTAGACAAATACATGTATATGCCTCCTAAGCGTCATAAAAATTAGTATTTTCATGCAAATTACTACATATTTGCACTTGACGCAAACTAAACAAACGCAACTATAAGATAAGACCAAAATTTCAACAATCGGATTAAAATTACGGGCACAGTAAGCATTCAAAGCTGAAAATCTGCACAAAAACTGCACGTGTTCTAGAAACAGCAATTTCTAGATATTTTGCCTAAAACATGTTCCGACCATCAAAACACTAGTTTGGGTTAAGCTTTTCAATAAAAACGTAAAAACGCCAAATTCGCACGTTTAAGGGGAGAAAAAGCCATTTAAAGTTTTGGGGAGTTGACACGTGAAATATGGGGATTTTTCTGGCTTTCAACCACTAAACCCGGCCTTAAACTTATGCCAAATACCACAAATTTATACTTTTTGGAAAATTCAGACGCTGATCTATTCATTAACACCAAAATATAGCACATCGGTTGAAAAATCAAGCCACAGCAATGCCGTAAAGGGAAAAAGTTTCCATAACTTGCCCCCAAAAATATAAGGAACCTTATAAAAACTAGTATTCTTATGAAAAGTACTACAAATTTGTATTCGACGTAAACAACAGACTGACAGCTACAAAATGAGACCAAAATTTTGATAATCGAATGGAAATTGTGGCTACAGTGAACGATGAAAGCCAGAGGTCGGACAAGAAAATTTACTTTTTTTAGACAAATACATGTATATGCCTCCTAAGCGTCATAAAAATTAGTATTTTCATGCAAATTACTTCATATTTGCACTTGACGCAAACTAAACAAACGCAACTATAAGATAAGACCAAAATTTCAACAATCGGATTAAAATTACGGGCACAGTAAGCAATCAAAGCTGAAAATCTGCACAAAAACTGCACGTGTTCTAGAAACAGCAATTTCTAGATATTTTGCCTAAAACATGTTCCGACCATCAAAACACTAGTTCGGGTTAAGCTTTTCAATAAAAACGTAAAAACGCCAAATTCGCACGTTTAAGGGGAGAAAAAGCCATTTAAAGTTTTGGGGAGTTGACACGTGAAATATGGGGATTTTTCTGGCTTTCAACCCCTAAACCCGGCCTTAAACTTATGCCAAATACCACAAATTTATACTTTTTGGAAAATTCAGACGCTGATCTATTCATTAACACCAAAATATAGCACATCGGTTGAAAAATCAAGCCACAGCAATGCCGTAAAGGGAAAAAGTTTCCATAACTTGCCCCCAAAAATATAAGGAACCTTATAAAAATTAGTATTCTTATGAAAAGTACTACAAATTTGTATTCGACGTAAACAACAGACTGACAGCTACAAAATGAGACCAAAATTTTGATAATCGAATGGAAATTGTGGCTACAGTGAACGATGAAAGCCAGAGGTCGGACAAAGAAAATTTACTTTTTTTTAGACAAATACATGTATATGCCTCCTGAGCGTCATAAAAATTAGTATTTTCATGCAAATTACTACATATTTGCACTTGACGCAAACTAAACAAACGCAACTATAAGATAAGACCAAAATTTCAACAATCGGATTAAAATTACGGGCACAGTAAGCAATCAAAGCTGAAAATCTGCACAAAAACTGCACGTGTTCTAGAAACAACAATTTCTAGATATTTTGCCTAAAACATGTTCCGACCATCAAAACACTAGTTTGGGTTAAGCTTTTCAATGAAAACGTAAAAACGCCAAATTCGCACGTTTAAGGGGAGAAAAAGCCATTTAAAGTTTTGGGGAGTTGACACGTGAAATATGGGGATTTTTCTGGCTTTCAACCACTAAACCCGGCCTTAAACTTATGCCAAATACCACAAATTTATACTTTTTGGAAAATTCAGACGCTGATCTATTCATTAACACCAAAATATAGCACATCGGTTGAAAAATCAAGCCACAGCAATGCCGTAAAGGGAAAAAGTTTCCATAACTTGCCCCCAAAAATATAAGGAACCTTATAAAAACTAGTATTCTTATGAAAAGTACTACAAATTTGTATTCGACGTAAACAACAGACTGACAGCTACAAAATGAGACCAAAATTTTGATAATCGAATGGAAATTGTGGCTACAGTGAACGATGAAAGCCAGAGGTCGGACAAAGAAAATTTACTTTTTTTAGACAAATACATGTATATGCCTCCTAAGCGTCATAAAAATTAGTATTTTCATGCAAATTACTACATATTTGCACTTGACGCAAACTAAACAAACGCAACTATAAGATAAGACCAAAATTTCAACAATCGGATTAAAATTACGGGCACAGTAAGCAATCAAAGCTGAAAATCTGCACAAAAACTGCACGTGTTCTAGAAACAGCAATTTCTAGATATTTTGCCTAAAACATGTTCCGACCATCAAAACACTAGTTTGGGTTAAGCTTTTCAATAAAAACGTAAAAACGCCAAATTCGCACGTTTAAGGGGAGAAAAAGCCATTTAAAGTTTTGGGGAGTTGACACGTGAAAAATGGGGATTTTTCTGGCTTTCAACCACTAAACCCGGCCTTAAACTTATGCCAAATACCACAAATTTATACTTTTTGGAAAATTCAGACGCTGATCTATTCATTAACACCAAAATATAGCACATCGGTTGAAAAATCAAGCCACAGCAATGCCGTAAAGGGAAAAAGTTTCCATAACTTGCCCCCAAAAATATAAGGAACCTTATAAAAACTAGTATTCTTATGAAAAGTACTACAAATTTGTATTCGACGTAAACAACAGACTGACAGCTACAAAATGAGACCAAAATTTTGATAATCGAATGGAAATTGTGGCTACAGTGAACGATGAAAGCCAGAGGTCGGACAAGGAAATTTACGCATTTTAGACAAATACATGTCTATGCCTCCTAAGCGTCATAAAAATTAGTATTTTCATGCAAATTACTACATATTTGCACTTGACGCAAACTAAACAAACGCAACTATAAGATAAGACCAAAATTTCAACAATCGGATTAAAGTTACGGGCACAGTAAGCAATCAAAGCTGAAAATCTGCACAAAAACTGCACGTGTTCTAGAAACAGCAATTTCTAGATATTTTGCCTAAAACATGTTCCGACCATCAAAACACTAGTTTGGGTTAAGCTTTTCAATAAAAACCTAAAAACGCCAAATTCGCACGTTTAAGGGGAGAAAAAGCCATTTAAAGTTTTGGGGAGTTGACACGTGAAATATGGGGATTTTTCTGGCTTTCAACCACTAAACCCGGCCTTAAACTTATGCCAAATACCACAAATTTATACTTTTTGGAAAATTCAGACGCTGATCTATTCATTAACACCAAAATATAGCACATCGGTTGAAAAATCAAGCCACAGCAATGCCGTAAAGGGAAAAAGTTTCCATAACTTGCCCCCAAAAATATAAGGAACCTTATAAAAATTAGTATTCTTATGAAAAGTACTACAAATTTGTATTCGACGTAAACAACAGACTGACAGCTACAAAATGAGACCAAAATTTTGATAATCGAATGGAAATTGTGGCTACAGTGAACGATGAAAGCCAGAGGTCGGACAAGGAAATTTACGCATTTTAGACAAATACATGTCTATGCCTCCTAAGCGTCATAAAAATTAGTATTTTCATGCAAATTACTACATATTTGCACTTGACGCAAACTAAACAAACGCAACTATAAGATAAGACCAAAATTTCAACAATCGGATTAAAATTACGGGCACAGTAAGCAATCAAAGCTGAAAATCTGCACAAAAACTGCACGTGTTCTAGAAACAGCAATTTCTAGATATTTTGCCTAAAACATGTTCCGACCATCAAAACACTAGTTTGGGTTAAGCTTTTCAATAAAAACGTAAAAACGCCAAATTCGCACGTTTAAGGGGAGAAAAAGCCATTTAAAGTTTTGGGGAGTTGACACGTGAAATATGGAGATTTTTCTGGCTTTCAACCACTAAACCCGGCCTTAAACTTATGCCAAATACCACAAATTTATACTTTTTGGAAAATTCAGACGCTGATCTATTCATTAACACCAAAATATAGCACATCGGTTGAAAAATCAAGCCACAGCAATGCCGTAAAGGGAAAAAGTTTCCATAACTTGCCCCCAAAAATATAAGGAACCTTATAAAAACTAGTATTCTTATGAAAAGTACTACAAATTTGTATTCGACGTAAACAACAGACTGACAGCTACAAAATGAGACCAAAATTTTGATAATCGAATGGAAATTGTGGCTACAGTGAACGATGAAAGCCAGAGGTCGGACAAGGAAATTTACGTATTTTAGACAAATACATGTCTATGCCTCCTAAGCGTCATAAAAATTAGTATTTTCATGCAAATTACTACATATTTGCACTTGACGCAAACTAAACAAACGCAACTATAAGATAAGACCAAAATTTCAACAATCGGATTAAAATTACGGGCACAGTAAGCAATCAAAGCTGAAAATCTGCACAAAAACTGCACGTGTTCTAGAAACAGCAATTTCTAGATATTTTGCCTAAAACATGTTCCGACCATCAAAACACTAGTTTGGGTTAAGCTTTTCAATAAAAACGTGAAAACGCCAAATTCGC
The DNA here is from genome assembly GCA_963969285.1 of Odontomyia ornata. Lineage (NCBI taxonomy): Eukaryota > Metazoa > Arthropoda > Insecta > Diptera > Stratiomyidae > Odontomyia > Odontomyia ornata. Next base: position 39,700,676 of record OZ017739.1, read on the forward strand.
ACGTTTAAGGGGAGAAAAAGCCATTTAAAGTTTTGGGGAGTTGACACGTGAAATATGGGGATTTTTCTGGCTTTCAACCACTAAACCCGGCCTTAAACTTATGCCAAATACCACAAATTTATACTTTTTGGAAAATTCAGACGCTGATCTATTCATTAACACCAAAATATAGCACATCGGTTGAAAAATCAAGCCACAGCAATGCCGTAAAGGGAAAAAGTTTCCATAACTTGCCCCCAAAAATATAAGGAACCTTATAAAAATTAGTATTCTTATGAAAAGTACTACAAATTTGTATTCGACGTAAACAACAGACTGACAGCTACAAAATGAGACCAAAATTTTAATAATCGAATGGAAATTGTGGCTACAGTGAACGATGAAAGCCAGAGGTCGGACAAGGAAATTTACGTATTTTAGACAAATACATGTCTATGCCTCCTAAGCGTCATAAAAATTAGTATTTTCATGCAAATTACTACATATTTGCACTTGACGCAAACTAAACAAACGCAACTATAAGATAAGACCAAAATTTCAACAATCGGATTAAAATTACGGGCACAGTAAGCAATCAAAGCTGAAAATCTGCACAAAAACTGCACGTGTTCGAGAAACAGCAATTTCTAGATATTTTGCCTAAAACATGTTCCGACCATCAAAACACTAGTTTGGGTTAAGCTTTTCAATAAAAACGTAAAAACGCCAAATTCGCACGTTTAAGGGGAGAAAAAGCCATTTAAAGTTTTGGGGAGTTGACACGTGAAATATGGGGATTTTTCTGGCTTTCAACCACTAAACCCGGCCTTAAACTTATGCCAAATACCACAAATTTATACTTTTTGGAAAATTCAGACGCTGATCTATTCATTAACACCAAAATATAGCGCATCGGTTGAAAAATCAAGCCACAGCAATGCCGTAAAGGGAAAAAGTTTCCATAACTTGCCCCCAAAAATATAAGGAACCTTATAAAAATTAGTATTCTTATGAAAAGTACTACAAAATTGTATTCGACGTAAACAACAGACTGACAGCTACAAAATGAGACCAAAATTTTGATAATCGAATGGAAATTGTGGCTACAGTGAACGATGAAAGCCAGAGGTCGGACAAGGAAATTTACGTATTTTAGACAAATACATGTCTATGCCTCCTAAGCGTCATAAAAATTAGTATTTTCATGCAAATTACTACATATTTGCACTTGACTCAAACTAAACAAACGCAACTATAAGATAGGACCAAAATTTCAATAATCGGATTAAAATTACGGGCACAGTAAGCAATCAAAACTGAAAATCTGCACAAAAACCGAACGTGTTCTAGAAACAGCAATTTCTAGATATTTTGCCTAAAACATGTTCCGACCATCAAAACACTAGTTTGGGTTAAGCTTTTCAATAAAAACGTAAAAACGCCAAATTCGCACGTTAAAGGGGAGAAGAAGCCATTTAAAGTTTTGGAGAGTTGACAAGTGAAATATGGGGATTTTTCTGGCTTTCAACCACTAAACCCGGCCTTAAACTTATGCCAAATACCACAAATTTATACTTTTTGGAAAATTCAGACGCTGATCTATTCATTAACACCAAAATATAGCACATCGGTTGAAAAATCAAGCCACAGCAATGCCGTAAAGGGAAAAAGTTTCCATAACCTGCCCCCAAAAATATAAGGAACCTTATAAAAACTAGTATTCTTATGAAAAGTACTACAAATTTATATTTGACGTAAACAACAGACTGACAGCTACAAAATGAGACCAAAATTTTGATAATCGAATGGAAATTGTGGCTACAGTGAACGATGAAAGCCAGAGGTCGGACAAAGAAAATTTACTTTTTTTAGACAAATACATGTATATGCCTCCTAAGCGTCATAAAAATTAGTATTTTCATGCAAATTACCACATATTTGCACTTGACGCAAACTAAACAAACGCAACTATAAGATAAGACCAAAATTTCAACAATCGGATTAAAATTACGGGCACAGTAAGCAATCAAAGCTGAAAATCTGCACAAAAACTGCACGTGTTCTAGAAACAGCAATTTCTAGATATTTTGCCTAAAACATGTTCCGACCATCAAAACACTAGTTTGGGTTAAGCTTTTCAATAAAAACGTAAAAACGCCAAATTCGCACGTTTAAGGGGAGAAAAAGCCATTTAAAGTTTTGGGGATTTGACACGTGAAATATGGGGATTTTTCTGGCTTTCAACCACTAAACCCGGCCTTAAACTTATGCCAAAAACCACAAATTTATACTTTTTGGAAAATTCAGACGCTGATCTATTCATTAACACCAAAATATAGCACATCGGTTGAAAAATCAAGCCACAGCAATGCCGTAAAGGGAAAAAGTTTCCATAACTTGCCCCCAAAAATATAAGGAACCTTATAAAAATTAGTATTCTTATGAAAAGTACTACAAATTTGTATTCGACGTAAACAACAGACTGACAGCTACAAAATGAGACCAAAATTTTGATAATCGAATGGAAATTGTGGCTACAGTGAACGATGAAAGCCAGAGGTCGGACAAGGAAATTTACGTATTTTAGACAAATACATGTCTATGCCTCCTAAGCGTCATAAAAATTAGTATTTTCATGCAAATTACTACATATTTGCACTTGACGCAAACTAAACAAACGCAACTACGAGTATAAGATAAGACCAAAATTTCAACAATCGGATTAAAATTACGGGCACAGTAAGCAATCAAAGCTGAAAATCTGCACAAAAACTGCACGTGTTCTAAAAACAGCAATTTCTAGATATTTTGCCTAAAACATGTTCCGACCATCAAAACACTAGTTTGGGTTAAGCTTTTCAATAAAAACGTAAAAACGCCAAATTCGCACGTTTAAGGGGAGAAAAAGCCATTTAAAGTTTTGGGGAGTTGACACGTGAAATATGGGGATTTTTCTGGCTTTCAACCACTAAACCCGGCCTTAAACTTATGCCAAATACCACAAATTTATACTTTTTGGAAAATTCAGACGCTGATCTATTCATCAACACCAAAATATAGCACATCGGTTGAAAAATCAAGCCACAGCAATGCCGTAAAGGGAAAAAGTTTCCATAACTTGCCCCCAAAAATATAAGTTATCTTATAAAAATTAGTATTCTTATGAAAAGTACTACAAATTTGTATTCGACGTAAACAACAGACTGACAGCTACAAAATGAGACCAAAATTTTGATAATCGAATGGAAATTGTGGCTACAGTGAACGATGAAAGCCAGAGGTCGGACAAAGAAAATTTACTTTTTTTAGACAAATACATGTATATGCCTCCTAAGCGTCATAAAAATTAGTATTTTCATGCAAATTACTACATATTTGCACTTGACGCAAACTAAACAAACGCAACTATAAGATAAGACCAAAATTTCAACAATCGGATTAAAATTACGGGCACAGTAAGCAATCAAAGCTGAAAATGTGCACAAAAACTGCACGTGTTCTAGAAACAGCAATTTCAAGATATTTTGCCTAAAACATGTTCCGACCATCAAAACACTAGTTTGGGTTAAGCTTTTCAATAAAAACGTAAAAACGCCAAATTCGCACGTTTAAGGGGAGAAAAAGCCATTTAAAGTTTTGGGGAGTTGACACGTGAAATATGGGGATTTTTCTGGCTTTCAACCACTAAACCCGGCCTTAAACTTATGCCAAATACCACAAATTTATACTTTTTGGAAAATTCAGACGCTGATCTATTCATTAACACCAAAATATAGCACATCGGTTGAAAAATCAAGCCACAGCAATGCCGTAAAGGGAAAAAGTTTCCATAACTTGCCCCCAAAAATATAAGGAACCTTATAAAAACTAGTATTCTTATGAAAAGTACTACAAATTTGTATTCGACGTAAACAACAGACTGACAGCTACAAAATGAGACCAAAATTTTGATAATCGAATGGAAATTGTGGCTACAGTGAACGATGAAAGCCAGAGGTCGGACAAAGAAAATTTACTTTTTTTAGACAAATACATGTATATGCCTCCTAAGCATCATAAAAATTAGTATTTTCATGCAAATTACTACATATTTGCACTTGACGCAAACTAAACAAACGCAACTATAAGATAAGACCAAAATTTCAACAATCGGATTAAAATTACGGGCACAGTAAGCAATCAAAGCTGAAAATCTGCACAAAAACTGCACGTGTTCTAGAAACAGCAATTTCTAGATATTTTGCCTAAAACATGTTCCGACCATCAAAACACTAGTTTGGGTTAAGCTTTTCAATAAAAACGTAAAAACGCCAAATTCGCACGTTTAAGGGGAGAAAAAGCCATTTAAAGTTTTGGGGAGTTGACACGTGAAATATGGGGATTTTTCTGGCTTTCAACCACTAAACCCGGCCTTAATCTTTTGCTAAATACCACAAGTTTATACTTTTTGGAAAATTCAGACGCTGATCTATTCATCAACACCAAAATATAGCACATCGGTTGAAAAATCAAGCCACAGCAATGCCGTAAAGGGAAAAAGTTTCCATAACTTGCCCCCAAAAATATAAGTTATCTTATAAAAATTAGTATTCTTATGAAAAGTACTACAAATTTGTATTCGACGTAATCAACAGACTGACAGCTACAAAATGAGACCAAAATTTTGATAATCGAATGGAAATTGTGGCTACAGTGAACGATGAAAGCCAGAGGTCGGACAAAGAAAATTTACTTTTTTTAGACAAATACATGTATATGCCTCCTAAGCGTCATAAAAATTAGTATTTTCATGCAAATTACTACATATTTGCACTTGACGCAAACTAAACAAACGCAACTATAAGATAAGACCAAAATTTCAACAATCGGATTAAAATTACGGGCACAGTAAGCAATCAAAGCTCAAAATGTGCACAAAAACTGCACGTGTTCTAGAAACAGCAATTTCTAGATATTTTGCCTAAAACATGTTCCGACCATCAAAACACTAGTTTGGGTTAAGCTTTTCAATAAAAACGTAAAAACGCCAAATTCGCACGTTTAAGGGGAGAAAAAGCCATTTAAAGTTTTGGGGAGTTGACACGTGAAAAATGGGGATTTTTCTGGCTTTCAACCACTAAACCCGGCCTTAAACTTATGCCAAATACCACAAATTTATACTTTTTGGAAAATTCAGACGCTGATCTATTCATTAACACCAAAATATAGCACATCGGTTGAAAAATCAAGCCACAGCAATGCCGTAAAGGGAAAAAGTTTCCATAACTTGCCCCCAAAAATATAAGGAACCTTATAAAAACTAGTATTCTTATGAAAAGTACTACAAATTTGTATTCGACGTAAACAACAGACTGACAGCTACAAAATGAGACCAAAATTTTGATAATCGAATGGAAATTGTGGCTACAGTGAACGATGAAAGCCAGAGGTCGGACAAAGAAAATTTACTTTTTTTAGACAAATACATGTATATGCCTCCTAAGCGTCATAAAAATTAGTATTTTCATGCAAATTACTACATATTTGCACTTGACGCAAACTAAACAAACGCAACTATAAGATAAGACCAAAATTTCAACAATCGGATTAAAATTACGGGCACAGTAAGCAATCAAAGCTGAAAATCTGCACAAAAACTGCACGTGTTCTAGAAACAGCAATTTCTAGATATTTTGCCTAAAACATGTTCCGACCATCAAAACACTAGTTTGGGTTAAGCTTTTCAATAAAAACGTGAAAACGCCAAATTCGCACGTTTAAGGGGAGAAAAAGCCATTTAAAGTTTTGGGGAGTTGACACGTGAAATATGGGGATTTTTCTGGCTTTCAACCACTAAACCCGGCCTTAAACTTATGCCAAATACCACAAATTTATACTTTTTGGAAAATTCAGACGCTGATCTATTCATTAACACCAAAATATAGCACATCGGTTGAAAAATCAAGCCACAGCAATGCCGTAAAGGGAAAAAGTTTCCATAACTTGCCCCCAAAAATATAAGGAACCTTATAAAAATTAGTATTCTTATGAAAAGTACTACAAATTTATATTTGACGTAAACAACAGACTGACAGCTACAAAATGAGACCAAAATTTTGATAATCGAATGGAAATTGTGGCTACAGTGAACGATGAAAGCCAGAGGTCGGACAAAGAAAATTTACTATTTTTAGACAAATACATGTATATGCCTCCTAAGCGTCATAAAAATTGGTATTTTCATGCAAATTACTACATTTCATGCAAATTACTACTTATATATAAATATAAGGAACCTTATAAAAATTAGTATTCTTATGAAAAGTACTACAAATTTGTATTCGACGTAAACAACAGACTGACAGCTACAAAATGAGACCAAAATTTTGATAATCGAATGGAAATTGTGGCTACAGTGAACGATGAAAGCCAGAGGTCCGACAAAGAAAATTTACTTTTTTTAGACAAATACATGTATATGCCTCCTAAGCGTCATAAAAATTAGTATTTTCATGCAAATTACTACATATTTGCACTTGACGCAAACTAAACAAACGCAACTATAAGATAAGACCAAAATTTCAACAATCGGATTAAAATTACGGGCACAGTAAGCAATCAAAGCTGAAAATCTGCACAAAAACTGCACGTGTTCGAGAAACAGCAATTTCTAGATATTTTGCCTAAAACATGTTCCGACCATCAAAACACTAGTTTGGGTTAAGCTTTTCAATAAAAACGTAAAAACGCCAAATTCGCACGTTTAAGGGGAGAAAAAGCCATTTAAAGTTTTGGGGAGTTGACACGTGAAATATGGGGATTTTTCTGGCTTTCAACCACTAAACCCGGCCTTAAACTTATGCCAAATACCACAAATTTATACTTTTTGGAAAATTCAGACGCTGATCTATTCATTAACACCAAAATATAGTACATCGGTTGAAAAATCAAGCCACAGCAATGCCGTAAAGGGAAAAAGTTTCCATAACTTGCCCCCAAAAATATAAGGAACCTTATAAAAATTAGTATTCTTATGAAAAGTACTACAAATTTATATTTGACGTAAACAACAGACTGACAGCTACAAAATGAGACCAAAATTTTGATAATCGAATGGAAATTGTGGCTACAGTGAACGATGAAAGCCAGAGGTCGGACAAAGAAAATTTACTTTTTTTAGACAAATACATGTATATGCCTCCTTAGCGCCATAAAAATTAGTATTTTCATGCAAATTACTACATATTTGCACTTGACGCAAACTAAACAAACGCAACTATAAGATAAGACCAAAATTTCAACAATCGGATTAAAATTACGGGCACAGTAAGCAATCAAAGCTGAAAATCTGCACAAAAACTGCACGTGTTCTAGAAACAGCAATTTCTAGATATTTTGCCTAAAACATGTTCCGACCATCAAAACACTAGTTTGGGTTAAGCTTTTCAATAAAAACGTGAAAACGCCAAATTCGCACGTTTAAGGGGAGAAAAAGCCATTTAAAGTTTTGGGGAGTTGACACGTGAAATATGGGGATTTTTCTGGCTTTCAACCACTAAACCCGGCCTTAAACTTATGCCAAATACCACAAATTTATACTTTTTGGAAAATTCAGACGCTGATCTATTCATTAACACCAAAATATAGCACATCGGTTGAAAAATCAAGCCACAGCAATGCCGTAAAGGGAAAAAGTTTCCATAACTTGCCCCCAAAAATATAAGGAACCTTATAAAAATTAGTATTCTTATGAAAAGTACTACAAATTTATATTTGACGTAAACAACAGACTGACAGCTACAAAATGAGACCAAAATTTTGATAATCGAATGGAAATTGTGGCTACAGTGAACGATGAAAGCCAGAGGTCGGACAAAGAAAATTTACTATTTTTAGACAAATACATGTATATGCCTCCTAAGCGTCATAAAAATTGGTATTTTCATGCAAATTACTACATTTCATGCAAATTACTACTTATATATAAATATAAGGAACCTTATAAAAATTAGTATTCTTATGAAAAGTACTACAAATTTGTATTCGACGTAAACAACAGACTGACAGCTACAAAATGAGACCAAAATTTTGATAATCGAATGGAAATTGTGGCTACAGTGAACGATGAAAGCCAGAGGTCCGACAAAGAAAATTTACTTTTTTTAGACAAATACATGTATATGCCTCCTAAGCGTCATAAAAATTAGTATTTTCATGCAAATTACTACATATTTGCACTTGACGCAAACTAAACAAACGCAACTATAAGATAAGACCAAAATTTCAACAATCGGATTAAAATTACGGGCACAGTAAGCAATCAAAGCTGAAAATCTGCACAAAAACTGCACGTGTTCTAGAAACAGCAATTTCTAGATATTTTGCCTAAAACATGTTCCGACCATCAAAACACTAGTTTGGGTTAAGCTTTTCAATAAAAACGTAAAAACGCCAAATTCGCACGTTTAAGGGGAGAAAAAGCCATTTAAAGTTTTGGGGAGTTGACACGTGAAATATGGGGATTTTTCTGGCTTTCAACCACTAAACCCGGCCTTAAACTTATGCCAAATACCACAAATTTATACTTTTTGGAAAATTCAGACGCTGATCTATTCATTAACACCAAAATATAGCACATCGGTTGAAAAATCAAGCCACAGCAATGCCGTAAAGGGAAAAAGTTTCCATAACTTGCCCCCAAAAATATAAGGAACCTTATAAAAATTAGTATTCTTATGAAAAGTACTACAAATTTATATTTGACGTAAACAACAGACTGACAGCTACAAAATGAGACCAAAATTTTGATAATCGAATGGAAATTGTGGCTACAGTGAACGATGAAAGCCAGAGGTCGGACAAAGAAAATTTACTTTTTTTAGACAAATACATGTATATGCCTCCTTAGCGCCATAAAAATTAGTATTTTCATGCAAATTACTACATATTTGCACTTGACGCAAACTAAACAAACGCAACTATAAGATAAGACCAAAATTTCAACAATCGGATTAAAATTACGGGCACAGTAAGCAATCAAAGCTGAAAATCTGCACAAAAACTGCACGTGTTCTAGAAACAGCAATTTCTAGATATTTTGCCTAAAACATGTTCCGACCATCAAAACACTAGTTTGGGTTAAGCTTTTCAATAAAAACGTGAAAACGCCAAATTCGCACGTTTAAGGGGAGAAAAAGCCATTTAAAGTTTTGGGGAGTTGACACGTGAAATATGGGGATTTTTCTGGCTTTCAACCACTAAACCCGGCCTTAAACTTATGCCAAATACCACAAATTTATACTTTTTGGAAAATTCAGACGCTGATCTATTCATTAACACCAAAATATAGCACATCGGTTGAAAAATCAAGCCACAGCAATGCCGTAAAGGGAAAAAGTTTCCATAACTTGCCCCCAAAAATATAAGGAACCTTATAAAAATTAGTATTCTTATGAAAAGTACTACAAATTTATATTTGACGTAAACAACAGACTGACAGCTACAAAATGAGACCAAAATTTTGATAATCGAATGGAAATTGTGGCTACAGTGAACGATGAAAGCCAGAGGTCGGACAAAGAAAATTTACTATTTTTAGACAAATACATGTATATGCCTCCTAAGCGTCATAAAAATTGGTATTTCCATGCAAATTACTACATTTCATGCAAATTACTACTTATATATAAATATAAGGAACCTTATAAAAATTAGTATTCTTATGAAAAGTACTACAAATTTGTATTCGACGTAAACAACAGACTGACAGCTACAAAATGAGACCAAAATTTTGATAATCGAATGGAAATTGTGGCTACAGTGAACGATGAAAGCCAGAGGTCCGACAAAGAAAATTTACTTTTTTTAGACAAATACATGTATATGCCTCCTAAGCGTCATAAAAATTAGTATTTTCATGCAAATTACTACATATTTGCACTTGACGCAAACTAAACAAACGCAACTATAAGATAAGACCAAAATTTCAACAATCGGATTAAAATTACGGGCACAGTAAGCAATCAAAGCTGAAAATCTGCACAAAAACTGCACGTGTTCTAGAAACAGCAATTTCTAGATATTTTGCCTAAAACATGTTCCGACCATCAAAACACTAGTTTGGGTTAAGCTTTTCAATAAAAACGTAAAAACGCCAAATTCGCACGTTTAAGGGGAGAAAAAGCCATTTAAAGTTTTGGGGAGTTGACACGTGAAATATGGGGATTTTTCTGGCTTTCAACCACTAAACCCGGCCTTAAACTTATGCCAAATACCACAAATTTATACTTTTTGGAAAATTCAGACGCTGATCTATTCATTAACACCAAAATATAGCACATCGGTTGAAAAATCAAGCCACAGCAATGCCGTAAAGGGAAAAAGTTTTCATAACTTGCCCCCAAAAATATAAGGAACCTTATAAAAATTAGTATTCTTATGAAAAGTACTACAAATTTATATTTGACGTAAACAACAGACTGACAGCTACAAAATGAGACCAAAATTTTGATAATCGAATGGAAATTGTGGCTACAGTGAACGATGAAAGCCAGAGGTCGGACAAAGAAAATTTACTTTTTTTAGACAAATACATGTATATGCCTCCTTAGCGCCATAAAAATTAGTATTTTCATGCAAATTACTACATATTTGCACTTGACGCAAACTAAACAAACGCAACTATAAGATAAGACCAAAATTTCAACAATCGGATTAAAATTACGGGCACAGTAAGCAATCAAAGCTGAAAATCTGCACAAAAACTGCACGTGTTCTAGAAACAGCAATTTCTAGATATTTTGCCTAAAACATGTTCCGACCATCAAAACACTAGTTTGGGTTAAGCTTTTCAATAAAAACGTAAAAACGCCAAATTCGCACGTTTAAGGGGAGAAAAGGCCATTTAAAATTTTGAGGAGTTGACACGTGAAATATGGGGATTTTTCTGGCTTTCAACCACTAAACCCGGCCTTAAACTTATGCCAAATACCACAAATTTATACTTTTTGGAAAATTCAGACGCTGATCTATTCATTAACACCAAAATATAGCACATCGGTTGAAAAATCAAGCCACAGCAATGCCGTAAAGGGAAAAAGTTTCCATAACTTGCCCCCAAAAATATAAGGAACCTTATAAAAACTAGTATTCTTATGAAAAGTACTACAAATTTGTATTCGACGTAAACAACAGACTGACAGCTACAAAATTAGACCAAAATTTTGATAATCGAATGGAAATTGTGGCTACAGTGAACGATGAAAGCCAGAGGTCGGACAAAGAAAATTTACTTTTTTTAGACAAATACATGTATATGCTTCCTAAGCGTCATAAAAATTAGTATTTTCATGCAAATTACTACATATTTGCACTTGACGCAAACTAAACAAACGCAACTATAAGATAAGACCAAAATTTCAACAATCGGATTAAAATTACGGGCACAGTAAGCAATCAAAGCTGAAAATCTGCACAAAAACTGCACGTGTTCTAGAAACAGCAATTTCTAGATATTTTGCCTAAAACATGTTCCGACCATCAAAACACTAGTTTGGGTTAAGCTTTTCAATAAAAACGTAAAAACGCCAAATTCGCACGTTTAAGGGGAGAAAAAGCCATTTAAAGTTTTGGGGAGTTGACACGTGAAATATGGGGATTTTTCTGGCTTTCAACCACTAAACCCGGCCTTAAACTTATGCCAAATACCACAAATTTATACTTTTTGGAAAATTCAGACGCTGATCTATTCATTAACACCAAAATATAGCACATCGGTTGAAAAATCAAGCCACAGCAATGCCGTAAAGGGAAAAAGTTTCCACAACTTGCCCCCAAAAATATAAGGAACCTTATAAAAATTAGTATTCTTATGAAAAGTACTACAAATTTGTATTTGACGTAAACAACAGACTGACAGCTACAAAATGAGACCAAAATTTTGATAATCGAATGGAAATTGTGGCTACAGTGAACGATGAAAGCCAGAGGTCGGACAAAGAAAATTTACTTTTTTTAGACAAATACATGTATATGCCTCCTAAGCGTCATAAAAATTAGTATTTTCATGCAAATTACTACATATTTGCACTTGACGCAAACTAAACAAACGCAACTATAAGATAAGACTAAAATTTCAACAATCGGATTAAAATTACGGGCACAGTAAGCAATCAAAGCTGAAAATCTGCACAAAAACTGCACGTGTTCTAGAAACAGCAATTTCTAGATATTTTGCCTAAAACATGTTCCGACCATCAAAACACTAGTTTGGGTTAAGCTTTTCAATAAAAACGTAAAAACGCCAAATTCGCACGTTTAAGGGGAGAAAAAGCCATTTAAAGTTTTGGGGAGTTGACACGTGAAATATGGGGATTTTTCTGGCTTTCAACCACTAAACCCGGCCTTAAACTTATGCCAAATACCACAAATTTATACTTTTTGGAAAACTCAGACGCTGATCTATTCATTAACACCAAAATATAGCACATCGGTTGAAAAATCAAGCCACAGCAATGCCGTAAAGGGAAAAAGTTTCCATAACTTGCCCCCAAAAATATAAGGAACCTTATAAAAATTAGTATTCTTATGAAAAGTACTACAAATTTATATTTGACGTAAACAACAGACTGACAGGTACAAAATGAGACCAAAATTTTGATAATCGAATGGAAATTGTGGCTACAGTGAACGATGAAAGCCAGAGGTCGGACAAAGAAAATTTACCTTTTTTAGACAAATACATGTATATGCTTCCTAAGCGCCATAAAAATTAGTATTTTCATGCAAATTGCTACATATTTGCACTTGACGCAAACTAAACAAACGCAACTATAAGATAAGACCAAAATTTCAACAATCGGATTAAAATTACGGGCACAGTAAGCAATCAAAGCTGAAAATCTGCACAAAAACTGCACGTGTTCTAGAAACAGCAATTTCTAGATATTTTGCCTAAAACATGTTCCGACCATCAAAACACTAGTTTGGGTTAAGCTTTTCAATAAAAACGTAAAAACGCCAAATTCGCACGTTTAAGGGGAGAAAAAGCCATTCAAAGTTTTGGGGAGTTGACACGTGAAATATGGGGATTTTTCTGGCTTTCAACCACTAAACCCGGCCTTAAACTTATGCCAAATACCACAAATTTATACTTTTTGGAAAATTCAGACGCTGATCTATTCATTAACACCAAAATATAGCACATCGGTTGAAAAATCAAGCCACAGCAATGCCGTAAAGGGAAAAAGTTTCCATAACTTGCCCCCAAAAATATAAGGAACCTTATAAAAACTAGTATTCTTATGAAAAGTACTACAAATTTGTATTCGACGTAAACAACAGACTGACAGCTACAAAATGAGACCAAAATTTTGATAATCGAATGGAAATTGTGGCTACAGTGAACGATGAAAGCCAGAGGTCGGACAAAGAAAATTTACGTATTTTAGACAAATACATGTATATGCCTCCTAAGCGTCATAAAAATTAGTATTTTCATGCAAATTACTACATATTTGCACTTGACGCAAACTAAACAAACGCAACTATAAGATAAGACCAAAATTTCATCAATCGGATTAAAATTACGGGCACAGTAAGCAATCAAAGCTGAAAATCTGCACAAAAACTGCACGTGTTCTAGAAACAGCAATTTCTAGATATTTTGCCTAAACATGTTCCGACCATCAAAACACTAGTTTGGGTTAAGCTTTTCAATAAAAACGTAAAAACGCCAAATTCGCACGTTTAAGGGGAGAAAAAGCCATTTAAAATTTTGAGGAGTTGACACGTGAAATATGGGGATTTTTCTGGCTTTCAACCACTAAACCCGGCCTTAAACTTATGCCAAATACCACAAATTTATACTTTTTGGAAAATTCAGACGCTGATCTATTCATTAACACCAAAATATAGCACATCGGTTGAAAAATCAAGCCACAGCAATGCCGTAAAGGGAAAAAGTTTCCATAACTTGCCCCCAAAAATATAAGGAACCTTATAAAAATTAGTATTCTTATGAAAAGTACTACAAATTTGTATTCGACGTAAACAACAGACTGACAGCTACAAAATGAGACCAAAATTTTGATAATCGAATGGAAATTGTGGCTACAGTGAACGATGAAAGCCAGAGGTCGGACAAAGAAAATTTACTTTTTTTAGACAAATACATGTATATGCCTCCTAAGCGTCATAAAAATTAGTATTTTCATGCAAATTACTACATATTTGCACTTGACGCAAACTAAACAAACGCAACTATAAGATAAGACCAAAATTTCAACAATCGGATTAAAATTACGGGCACAGTAAGCAATCAAAGCTGAAAATCTGCACAAAAACTGCACGTGTTCTAGAAACAGCAATTTCTAGATATTTTGCCTAAAACATGTTCCGACCATCAAAACACTAGTTTGGGTTAAGTTTCTTAATAAAAACGTAAAAACGCCAAATTCGCACGTTTAAGGGGAGAAAAAGCCATTCAAAGTTTTGGGGAGTTGACACGTGAAATATGGGGATTTTTCTGGCTTTCAACCACTAAACCCGGCCTTAAACTTATGCCAAATACCACAAATTTATACTTTTTGGAAAATTCAGACGCTGATCTATTCATTAACACCAAAATATAGCACATCGGTTGAAAAATCAAGCCACAGCAATGCCGTAAAGGGAAAAAGTTTCCACAACTTGCCCCCAAAAATATAAGGAACCTTATAAAAATTAGTATTCTTATGAAAAGTACTACAAATTTGTATTCGACGTAAACAACAGACTGACAGCTACAAAATGAGACCAAAATTTTGATAATCGAATGGAAATTGTGGCTACAGTGAACGATGAAAGCCAGAGGTCGGACAAAGAAAATTTACTTTTTTTAGACAAATACATGTATATGCCTCCTAAGCGTGTTAAAAATTAGTATTTTCATGCAAATTACTACATATTTGCACTTGACGCAAACTAAACAAACGCAACTATAAGATAAGACCAAAATTTCAACAATCGGATTAAAATTACGGGCACAGTAAGCAATCAAAGCTGAAAATCTGCACAAAAACTGCACGTGTTCTAGAAACAGCAATTTCTAGATATTTTGCCTAAAACATGTTCCGACCATCAAAACACTAGTTTGGGTTAAGCTTTTCAATAAAAACGTAAAAACGCCAAATTCGCACGTTTAAGGGGAGAAAAAGCCATTCAAAGTTTTGGGGAGTTGACACGTGAAATATGGGGATTTTTCTGGCTTTCAACCACTAAACCCGGCCTTAAACTTATGCCAAATACCACAAATTTATACTTTTTGGAAAATTCAGACGCTGATCTATTCATTAACACCAAAATATAGCACATCGGTTGAAAAATCAAGCCACAGCAATGCCGTAAAGGGAAAAAGTTTCCATAACTTGCCCCCAAAAATATAAGGAACCTTATAAAAACTAGTATTCTTATGAAAAGTACTACAAATTTGTATTCGACGTAAACAACAGACTGACAGCTACAAAATGAGACCAAAATTTTGATAATCGAATGGAAATTGTGGCTACAGTGAACGATGAAAGCCAGAGGTCGGACAAAGAAAATTTACGTATTTTAGACAAATACATGTATATGCCTCCTAAGCGTCATAAAAATTAGTATTTTCATGCAAATTACTACATATTTGCACTTGACGCAAACTAAACAAACGCAACTATAAGATAAGACCAAAATTTCATCAATCGGATTAAAATTACGGGCACAGTAAGCAATCAAAGCTGAAAATCTGCACAAAAACTGCACGTGTTCTAGAAACAGCAATTTCTAGATATTTTGCCTAAACATGTTCCGACCATCAAAACACTAGTTTGGGTTAAGCTTTTCAATAAAAACGTAAAAACGCCAAATTCGCACGTTTAAGGGGAGAAAAAGCCATTTAAAATTTTGAGGAGTTGACACGTGAAATATGGGGATTTTTCTGGCTTTCAACCACTAAACCCGGCCTTAAACTTATGCCAAATACCACAAATTTATACTTTTTGGAAAATTCAGACGCTGATCTATTCATTAACACCAAAATATAGCACATCGGTTGAAAAATCAAGCCACAGCAATGCCGTAAAGGGAAAAAGTTTCCATAACTTGCCCCCAAAAATATAAGGAACCTTATAAAAATTAGTATTCTTATGAAAAGTACTACAAATTTGTATTCGACGTAAACAACAGACTGACAGCTACAAAATGAGACCAAAATTTTGATAATCGAATGGAAATTGTGGCTACAGTGAACGATGAAAGCCAGAGGTCGGACAAAGAAAATTTACTTTTTTTAGACAAATACATGTATATGCCTCCTAAGCGTCATAAAAATTAGTATTTTCATGCAAATTACTACATATTTGCACTTGACGCAAACTAAACAAACGCAACTATAAGATAAGACCAAAATTTCAACAATCGGATTAAAATTACGGGCACAGTAAGCAATCAAAGCTGAAAATCTGCACAAAAACTGCACGTGTTCTAGAAACAGCAATTTCTAGATATTTTGCCTAAAACATGTTCCGACCATCAAAACACTAGTTTGGGTTAAGTTTCTTAATAAAAACGTAAAAACGCCAAATTCGCACGTTTAAGGGGAGAAAAAGCCATTCAAAGTTTTGGGGAGTTGACACGTGAAATATGGGGATTTTTCTGGCTTTCAACCACTAAACCCGGCCTTAAACTTATGCCAAATACCACAAATTTATACTTTTTGGAAAATTCAGACGCTGATCTATTCATTAACACCAAAATATAGCACATCGGTTGAAAAATCAAGCCACAGCAATGCCGTAAAGGGAAAAAGTTTCCACAACTTGCCCCCAAAAATATAAGGAACCTTATAAAAATTAGTATTCTTATGAAAAGTACTACAAATTTGTATTCGACGTAAACAACAGACTGACAGCTACAAAATGAGACCAAAATTTTGATAATCGAATGGAAATTGTGGCTACAGTGAACGATGAAAGCCAGAGGTCGGACAAAGAAAATTTACTTTTTTTAGACAAATACATGTATATGCCTCCTAAGCGTCATAAAAATTAGTATTTTCATGCAAATTACTACATATTTGCACTTGACGCAAACTAAACAAACGCAACTATAAGATAAGACCAAAATTTCAACAATCGGATTAAAATTACGGGCACAGTAAGCAATCAAAGCTGAAAATCTGCACAAAAACTGCACGTGTTCTAGAAACAGCAATTTCTAGATATTTTGCCTAAAACATGTTCCGACCATCAAAACACTAGTTTGGGTTAAGCTTTTCAATAAAAACGTAAAAACGCCAAATTCGCACGTTTAAGGGGAGAAAAAGCCATTTAAAGTTTTGGGGAGTTGACACGTGAAATATGGGGATTTTTCTGGCTTTCAACCACTAAACCCGGCCTTAAACTTATGCCAAATACCACAAATTTATACTTTTTGGAAAATTCAGACGCTGATCTATTCATTAACACCAAAATATAGCACATCGGTTGAAAAATCAAGCCACAGCAATGCCGTAAAGGGAAAAAGTTTCCATAACTTGCCCCCAAAAATATAAGGAACCTTATAAAAATTAGTATTCTTATGAAAAGTACTACAAATTTGTATTCGACGTAAACAACAGACTGACAGCTACAAAATGAGACCAAAATTTTGATAATCGAATGGAAATTGTGGCTACAGTGAACGATGGAAGCCAGAGGTCGGACAAGAAAATTTACTTTTTTAAGACAAATACATGTATATGCCTCCTAAGCGTCATAAAAATTAGTATTTTCATGCAAATTACTTCATATTTGCACTTGACGCAAACTAAACAAACGCAACTATAAGATAAGACCAAAATTTCAACAATCGGATTAAAATTACGGGCACAGTAAGCAATCAAAGCTGAAAATCTGCACAAAAACTGCACGTGTTCTAGAAACAGCAATTTCTAGATATTTTGCCTAAAACATGTTCCGACCATCAAAACACTAGTTGGGTTAAGCTTTTCAATAAAAACCTAAAAACGCCAAATTCGCACGTTTAAGGGGAGAAAAAGCCATTTAAAGTTTTGAGGAGTTGACACGTGAAATATGGGGATTTTTCTGGCCTTCAACCACTAAACCCGGCCTTAAACTTATGCCAAATACCACAAATTTATACTTTTTGGAAAATTCAGACGCTGATCTATTCATTAACATCAAAATATAGCACATCGGTTGAAAAATCAAGCGACAGCAATGCCGTAAAGGGAAAAAGTTTCCATAACTTGCCCCCAAAAATATAAGGAACCTTATAAAAATTAGTATTCTTATGAAAAGTACTACAAATTTGTATTCGACGTAAACAACAGACTGACAGCTACAAAATGAGACCAAAATTTTGATAATCGAATGGAAATTGTGGCTACAGTGAACGATGAAAGCCAGAGGTCGGACAAAGAAAATTTACTTTTTTTAGACAAATACATGTATATGCCTCCTAAGCGTCATAAAAATTAGTATTTTCATGCAAATTACTACATATTTGCACTTGACGCAAACTAAACAAACGCAACTATAAGATAAGACCAAAATTTCAACAATCGGATTAAAATTACGGGCACAGTAAGCAATCAAAGCTGAAAATCTGCACAAAAACTGCACGTGTTCTAGAAACAGCAATTTCTAGATATTTTGCCTAAAACATGTTCCGACCATCAAAACACTAGTTTGGGTTGAGCTTTTCAATAAAAACGTAAAAACGCCAAATTCGCACGTTTAAGGGGAGAAAAAGCCATTTAAAGTTTTGGGGAGTTGACACGTGAAATATGGGGATTTTTCTGGCTTTCAACCACTAAACCCGGCCTTAATCTTTTGCTAAATACCACAAATTTATACTTTTTGGAAAATTCAGACGCTGATCTATTCATTAACACCAAAATATAGCACATCGGTTGAAAAATCAAGCCACAGCAATGCCGTAAAGGGAAAAAGTTTCCATAACTTGCCCCCAAAAATATAAGGAACCTTATAAAAACTAGTATTCTTATGAAAAGTACTACAAAATTGTATTCGACGTAAACAACAGACTGACAGCTACAAAATGAGACCAAAATTTTGATAATCGAATGGAAATTATGGCTACAGTGAACGATGAAAGCCAGAGGTCGGACAAAGAAAATTTACTTTTTTTAGACAAATACATGTATATGCCTCCTAAGCGTCATAAAAATTAGAATTTTCATGCAAATTACTACATATTTGCACTTGACGCAAACTTAACAAACGCAACTATAAGATAAGACCAAAATTTCAACAATCGGATTAAAATTACGGGCACAGTAAGCAATCAAAGTTGAAAATCTGCACAAAAACTGCACGTGTTCTAGAAACAGCAATTTCTAGATATTTTGCCTAAAACATGTTCCGACCATCAAAACACTAGTTTGGGTTGAGCTTTTCAATAAAAACGTAAAAACGCCAAATTCGCACGTTTAAGGGGAGAAAAAGCCATTTAAAGTTTTGGGGAGTTGACACGTGAAATATGGGGATTTTTCTGGCTTTCAACCACTAAACCCGGCCTTAATCTTTTGCTAAATACCACAAATTTATACTTTTTGGAAAATTCAGACGCTGATCTATTCATTAACACCAAAATATAGCACATCGGTTGAAAAATCAAGCCACAGCAATGCCGTAAAGGGAAAAAGTTTCCATAACTTGCCCCCAAAAATATAAGTTACCTTATAAAAATTAGTATTCTTATGAAAAGTACTACAAAATTGTATTCGACGTAAACAACAGACTGACAGCTACAAAATGAGACCAAAATGTTGATAATCGAATGGAAATTGTGGCTACAGTGAACGATGAAAGCCAGAGGTCGGACAAAGAAAATTTACTTTTTTTAGACAAATACATGTATATGCCTCCTAAGCGTCATAAAAATTAGTATTTTCATGCAAATTACTACATATTTGCACTTGACGCAAACTAAACAAAAGCAACTATAAGATAAGACCAAAATTTCAACAATCGGATTAAAATTACGGGCACAGTAAGCAATCAAAGCTGAAAATCTGCACAAAAACTGCACGTGTTCTAGAAACAGCAATTTCTAGATATTTTGCCTAAAACATGTCCCGACCATCAAAACACTAGTTTGGGTTAAGCTTTTCAATAAAAACGTAAAAAACGCCAAATTCGCACGTTTAAGGGGAGAAAAGCCATTTAAAGTTTTGGGGAGTTGACACGTGAAATATGGAGATTTTTCTGGCTTTCAACCACTAAACCCGGCCTTAAACTTATGCCAAATACCACAAATTTATACTTTTTGGAAAATTCAGACGCTGATCTATTCATTAACACCAAAATATAGCACATCGGTTGAAAAATCAAGCCACAGCAATGCCGTAAAGGGAAAAAGTTTTCATAACTTGCCCCCAAAAATATAAGGAACCTTATAAAATTTAGTATTCTTATGAAAAGTACTACAAATTTGTATTCGACGTAAACAACAGACTGATAGCTACGAAATGAGACCAAAATTTTGATAATCGAATGGAAATTGTGGCTACAGTGAACGATGAAAGCCAGAGGTCGGACAAAGAAAATTTACTTTTTTTAGACAAATACATGTATATGCCTCCTAAGCGTCATAAAAATTAGTATTTTCATGCAAATTACTACATATTTGCACTTGACGCAAACTAAACAAACGCAACTATAAGATAAGACCAAAATTTCAACAATCGGATTAAAACTACGGGCACAGTAAGCAATCAAAGCTGAAAATCTGCACAAAAACTGCACGTGTTCTAGAAACAGCAATTTCTAGATATTTTGCCTAAAACATGTTCCGACCATCAAAACACTAGTTTGGGTTAAGCTTTTCAATAAAAACGTAAAAACGCCAAATTCGCACGTTTAAGGGGAGAAAAAGCCATTTAAAGTTTTGGGGAGTTGACACGTGAAATATGGGGATTTTTTTGGCTTTCAACCACTAAACCCGGCCTTAAACTTATGCCAAATACCACAAATTTATACTTTTTGGAAAATTCAGACGCTGATCTATTCATTAACACCAAAATATAGCACATCGGTTGAAAAATCAAGCCACAGCAATGCCGTAAAGGGAAAAAGTTTCCATAACTTGCCCCCAAAAATATAAGGAACCTTATTAAAATTAGTATTCTTATGAAAAGTACTACAAATTTGTATTCGACGTAAACAACAGACTGACAGCTACAAAATGAGACCAAAATTTTGATGATCGAATGGAAATTGTGGCTACAGTGAACGATGAAAGCCAGAGGTCGGACAAAGAAAATTTACTTTTTTTAGACAAATACATGTATATGCCTCCTAAGCGTCATAAAAATTAGTATTTTCATGCAAATTACTACATATTTGTACTTGACGCAAACTAAACAAACGCAACTATAAGATAAGACCAAAATTTCAACAATCGGATTAAAATTACGGGCACAGTAAGCAATCAAAGTTGAAAATCTGCACAAAAACTGCACGTGTTCTAGAAACAGCAATTTCTAGATATTTTGCCTAAAACATTTTCCGACCATCAAAACACTAGTTTGGGTTGAGCTTTTCAATAAAAACGTAAAAACGCCAAATTCGCACGTTTCAGGGGAGAAAAAGCCATTTAAAGTTTTGGGGAGTTGACACGTGAAATATGGGGATTTTTCTGGCTTTCAACCACTAAACCCGGCCTTAAACTTATGCCAAATACCACAAATTTATACTTTTTGGAAAATTCAGACGCTGATCTATTCATTAACACCAAAATATAGCACATCGGTTGAAAAATCAAGCCACAGCAATGCCGTAAAGGGAAAAAGATTCCATAACTTGCCCCCAAAAATATAAGGAACCTTATAAAAATTAGTATTCTTATGAAAAGTACTACAAATTTGTATTCGACGTAAACAACAGACTGACAGCTACAAAATGAGACCGAAATTTTGATAATCGAATGGAAATTGTGGCTACAGTGAACGATGAAAGCCAGAGGTCGGACAAGGAAATTTACGTATTTTAGACAAATACATGTCTATGCCTCCTAAGCGTCATAAAACTTGGTATTTTCATGCAAATTACTACATATTTGCACTTGACGCAAACTAAACAAACGCAACTATAAGATAAGACCAAAATTTCAACAATCGGATTAAAATTACGGGCACAGTAAGCAATCAAAGCTGAAAATCTGCACAAAAACTGCACGTGTTCTAGAAACAGCAATTTCTAGATATTTTGCCTAAAACATGTTCCGACCATCAAAACACTAGTTTGGGTTAAGCTATTCAATAAAAACGTAAAAACGCCAAATTCGCACGTTTAAGGGGAGAAAAAGCCATTTAAAGTTTTGGGGAGTTGACACGTGAAAAATGGGGATTTTTCTGGCTTTCAACCACTAAACCCACCCTTAAACTTTTGCCAAATACCACAAATTTATACTTTTTGGAAAATACAGACGCTGATCTATTCACTAACACGAAAATATAGCACATCGGTTGAAAAATCAAGCCACAGCAATGCCGTAAAGGGAAAAAGTTTCCATAACTTGCCCCCAAAAATATAAGGAACCTTATAAAAATTAGTATTCTTATGAAAAGTACTACAAATTTGTATTCGACGTAAACAACAGACTGACAGCTACAAAATGAGACCAAAATTTTGATAATCGAATGGAAATTGTGGCTACAGTGAACGATGAAAGCCAGAAGTCGGACAAGGAAATTTACGTATTTTAGACAAATACATGTCTATGCCTCCTAAGCGTCATAAAAATTAGTATTTTCATGCAAATTACTACATATTTGCACTTGACGCAAACTAAACAAACGCAACTATAAGATAAGACCAAAATTTCAACAATCGGATTAAAATTACGGGCACAGTAAGCAATCAAAGCTGAAAATCTGCACAAAAACTGCACGTGTTCTAGAAACAGCAATTTCTAGATATTTTGCCTAAAACATGTTCCGACCATCAAAACACTAGTTTGGGTTAAGCTTTTCAATAAAAACGTAAAAACGCGAAATTCGCACGTTTAAGGGGAGAAAAAGCCATTCAAAGTTTTGGGGAGTTGACACGTGAAAAATGCGGATTTTTCTGGCTTTCAACCACTAAACCCACCCTTAAACTTTTGCCAAATACCACAAATTTATACTTTTTGGAAAATTCAGACGCTGATCTATTCATTAACACCAAAATATAGCACATCGGTTGGAAAATCAAGCCACAGCAATGCCGTAAAGGGAAAAAGTTTCCATAACTTGCCCCCAAAAATATAAGGAACCTTATAAAAATTAGTATTCTTATGAAAAGTACTACAAATTTGTATTCGACGTAAACAACAAACTGACAGCTACAAAATGAGACCAAAATTTTGATAATCGAATGGAAATTGTGGCTACAGTGAACGATGAAAGCCAGAGGTCGGACAAGGAAATTTACGTATTTTAGACAAATACATGTCTATGCCTCCTAAGCGTCATAAAAATTAGTATCTTCATGCAAATTACTACATATTTGCACTTGACGCAAACTAAACAAACGCAACTATAAGATAAGACCAAAATTTCAACAATCGGATTAAAATTACGGGCACAGTAAGCAATCAAAGCTGAAAATCTGCACAAAAACTGCACGTGTTCTAGAAACAGCAATTTCTAGATATTTTGCCTAAAACATGTTCCGACCATCAAAACACTAGTTTGGGTTAAGCTTTTCAATAAAAACGTAAAAACGCCAAATTCGCACGTTTAAGGGGAGAAAAAGCCATTTAAAGTTTTGGGGAGTTGACACGTGAAATATGGGGATTTTTCTGGCTTTCAACCACTAAACCCGGCCTTAAACTTATGCCAAATACCACAAATTTATACTTTTTGGAAAATTCAGACGCTGATCTATTCATTAACACCAAAATATAGCACATCGGTTGAAAAATCAAGCCACAGCAATGCCCTAAAGGGAAAAAGTTTCCATAACCTGCCCCCAAAAATATAAGGAACCTCTTAAAAATTAGTATTCTTATGAAAAGTACTACAAATTTGTATTCGACGTAAACAACAGACTGACAGCTACAAAATGACACCAAAATTTTGATAATCGAATGGAAATTGTGGCTACAGTGAACGATGAAAGCCAGAGGTCGGACAAGGAAATTTACGTATTTTAGACAAATACATGTCTATGCCTCCTAAGCGTCATAAAAATTAGTATCTTCATGCGAATTACTACATATTTGCACTTGACGCAAACCAAATCAACGCAACTATAAGATAAGACCAAAATTTCAACAATCGGATTAAAATTACGGGCACAGTAAGCAATCAAAGCTAAAAATCTGCACAAAAACTGCACGTGTTCTAGAAACAGCAATTTCTAGATATTTTGCCTAAAACATGTTCCGACCATCAAAACACTAGTTTGGGTTAAGCTTTTCAATAAAAACGTAAAAACGCCAAATTCGCACGTTTAAGGGTAGAAAAAGCCATTTAAAGTTTTGGGGAGTTGACACATGAAAAATGGGGATTTTTCTGGCTTTCAACCACTAAACCCACCCTTAAACTTTTGCCAAATACCACAAATTTATACTTTTTGGAAAATTCAGACGCTGATCTATTCATTAACACCAAAATATAGCACATCGGTTGAAAAATCAAGTCACAGCAATGCCATAAAGGGAAAAAGTTTCCATAACCTGCCCCCAAAAATATAATAGAACCTTATAAAAATTAGTATTCTTATGAAAAGTACTACAAATTTGTATTCGACGTAAACAACAGACTGACAGCTACAAAATGAGACCAAAATTTTGATAATCGAATGGAAATTGTGGCTACAGTGAACGATGAAAGCCAGAGGTCGGACAAAGAAAATTTACTTTTTTTAGACAAATACATGCATATGCCTCCTAAGCGTCATAAAAATTAGTATTTTCATGCAAATTACTACATATTTGCACTTGACGCAAACTAAACAAACGCAACTATAAGATAAAACCAAAATTTCAACAATCGGATTAAAATTACGGGCACAGTAAGCAATCAAAGCTGAAAATCTGCACAAAAACTGCACGTGTTCTAGAAACAGCAATTTCTAGATATTTTGCCTAAAACATGTTCCGACCATCAAAACACAAGTTTGGGTTGAGCTTTTCAATAAAAACGTAAAAACGCCAAATTCGCACGTTTAAGGGGAGAAAAAGCCATTTAATGTTTTGGGGAGTTGACACGTGAAATATGGGGATTTTCTGGCTTTCAACCACTAAACCCACCCTTAAACTTTTGCCAAATACCACAAATTTATACTTTTTGGAAAATTCAGACGCTGATCTATTCATTAACACTAAAATATAGCACATCGGTTGAAAAATCAAGCCACAGCAATGCCATAAAGGGAAAAAGTTTGCATAACCTGCCCCCAAAAATATAATAGAATCTTATAAAAATTAGTATTCTTATGAAAAGTACTACAAATTTGTATTCGACGTAAACAACAGACTGACAGCTACAAAATGAGACCAAAATTTTGATAATCGAATGGAAATTGTGGCTACAGTGAACGACGAAAGCCAGAGGTCGGACAAGGAAATTTACGTATTTTAGACAAATACATGTCTATGCCTCCTAAGCGTCATAAAAATTAGTATTTTCATGCAAATTACTACATATTTACACTTGACGCAAACTAAACAAACGCAACTATAAGATAAGACCAAAATTTCAACAATCGGATTAAAATTACGGGCACAGCAAGCAATCAAAGCTGAAAATCTGCACAAAAACTGCACGTGCTCTAGAAACAGCAATTCCTAGATAGTTTGCCTAAAACATGTTCCGACCATCAAAACACTAGTTTGGGTTAAGCTTTTCAATAAAAACGTAAAAACGCGAAATTCGCACGTTTAAGGGGAGAAAAAGCCATTTAAAGTTTTGGGGAGTTGACACGTGAAAAATGGGGATTTTTCTGGCTTTCAACCACTAAACCCACCCTTAAACTTTTGCCAAATACCACAAATTTATACTTTTTGGAAAATTCAGACGCTGATCTATTCATTAACACTAAAATATAGCACATCGGTTGAAAAATCAAGCCACAGCAATGCCATAAAGGGAAAAAGTTTGCATAACCTGCCCCCAAAAATATAATAGAATCTTATAAAAATTAGTATTCTTATGAAAAGTACTACAAATTTGTATTCGACGTAAACAACAGACTGACAGCTACAAAATGAGACCAAAATTTTGATAATCGAATGGAAATTGTGGCTACAGTGAACGACGAAAGCCAGAGGTCGGACAAGGAAATTTACGTATTTTAGACAAATACATGTCTATGCCTCCTAAGCGTCATAAAAATTAGAATTTTCATGCAAATTACTACATATTTGCACTTGACGCAAACTTAACAAACGCAACTATAAGATAAGACCAAAATTTCAACAATCGGATTAAAATTACGGGCACAGTAAGCAATCAAAGCTGAAAATCTGCACAAAAACTGCACGTGTTCTAGGAACAGCAATTTCTAGATATTTTGCCTAAAACATGTTCCGACCATCAAAACACTAGTTTGGGTTAAGCTTTTCAATAAAAACGTAAAAACGCCAAATTCGCACGTTTAAGGCGAGAAAAAGCCATTTAAAGTTTTGGGGAGTTGACACGTGAAAAATATGGATTTTTCTGGCTTTCAAGCACTAAACCCACCCTAAAACTTTTGCCAAACACCACAAATTTATACTTTTTGGAAAATTCAGACGCTGATCTATTCATTAACACCAAAATATAGCACATCGGTTGAAAAATCAAGCCACAGCAATGCCGTAAAGGGAAAAAGTTTCCATAACCTGCCCCCAAAAATATAATAGAACCTTATAAAAATTAGTATTCTTATGAAAAGTACTACAAATTTGTATTCGACGTAAACAACAGACTGACAGCTACAAAATGAGACCAAAATTTTGATAATCGAATGGAAATTGTGGCTACAGTGAACGATGAAAGCCAGAGGTCGGACAAGGAAATTTACGTATTTTAGACAAATACGTGTCTATGCCTCCTAAGCGTCATAAAAATTAGTATTTTCATGCAAATTACTACATATTTGCACTTGACGCAAACTAAACAAACGCAACTATAAGATAAGACCAAAATTTCAACAATCGGATTAAAATTTCGGGCACAGTAAGCAATCAAAGCTGAAAATCTGCACAAAAACTGCACGTGTTCTAGAAACAGCAATTTCTAGATATTTTGCCTAAAACATGTTCCGACCATCAAAACACGAGATTATGTTAAGCTTTTCAATAAAAACGTAAAAAACGCCAAATTCGCACGTTTAAGGGGAGAAAAAGCCATTTAAAGTTTTAGGGAGTTGACACGTGAAAAATGGGGATTTTTCTGGCTTTCAACCACTAAAACCACCCTTAAACTTTTGCCAAATACCACAAATTTATACTTTTTGGAAAATTCAGACGCTGATCTATTCATTAACACCAAAATATAGCACATCGGTTGAAAAATCAAGCCACAGCAATGCCGTAAAGGGAAAAAGTTTCCATAACCTGCCCCCAAAAATATAATAGAACCTTATAAAAATTAGTATTCTTATGAAAAGTACTACAAATTTGTATTCGACGTAAACAACAGACTGACAGCTACAAAATGAGACCAAAATTTTGATAATCGAATGGAAATTGTGGCTACAGTGAACGATGAAAGCCAGAGGTCGGACAAGGAAATTTACGTATTTTAGACAAATACATGTCTATGCCTCCTAAGCGTCATAAAAATTAGAATTTTCATGCAAATTACTACATATTTGCACTTGACGCAAACTTAACAAACGCAACTATAAGATAAGACCAAAATTTCAACAATCGGATTAAAATTACGGGCACAGTAAGCAATCAAAGCTGAAAATCTGCACAAAAACTGCACGTGTTCTAGGAACAGCAATTTCTAGATATTTTGCCTAAAACATGTTCCGACCATCAAAACACTAGTTTGGGTTAAGCTTTTCAATAAAAACGTAAAAACGCCAAATTCGCACGTTTAAGGCGAGAAAAAGCCATTTAAAGTTTTGGGGAGTTGACACGTGAAAAATATGGATTTTTCTGGCTTTCAAGCACTAAACCCACCCTTAAACTTTTGCCAAACACCACAAATTTATACTTTTTGGAAAATTCAGACGCTGATCTATTCATTAACACCAAAATATAGCACATCGGTTGAAAAATCAAGCCACAGGAATGCCGTAAGGGGAAAAATCTTCCATAACCTGCCCCCAAAAATATAAGGAACCTTACAAAAATTAGTATTCTTATGAAAAGTACTACAAATTTGTATTCGACGTAAACAACAGACTGACAGCTACAAAATGAGACCAAAATTTTGATAATCGAATGGAAATTGTGGCTACAGTGAACGATGAAAGCCAGAGGTCGGACAAGGAAATTTACGTATTTTAGACAAATACGTGTCTATGCCTCCTAAGCGTCATAAAAATTAGTATTTTCATGCAAATTACTACATATTTGCACTTGACGCAAACTAAACAAACGCAACTATAAGATAAGACCAAAATTTCAACAATCGGATTAAAATTACGGGCACAGTAAGCAATCAAAGCTGAAAATCTGCACAAAAACTGCACGTGTTCTAGAAACAGCAATTTCTAGATATTTTGCCTAAAACATGTTCCGACCATCAAAACGCTAGTTTGGGTTAAGCTTTTCAATAAAAACGTAAAAAACGCCAAATTCGCACGTTTAAGGGGAGAAAAAGCCATTTAAAGTTTTAGGGAGTTGACACGTGAAAAATGGGGATTTTTCTGGCTTTCAACCACTAAAACCACCCTTAAACTTTTGCCAAATACCACAAATTTATACTTTTTGGAAAATTCAGACGCTGATCTATTCATTAACTCGAAAATATAGCACATCGGTTGAAAAATCAAGCCACAGCAATGCCGTAAAGGGAAAAAGTTTCCATAACCTGCCCCCAAAAATATAATAGAACCTTATAAAAATTAGTATTCTTATGAAAAGTACTACAAATTTGTATTCGACGTAAACAACAGACTGACAGCTACAAAATGAGACCAAAATTTTGATAATCGAATGGAAATTGTGGCTACAGTGAACGATGAAAGCCAGAGGTCGGACAAGGAAATTTACGTATTTTAGACAAATACATGTCTATGCCTCCTAAGCGTCATAAAAATTAGAATTTTCATGCAAATTACTACATATTTGCACTTGACGCAAACTAAACAAACGCAACTATAAGATAAGACCAAAATTTCAACAATCGGATTAAAATTACGGGCACAGTAAGCAATCAAAGCTGAAAATCTGCACAAAAACTGCACGTGTTCTAGACACAGCAATTTCTAGATATTTTGCCTAAAACATGTTCCGACCATCAAAACACTAGTTTGGGTTAAGCTTTTCAATAAAAACGTAAAAACGCGAAATTCGCACGTTTAAGGGGAGAAAAAGCCATTTAAAGTTTTGGGGAGTTGACACGTGAAAAATGGGGATTTTTCTGGCTTTCAACCACTAAACCCACCCTTAAACTTTTGCCAAATACCACAAATTTATACTTTTTGGAAAATTCAGACGCTGATCTATTCATTAACACCAAAATATAGCACATCGGTTGAAAAATCAAGCCACAGCAATGCCGTAAAGGGAAAAAGTTTCCATAACCTGCCCCCGAAATATAAAGAACAACAAATTTGTATTCGAAGTAAACAACAGACTGACAGCTACAAAATAAGACCAAAATTTTGATAATCGAATGGAAATTGTGGCTACAGTGAACGATGAAAGCCAGAGGTCGGACAAGGAAATTTACGTATTTTAGACAAATACGTGTCTATGCCTCCTAAGCGTCATAAAAATTAGTATTTTCATGCAAATTACTACATATTTGCACTTGACGCAAACTAAACAAACGCAACTATAAGATAAGACCAAAATTTCAACAATCGGATTAAAATTACGGGCACAGTAAGCAATCATAGCTGAAAATCTGCACAAAAACTGCACGTGTTCTAGAAACAGCAATTTCTAGATATTTTGCCTAAAACATGTTCCGACCATCAAAACACGAGATTATGTTAAGCTTTTCAATAAAAACGTAAAAAACGCCAAATTCGCACGTTTAAGGGGAGAAAAAGCCATTTAAAGTTTTAGGGAGTTGACACGTGAAAAATGGGGATTTTTCTGGCTTTCAACCACTAAAACCACCCTTAAACTTTTGCCAAATACCACAAATTTATACTTTTTGGAAAATTCAGACGCTGATCTATTCACTAACTTGAAAATATAGCACATCGGTTGAAAAATCAAGCCACAGCAATGCCGTAAAGGGAAAAAGTTTCCATAACCTGCCCCCAAAAATATAATAGAACCTTATAAAAATTAGTATTCTTATGAAAAGTACTACAAATTTGTATTCGACGTAAACAACAGACTGACAGCTACAAAATGAGACCAAAGATATGATAATCGAATGGAAATTGTGACTACAGTGAACGATGAAAGCCAGAGGTCGGACAAGGAAATTTACGTATTTTAGACAAATACATGTCTATGCCTCCTAAGCGTCATAAAAATTAGAATTTTCATGCAAATTACTACATATTTGCACTTGACGCAAACTAAACAAACGCAACTATAAGATAAGACCAAAATTTCAACAATCGGATTAAAATTACGGGCACAGTAAGCAATCAAAGCTGAAAATCTGCACAAAAACTGCACGTGTTCTAGAAACAGCAATTTCTAGATATTTTGCCTAAAACATGTTCCGACCATCAAAACACTAGTTTGGGTTAAGCTTTTCAATAAAAACGTAAAAACGCCAAATTCGCACGTTTAAGGGGAGAAAAAGCCATTTAAAGTTTTGGGGAGTTGACACGTGAAAAATGGGGATTTTTCTGGCTTTCAACCACTAAACCGACCCTTAAACTTTTGCCAAATACCACAAATTTATTTTTTTTGGAAAATTCAGACGCTGATCTATTCATTAACACCAAAATATAGCACATCGGTTGAAAAATCAAGCCACAGCAATGCCGTAAAGGGAAAAAGTTTCCATAACCTGCCCCCAAAATATAAAGAACCTTATAAAAATTAGTATTCTTATGAAAAGTACTACAAATTTGTATTCGACGTAAACAACAGACTGACAGCTACAAAATGAGACCGAAATTTTGATAATCGAATGGAAATTGTGGCTACAGTGAACGATGAAAGCCAGAGGTCGGACAAATTACTACATGCCTCCTAAGCGTCATAAAAATTAGTATTTTCATGCAAATTACTACATATTTGCACTTGACGCAAACTAAACAAACGCAACTATAAGATAAGACCAAAATTTCAACAATCGGATTAAAATTACGGGCACAGTAAGCAATCAAAGCTGAAAATCTGCACAAAAACTGCACGTGTTCTAGAAACAGCAATTTCTAGATATTTTGCCTAAAACATGTTCCGACCATCAAAACACGAGTTTATGTTAAGCTTTTCAATAAAAACGTAAAAACGCCAAATTCGCACGTTTAAGGGGAGAAAAAGCCATTTAAAGTTTTAGGGAGTTGACACGTGAAAAATGGGGATTTTTCTGGCTTTCAACCACTAAACCCACCCTTAAACTTTTGCCAAATACCACAAATTTATACTTTTTGGAAAACTCAGACGCTGATCTATTCATTAACACCAAAATATAGCACATCGGTTGAAAAATCAAGCCACAGCAATGCCGTAAAGGGAAAAAGTTTCCATAACCTGCCCCCAAAAATATAAGGAACCTTATAAAAACTAGTATTCTTATGAAAAGTACTACAAATTTGTATTTGACGTAAACAACAGACTGACAGCTACAAAATGAGACCAAAATTTTGATAATCGAATGGAAATTGTGGCTACAGTGAACGATGAAAGCCAGAGGTCGGACAAGGAAATTTACGTATTTAGACAAATACATGTCTATGCCTCCTAAGCGTCATAAAAATTAGTATTTTCATGCAAATTACTACATATTTGCACTTGACGCAAACTAAGCAAACGCAACTATAAGATAAGACCAAAATCTCAACAATCGGATTAAAATTACGGGCACAGCAAGCAATCAAAGCTGAAAATCTGCACGAAAACTGCACGTGTTCTAGAAACAACAATTTCTAGATATTTTGCCTAAAACATGTTCCGACCATCAAAACACTAGTTTGGGTTAAGCTTTTCAATAAAAACGTAAAAACGCCAAATTCGCACGTTTAAGGGGAGAAAAAGCCATTTAAAGTTTTGGGGAGTTGACACGTGAAAAATGGGGATTTTTCTGGCTTTCAACCACTAAACCCACCCTTAAACTTTTGCCAAATACCACAAATTTATACTTTTTGGAAAACTCAGACGCTGATCTATTCATTAACACCAAAATATAGCACATCGGTTGAAAAATCAAGCCACAGCAATGCCGTAAAGGGAAAAAGTTTCCATAACCTGCCCCCAAAAATATAAAGAACCTTATAAAAATTAGTATTCTTATGAAAAGTACTACAAATTTGTATTCGACGTAAACAACAGACTGACAGCTACAAAATGACACCAAAATTTTGATAATCGAATGGAAATTATGGCTACAGTGAACGATGAAAGCCAGAGGTCGGACAAGGAAATTTACGTATTTAGACAAATACATGTCTATGCCTCCTAAGCGTCATAAAAATTAGTATTTTCATGCAAATTACTACATATTTGCACTTGACGCAAACTAAGCAAACGCAACTATAAGATAAGACCAAAATCTCAACAATCGGATTAAAATTACGGGCACAGCAAGCAATCAAAGCTGAAAATCTGCACGAAAACTGCACGTGTTCTAGAAACAACAATTTCTAGATATTTTGCCTAAAACATGTTCCGACCATCAAAACACTAGTTTGGGTTAAGCTTTTCAATAAAAACGTAAAAACGCCAAATTCGCACGTTTAAGGGGAGAAAAAGCCATTTAAAGTTTTGGGGAGTTGACACGTGAAAAATGGGGATTTCTCTGGCTTTCAACCACTAAACCCACCCTTAAACTTTTGCCAAATACCACAAATTTATACTTTTTGGAAAACTCAGACGCTGATCTATTCATTAACACCAAAATATAGCACATCGGTTGAAAAATCAAGCCACAGCAATGCCGTAAAGGGAAAAAGTTTCCATAACCTGCCCCCAAAAATATAAGGAACCTTATAAAAATTAGTATTCTTATGAAAAGTACTACAAATTTGTATTCGACGTAAACAACAGACTGACAGCTACAAAATGAGACCGAAATTTTGATAATCGAATGGAAATTGTGGCTACAGTGAACGATGAAAGCCAGAGGTCGGACAAGGAAATTTACGTATTTTAGACAAATACATGTCTATGCCTCCTAAGCGTCATAAAAATTAGTATTTTCATGCAAATTACTACATATTTGCACTTGACGCAAACTAAGCAAACGCAACTATAAGATAAGACCAAAATTTCAACAATCGGATTAAAATTACGGGCACAGCAAGCAATCAAAGCTGAAAATCTGCACGAAAACTGCACGTGTTCTAGAAACAGCAATTTCTAGATATTTTGCCTAAAACATGTTCCGACCATCAAAACACTAGTTTGGGTTAAGCTTTTCAATAAAAACGTAAAAACGCCAAATTCGCACGTTTAAGGGGAGAAAAAGCCATTTAAAGTTTTGGGGAGTTGACACGTGAAAAATGGGGATTTTTCTGGCTTTCAACCACTAAACCCGGCCTTAAACTTATGCCAAATACCACAAATTTATACTTTTTGGAAAACTCAGACGCTGATCTATTCATTAACACCAAAATATAGCACATCGGTTGAAAAATCAAGCCACAGCAATGCCGTAAAGGGAAAAAGTTTCCATAACCTGCCCCCAAAAATATAAGGAACCTTATAAAAATTAGTATTCTTATGAAAAGTACTACAAATTTGTATTCGACGTAAACAACAGACTGACAGCTACAAAATGAGACCAAAATTTTGATAATCGAATGGAAATTATGGCTACAGTGAACGATGAAAGCCAGAGGTCGGACAAGGAAATTTACGTATTTTAGACAAATACATGTCTATGCCTCCTAAGCGTCATAAAAATTAGAATTTTCATGCAAATTACTACATATTTGCACTTGACGCAAACTAAACAAACGCAACTATAAGATAAGACCAAAATTTCAACAATCGGATTAAAATTACGGGCACAGTAAGCAATCAAAGCTGAAAATCTGCACAAAAACTGCACGTGTTCTAGAAACAGCAGTTTCTAGATATTTTGCCTAAAACATGTTCCGACCATCAAAACACTAGTTTGGGTTAAGCTTTTCAATAAAAACGTAAAAACGCCAAATTCGCACGTTTAAGGGGAGAAAAAGCCATTTAAAGTTTTGGGGAGTTGACACGTGAAAAATGGGGATTTTTCTGGCTTTCAACCACTAAACCCACCCTTAAACTTTTGCCAAGTACCACAAATTTATACTTTTTGGAAAACTCAGACGCTGATCTATTCATTAACACCAAAATATAGCACATCGGTTGAAAAATCAAGCCACAGCAATGCCGTAAAGGGAAAAAGTTTCCATAACCTGCCTCCAAAAATATAAGGAACCTTATAAAAATTAGTATTCTTATGAAAAGTACTACAAATTTGTATTCGACGTAAACAACAGACTGACAGCTACAAAATGAGACCAAAATTTTGATAATCGAATGGAAATTGTGGCTACAGTGAACGATGAAAGCCAGAGGTCGGACAAGGAAATTTACGTATTTTAGACAAATACATGTCTATGCCTCCTAAGCGTCATAAAAATTAGAATTTTCATGCAAATTACTACATATTTGCACTTGACGCAAACTAAACAAACGCAACTATAAGATAAGACCAAAATTTCAACAATCGGATTAAAATTACGGGCACAGTAAGCAATCAAAGCTGAAAATCTGCACAAAAACTGCACGTGTTCTAGAAACAGCAATTTCTAGATATTTTGCCTAAAACATGTTCCGACCATCAAAACACTAGTTTGGGTTAAGCTTTTCAATAAAAACGTAAAAACGCGAAATTCGCACGTTTAAGGGGAGAAAAAGCCATTTAAAGTTTTGGGGAGTTGACACGTGAAAAATGGGGATTTTTCTGGCTTTCAACCACTAAACCCACCCTTAAACCCAAATACCACAAATTTATACTTTTTGGAAAATTCAGACACTGATCTATTCATTAACACCAAAATATAGCACATCGGTTGAAAAATCAAGCCACAGCAATGCCGTAAAGGGAAAAAGTTTCCATAACCTGCCTCCAAAAATATAAGGAACCTCATAAAAATTAGTATTCTTATGAAAAGTACTACAAATTTGTATTCGACGTGAACAACAGACTGACAGCTACAAAATGAGACCAAAATTTTGATAATCGAATGGAAATTGTGGCTACAGTGAACGATGAAAGCCAGAGGTCGGACAAGGAAATTTACGTATTTTAGACAAATACATGTCTATGCCTCCTAAGCGTCATAAAAATTAGTATTTTCATGCAAATTACTACATATTTGCACTTGACGCAAACTAAGCAAACGCAACTATAAGATAAGACCAAAATTTCAACAATCGGATTAAAATTACGGGCACAGCAAGCAATCAAAGCTGAAAATCTGCACAAAAACTGCACGTGTTCTAGAAACAGCAATTTCTAGATATTTTGCCTAAAACATGTTCCGACCATCAAAACACTAGTTTGGGTTAAGCTTTTCAATAAAAACGTAAAAACATGAAATTCGCACGTTGATGGGGAGAAAAAGCCATTTAAAGTTTTGGGGAGTTGACACGTGAAAAATTGGGATTTTTCTGGCTTTCAACCACTAAACCCACCCTTAAACTTTTGCCAAATACCACAAATTTATACTTTTTGGAAAATTCAGACGCTGATCTATTCATTAACACCAAAATATAGCACATCGGTTGAAAAATCAAGCCACAGCAATGCCGTAAAGGGAAAAAGTTTCCATAACCTGCCCCCAAAAATGTAAGGAACCTTATAAAAATTAGTATTCTTATGAAAAGTACTACAAATTTGTATTCGACGTAAACAACAGACTGACAGCTACAAAATGAGACCAAAATTTTGATAATCGAATGGAAATTGTGGCTACAGTGAACGATGAAAGCCAGAGGTCGGACAAGGAAATTTACGTATTTTAGACAAATACATGTCTATGCCTCCTAAGCGTCATAAAAATTAGAATTTTCATGCAAATTACTACATATTTGCACTTGACGCAAACTAAACAAACGCAACTATAAGATAAGACCAAAATTTCAACAATCGGATTAAAATTACGGGCACAGTAAGCAATCAAAGCTGAAAATCTGCACAAAAACTGCACGTGTTCTAGAAACAGCAGTTTCTAGATATTTTGCCTAAAACATGTTCCGACCATCAAAACACTAGTTTGGGTTAAGCTTTTCAATAAAAACGTAAAAACGTGAAATTCGCACGTTTAAGGGGAGAAAAAGCCATTTAAAGTTTTGGGGAGTTGACACGTGAAAAATGGGGATTTTTCTGGCTTTCAACCACTAAACCCACCCTTAAACTTTTGTCAAATACCACAAATTTATACTTTTTGGAAAACTCAGACGCTGATCTATTCATTAACACCAAAATATAGCACATCGGTTGAAAAATCAAGCCACAGCAATGCCGTAAAGGGAAAAAGTTTCCATAACCTGCCCCCAAAAATATAAGGAACCTTATAAAAATTAGTATTCTTATGAAAAGTACTACAAATTTGTATTCGACGTAAACAACAGACTGACAGCTACAAAATGAGACCAAAATTTTGATAATCGAATGGAAATTGTGGCTACAGTGAACGATGAAAGCCAGAGGTCGGACAAGGAAATTTACGTATTTTAGACAAATACATGTCTATGCCTCCTAAGCGTCATAAAAATTAGAATTTTCATGCAAATTACTACATATTTGCACTTGACGCAAACTAAACAAACGCAACTATAAGATAAGACCAAAATTTCAACAATCGGATTAAATTACGGGCACAGTAAGCAATCAAAGCTGAAAATCTGCACAAAAACTGCACGTGTTCTAGACACAGCAATTTCTAGATATTTTGCCTAAAACATGTTCCGACCATCAAAACACTAGTTTGGGTTAAACTTTTCAATAAAAACGTAAAAACGCCAAATTCGCACGTTTAAGGGGAGAAAAAGCCATTTAAAGTTTTGGGGAGTTGACACGTGAAAAATGGGGATTTTTCTGGCTTTCAACCACTAAGCCCGGCCTTAAACTTTTGCCAAATACCACAAATTTATACTTTTTGGAAAATTCAGACGCTGATCTATTCATTAACACCAAAATATAGCACATCGGTTGAAAAATCAAGCCACAGCAATGCCGTAAAGGGAAAAAGTTTCCATAACCTGCCTCCAAAAATATAAGGAACCTCATAAAAATTAGTATTCTTATGAAAAGTACTACAAATTTGTATTCGACGTAAACAACAGACTGACAGCTACAAAATGAGACCAAAATTTTGATAATCGAATGGAAATTGTGGCTACAGTGAACGATGAAAGCCAGAGGTCGGACAAGGAAATTTACGTATTTTAGACAAATACATGTCTATGCCTCCTAAGCGTCATAAAAATTAGTATTTTCATGCAAATTACTACATATTTGCACTTGACGCAAACTAAACAAACGCAACTATAAGATAAGACCAAAATTTCAACAATCGGATTAAAATTACGGGCACAGTAAGCAATCAAAGCTGAAAATCTGCACAAAAACTGCACGTGTTCTAGAAACAGCAATTTCTAGATATTTTGCCTAAAACATGTTCCGACCATCAAAACACGAGTTTGGGTTAAGCTTTTCAATAAAAACGTAAAAACGCCAAATTCGCACGTTTAAGGGGAGAAAAAGCCATTTAAAGTTTTGGGGAGTTGACACGTGAAATATGGGGATTTGTCTGGCTTTCAACCACTAAACCCACCCTTAAACTTTTGCCAAATACCACAAATTTATACTTTTTGGAAAACTCAGACGCTGATCTATTCATTAACACCAAAATATAGCACATCGGTTGAAAAATCAAGCCACAGCAATGCCGTAAAGGGAAAAAGTTTCCATAACCTGCCCCCAAAAATATAAGGAACCTTATAAAAATTAGTATTCTTATGAAAAGTACTACAAATTTGTATTCGACGTAAACAACAGACTGACAGCTACAAAATGAGACCAAAATTTTGATAATCGAATGGAAATTGTGGCTACAGTGAACGATGAAAGCCAGAGGTCGGACAAGGAAATTTACGTATTTTAGACAAATACATGTCTATGCCTCCTAAGCGTCATAAAAATTAGTATTTTCATGCAAATTACTACATATTTGCACTTGACGCAAACTAAACAAACGCAACTATAAGATAAGACCAAAATTTCAACAATCGGATTAAAATTACGGGCACAGTAAGCAATCAAAGCTGAAAATCTGCACAAAAACTGCACGTGTTCTAGAAACAGCAATTTCTAGATATTTTGCCTAAAACATGTTCCGACCATCAAAACACTAGTTTGGGTTAAGCTTTTCAATAAAAACGTAAAAACGCCAAATTCGCACGTTTAAGGGGAGAAAAAGCCATTTAAAGTTTTGGGGAGTTGACACGTGAAATATGGGGATTTTTCTGGCTTTCAACCACTAAACCCACCCTTAAACCCAAATACCACAAATTTATACTTTTTGGAAAATTCAGACACTGATCTATTCATTAACACCAAAATATAGCACATCGGTTGAAAAATCAAGCCACAGCAATGCCGTAAAGGGAAAAA
This sequence comes from Odontomyia ornata, assembly GCA_963969285.1. Lineage (NCBI taxonomy): Eukaryota > Metazoa > Arthropoda > Insecta > Diptera > Stratiomyidae > Odontomyia > Odontomyia ornata. Next base: position 39,739,566 of record OZ017739.1, read on the forward strand.
GTTTCCATAACCTGCCTCCAAAAATATAAGGAACCTCATAAAAATTAGTATTCTTATGAAAAGTACTACAAATTTGTATTCGACGTAAACAACAGACTGACAGCTACAAAATGAGACCAAAATTTTGATAATCGAATGGAAATTGTGGCTACAGTGAACGATGAAAGCCAGAGGTCGGACAAGGAAATTTACGTATTTTAGACAAATACATGTCTATGCCTCCTAAGCGTCATAAAAATTAGTATTTTCATGCAAATTACTACATATTTGCACTTGACGCAAACTAAACAAACGCAACTATAAGATAAGACCAAAATTTCAACAATCGGATTAAAATTACGGGCACAGTAAGCAATCAAAGCTGAAAATCTGCACAAAAACTGCACGTGTTCTAGAAACAGCAATTTCTAGATATTTTGCCTAAAACATGTTCCGACCATCAAAACACTAGTTTGGGTTAAGCTTTTCAATAAAAACGTAAAAACGCCAAATTCGCACGTTTAAGGGGAGAAAAAGCCATTTAAAGTTTTGGGGAGTTTACACGTGAAAAATGGGGATTTTTCTGGCTTTCAACCAGTAAACCCACCCTTAAACTTTTGCCAAATACCACAAATTTATACTTTTTGGAAAACTCAGACGCTGATCTATTCATTAACACCAAAATATAGCACATCGGTTGAAAAATCAAGCCACAGCAATGCCGTAAAGGGAAAAAGTTTCCATAACCTGCCCCCAAAAATATAAGGAACCTTATAAAAATTAGTATTCTTATGAAAAGTACTACAAATTTGTATTCGACGTAAACAACAGACTGACAGCTACAAAATGAGACCAAAATTTTGATAATCGAATGGAAATTGTGGCTACAGTGAACGATGAAAGCCAGAGGTCGGACAAGGAAATTTACGTATTTTAGACAAATACATGTCTATGCCTCCTAAGCGTCATAAAAATTAGTATTTTCATGCAAATTACTACATATTTGCACTTGACGCAAACTAAGCAAACGCAACTATAAGATAAGACCAAAATTTCAACAATCGGATTAAAATTACGGGCACAGCAAGCAATCAAAGCTGAAAATCTGCACGAAAACTGCACGTGTTCTAGAAACAGCAATTTCTAGATATTTTGCCTAAAACATGTTCCGACCATCAAAACACTAGTTTGGGTTAAGCTTTTCAATAAAAACGTAAAAACGCCAAATTCGCACGTTTAAGGGGAGAAAAAGCCATTTAAAGTTTTGGGGAGTTGACACGTGAAAAATGGGGATTTTTCTGGCTTTCAACCACTAAACCCACCCTTAAACTTTTGCCAAATACCACAAATTTATACTTTTTGGAAAACTCAGACGCTGATCTATTCATTAACACCAAAATATAGCACATCGGTTGAAAAATCAAGCCACAGCAATGCCGTAAAGGGAAAAAGTTTCCATAACCTGCCCCCAAAAATATAAAGAACCTTATAAAAATTAGTATTCTTATGAAAAGTACTACAAATTTGTATTCGACGTAAACAACAGACTGACAGCTACAAAATGACACCAAAATTTTGATAATCGAATGGAAATTATGGCTACAGTGAACGATGAAAGCCAGAGGTCGGACAAGGAAATTTACGTATTTTAGACAAATACATGTCTATGCCTCCTAAGCGTCATAAAAATTAGAATTTTCATGCAAATTACTACATATTTGCACTTGACGCAAACTAAACAAACGCAACTATAAGATAAGACCAAAATTTCAACAATCGGATTAAAATTACGGGCACAGTAAGCAATCAAAGCTGAAAATCTGCACAAAAACTGCACGTGTTCTAGAAACAGCAATTTCTAGATATTTTGCCTAAAACATGTTCCGACCATCAAAACACTAGTTTGGGTTAAGCTTTTCAATAAAAACGTAAAAACGCGAAATTCGCACGTTTAAGGGGAGAAAAAGCCATTTAAAGTTTTGGGGAGTTGACACGTGAAAAATGGGGATTTTTCTGGCTTTCAACCACTAAACCCACCCTTAAACTTTTGCCAAATACCACAAATTTATACTTTTTGGAAAATTCAGACGCTGATCTATTCATTAACTGGAAACTATAGCACATCGGTTGAAAAATCAAGCCACAGCAATGCCGTAAAGGGAAAAAGTTTCCATAACCTGCCCCCCAAAAATATAAGGAACCTTATAAAAATTAGTATTCTTATGAAAAGTACTACAAATTTGTATTCGACGTAAACAACAGACTGACAGCTACAAAATGAGACCAAAATTTTGATAATCGAATGGAAATTGTGGCTACAGTGAACGATGAAAGCCAGAGGTCGGACAAGGAAATTTACGTATTTTAGACAAATACATGTCTATGCCTCCTAAGCGTCATAAAAATTAGAATTTTCATGCAAATTACTACATATTTGCACTTGACGCAAACTAAACAAATGCAACTATAAGATAAGACCAAAATTTCAACAATCGAATTAAAATTACGGGCACAGTAAGCAATCAAAGCTGAAAATCTGCACAAAAACTGCACGTGTTCTAGAAACAGCAATTTCTAGATATTTTGCCTAAAACATGTTCCGACCATCAAAACACTAGTTTGGGTTAAGCTTTTCAATAAAAACGTAAAAACGCGAAATTCGCACGTTTAAGGGGAGAAAAAGCCATTTAAAGTTTTGGGGAGTTGACACGTGAAAAATGGGGATTTTTCTGGCTTTCAACCACTAAACCCACCCTTAAACTTTTGCCAAATACCACAAATTTATACTTTTTGGAAAATTCAGACGCTGATCTATTCATTAACTGGAAACTATAGCACATCGGTTGAAAAATCAAGCCACAGCAATGCCGTAAAGGGAAAAAGTTTCCATAACCTGCCCCCCAAAAATATAAGGAACCTTATAAAAATTAGTATTCTTATGAAAAGTACTACAAATTTGTATTCGACGTAAACAACAGACTGACAGCTACAAAATGAGACCGAAATTTTGATAATCGAATGGAAATTGTGGCTACAGTGAACGATGAAAGCCAGAGGTCGGACAAATTACTACATGCTTCCTAAGCGTCATAAAAATTAGTATTTTCATGCAAATTACTACATATTTGCACTTGACGCAAACTAAACAAACGCAACTATAAGATAAGACCAAAATTTCAACAATCGGATTAAAATTACGGGCACAGTAAGCAATCAAAGCTGAAAATCTGCACAAAAACTGCACGTGTTCTAGAAACAGCAATTTCTAGATATTTTGCCTAAAACATGTTCCGACCATCAAAACACTAGTTTGGGTCAAGCTTTTCAATAAAAACGTAAAAACGCCAAATTCGCACGTTTAAGGGGAGAAAAAGCCATTTAAAGTTTTGGGGAGTTGACACGTGAAATATGGGGATTTTTCTGGCTTTCAACCACTAAACCCGGCCTTAAACTTTTGCCAAATACCACAAATTTATACTTTTTGGAAAATTCAGACGCTGATCTATTCATTAACACCAAAATATAGCACATCGGTTGAAAAATCAAGCCACAGCAATGCCGTAAAGGGAAAAAGTTTCCATAACCTGCCCCCAAAAATATAAGGAACCTTATAAAAATTAGCATTCTTATGAAAAGTACTACAAATTTGTATTCGACGTAAACAACAGACTGACAGCTACAAAATGAGACCAAAATTTTGATAATCGAATGGAGATTGTGGCTACAGTAAACGATGAAAGCTAGAGGTCAGACAAGGAAATTTACGCATTTTAGACAAATACAGGTCTATGCCTCCTAAGCGTAATAAAAATTAGTATTTTCATGCAAATTACTACATATTTGCACTTGACGCAAACTAAACAAACGCAACTATAAGATAAGACCAAAATTTCAACAATCGGATTAAAATTACGGGCACAGTAAGCAATCAAAGCTGAAAATCTGCACAAAAACTGCACGTGTTCTAGAAACAGCAGTTTCTAGATATTTTGCCTAAAACATGTTCCGACCATCAAAACACTAGTTTGGGTTAAGCTTTTCAATAAAAACGTAAAAACGCGAAATTCGCACGTTTAAGGGGAGAAAAAGCCATTTAAAGTTTTGGGGAGTTGACACGTGAAAAATGGGGATTTTTCTGGCTTTCAACCACTCAACCCACCTTTAAACCCAAATACCACAAATTTATACCTTTTGGAAAATTCAGACGCTGATCTGTTTATTAACATCAAAATATAGCACATCGGTTGAAAAATCAAGCCACAGCAATGCCGTAAAGGGAAAAAGTTTCCATAACCTGCCCCCAAAAATATAAGGAACCTTATAAAAATTAGTATTCTTATGAAAAGTACTACAAATTTGTATTCGACGTAAACAACAGACTGACAGCTACAAAATGACACCAAAATTTTGATAATCGAATGGAAATTATGGCTACAGTGAACGATGAAAGCCAGAGGTCGGACAAGGAAATTTACGTATTTTAGACAAATACATGTCTATGCCTCCTAAGCGTCATAAAAATTAGAATTTTCATGCAAATTACTAAATATTTGCACTTGACGCAAACTAAGCAAACGCAACTATAAGATAAGACCAAAATTTCAACAATCGGATTAAAATTACGGGCACAGCAAGCAATCAAAGCTGAAAATCTGCACGAAAACTGCACGTGTTCTAGAAACAGCAATTTCTAGATATTTTGCCTAAAACATGTTCCGACCATCAAAACACTAGTTTGGGTTAAGCTTTTCAATAAAAACGTAAAAACGCCAAATTCGCACGTTTAAGGGGAGAAAAAGCCATTTAAAGTTTTGGGGAGTTGACACGTGAAAAATGGGGATTTTTCTGGCTTTCAACCACTAAACCCACCCTTAAACTTTTGCCAAATACCACAAATTTATACTTTTTGGAAAATTCAGACGCTGATCTATTCATTAACACCAAAATATAGCACATCGGTTGAAAAATCAAGCCACAGCAATGCCGTAAAGGGAAAAAGTTTCCATAACCTGCCCCCAAAAATATAAGGAACCTTATAAAAATTAGTATTCTTATGAAAAGTACTACAAATTTGTATTCGACGTAAACAACAGACTGACAGCTACAAAATGAGACCAAAATTTTGATAATCGAATGGAAATTATGGCTACAGTGAACGGTGAAAGCCAGAGGTCGGACAAGGAAATTTACGTATTTTAGACAAATACATGTCTATGCCTCCTAAGCGTCATAAAAATTAGTATTTTCATGCAAATTACTACATATTTGCACTTGACGCAAACTAAACAAACGCAACTATAAGATAAGACCAAAATTTCAACAATCGGATTAAAATTACGGGCACAGTAAGCAATCAAAGCTGAAAATCTGCACAAAAACTGCACGTGTTCTAGAAACAGCAATTTCTAGATATTTTGCCTAAAACATGTTCCGACCATCAAAACACTAGTTTGGGTTAAGCTTTTCAATAAAAACGTAAAAACGCCAAATTCGCACGTTTAAGGGGAGAAAAAGCCATTTAAAGTTTTGGGGAGTTTACACGTGAAAAATGGGGATTTTTCTGGCTTTCAACCAGTAAACCCACCCTTAAACTTTTGCCAAATACCACAAATTTATACTTTTTGGAAAACTCAGACGCTGATCTATTCATTAACACCAAAATATAGCACATCGGTTGAAAAATCAAGCCACAGCAATGCCGTAAAGGGAAAAAGTTTCCATAACCTGCCTCCAAAAATATAAGGAACCTCATAAAAATTAGTATTCTTATGAAAAGTACTACAAATTTGTATTCGACGTAAACAACAGACTGACAGCTACAAAATGAGACCAAAATTTTGATAATCGAATGGAAATTGTGGCTACAGTGAACGATGAAAGCCAGAGGTCGGACAAGGAAATTTACGTATTTTAGACAAATACATGTCTATGCCTCCTAAGCGTCATAAAAATTAGTATTTTCATGCAAATTACTACATATTTGCACTTGACGCAAACTAAACAAACGCAACTATAAGATAAGACCAAAATTTCAACAATCGGATTAAAATTACGGGCACAGTAAGCAATCAAAGCTGAAAATCTGCACAAAAACTGCACGTGTTCTAGAAACAGCAATTTCTAGATATTTTGCCTAAAACATGTTCCGACCATCAAAACACTAGTTTGGGTTAAGCTTTTCAATAAAAACGTAAAAACGCCAAATTCGCACGTTTAAGGGGAGAAAAAGCCATTTAAAGTTTTGGGGAGTTTACACGTGAAAAATGGGGATTTTTCTGGCTTTCAACCAGTAAACCCACCCTTAAACTTTTGCCAAATACCACAAATTTATACTTTTTGGAAAACTCAGACGCTGATCTATTCATTAACACCAAAATATAGCACATCGGTTGAAAAATCAAGCCACAGCAATGCCGTAAAGGGAAAAAGTTTCCATAACCTGCCCCCAAAAATATAAGGAACCTTATAAAAATTAGTATTCTTATGAAAAGTACTACAAATTTGTATTCGACGTAAACAACAGACTGACAGCTACAAAATGAGACCAAAATTTTGATAATCGAATGGAAATTGTGGCTACAGTGAACGATGAAAGCCAGAGGTCGGACAAGGAAATTTACGTATTTTAGACAAATACATGTCTATGCCTCCTAAGCGTCATAAAAATTAGTATTTTCATGCAAATTACTACATATTTGCACTTGACGCAAACTAAGCAAACGCAACTATAAGATAAGACCAAAATTTCAACAATCGGATTAAAATTACGGGCACAGCAAGCAATCAAAGCTGAAAATCTGCACGAAAACTGCACGTGTTCTAGAAACAGCAATTTCTAGATATTTTGCCTAAAACATGTTCCGACCATCAAAACACTAGTTTGGGTTAAGCTTTTCAATAAAAACGTAAAAACGCCAAATTCGCACGTTTAAGGGGAGAAAAAGCCATTTAAAGTTTTGGGGAGTTGACACGTGAAAAATGGGGATTTTTCTGGCTTTCAACCACTAAACCCACCCTTAAACTTTTGCCAAATACCACAAATTTATACTTTTTGGAAAACTCAGACGCTGATCTATTCATTAACACCAAAATATAGCACATCGGTTGAAAAATCAAGCCACAGCAATGCCGTAAAGGGAAAAAGTTTCCATAACCTGCCCCCAAAAATATAAAGAACCTTATAAAAATTAGTATTCTTATGAAAAGTACTACAAATTTGTATTCGACGTAAACAACAGACTGACAGCTACAAAATGACACCAAAATTTTGATAATCGAATGGAAATTATGGCTACAGTGAACGATGAAAGCCAGAGGTCGGACAAGGAAATTTACGTATTTTAGACAAATACATGTCTATGCCTCCTAAGCGTCATAAAAATTAGAATTTTCATGCAAATTACTACATATTTGCACTTGACGCAAACTAAACAAACGCAACTATAAGATAAGACCAAAATTTCAACAATCGGATTAAAATTACGGGCACAGTAAGCAATCAAAGCTGAAAATCTGCACAAAAACTGCACGTGTTCTAGAAACAGCAATTTCTAGATATTTTGCCTAAAACATGTTCCGACCATCAAAACACTAGTTTGGGTTAAGCTTTTCAATAAAAACGTAAAAACGCGAAATTCGCACGTTTAAGGGGAGAAAAAGCCATTTAAAGTTTTGGGGAGTTGACACGTGAAAAATGGGGATTTTTCTGGCTTTCAACCACTAAACCCACCCTTAAACTTTTGCCAAATACCACAAATTTATACTTTTTGGAAAATTCAGACGCTGATCTATTCATTAACTGGAAACTATAGCACATCGGTTGAAAAATCAAGCCACAGCAATGCCGTAAAGGGAAAAAGTTTCCATAACCTGCCCCCCAAAAATATAAGGAACCTTATAAAAATTAGTATTCTTATGAAAAGTACTACAAATTTGTATTCGACGTAAACAACAGACTGACAGCTACAAAATGAGACCAAAATTTTGATAATCGAATGGAAATTGTGGCTACAGTGAACGATGAAAGCCAGAGGTCGGACAAGGAAATTTACGTATTTTAGACAAATACATGTCTATGCCTCCTAAGCGTCATAAAAATTAGAATTTTCATGCAAATTACTACATATTTGCACTTGACGCAAACTAAACAAATGCAACTATAAGATAAGACCAAAATTTCAACAATCGGATTAAAATTACGGGCACAGTAAGCAATCAAAGCTGAAAATCTGCACAAAAACTGCACGTGTTCTAGAAACAGCAATTTCTAGATATTTTGCCTAAAACATGTTCCGACCATCAAAACACTAGTTTGGGTTAAGCTTTTCAATAAAAACGTAAAAACGCGAAATTCGCACGTTTAAGGGGAGAAAAAGCCATTTAAAGTTTTGGGGAGTTGACACGTGAAAAATGGGGATTTTTCTGGCTTTCAACCACTAAACCCACCCTTAAACTTTTGCCAAATACCACAAATTTATACTTTTTGGAAAATTCAGACGCTGATCTATTCATTAACTGGAAACTATAGCACATCGGTTGAAAAATCAAGCCACAGCAATGCCGTAAAGGGAAAAAGTTTCCATAACCTGCCCCCCAAAAATATAAGGAACCTTATAAAAATTAGTATTCTTATGAAAAGTACTACAAATTTGTATTCGACGTAAACAACAGACTGACAGCTACAAAATGAGACCGAAATTTTGATAATCGAATGGAAATTGTGGCTACAGTGAACGATGAAAGCCAGAGGTCGGACAAATTACTACATGCTTCCTAAGCGTCATAAAAATTAGTATTTTCATGCAAATTACTACATATTTGCACTTGACGCAAACTAAACAAACGCAACTATAAGATAAGACCAAAATTTCAACAATCGGATTAAAATTACGGGCACAGTAAGCAATCAAAGCTGAAAATCTGCACAAAAACTGCACGTGTTCTAGAAACAGCAATTTCTAGATATTTTGCCTAAAACATGTTCCGACCATCAAAACACTAGTTTGGGTCAAGCTTTTCAATAAAAACGTAAAAACGCCAAATTCGCACGTTTAAGGGGAGAAAAAGCCATTTAAAGTTTTGGGGAGTTGACACGTGAAATATGGGGATTTTTCTGGCTTTCAACCACTAAACCCGGCCTTAAACTTTTGCCAAATACCACAAATTTATACTTTTTGGAAAATTCAGACGCTGATCTATTCATTAACACCAAAATATAGCACATCGGTTGAAAAATCAAGCCACAGCAATGCCGTAAAGGGAAAAAGTTTCCATAACCTGCCCCCAAAAATATAAGGAACCTTATAAAAATTAGCATTCTTATGAAAAGTACTACAAATTTGTATTCGACGTAAACAACAGACTGACAGCTACAAAATGAGACCAAAATTTTGATAATCGAATGGAAATTGTGGCTACAGTAAACGATGAAAGCTAGAGGTCAGACAAGGAAATTTACGCATTTTAGACAAATACAGGTCTATGCCTCCTAAGCGTAATAAAAATTAGTATTTTCATGCAAATTACTACATATTTGCACTTGACGCAAACTAAACAAACGCAACTATAAGATAAGACCAAAATTTCAACAATCGGATTAAAATTACGGGCACAGTAAGCAATCAAAGCTGAAAATCTGCACAAAAACTGCACGTGTTCTAGAAACAGCAGTTTCTAGATATTTTGCCTAAAACATGTTCCGACCATCAAAACACTAGTTTGGGTTAAGCTTTTCAATAAAAACGTAAAAACGCGAAATTCGCACGTTTAAGGGGAGAAAAAGCCATTTAAAGTTTTGGGGAGTTGACACGTGAAAAATGTGGATTTTTCTGGCTTTCAACCACTCAACCCACCTTTAAACCCAAATACCACAAATTTATACCTTTTGGAAAATTCAGACGCTGATCTGTTTATTAACATCAAAATATAGCACATCGGTTGAAAAATCAAGCCACAGCAATGCCGTAAAGGGAAAAAGTTTCCATAACTTGCCCCCAAAAATATAAGGAACCTTATAAAAACTAGTATTCTTATGAAAAGTACTACAAATTTGTATTCGACGTAAACAACAGACTGACAGCTACAAAATGAGACCAAAATTTTGATAATCGAATGGAAATTGTGGCTACAGTAAACGATGAAAGCTAGAGGTCAGACAAGGAAATTTACGCATTTTAGACAAATACAGGTCTATGCCTCCTAAGCGTAATAAAAATTAGTATTTTCATGCAAATTACTACATATTTGCACTTGACGCAAACTAAGCAAACGCAACTATAAGATAAGACCAAAATTTCAACAATCGGATTAAAATTACGGGCACAGCAAGCAATCAAAGCTGAAAATCTGCACGAAAACTGCACGTGTTCTAGAAACAGCAATTTCTAGATATTTTGCCTAAAACATGTTCCGACCATCAAAACACTAGTTTGGGTTAAGCTTTTCAATAAAAACGTAAAAACGCCAAATTCGCACGTTTAAGGGGAGAAAAAGCCATTTAAAGTTTTGGGGAGTTAACACGTGAAAAATGGGGATTTTTCTGGCTTTCAACCACTAAACCCACCCTTAAACTTTTGCCAAATACCACAAATTTATACTTTTTGGAAAATTCAGACGCTGATCTATTCATTAACACCAAAATATAGCACATCGGTTGAAAAATCAAGCCACAGCAATGCCGTAAAGGGAAAAAGTTTCCATAACCTGCCCCCAAAAATATAAGGAACCTTATAAAAATTAGTATTCTTATGAAAAGTACTACAAATTTGTATTCGACGTAAACAACAGACTGACAGCTACCAAATGAGACCAAAATTTTGATAATCGAATGGAAATTATGGCTACAGTGAACGGTGAAAGCCAGAGGTCGGACAAGGAAATTTACGTATTTTAGACAAATACATGTCTATGCCTCCTAAGCGTCATAAAAATTAGTATTTTCATGCAAATTACTACATATTTGCACTTGACGCAAACTAAACAAACGCAACTATAAGATAAGACCAAAATTTCAACAATCGGATTAAAATTACGGGCACAGTAAGCAATCAAAGCTGAAAATCTGCACAAAAACTGCACGTGTTCTAGAAACAGCAATTTCTAGATATTTTGCCTAAAACATGTTCCGACCATCAAAACACTAGTTTGGGTTAAACTTTTCAATAAAAACGTAAAAACGCCAAATTCGCACGTTTAAGGGGAGAAAAAGCCATTTAAAGTTTTGGGGAGTTGACACGTGAAAAATGGGGATTTTTCTGGCTTTCAACCACTAAACCCACCTTTAAACCCAAATACCACAAATTTATACTTTTTGGAAAATTCAGACGCTGATCTATTCATTAACACCAAAATATAGCACATCGGTTGAAAAATCAAGCCACAGCAATGCCGTAAAGGGAAAAAGTTTCCATAACTTGCCCCCAAAAATATAAGGAACCTTATAAAAACTAGTATTCTTATGAAAAGTACTACAAATTTGTATTCGACGTAAACAACAGACTGACAGCTACAAAATGAGACCAAAATTTTGATAATCGAATGGAAATTGTGGCTACAGTGAACGATGAAAGCCAGAGGTCGGACAAGGAAATTTACGTATTTTAGACAAATACATGTCTATGCCTCCTAAGCGTCATAAAAATTAGTATTTTCATGCAAATTACTACATATTTGCACTTGACGCAAACTAAACAAACGCAACTACGAGTATAAGATAAGACCAAAATTTCAACAATCGGATTAAAATTACGGGCACAGTAAGCAATCAAAGCTGAAAATCTGCACAAAAACTGCACGTGTTCTAGAAACAGCAATTTCTAGATATTTTGCCTAAAACATGTTCCGACCATCAAAACACTAGTTTGGGTTAAGCTTTTCAATAAAAACGTAAAAACGCCAAATTCGCACGTTTAAGGGGAGAAAAAGCCATTTAAAGTTTTGGGGAGTTGACACGTGAAAAATGGGGATTTTTCTGGCTTTCAACCACTAAACCCACCCTTAAACTTTTGCCAAATACCACAAATTTATACTTTTTGGATAACTCAGACGCTGATCTATTCATTAACACCAAAATATAGCACATCGGTTGAAAAATCAAGCCACAGCAATGCCGTAAAGGGAAAAAGATTCCATAACCTGCCCCCAAAAATATAAGGAACCTTATAAAAATTAGTATTCTTATGAAAAGTACTACAAATTTGTATTCGACGTAAACAACAGACTGACACCTACAAAATTACACCAAAATTTTGATAATCGAATGGAAATTATGGCTACAGTGAACGATGAAAGCCAGAGGTCGGACAAGGAAATTTACGTATTTTAGACAAATACATGTCTATGCCTCCTAAGCGTCATAAAAATTAGAATTTTCATGCAAATTACTACATATTTGCACTTGACGCAAACTAAACAAACGCAACTATAAGATAAGACCAAAATTTCAACAATCGGATTAAAATTACGGGCAAAGTAAGCAATCAAAGCTGAAAATCTGCACAAAAACTGCACGTGTTCTAGAAACAGCAATTTCTAGATATTTTGCCTAAAACATGTTCCGACCATCAAAACACTAGTTTGGGTTAAGCTTTTCAATAAAAACGTAAAAACGCCAAATTCGCACGTTTAAGGGGAGAAAAAGCCATTTAAAGTTTTGGGGAGTTGACACGTGAAAAATGGGGATTTTTCTGGCTTTCAACCACTAAACCCACCCTTAAACTTTTGCCAAATACCACAAATTTATACTTTTTGGAAAATTCAGACGCTGATCTATTCATTAACACCAAAATATAGCACATCGGTTGAAAAATCAAGCCACAGCAATGCCGTAAAGGGAAAAAGTTTCCATAACCTGCCCCCAAAAATATAAGGAACCTTATAAAAATTAGTATTCTTATGAAAAGTACTACAAATTTGTATTCGACGTAAACAACAGACTGACAGCTACAAAATGACACCAAAATTTTGATAATCGAATGGAAATTATGGCTACAGTGAACGATGAAAGCCAGAGGTCGGACAAGGAAATTTACGTATTTTAGACAAATACATGTCTATGCCTCCTAAGCGTCATAAAAATTAGAATTTTCATGCAAATTACTACATATTTGCACTTGACGCAAACTAAACAAACGCAACTATAAGATAAGACCAAAATTTCAACAATCGGATTAAAATTACGGGCACAGTAAGCAATCAAAGCTGAAAATCTGCACAAAAACTGCACGTGTTCTAGAAACAGCAATTTCTAGATATTTTGCCTAAAACATGTTCCGACCATCAAAACACTAGTTTGGGTTAAGCTTTTCAATAAAAACGTAAAAACGCCAAATTCGCACGTTTAAGGGGAGAAAAAGCCATTTAAAGTTTTGGGGAGTTGACACGTGAAAAATGGGGATTTTTCTGGCTTTCAACCACTAAACCCACCCTTAAACTTTTGCCAAATACCACAAATTTATACTTTTTGGAAAATTCAGACGCTGATCTATTCATTAACTGGAAACTATAGCACATCGGTTGAAAAATCAAGCCACAGCAATGCCGTAAAGGGAAAAAGTTTCCATAACCTGCCCCCCAAAAATATAAGGAACCTTATAAAAATTAGTATTCTTATGAAAAGTACTACAAATTTGTATTCGACGTAAACAACAGACTGACAGCTACAAAATGAGACCGAAATTTTGATAATCGAATGGAAATTGTGGCTACAGTGAACGATGAAAGCCAGAGGTCGGACAAATTACTACATGCTTCCTAAGCGTCATAAAAATTAGTATTTTCATGCAAATTACTACATATTTGCACTTGACGCAAACTAAACAAACGCAACTATAAGATAAGACCAAAATTTCAACAATCGGATTAAAATTACGGGCACAGTAAGCAATCAAAGCTGAAAATCTGCACAAAAACTGCACGTGTTCTAGAAACAGCAATTTCTAGATATTTTGCCTAAAACATGTTCCGACCATCAAAACACTAGTTTGGGTCAAGCTTTTCAATAAAAACGTAAAAACGCCAAATTCGCACGTTTAAGGGGAGAAAAAGCCATTTAAAGTTTTGGGGAGTTGACACGTGAAATATGGGGATTTTTCTGGCTTTCAACCACTAAACCCACCCTTAAACTTTTGCCAAATACCACAAATTTATACTTTTTGGAAAATTCAGACGCTGATCTATTCATTAACACCAAAATATAGCACATCGGTTGAAAAATCAAGCCACAGCAATGCCGTAAAGGGAAAAAGTTTCCATAACCTGCCCCCAAAAATATAAGGAACCTTATAAAAATTAGCATTCTTATGAAAAGTACTACAAATTTGTATTCGACGTAAACAACAGACTGACAGCTACAAAATGAGACCAAAATTTTGATAATCGAATGGAAATTGTGGCTACAGTAAACGATGAAAGCTAGAGGTCAGACAAGGAAATTTACGCATTTTAGACAAATACAGGTCTATGCCTCCTAAGCGTAATAAAAATTAGTATTTTCATGCAAATTACTACATATTTGCACTTGACGCAAACTAAACAAACGCAACTATAAGATAAGACCAAAATTTCAACAATCGGATTAAAATTACGGGCACAGTAAGCAATCAAAGCTGAAAATCTGCACAAAAACTGCACGTGTTCTAGAAACAGCAGTTTCTAGATATTTTGCCTAAAACATGTTCCGACCATCAAAACACTAGTTTGGGTTAAGCTTTTCAATAAAAACGTAAAAACGCCAAATTCGCACGTTTAAGGGGAGAAAAAGCCATTTAAAGTTTTGGGGAGTTGACACGTGAAAAATGGGGATTTTTCTGGCTTTCAACCACTCAACCCACCTTTAAACCCAAATACCACAAATTTATACCTTTTGGAAAATTCAGACGCTGATCTGTTTATTAACATCAAAATATAGCACATCGGTTGAAAAATCAAGCCACAGCAATGCCGTAAAGGGAAAAAGTTTCCATAACTTGCCCCCAAAAATATAAGGAACCTTATAAAAACTAGTATTCTTATGAAAAGTACTACAAATTTGTATTCGACGTAAACAACAGACTGACAGCTACAAAATGAGACCAAAATTTTGATAATCGAATGGAAATTGTGGCTACAGTAAACGATGAAAGCTAGAGGTCAGACAAGGAAATTTACGCATTTTAGACAAATACAGGTCTATGCCTCCTAAGCGTAATAAAAATTAGTATTTTCATGCAAATTACTACATATTTGCACTTGACGCAAACTAAGCAAACGCAACTATAAGATAAGACCAAAATTTCAACAATCGGATTAAAATTACGGGCACAGCAAGCAATCAAAGCTGAAAATCTGCACGAAAACTGCACGTGTTCTAGAAACAGCAATTTCTAGATATTTTGCCTAAAACATGTTCCGACCATCAAAACACTAGTTTGGGTTAAGCTTTTCAATAAAAACGTAAAAACGCCAAATTCACACGTTTAAGGGGAGAAAAAGCCATTTAAAGTTTTGGGGAGTTGACACGTGAAAAATGGGGATTTTTCTGGCTTTCAACCACTAAACCCACCCTTAAACTTTTGCCAAATACCACAAATTTATACTTTTTGGAAAATTCAGACGCTGATCTATTCATTAACACCAAAATATAGCACATCGGTTGAAAAATCAAGCCACAGCAATGCCGTAAAGGGAAAAAGTTTCCATAACCTGCCCCCAAAAATATAAGGAACCTTATAAAAATTAGTATTCTTATGAAAAGTACTACAAATTTGTATTCGACGTAAACAACAGACTGACAGCTACAAAATGAGACCAAAATTTTGATAATCGAATGGAAATTATGGCTACAGTGAACGGTGAAAGCCAGAGGTCGGACAAGGAAATTTACGTATTTTAGACAAATACATGTCTATGCCTCCTAAGCGTCATAAAAATTAGTATTTTCATGCAAATTACTACATATTTGCACTTGACGCAAACTAAACAAACGCAACTATAAGATAAGACCAAAATTTCAACAATCGGATTAAAATTACGGGCACAGTAAGCAATCAAAGCTGAAAATCTGCACAAAAACTGCACGTGTTCTAGAAACAGCAATTTCTAGATATTTTGCCTAAAACATGTTCCGACCATCAAAACACTAGTTTGGGTTAAACTTTTCAATAAAAACGTAAAAACGCCAAATTCGCACGTTTAAGGGGAGAAAAAGCCATTTAAAGTTTTGGGGAGTTGACACGTGAAAAATGGGGATTTTTCTGGCTTTCAACCACTAAACCCACCTTTAAACCCAAATACCACAAATTTATACTTTTTGGAAAATTCAGACGCTGATCTATTCATTAACACCAAAATATAGCACATCGGTTGAAAAATCAAGCCACAGCAATGCCGTAAAGGGAAAAAGTTTCCATAACTTGCCCCCAAAAATATAAGGAACCTTATAAAAACTAGTATTCTTATGAAAAGTACTACAAATTTGTATTCGACGTAAACAACAGACTGACAGCTACAAAATGAGACCAAAATTTTGATAATCGAATGGAAATTGTGGCTACAGTGAACGATGAAAGCCAGAGGTCGGACAAGGAAATTTACGTATTTTAGACAAATACATGTCTATGCCTCCTAAGCGTAATAAAAATTAGTATTTTCATGCAAATTACTACATATTTGCACTTGACGCAAACTAAACAAACGCAACTACGAGTATAAGATAAGACCAAAATTTCAACAATCGGATTAAAATTACGGGCACAGTAAGCAATCAAAGCTGAAAATCTGCACAAAAACTGCACGTGTTCTAGAAACAGCAATTTCTAGATATTTTGCCTAAAACATGTTCCGACCATCAAAACACTAGTTTGGGTTAAGCTTTTCAATAAAAACGTAAAAACGCCAAATTCGCACGTTTAAGGGGAGAAAAAGCCATTTAAAGTTTTGGGGAGTTGACACGTGAAAAATGGGGATTTTTCTGGCTTTCAACCACTAAACCCACCCTTAAACTTTTGCCAAATACCACAAATTTATACTTTTTGGAAAATTCAGACGCTGATCTATTCATTAACACCAAAATATAGCACATCGGTTGAAAAATCAAGCCACAGCAATGCCGTAAAGGGAAAAAGTTTCCATAACCTGCCCCCAAAAATACAAGGAACCTTATAAAAATTAGTATTCTTATGAAAAGTACTACGAATTTGTATTCGACGTAAACAACAGACTGACACCTACAAAATTACACCAAAATTTTGATAATCGAATGGAAATTATGGCTACAGTGAACGATGAAAGCCAGAGGTCGGACAAGGAAATTTACGTATTTTAGACAAATACATGTCTATGCCTCCTAAGCGTCATAAAAATTAGAATTTTCATGCAAATTACTACATATTTGCACTTGACGCAAACTAAACAAACGCAACTATAAGATAAGACCAAAATTTCAACAATCGGATTAAAATTACGGGCAAAGTAAGCAATCAAAGCTGAAAATCTGCACAAAAACTGCACGTGTTCTAGAAACAGCAATTTCTAGATATTTTGCCTAAAACATGTTCCGACCATCAAAACACTAGTTTGGGTTAAGCTTTTCAATAAAAACGTAAAAACGCCAAATTCGCACGTTTAAGGGGAGAAAAAGCCATTTAAAGTTTTGGGGAGTTGACACGTGAAAAATGGGGATTTTTCTGGCTTTCAACCACTAAACCCACCCTTAAACTTTTGCCAAATACCACAAATTTATACTTTTTGGAAAATTCAGACGCTGATCTATTCATTAACACCAAAATATAGCACATCGGTTGAAAAATCAAGCCACAGCAATGCCGTAAAGGGAAAAAGTTTCCATAACCTGCCCCCAAAAATACAAGGAACCTTATAAAAATTAGTATTCTTATGAAAAGTACTACGAATTTGTATTCGACGTAAACAACAGACTGACAGCTACAAAATGAGACCAAAATTTTGATAATCGAATGGAAATTGTGGCTACAGTGAACGATGAAAGCCAGAGGTCGGACAAAGAAAATTTACTTTTTTTAGACAAATACATGTATATGCCTCCTAAGCGTAATAAAAATTAGTATTTTCATGCAAATTACTACATATTTGCACTTGACGCAAACTAAACAAACGCAACTACGAGTATAAGATAAGACCAAAATTTCAACAATCGGATTAAAATTACGGGCACAGTAAGCAATCAAAGCTGAAAATCTGCACAAAAACTGCACGTGTTCTAGAAACAGCAATTTCTAAATATTTTGCCTAAAACATGTTCCGACCATCAAAACACTAGTTTGGGTTAAGCTTTTCAATAAAAACGTAAAAACGCCAAATTCGCACGTTTAAGGGGAGAAAAAGCCATTTAAAGTTTTGGGGAGTTGACACGTGAAAAATGGGGATTTTTCTGGCTTTCAACCACTAAACCCACCCTTAAACTTTTGCCAAATACCACAAATTTATACTTTTTGGATAACTCAGACGCTGATCTATTCATTAACACCAAAATATAGCACATCGGTTGAAAAATCAAGCCACAGCAATGCCGTAAAGGGAAAAAGTTTCCATAACCTGCCCCCAAAAATATAAGGAACCTTATAAAAATTAGTATTCTTATGAAAAGTACTACAAATTTGTATTCGACGTAAACAACAGACTGACAGCTACAAAATGACACCAAAATTTTGATAATCGAATGGAAATTATGGCTACAGTGAACGATGAAAGCCAGAGGTCGGACAAGGAAATTTACGTATTTTAGACAAATACATGTCTATGCCTCCTAAGCGTCATAAAAATTAGAATTTTCATGCAAATTACTACATATTTGCACTTGACGCAAACTAAACAAACGCAACTATAAGATAAGACCAAAATATCAACAATCGGATTAAAATTACGGGCACAGTAAGCAATCAAAGCTGAAAATCTGCACAAAAACTGCACGTGTTCTAGAAACAGCAATTTCTAGATATTTTGCCTAAAACATGTTCCGACCATCAAAACACTAGTTTGGGTTAAGCTTTTCAATAAAAACGTAAAAACGCCAAATTCGCACGTTTAAGGGGAGAAAAAGCCATTTAAAGTTTTGGGGAGTTGACACGTGAAAAATGGGGATTTTTCTGGCTTTCAACCACTAAACCCACCTTTAAACCCAAATACCACAAATTTATACTTTTTGGAAAATTCAGACGCTGATCTATTCATTAACACCAAAATATAGCACATCGGTTGAAAAATCAAGCCACAGCAATGCTGTAAAGGGAAAAAGTTTCCATAACCTGCCCCCAAAAATATAAGGAACCTTATAAAAATTAGTATTCTTATGAAAAGTACTACAAATTTGTATTCGACGTAAACAACAGACTGACAGCTACAAAATGACACCAAAATTTTGATAATCGAATGGAAATTATGGCTACAGTGAACGATGAAAGCCAGAGGTCGGACAAGGAAATTTACGTATTTTAGACAAATACATGTCTATGCCTCCTAAGCGTCATAAAAATTAGAATTTTCATGCAAATTACTACATATTTGCACTTGACGCAAACTAAACAAACGCAACTATAAGATAAGACCAAAATTTCAACAATCGGATTAAAATTACGGGCACAGTAAGCAATCAAAGCTGAAAATTTGCACAAAAACTGCACGTGTTCTAGAAACAGCAATTTCTAGATATTTTGCCTAAAGCATGTTCCGACCATCAAAACACTAGTTTGGGTTAAGCTTTTCAATAAAAACGTAAAAACGCAAAATTCGCACGTTTAAGGGGAGAAAAAGCCATTCAAAGTTTTGGGGAGTTGACACGTGAAATATGGGGATTTTTCTGGCTTTCAACCACTAAACCCACCCTTAAACTTTTGCCAAATACCACAAATTTATACTTTTTGGAAAACTCAGACGCTGATCTATTCATTAACACCAAAATATAGCACATCGGTTGAAAAATCAAGCCACAGCAATGCCGTAAAGGGAAAAAGTTTCCATAACCTGCCCCCAAAAATATAAGGAACCTTATAAACATTAGTATTCTTATGAAAAGTACTACAAATTTGTATTCGACGTAAACAACAGACTGACAGCTACAAAATGAGACCAAAATTTTGATAATCGAATGGAAATTATGGCTACATTGAACGATGAAAGCCAGAGGTCGGACAAGGAAATTTACGTATTTTAGACAAATGCATGTCTATGCCTCCTAAGCGTCATAAAAATTAGAATTTTCATGCAAATTACTACATATTTGCACTTGACGCAAACTAAACAAACGCAACTATAAGATAAGACCAAAATTTCAACAATCGGATTAAAATTACGGGCACAGCAAGCAATCAAAGCTGAAAATCTGCACGAAAACTGCACGTGTTCTAGAAACAGCAATTTCTAGATATTTTGCCTAAAACATGTTCCGACCATCAAAACACTAGTTTGGGTTAAGCTTTTCAATAAAAACGTAAAAACGCCAAATTCGCACGTTTAAGGGGAGAAAAAGCCATTTAAAGTTTTGGGGAGTTGACACGTGAAAAATGGGGATTTTTCTGGCTTTCAACCACTAAACCCACCCTTAAACCCAAATAGCACAAATTTATACTTTTTGGAAAATTCAGACGCTGATCTATTCATTAACACCAAAATATAGCACATCGGTTGAAAAATCAAGCCACAGCAATGCCGTAAAGGGAAAAAGTTTCCATAACCTGCCTCCAGAAATATAAGGAACCTTATAAAAATTAGTATTCTTATGAAAAGTACTACAAATTTGTATTCGACGTAAACAACAGACTGACAGCTACAAAATGAGACCAAAATTTTGATAATCGAATGGAAATTGTGGCTACAGTGAACGATGAAAGCCAGAGGTCGGACAAGGAAATTTACGTATTTTAGACAAATACATGTCTATGCCTCCTAAGCGTCATAAAAATTAGTATTTTCATGCAAATTACTACATATTTGCACTTGACGCAAACTAAACAAACGCAACTATAAGATAAGACCAAAATTTCAACAATCGGATTAAATTTGCGGGCACAGTAAGCAATCAATGCTGAAAATCTGCACAAAAACTGCACGTGTTCTAGAAACAGCAATTTCTAGATATTTTGCCTAAAACATGTTCCGACCATCAAAACACTAGTTTGGGTTAAGCTTTTCAATAAAAACGTAAAAACGCCAAATTCGCACGTTTAAGGAGAGAAAAAGCCATTTAAAGTTTTGGGGAGTTGACACGTGAAATATGGGGATTTTTCTGGCTTTCGACCACTAAACCCACCCTTAAACTTTTGCCAAATACCACAAATTTATACTTTTTGGAAAATTCAGACGCTGATCTATTCATTAACACCAAAATATAGCACATCGGTTGAAAAATCAAGCCACAGCAATGCCGTAAAGGGAAAAAGTTTCCATAACCTGCCCCCAAAAATATAAGGAACCTTATAAACATTAGTATTCTTATGAAAAGTACTACAAATTTGTATTCGACGTAAACAACAGACTGACAGCTACAAAATGAGACCAAAATTTTGATAATCGAATGGAAATTATGGCTACATTGAACGATGAAAGCCAGAGGTCGGACAAGGAAATTTACGTATTTTAGACAAATGCATGTCTATGCCTCCTAAGCGTCATAAAAATTAGAATTTTCATGCAAATTACTACATATTTGCACTTGACGCAAACTAAACAAACGCAACTATAAGATAAGACCAAAATTTCAACAATCGGATTAAAATTACGGGCACAGCAAGCAATCAAAGCTGAAAATCTGCACGAAAACTGCACGTGTTCTAGAAACAGCAATTTCTAGATATTTTGCCTAAAACATGTTCCGACCATCAAAACACTAGTTTGGGTTAAGCTTTTCAATAAAAACGTAAAAACGCCAAATTCGCACGTTTAAGGGGAGAAAAAGCCATTTAAAGTTTTGGGGAGTTGACACGTGAAAAATGGGGATTTTTCTGGCTTTCAACCACTAAACCCACCCTTAAACCCAAATAGCACAAATTTATACTTTTTGGAAAACTCAGACGCTGATCTATTCATTAACACCAAAATATAGCACATCGGTTGAAAAATCAAGCCACAGCAATGCCGTAAAGGGAAAAAGTTTCCATAACCTGCCTCCAGAAATATAAGGAACCTTATAAAAATTAGTATTCTTATGAAAAGTACTACAAATTTGTATTCGACGTAAACAACAGACTGACAGCTACAAAATGAGACCAAAATTTTGATAATCGAATGGAAATTGTGGCTACAGTGAACGATGAAAGCCAGAGGTCGGACAAGGAAATTTACGTATTTTAGACAAATACATGTCTATGCCTCCTAAGCGTCATAAAAATTAGTATTTTCATGCAAATTACTACATATTTGCACTTGACGCAAACTAAACAAACGCAACTATAAGATAAGACCAAAATTTCAACAATCGGATTAAATTTGCGGGCACAGTAAGCAATCAAAGCTGAAAATCTGCACAAAAACTGCACGTGTTCTAGAAACAGCAATTTCTAGATATTTTGCCTAAAACATGTTCCGACCATCAAAACACTAGTTTGGGTTAAGCTTTTCAATAAAAACGTAAAAACGCCAAATTCGCACGTTTAAGGGGAGAAAATCCCATTTAAAGTTTTGGGGAGTTGACACGTGAAAAATGGGGATTTTTCTGGCTTTCAACCAGTAAACCCACCCTTAAACTTTTGCCAAATACCACAAACAAATTTTTTTTGGAAAACTCAGACGCTGATCTATTCATTAACACCAAAATATAGCACATCGGTTGAAAAATCAAGCCACAGCAATGCCGTAAAGGGAAAAAGTTTCCATAACCTGCCCCCAAAAATATAAGGAACCTTATAAAAATTAGTATTCTTATGAAAAGTACTACAAATTTGTATTCGACGTAAACAACAGACTGACAGCTACCAAATGAGACCAAAATTTTGATAATCGAATGGAAATTGTGGCTACAGTGAACGATGAAAGCCAGAGGTCGGACAAGGAAATTTACGTATTTTAGACAAATACATGTCTATGCCTCCTAAGCGTCATAAAAATTAGTATTTTCATGCAAATTACTACATATTTGCACTTGACGCAAACTAAACAAACGCAACTATAAGATAAGACCAAAATTTCAACAATCGGATTAAAATTACGGGCACAGTAAGCAATCAAAGCTGAAAATCTGCACAAAAACTGCACGTGTTCTAGAAACAGCAATTTCTAGATAGTTTGCCTAAAACATGTTCCGACCATCAAAACACTAGTTTGGGTTAAGCTTTTCAATAAAAACGTAAAAACGCCAAATTCGCACGTTTAAGGGGAGAAAATCCCATTTAAAGTTTTGGGGAGTTGACACGTGAAAAATGGGGATTTTTCTGGCTTTCAACCAGTAAACCCACCCTTAAACTTTTGCCAAATACCACAAACAAATTTTTTTTGGAAAACTCAGACGCTGATCTATTCATTAACACCAAAATATAGCACATCGGTTGAAAAATCAAGCCACAGCAATGCCGTAAAGGGAAAAAGTTTCCATAACCTGCCCCCAAAAATATAAGGAACCTTATAAAAATTAGTATTCTTATGAAAAGTACTACAAATTTGTATTCGACGTAAACAACAGACTGACAGCTACCAAATGAGACCAAAATTTTGATAATCGAATGGAAATTGTGGCTACAGTGAACGATGAAAGCCAGAGGTCGGACAAAGAAAATTTACTTTTTTTAGACAAATACATGCACATGCCTCCTAAGCGTCATAAAAATTGGTATTTTCATGCAAATTACTACATATTTGCACTTGACGCAAACTAAACAAACGCAACTATAAGATAAGACCAAAATTTCAACAATCGGATTAAAATTACGGGCACAGTAAGCAATCAAAGCTGAAAATCTGCACAAAAACTGCACGTGTTCTAGAAACAGCAATTTCTAGATAGTTTGCCTAAAACATGTTCCGACCATCAAAACACTAGTTTGGGTTAAGCTTTTCAATAAAAACGTAAAAACGCCAAATTCGCACGTTTAAGGGGAGAAAATCCCATTTAAAGTTTTGGGGAGTTGACACGTGAAAAATGGGGATTTTTCTGGCTTTCAACCAGTAAACCCACCCTTAAACTTTTGCCAAATACCACAAACAAATTTTTTTTGGAAAACTCAGACGCTGATCTATTCATTAACACCAAAATATAGCACATCGGTTGAAAAATCAAGCCACAGCAATGCCGTAAAGGGAAAAAGTTTCCATAACTTGCCCCCAAAAATATAAGGAACCTTATAAAAATTAGTATTCTTATGAAAAGTACTAGTAATTTCTATTCTACGTTAACAACAGACTGACAGCTACAAAATGAGACCAAAATTTTGATAATCGAATGGAAATTGTGGCTACAGTGAACGATGAAAGCCAGAGGTCGGACAAGGAAATTTACGTATTTTAGACAAATACATGTCTATGCCTCCTAAGCGTCATAAAAATTAGTATTTTCATGCAAATTACTACATATTTGCACTTGACGCAAACTAAACAAACGCAACTATAAGATAAGACCAAAATTTCAACAATCGGATTAAATTTGCGGGCACAGTAAGCAATCAAAGCTGAAAATCTGCACAAAAACTGCACGTGTTCTAGAAACAGCAATTTCTAGATATTTTGCCTAAAACATGTTCCGACCATCAAAACACTAGTTTGGGTTAAGCTTTTCAATAAAAACGTAAAAACGCCAAATTCGCACGTTTAAGGGGAGAAAAAGCCATTTAAAGTTTTGGGGAGTTGACACGTGAAATATGGGGATTTTTCTGGCTTTCAACCAGTAAACCCACCCTTAAACTTTTGCCAAATACCACAAATTTATACTTTTTGGAAAACTCAGACGCTGATCTATTCATTAACACCAAAATATAGCACATCGGTTGAAAAATCAAGCCACAGCAATGCCGTAAAGGGAAAAAGTTTCCATAACCTGCCCCCAAAAATATAAGGAACCTTATAAAAATTAGTATTCTTATGAAAAGTACTACAAATTTGTATTCGACGTAAACAACAGACTGACAGCTACCAAATGAGACCAAAATTTTGATAATCGAATGGAAATTGTGGCTACAGTGAACGATGAAAGCCAGAGGTCGGACAAGGAAATTTACGTATTTTAGACAAATACATGTCTATGCCTCCTAAGCGTCATAAAAATTAGTATTTTCATGCAAATTACTACATATTTGCACTTGACGCAAACTAAACAAACGCAACTATAAGATAAGACCAAAATTTCAACAATCGGATTAAATTTGCGGGCACAGTAAGCAATCAAAGCTGAAAATCTGCACAAAAACTGCACGTGTTCTAGAAACAGCAATTTCTAGATATTTTGCCTAAAACATGTTCCGACCATCAAAACACTAGTTTGGGTTAAGCTTTTCAATAAAAACGTAAAAACGCGAAACTCGCACGTTTAAGGGGAGAAAAAGCCATTTAAAGTTTTGGGGAGTTGACACGTGAAAAATGGGGATTTTTCTGGCTTTCAACCAGTAAACCCACCCTTAAACTTTTGCCAAATACCACAAATTTATACTTTTTGGAAAACTCAGACGCTGATCTATTCATTAACACCAAAATATAGCACATCGGTTGAAAAATCAAGCCACAGCAATGCCGTAAAGGGAAAAAGTTTCCATAACCTGCCCCCAAAAATATAAGGAACCTTATAAAAATTAGTATTCTTATGAAAAGTACTACAAATTTGTATTCGACGTAAACAACAGACTGACAGCTACCAAAAGAGACCAAAATTTTGATAATCGAATGGAAATTGTGGCTACAGTGAACGATGAAAACCAGAGGTCGGACAAAGAAAATTTACTTTTTTTAGACAAATACATGCAAATGCCTCCTAAGCGTCATAAAAATTAGTATTTTCATGCAAATTACTACATATTTGCACTTGACGCAAACTAAACAAACGCAACTATAAGATAAGACCAAAATTTCAACAATCGGATTAAAATTACGGGCACAGTAAGCAATCAAAGCTGAAAATCTGCACAAAAACTGCACGTGTTCTAGAAACAGCAATTTCTAGATATTTTGCCTAAAACATGTTCCGACCATCAAAACACTAGTTTGGGTTAAACTTTTCAATAAAATCGTAAAAACGCGAAATTCGCACGTTTAACGGGAGAAAAAGCCATTTAAAGTTTTGGGGAGTTGGCACGTGAAAAATGGGGATTTTTCTGGCTTTCAACCAGTAAACCCACCCTTAAACTTATGCCAAATACCACAAATTTATACTTTTTGGAAAACTCAGACGCTGATCTATTCATTAACACCAAAATATAGCACATCGGTTGAAAAATCAAGCCACAGCAATGCCGTAAAGGGAAAAAGTTTCCATAACCTGCCTCCAAAAATATAAGGAACCTTATAAAAATTAGTATTCTTATGAAAAGTACTACAAATTTGTATTCGACGTAAACAACAGACTGACAGCTACAAAATGAGACCAAAATTTTGATAATCGAATGGAAATTGTGGCTACAGTGAACGATGAAAGCCAGAGGTCGGACAAGGAAATTTACGTATTTTAGACAAATACATGTCTATGCCTCCTAAGCGTCATAAAAGTTAGTATTTTCATGCAAATTACTACATATTTGCACTTGATGCAAACTAAACAAACGCAACTATAAGATAAGACCAAAATTTCAACAAACGGATTAAATTTGCGGGCACAGTAAGCAATCAAAGCTGAAAATCTGCACAAAAACTGCACGTGTTCTAGAAACAGCAATTTCTAGATATTTTGCCTAAAACATGTTCCGACCATCAAAACACTAGTTTGGGTTAAGCTTTTCAATAAAAACGTAAAAACATGAAATTCGCACGTTTAAGGGGAGAAAAAGCCATTTAAAGTTTTGGGGAGTTGACACGTGAAAAATGGGGAATTTTCTGGCTTTCAACCACTAAACCCACCCTTAAACTTTTGCCAAATACCACAAATTTGTACTTTTTGGAAAACTCAGACGCTGATCTATTCATTAACACCAAAATATAGCACATCGGTTGAAAAATCAAGCCACAGCAATGCCGTAAAGGGAAAAAGTTTCCATAACTTGCCCCAAAAATATAAGGAACCTTATAAAAATTAGTATTCTTATGAAAAGTACTACAAATTTGTATTCGACGTAAACAACAGACTGACAGCTACAAAATGAGACCAAAATTTTGATAATCGAATGGAAATTGTGGCTACAGTGAACGATGAAAGCCAGAGGTCGGACAAGGAAATTTACGTATTTTAGACAAATACATGTCTATGCCTCCTAAGCGTCATAAAAGTTAGTATTTTCATGCAAATTACTACATATTTGCACTTGACGCAAACTAAACAAACGCAGCTATAAGATAAGACCAAAATTTCAACAATCGGATTAAAATTGCGGGCACAGCAAGCAATCAAAGCTGAAAATCTGCACAAAAACTGCACGTGTTCTAGAAACAGCAATTTCTAGATATTTTGCCTAAAACATGTTCCGACCATCAAAACACTAGTTTGGGTTAAGCTTTTCAATAAAAACGTAAAAACGCGAAATTCGCACGTTTAAGGGGAGAAAAAGCCATTTAAAGTTTTGGGGAGTTGACACGTGAAAAATGGGAATTTTTCTGGCTTTCAACCACTAAACCCACCCTTAAACTTTTGCCAAATACCACAAATTTATACTTTTTGGAAAACTCAGACGCTGATCTATTCATTAACACCAAAATATAGCACATCGGTTGAAAAATCAAGCCACAGCAATGCCGTAAAGGGAAAAGTTTCCATAACTTGCCCCAAAAATATAAGGAACCTTATAAAAATTAGTATTCTTATGAAAAGTACTACAAATTTGTATTCGACGTAAACAACAGACTGACAGCTACAAAATGAGACCAAAATTTTGATAATCGAATGGAAATTGTGGCTACAGTGAACGATGAAAGCCAGAGGTCGGACAAGGAAATTTACGTATTTTAGACAAATACATGTCTATGCCTCCTAAGCGTCATAAAAGTTAGTATTTTCATGCAAATTACTACATATTTGCACTTGACGCAAACTAAACAAACGCAACTATAAGATAAGACCAAAATTTCAACAAACGGATTAAATTTGCGGGCACAGTAAGCAATCAAAGCTGAAAATCTGCACAAAAACTGCACGTGTTCTAGAAACAGCAATTTCTAGATATTTTGCCTAAAACATGTTCCGACCATCAAAACACTAGTTTGGGTTAAGCTTTTCAATAAAAACGTAAAAACGCGAAATTCGCACGTTTAAGGGGAGAAAAAGCCATTTAAAGTTGTGGGGAGTTGATACGTGAAAAATGGGGATTTTTCTGGCTTTCAACCACTAAACCCACCCTTAAACTTTTGCCAAATACCACAAATTTATACTTTTTGGAAAATTCAGACGCTGATGTATTCATTAACATCAAAATATAGCACATCGGTTGAAAAATCAAGCCACAGCAATGCCGTAAAGGGAAAGAGTTTCCATAACCTGCCCCCAAAAATATAAGGAACCTTATAAAAATTAGTATTCTTATGAAAAGTACTACAAATTTGTATTCGACGTAAACAACAGACTGACAGCTACAAAATGAGACCAAAATTTGATAATCGAATGGAAATTGTGGCTACAGTGAACGATGAAAGCCAGAGGTCGGACAAGGAAATTTACGTATTTTAGACAAATACATGTCGATGCCTCCTAAGCGTCATAAAAATTAGTATTTTCATGCAAATTACTACATATTTGCACTTGACGCAAACTAAACAAACGCAACTATAAGATAAGACCAAAATTTCAACAATCGGAATAAGATTACGGGCACAGTAAGCAATCAAAGCTGAAAATCTGCACAAAAACTGCCCGTTTTCTAGAAACAGCAATTTCTAGATATTTTGCCTAAAACATGTTCCGACCATCAAAACTCTAGTTTGGGTTAAGCTTTGCAATATAAACGTAAAAACGCGAAATTCGCACGTTTAAGGGGAGAAAAGCCATTTAAAGTTTTGGGGAGTTGACACGTGAAATATGGGGATTTTTCTGGCTTTCAACCACTAAACCCACCCTCCAACTTCTGCAAAATACCACAAGTTTATACTTTTTGGAAAATTCAGACGCTGATCTCTTCATTGACAGCACGCGAAATACGCACGTTTAAGGGGAGAAAAAGCCATTTAAAGTTTTGGGGAGTTGATACGTGAAAAATGGGGATTTTTCTGGCTTTCAACCACTAAACCCACCCTTAAACCTTTGCCAAATACCACAAATTTATACTTTTTGGAAAAATCAGACGCCGATCTATTCATTAACACCAAAATATAGCACATCGGTTGAAAAATCAAGCCACAGCAATGCCGTAAAGGGAAAAAGTTTCCATAACCTGCCCCCAAAAATGTAAGGAACCTTATAAAAATTAGTATTCTTATGAAAAGTACTACAAATTTGTATTCGACGTAAACAACAGACTGACAGCTACAAAATGAGACCAAAATGTTGATAATCGAATGGAAATTGTGGCTACAGTGAACGATGAAAGCCAGAGGTCGGACAAGGAAATTTACGTATTTTAGACAAATACATGTCTGTGCCTCCTAAGCGTCATAAAAATTAGTATTTTCATGCAAATTACTACATATTTGCATTTGACGCAAACCAAACAAATGCAACTATAAGATAAGACCAAAATTTCAACAATCGGATTAAAATTACGGGCACAGTGAGCATTCAAAGCTGAAAATCTGCACAAAAACTGCACGTGTTCTAGAAACATCAATTTCTAGATATTTTGCCTAAAACATGTTCCGACCATTAAAACATTAGTTTGGGTCAAGCTTTTCAATAAAAACGTAAAAACGCGAAATTCGCACGTTTAATGGGAGAAAAAGCCATTTAAAGTTTTGGGGAGTTGACACATGAAAAATGGGGATTTTTCTGGCTTTCAACCACTAAACCCACCCTTAAACTTTTGCCAAATACTACAAATTTATTTTTTTTGGAAAATTCAGACGCTGATCTATTCATTAACACCAAAATATAGCACATCGGTTGAAAAATCAAGCCACAGCAATGCCGTAAAGGGAAAAAGTTTCCATAACCTGCCCCCAAAAATATAAGGAACCTTATAAAAATTAGTATTCTTATGAAAAGTACTACAAATTTGTATTCGACGTAAACAACAGACTGACAGCTACAAAATGAGACCAAAATTTTGATAATCGAATGGAAATTGTGGCTACAGTGAACGATGAAAGCCAGAGGTCGGACAAGGAAATTTACGTATTTTAGACAAATACATGTCTTTGCCTCCTAAGCGTCATAAAAATTAGTATGTTCACGCAAATTACTACATTTTTGCACTTGACGCAAACTAAACAAACACAACTATAAGATAAGACCAAAATTTCAACAATCGGATTAAAATTACGGGCACAGTAAGCAATCAAAGCTGAAAATCTGCACAAAAACTGCACGTGTTCTAGAAACAGCAATTTCTAGATATTTTGCCTAAAACATGTTCCGACCATCAAAACACTAGTTTGGGTTAAGCTTTTCAATAAAAACGTAAAAACGCCAAATTCGCACGTTTAAGGGGAGAAAAAGCCATTTAAAGTTTTGGGGAGTTGACACGTGAAAAATGGGAATTTTTCTGGCTTTCAACCACTAAACCCACCCTTAAACTTTTGCCAAGTACCACAAATTTATACTTTTTGGAAAATTCAGACGCTGATCTATTCATTAACACCAAAATATTGCACATCGGTTGAAAAATCAAGCCACAGCAATGCCGTAAAGGGAAAAAGTTTCCATAACCTGCCCCCAAAAATATAAGGATCCTTATAAAAATTAGAATTCTTATGAAACGTACTACAAATTTGTATTCGACGTAAACAGCAGACTGACAGCTACAAAATGAGACCAAAATTTTGATAATCGAATGGAAATTGTGGCTACAGTGAACGATGAAAGCCAGAGGTCGGACAAGGAAATTTACGTATTTTAGACAAATACATGTCTATGCCTCCTAAGCGTCATAAAAATTAGTATATTCATGCAAATTACTACATATTTGCACTTGACGCAAACTAAACAAACGCCACTATAAGATAAGACCAAAATTTCAACAATCGGATTAAAATTACGGGCACAGTAAGCAATCAAAGCTGAAAATCTGCACAAAAACTGCACGTGTTCTAGAAACAGCAATTTCTAGATATTTTGCCTAAAACATGTTCCGACCATCAAAACACTAGTTTGGGTTAAGCTTTTCAATAAAAACGTATAAACGCGAAATTCGTACGTTTAAGGGGAGAAAAAGCCATTTAAAGTTTTGGGGAGTTGACACGTGAAAAATGGGGATTTTTCTGGCTTTCAACCACTAAACCCGGCCTTAAACTTATGCCAAATACCACAAATTTATACTTTTTGGAAAATTCAGACGCTGATCTATTCATTAACACCAAAATATTGCACATCGGTTGAAAAATCAAGCCACAGCAATGCCGTAAAGGGAAAAAGTTTCCATAACCTGCCCCCAAAAATATAAGGATCCTTATAAAAATTAGAATTCTTATTAACGTACTACAAATTTGTATTCGACGTAAACAGCAGACTGACAGCTACAAAACGAGACCAAAATTTTGATAATCGAATGGAAATTGTGGCTACAGTGAACGATGAAAGCCAGAGGTCGGACAAGGAAATTTACGTATTTTAGACAAATACATGTCTATGCCTCCTAAGCGTCATAAAAATTAGTATTTTCATGCAAATTACTACATATTTGCACTTGACGCAAACTAAACAAACGCAACTATAAGATAAGACCAAAATTTCAACAATCGGATTAAAATTACGGGCACAGTAAGCAATCAAAGCTGAAAATCTGCACAAAAACTGCACGTGTTCTAGAAACAGCAATTTCTAGATATTTTGCCTAAAACATGTTCCGACCATCAAAACACTAGTTTGGGTTAAGCTTTTCAATAAAAACGTAAAAACGCCAAATTCGCACGTTTAAGGGGAGAAAAGCCATTTAAAATTTTGGGGAGTTGACACGTGAAATATGGGGATTTTTCTGGCTTTCAACCACTAAACCCGGCCTTAAACTTATGCCAAATACCACAAATTTATACTTTTTGGAAAATTCAGACGCTGATCTATTCATTAACACCAAAATATAGCACATCGGTTGAAAAATCAAGCCACAGCAATGCCGTAAAGGGAAAAAGTTTCCATAACCTACCCCCAAAAATATAAGGAACCTTATAAAAATTAGTATTCTTATGAAAAGTACTACAAATTTATGTTGGACGTAAACAACAGACTGACAGCTACAAAATGAGACCAAAACATTGATAATCGAATGGAAATTGTGGCTACAGTGAACGATGAAACCCAGAAGTCGGACAAGGAAATTTACGTATTTTAGACAAATTCATGTCTATGCCTCCTAAGCGTCATAAAAATTAGTATATTCACGCAAATTACTACATATTTGCACTTGACGCAAACTAAACAAACACAACTATAAGATAAGACCAAAATTTCAACAATCGGATTAAAATTACGGGCACAGTAAGCAATCAAAGCTGAAAATCTGCACAAAAACTGCACGTGTTCTAGAAACAGCAATTTCTAGATATTTTGCCTAAAACATGTTTGGGTTAACCTTTTCAATAAAAACGTAAAAACGCGAAATTCGCACGTTTAAGGGGAGAAAAAGCCATTTAAAGTTTTGGGGAGTTGACACGTGAAAAATGGGGATTTTTCTGGCTTTCAACCACTAAACCCACCCTTCAACTTTTGCCAAATACCACAAATTTACACTTTTTGGAAAATTCAGACGCTGATCTATTCATTAACACCAAAATATAGCACATCGGTTGAAAAATCAAGCCACAGCAATGCCGTAAAGGGAAAAAGTTTCCATAACCTGCCCCCAAAAATATAAGAAACCTTATAAAAATTAGTATTCTTATGAAAAGTACTACAAATTTGTATTCGACGTAAACAACAGACTGACAGCTACAAAATGAGACCAAAATTTTGATAA
The DNA here is from genome assembly GCA_963969285.1 of Odontomyia ornata. Taxonomy (NCBI): domain Eukaryota; kingdom Metazoa; phylum Arthropoda; class Insecta; order Diptera; family Stratiomyidae; genus Odontomyia; species Odontomyia ornata. Next base: position 39,772,646 of record OZ017739.1, read on the forward strand.
TCGAATGGAAATTGTAGCTACAGTGAACGATGAAAGCCAGAGATCGGACAAGGAAATTTACGTATTTTAGACAAATACATGTCTATGCCTCCTAAGCGTCATAAAAATTAGTATTTTCATGCAAATTACTACATATTTGCACTTGACGCAAACTAAACAAACGCAACTATAAGATAAGACCAAAATTTCAACAATCGGATTAAAATTACGGGCACAGTAAGCAATCAAAGCTGAAAATCTGCACAAAAACTGCACGTGTTCTAGAAACAGGAATTTCCAGATATTTTGCCTAAAACATGTTCCGACCATCAAAACACAAGTTTGGGTGAAGCTTTCCAATAAAAACGTAAAAACGCGAAATTCGCACGTTTAAGGGGAGAAAAAGCCATTTAAAGTTTTGGGAGTTGACACGTGAAAAATGGGGATTTTTCTGGCTTTCAACCACTAAACCCACCCTTAAACTTTTGCCAAATACCACAAATTTATACTTTTTGGAAAATTCAGACGCTGATCTATTCATTAACACCAAAATATAGCACATCGGTTGAAAAATCAAGCCACAACAATGCCGTAACGGGAGAAAGTTTCCATGACCTGCCCCCAAAAATACAAGGAACCTTTTAAGGATTAGTATTCTTATGAAAAGTACTACAAATTTGAATTCGACGTAAACAACTGACTGACAGCTACAAAATGAGACCAAAATTTTGATAATCGAATGGAAATTGTGGCTACAGTGAACGATGAAAGCCAGAGGTCGGACAAGGAAATTTACGTATTTTAGACAAATACATGTCTATGCCTCCTAAGCGGCATAAAAATTAGTATTTTCATGCAAATTACTACATATTTGCACTTGACGCAAACTAAACAAACGCAACTATAAGATAAGACCAAAATTTCAACAATCGGATTAAAATTACGGGCACAGTAAGCAATCAAAGCTGAAAATCTGCACAAAAACTTCACGTGTTCTAGAAACAGAGTTTTCTAGATATTTTGCCTAAAACATGTTCCGACCATCAAAACACTAGTTTGGGTTAACATTTTCAATAAAAACGTAAAAACGCCAAATTCGCACGTTTGAGGGGAGAAAAAGCCATTTAAAGTTTTGGGGAGTTGACACGTGAAAAATGCGGATTTTTCTGGCTTTCAACCACTAAACCCACCCTTAAACTTTTGCCAAATACCACAAATTTATAATTTTTGGAAAACTCAGACGCTGATCTATTCATTAACACCAAAATATAGCACATCGGTTGAAAAATCAAGCCACAGCAATGCCGTAAAGGGAAAAAGTTTCCATAACCTGCCCCCAAAAATATAAGGAACCTTATAAACATTAGTATTCTTATGAAAAGTACTACAAATTTGTATTCGACGTAAACAACAGACTGACAGCTACAAAATGACACCAAAATTTTGATAATCGAATGGAAATTGTGGCTACAGTGAACGATGAAAGCCAGAGGTCGGACAAGGAAATTTACGTATTTTAGACAAATACATGTCTATGCCTCCTAAGCGTCATAAAAATTAGTATTTTCATGCAAATTACTACATATTTGCACTTGACGCAAACTAAACAAACGCAACTATAAGATAAGACCAAAATTTCAACAATCGGATTAAATTTGCGGGCACAGTAAGCAATCAAAGCTGAAAATCTGCACAAAAACTGCACGTGTTCTAGAAACAGCAATTTCTAGATATTTTGCCTAAAACATGTTCCGACCATCAAAACACTAGTTTGGGTTAAGCTTTTCAATAAAGACGTAAAAACGCCAAATTCGCACGTTTAAGGGGAGAAAAAGCCATTTAAAGTTTTGGGGAGTTGACACGTGAAATATGGGGATTTTTCTGGCTTTCAATCACTAAACCCACCCTTAAACTTTTGCCAAGTACCACAAATTTATACTTTTTGGAAAACTCAGACGCTGATCTATTCATTAACACCAAAATATAGCACATCGGTTGAAAAATCAAGCCACAGCAATGCCGTAAAGGGAAAAAGTTTCCATAACCTGCCCCCAAAAATATAAGGAACCTTACAAAAATTAGTATTCTTGAGAAAAGTACTACAAATTTGTACTCGACGTAAACAACAGACTGACAGCTACAAAATGAGACCAAAATTTTGATAATCGAATGGAAATTGTGGCTACAGTGAACGATGAAAGCCAGAGGTCGGACAAGGAAATTTACGTATTTTAGACAAATACATGTATATGCCTCCTAAGCGTCATAAAAATTAGTATTTTCATGCAAATTACTACATATTTGCATTTGACGCAAACTAAACAAACGCAGCTATAAGAGAAGACCAAAATTTCAACAATCGGATTAAAATTGCGGGCACAGCAAGCAATCAAAGCTGAAAATCTGCACAAAAACTGCACGTGTTCTAGAAACAGCAATTTCTAGATATTTTGCCTAAAACATGTTCCGACCATCAAAACACTAGTTTGGGTTAAGCTTTTCAATAAAAACGTAAAAACGCGAAATTCGCACGTTTAAGGGGAGAAAAAGCCATTTAAAGTTGTGGGGAGTTGACACGTGAAATATGGGGATTTTTCTGGCTTTCAACCACTAAACCCACCCTTAAACGTTTGCCAAATACCACAAATTTATACTTTTTGGAAAATTCAGACGCTGATGTATTCATTAGCATCAAAATATAGCACATCGGTTGAAAAATCAAGCCACAGCAATGCCGTAAAGGGAAAGAGTTTCCATAACCTGCCCCCAAAAATATAAGGAACCTTATAAAAATTAGTATTCTTATGAAAAGTACTACAAATTTGTATTCGACGTAAACAACAGACTGACAGCTACAAAATGAGACCAAAATTTTGATAATCGAATGGAAATTGTGGCTACAGTGAACGATGAAAGCCAGAGGTCGGACAAGGAAATTTACGTATTTTAGACAAATACATGTCTATGCCTCCTAAGCGTCATAAAAATTAGTATTTTCATGCAAATTACTACATATTTGCACTTGACGCAAACTAAACAAACGCAACTATAAGATAAGACCAAAATTTCAACAATCGGATTAAAATTACGGGCACAGTAAGCAATCAAAGCTGAAAATCTGCACAAAAACTGCACGTGTTCTAGAAACAGCAATTTCTAGATATTTTGCCTAAAACATGTTCCGACCATCAAAACACAAGTTTGGGTTAAGCTTTTCAATAAAAACGTAAAAACGCGAAATTCGCACGCTTAAGGGGAGAAAAAGCCGTTTAAAGTTTTCAGGAGTTGACACGTGAAAAATGGGGATTTTTCTGGCTTTCAACCACTAAACCCACCCTCCAACTTCTGCAAAATACCACAAGTTTATACTTTTTGGAAAATTCAGACGCTGATCTCTTCATTGACAGCACGCGAAATTCGCACGTTTAAGGGGAGAAAAAGCCATTTAAAGTTTTGGGGAGTTGATACGTGAAAAATGGGGATTTTTCTGGCTTTCAACCACTAAACCCACCCTTAAACCTTTGCCAAATACCACAAATTTATACTTTTTGGAAAAATCAGACGCTGATCTATTCATTAACACCAAAATATAGCACATCGGTTGAAAAATCAAGCCACAGCAATGCCGTAAAGGGAAAAAGTTTCCATAACCTGCCCCCAAAAATATAAGGAACCTTATAAAAATTAGTATTCTTATGAAAAGTACTACAAATTTGTATTCGACGTAAACAACAGACTGACAGCTACAAAATGACACCAAAATTTTGATAATCGAATGGAAATTGTGGCTACAGTGAACGATGAAAGCCAGAGGTCGGACAAGGAAATTTACGTATTTTAGACAAATACATGTCTTTGCCTCCTAAGCGTCATGAAAATTAGTATGTTCACGCAAATTACTACATATTTGCACTTGACGCAAACTAAACAAACACAACTATAAGATAAGACCAAAATTTCAACAATCGGATTAAAATTACGGGCACAGTAAGCAATCAAAGCTGAAAATCTGCACAAAAACTGCACGTGTTCTAGAAACAGCAATTTCTAGATATTTTGCCTAAAACATGTTCCGACCATCAAAACACTAGTTTGGGTTAAGCTTTTCAATAAAAACGTAAAAACGCCAAATTCGCACGTTTAAGGGGAGAAAAAGCCATTTAAAGTTTTGGGGAGTTGACACGTGAAAAATGGGAATTTTTCTGGCTTTCAACCACTAAACCCACCCTTAAACTTTTGCCAAGTACCACAAATTTATACTTTTTGGAAAATTCAGACGCTGATCTATTCATTAACACCAAAATATTGCACATCGGTTGAAAAATCAAGCCACAGCAATGCCGTAAAGGGAAAAAGTTTCCATAACCTGCCCCCAAAAATATAAGGATCCTTATAAAAATTAGAATTCTTATGAAACGTACTACAAATTTATATTCGACGTAAACAGCAGACTGACAGCTACAAAATGAGACCAAAATTTTGATAATCGAATGGAAATTGTGGCTACAGTGAACGATGGAAGCCAGAGGTCGGACAAGGAAATTTACGTATTTTAGACAAATACATGTCTATGCCTCCTAAGCGTCATAAAATTTAGTATTTGCATGCAAATTACTACATATTTGCACTTGACGCAAACTAAACAAACGCCACTATAAGATAAGACCAAAATTTCAACAATCGAACTAAAATTACGGGCACAGTAAGCAATCAAAGCTGAAAATCTGCACAAAAACTGCACGTGTTCCAGAAACAGCAGTTTCTAGATATTTTGCCTAAAACATGTTCCGACCATCAAAACACTAGTTTGGGTTAAGCTTTTCAATAAAAACGTAAAAACGCCAAATTCGCACGTTTAAGGGGAGAAAAGCCATTTAAAGTTTTCGGGAGTTGAAACGTGAAAATGGGGATTTTTCTGGCTTTCAACCACTAAACCCACCCTTCAACTTTTGCCAAATACCACAAATTTATACTTTTTGGAAAATTCAGACGCTGATCTATTCATTAACACCAAAATATAGCACATCGGTTGAAAAATCAAGCCACAGCAATGCCGTAAAGGGAAAAAGTTTCCATAACCTGCCCCCAAAAATATAAGGAACCTTATAAAAATTAGTATTCTTATGAAAAGTACTACAAATTTATGTTGGACGTAAACAACAGACTGACAGCTACAAAATGAGACCAAAACATTGATAATCGAATGGAAATTGTGGCTACAGTGAACGATGAAACCCAGAAGTCGGACAAGGAAATTTACGTATTTTAGGCAAATTCATGTCTATGCCTCCTAAGCGTCATAAAAATTAGTATATTCACGCAAATTACTACATATTTGCACTTGACGCAAACTGAGCAAACACAACTATAAGATAAGACCAAAATTTCAACAATCGGATTAAAATTACGGGCACAGTAAGCAATCAAAGCTGAAAATCTGCACAAAAACTGCACGTGTTCTAGAAACAGCAATTTCTAGATATTTTGCCTAAAACATGTTTGGGTTAACCTTTTCAATAAAAACGTAAAAACGCGAATTTCGCACGTTTAAGGGGAGAAAAAGCCATTTAAAGTTTTGGGGAGTTGACACGTGAAAAATGGGGATTTTTCTGGCTTTCAACCACTAAACCCACCCTTAAACTTTTGCCAAATACCACAAATTTATACTTTTTGGAAAATTCAGACGCTGATCTATTCATTAACACCAAAATATAGCACATCGGTTGAAAAATCAAGCCACAGCAATGCCGTAAAGGGAAAAAGTTTCCATAACCTGCCCCCAAAAATATAAGGAACCTTATAAAAATTAGTATTCTTATGAAAAGTACTACAAATTTGTATTCGACGTAAACAACAGACTGACAGCTACAAAATGAGACCAAAATTTTGATAATCGAATGGAAATTGTGGCTACAGTGAACGATGAAAGCCAGAGATCGGACAAGGGAATTTACGTATTTTAGACAAATACATGTCTATGCCTCCTAAGCGTCATAAAAATTAGTATTTTCATGCAAATTACTACATATTTGCACTTGACGTAAACTAAACAAACGCAACTATAAGATAAGACCAAAATTTCAACAATCGGATTAAAATTACGGGCACAGTAAGCAATCAAAGCTGAAAATCTGCACAAAAACTGCACGTGTTCTAGAAACAGCAATTTCTAGATATTTTGCCTAAAACATGTTCCGACCATCAAAACACTAGTTTGGGTGAAGCTTTCCAATAAAAACGTAAAAACGCCAAATTCGCACGTTTAAGGGGAGAAAAAGCCATTTAAAGTTTTGGGGAGTTGACACGTGAAAAATGGGGATTTTTCTGGCTTTCAACCACTAAACCCACCCTTAAACTTTTGCCAAATACCACAAATTTATACTTTTTGGAAAATTCAGACGCTGATCTATTCATTAACACCAAAATATAGCACATCGGTTGAAAAATCAAGCCACAACAATGCCGTAACGGGAGAAAGTTTCCATAACCTGCCCCCAAAAATACAAGGAACCTTATAAAGATTAGTATTCTTATGAAAAGTACTACAAATTTGAATTTGACGTAAACAACTGACTGACAGCTACAAAATGAGACCAAAATTTTGATAATCGAATGGAAATTGTGGCTACAGTGAACGATGAAAGCCAGAGGTCGGACAAGGAAATTTACGTATTTTAGACAAATACATGTCTATGCCTCCTAAGCGGCATAAAAATTAGTATTTTCATGCAAATTACTACATATTTGCACTTGACGCAAACTAAACAAACGCAACTATAAGATAAGACCCAAATTTCAACAATCGGATTAAAATTACGGGCACAGTAAGCAATCAAAGCTGAAAATCTGCACAAAAACTTCACGTGTTCTAGAAACAGAGTTTTCTAGATATTTTGCCTAAAACATGTTCCGACCATAAAAACACTAGTTTGGGTTAACCTTTTCAATAAAAACGTAAAAACGCCAAATTCGCACGTTTGAGGGGAGAAAAAGCCATTTAAAGTTTTGGGGAGTTGACACGTGAAAAATGCGGATTTTTCTGGCTTTCAACCACTAAACCCACCCTTAAACTTTTGCCAAATACCACAAATTTATACTTTTTGGAAAATTCAGACGCTGATCTATTCATTAACACCAAAATATAGCACATCGGTTGAAAAATCAAGCCACAACAATGCCGTAACGGGAGAAAGTTTCCATAACCTGCCCCCAAAAATACAAGGAACCTTATAAAGATTAGTATTCTTATGAAAAGTACTACAAATTTTTAATCGACGTAAACAACTGACTGACAGCTACAAAATGAGACCAAAATTTTGATAATCGAATGGAAATTGTGGCTACAGTGAACGATGAGAGCCAGAGGTCGGACAAGGAAATTTACGTATTTTAGACAAATACATGTCTATGCCTCCTAAGCGGCATAAAAATTAGTATTTTCATGCAAATTACTACATATTTGCACTTGACGCAAACTAAGCAAACGCAACTATAAGATAAGACCAAAATTTCAATAATCGGATTAAAATTACGGGCACAGTAAGCAATCAACGCTGAAAATCTGCACAAAAACTGCACGTGTTATAGAAACAGCAATTTCTAGATATTTTGCCTAAAACATGTTCCGACCATCAAAACGCTAGTTTGGGTTAAGCTTTTCAATAAAAACGTAAAAACGCGAAATTCGCACATTTAAGGGGAGAAAACGCCATTTAAAGTTTTGGGGAGTTGACACGTGAGGGATTTTTCTGGCTTTCAATCACTAAACCCACCCTTAAACTTTTGCCAAATACCACAATATATACTTTTTGGAAAATTCAGACGCTGATCTATTCATTAACACCAAAATTTAGCACATCGGTTGAAAAATCAAGCAACTGCAATGCCGTAAAGGGAAAAAGTTTCCATAACCTGCCCCCAAAAATATAACGAACCTTATAAAAATTAGTATTCTTATGAAAAGTACTACAAAGGATGTTAAGATCCGCCAAGATTGGCCTTGTCTTAGGACGCTTGAATGCGCTGGCAGGCTAGCGTTGCGGTGTCGTGGGGCGGGTTCTTTCCCCCCAGCACAAGGACCCACAACAACAAAAAATTTTCGCATTCATGAAATAACAGGTCAGCATGCTGATCGATTGGTTTCGAGGCCGAGGTAACCTACTAAGGGTTAAAATTGCTATGTTTGAAGAACAAGTTGCGCCGAGCAAAAACGAACGGACTGGCAGGGACCTCGTCGTTACGACGATTCTTATGGCCTACAAGTAAGAGTGGGGTATCCAGATGGAGGTGGTGCCTCCTTGCACCCTTCCAACCGGATCAAGATCCAAACGTAGACGTGGCCATGTGTTTCCCGTTTGAGTGAAAAACTCACACATAAACTCTTTCCCTCAAATGAGAAGCACAAATGTAACCAATTTATGCTCTAGAGTTATGCAATGAAATCACATAACCCTATATCATAAAAGGGCACGCGAGCGGAAGACCACTCTATCCGGCAAGAGCCTCCGCTTAACAAAAGAAGGGCACGCCCGATGGCTTGCCCATATCAACGGAAAAGTCTCCTTTCGATGCTGGTCCTATACCCGGTCAGCTTTCATGAATTTGAAAAAATGAATAATTGGTTGCAATGACAAAAAGATTTAAGAAAAATTTTCCAAAAATTAAAATGGTATAACAAAAAATGCAAAAACAACTTAGAAAAAAACAAGTTGGGCAAACAGACCTACGCTCATGTCAGAAGGGTTTTGTGCCCAACTTCTCAGAAATGCAGTCACCAGCAATGATTAACGTCAAGAAATATGTCAAAGAGATGTGCACGTTGAAAGGAAAATCCATTGTTTTTCTACTTTCAACGGTCGCCATTTTGTTGCAAACTGACAAAAATCACTCAAATCATGAATTCTCATAAATATTAATATTATTGACCTTATTAGAAAATTTCAAGAAGATCAAATCAAAACTGCAGCGACTGATTGGATGGAAAGTCCATAAAATACCAAAATCATGAGTTATTGTTGTTGTAATTGGAGAAATTTATATGGCTATAACTTCCGTGTATATCATTCGATTTTCATCAAACTTACAAAGTTTAAGAACCCTTAGTAGGACTACGTAAATATTGAATTTCGTTCAGTTTAAGGGCACCAATGCGATTTTATTGGGAAAAATGTGAAATTCGAAGATCATACTATTATTAACAAAGTAGAGCGAATTTCGACTTCTAAGGTATTTTTTGTTGTTATACTGATAAACACCTACCACCATAATTTTTTTCAGATTTTTTGGATCACAGGTGTCCAATCGCGAGGGGGGACACACAAATTTTCCATGTATTTCCCCTCCCTGCGCGTCCCTCGAAGCAGAAAGTATCAAATTAAGACCTGTTTTGAAAAGTTCTCGTCAAGACCCATATCGGCTACCTTTGATGAAATTTTATTTCGGGGAGCCACTCCCCCTGTAGGGGGAGACCCCCCTCCTTAAATACCTTATATTTTTTTTTTGTAATTGGAACTTAAAGAGAGCACCACTTTACACCTGCATACAAAATTTGATGTTTCTATCTTAAGTAGTTTGCGAGAAAAAGTGCTGTTACACACTGACGGATGGACGGACGGACAGACGGACAGACAGGTCGCAAAACTAGTAGGGTTTTGTAAAATTATTTTACAAAACCCTAAAAATATTATAAAAATTTAGAGTTAAAATTGGATATAAAAAATTTAGAAAAAGGTACTTACCCACATCTCCACGAGCGCTCGATGACGATGTAGATGAATTTACTAATACAGGTGAATTTCTGGTAGTTTCTACTCTATGCATATTTTAGAGCGAATCCAAATGTTCTTTGTAAAGAACCATTGAGGCTAGTTTAAATTTATTTCATGAACGGTAGGAACGAGTTGTAAAAACCGTTGTTCTTTTAACAATTCAATACGAAACCAATATTATTGAAACAATATAATTGTCACTGCACGAGGCTCATACGCAAAGTTTTCGATCAAATCTAAAGTTTTCGGTACAATTTACACTGGAGTCAATTTCTCAATACAGTTGCAAAGAATTTTGAAAATTTGTGTTTAAAACACGGCACAACAGTAGTCTTTTGAGGGAATAATTAAACTAATTTCTAGGTAAAATCCGAAAAAAAAACGAGCACTAGCACTTGATTCACCCTCTAGTCAAAATAATAATTACAAATTACGAGTATTATCACCCCAAACAATCCAATCATTGACCATTAGCCACTCCAAGCTCAACAAGTCGTCTCTGGTGTGACTTTATTTCGCACAATCATTTTGCTATTCATATTTTTCTACTCGGATAGTGGATGGTACACACCAAAACAGGAAATAGATATGACAACAAAGTTGCGTGGTGTTTTGAATCTTATCGATTTGCGCGAATGCTCCACCACTCATAATTAATATCAGATGAATTTTCCGAATATCTCTGCACTTCACAAGATAAATTTTTTGAATCTTATCCATTTGAGCAATTGCTCCACCACAGATCATGAATATCAGAAGAATTTTCTGACCATAACTTCGTGAAATTGGGAAATTCGACAATATAATGATTTGCGGCGATAAAGAACTCAAGCCGCAACCAAACTCGAAATTTTATGAAAATTTAACGGAAGTAAAGAAAATTTAACGGAAGTAAAGAAAATTTAACTGAAGTAAAGAAAATGAAGATTTTAAAAAGTAATAAAAGTTAAATCTCATAACGAATAAAATTAAAGGGAAACATTTAAATTTTAATATTGTTGCGTGTTATGATTCGCGGCCAATAATTTCAATGTTCCGAGAAAGTGATAACGCAATGTCCTTTTTTTTTATTAAGTTTATAAGAGTTTATTGAAAAGAATGCACAATTATTAATTTCACTATTAAAAATCAAACTTCTACTTGTCAATAAATTTCTCTTGCAATTGTCTTCTAAAATCATTTCACAATCACTCAATCAATATCGCCTTTACCTCGCGCTCCACTCTATCGCGGTTTTTATTATCGCAGTTGCAATGAATAACCCACACATTCATTCAGCTCGCCTTTATATAGGCTCTCCGGCCGTTCAATCCATTTCTCGTACATTATCGAATGTTCTGTCGACAGGTATCTGGTATATTTGAGCAGCTTAATGAATGGAGCAGTGACTCACTTCCAAATGTTGATCAAACTCACTTCCAAATGTTGATCAAACGTTCTCCATTCGGATTCAAGAAAAGGTCCTGTGATGTCAACAGCAATCCTTTCAAACGGTACCCCCACGTTATAGGTTTGCATTTGTCCTCTCAGTCGTCGCTTTGGACCTTTGATGGAAGCGAGAATTGTGAATCTGCGACACCAGTCCACTACGTCTTCTCGAGCGTGGAGCCAGTAAAACCTTTCCCGCAATTTGGCTAAGGTTTTGTCAACACCAAGGTGGCCTTCCGAGGATCCTTCATGCATTTGCTAACCACATCGTGGATTCGGCTTTTGGGTAGTATAGTTTGCATCATATAGGAGCTACCATCCGCCGTTTGCCATATCCGCTTGAGTACGCCACCCTCCACCTGAAGGGAGTTCCATCGTGCCCAATAGCTTTTCAGGGTTGCGCCATGCATTGAAACGTCCACTCAGGTCGCCCAGTCGTCTCCTTCCATACGAGCAATGGTCCGATGTCTTCATCGGCTAACTGGGCGTTTCGAATCTCCTCTGGTGACCAACCTTCATCAAGTTCGGCCGGTATCAATCGCAGATCAACGACCAGTTCCTTTTCCTCAATCCGTCGGCAATGCTTGCAGTTAGCTGGACATGGACGGCGGGATAGGGCTTCAGCATTTCCATGAACTCCGCCCTTCCGATGAACAATTCCGTAGTCGTATGACTGCAATCTTTCGATCCATCTCGCAGCTTGTCCCTCGGGGTTTTTAAAGTTAAGTAGTCATCCCGGCTATGCATGGTCCGTTCGAAGGACAAATTTTTGTCTATATAGGTACTTGTGGAACTGCTTGGTGGCCTCTATTATAGCCAATAGCTCCTTCCTGGTCACGCAGTAGTTCCTCTTATTTTTGAGAGAACTCACCTGTAATACCAGAGGACTCTTTCTTCGCCATTGATCGCCGTTGCTCGCATCGATGTCAACTACAAATATTTTCTGGGTTTTGGATATGCCAGCACCGGTGATAAACACAGCTTCTCCTTCAGGGTCTCAAAGGCTATCTGGCATTGTTCATTCCAGACATACGGACGATTTTTCTTGGTTAGCTCATGGAGGTCTTTGATGAATCTTCGATAGTAGGTCACCAGACCAAGAAAACTTCGTAGTTGGCGCTTGTTGTTTGGTGTTGGCCTGCTTTCCACGGCTTCAATCTTCTCAGGGTCGGTTTGGACCCCTTTTGCTGATACAACGTGTCCCAGGTATGTTACTTCAGCTGCAAAAAGTTTACACTTGTCGGGACTAAGTTTCAAATTTGCCAGTCGTAATCCGGAGAAAACCTCTTCTAAGTTCCGCACATGCTCTTCGAACGTGCTTCCAATAACAATGATATCCTCTAGTACACCAAACAGGTTTTCCAGGTCAGGCCTCGTAGCACGTATTCCATCAGACGTTCAAAAGTGGCTGGAGTATTGCAAAGCCCAAATGGCATCGCCACAAATAGCCACAATCCGGTCCCAACTGAAAACGCTGTCTTCTCTCTGTTCTTCTTGTCGTATTCTACCTGCCAGTAGCCACTCTTGAGATTGGGTGTGAGATCGAGTGTCGAAAACCGTTTTGCGTCGGCTAAAGTGTCCATGATGTCATCGATGCGTGAAAGTGGGTAACTATCTTTCTTGGTGACGTCGCTAAGCTGCCTATAGTCGACACAAAAACGAATGCTACCATCCTTTCTCTTTACTAGAACTACTGCCGTGGCCCATGGACTGACAGAAGGTTCGATAATGCCTTGTTTTTCCACGTCCGAGATCAATGCGCTTACTTCTCCTTGTTTGGCTATAGGATGACGTCTCGATGCTTGTCGAATTGGCTTGGCTCCCTGTGTATCTATGACGTCAGTTACCATACTCGTTCGGCCGTGATCATTCGGGCTTGTTGAGAAGATGTCACTGTACTTGGTGACCAGATCAGAAGCTCACTTGAATAGCGGCCCCGGAAATTGGACCTGCTTCAATATTGCAGACATAGATTCCCGGGCTTTGTATGTGTCTTGCCTCCTTTTCCAATGATGGCCGTGAATGGCTTCCAAAGAGGTGATGGTGGAAACAAGCTGGTAGCTGCCAATGACTTCTCTCGCTTTGATGCTCCTGGTTGAGTCTGCAGTGTTAAGGACTCTAGCCGGCACGTATCCATTCCTTATAGATCTTACAAGGCATCATCCTACAATCAAACTGCGCAATGCGGACATCTTCGTTAGCTCTATCAGATAAGATCAGTCGTCTCCAGAATCACCATCAAGCTTGGTCCATACAATGCTTTCGGAAAAATTCGGTACATCAGTGTCCGTACATACTACTGCATTCATCTTGGAAATTTGGACGCTGGGATCCTCCATCAATACTTCGACATTCTGCCATTTCAATACCCGTTCGCCCAAATCCAATATGATTCCATGTGGTCGCAGAAAATCCATTCCGAGAACGCAGTCATCCATAATTTTTGCGACCAGAAAATTATGTTGGAACGCAAGGTCTCCCAACTGTTTCTGGAGTTTCATCTCTCCATGGACAGGTGCAGTTTCTCCCGTTGCTGTCCGTAGTGAGAAAGTTCTGCCCTTTTGAAGTAGTTGTTGCCTCACATGGTCTGGTCGGATAATCGATTGGGTTGTACCAGTGTCGATTGTTATGGTGCAATGTTCTCCGTCAACTTGACCCGGGAGGCATAAGTCCGCTTCTCCACGATGTGGTCTTGAAACGGTGAAGGTGGTGCTGGGGACGTCGATCCTCCTAGCCAACATCTGCCCCACGAAGTTGGCTCTTACATGTTTCCCGACCCATCTGTTTGAAAGGCTTCCATTTTGGACTCCTGACTCGGTCTGGATCTCCTAGACAATAGCTTGGTTTTCTTCGCTTCTTGCAGCCTCTTTGCAGATGCCCCTTCTCTCCGCAATTCCAGCATCTAGGCGCACCATTTACATATGGGTCCCGCTCAATTTCCCCGCGCTCACACCTGCACTCGTCTGTCACTACCTCACGAACCCTAGCAGTGGTACGGCTCACATTTTTCGCTACCTCAAAGTTCAGACTATAAGCCAATGCGTCCTTAATTATTTGCTTGTTGCAATTCTTGGTCTTTTGATGCGCTGATGAATGTTTCTGTCGCTGCCTCATCTCGATGTTCTGGGTCGTAGGCTGGGTAAGCCAAAAGTGCCAGTCGCTCAATGTCTTGTGCTAGCTACTGTAGGGTTTCACCAGACTTCTGCATCCGATGCCGTAATTGTGACTGATAAATCTGCTTCAAATGATCGTCTCCATAACGCATGTCAAGCGCATTCATTATAGCAACCGAGCTTGAGTGCAACTCAACGGAGATATTCTGTAAAAGCTCGGCAGATGGGCTTATTAGAGCAAAAATTAATGCTGTGGCTCGTTCCTGCTCATTCCAGTGGTTTGTCCTAGCGGCGACTTCAAACTGTGCTTTAAATACTCCAGACCGTTCGCCCGTCGAATATTGGTGCTTTCACATTTCTGGATATGCTATGCGCTGCGGTTACAAGTGGGGCTGGTGAGGTGGTCACTACTGCCTTCGCTGCTTCCAATTCTTTTTTCATGTTTTCTCTCCTCGAACTGGTATACCCTTTCCTCGACGCATTTAATTTAGTTGTTGAGACTACAGATCTCTGCTTTTATTTTGGTTGACTGTTTTTGCAAATCTGCCTTCAAATCAGTTGACTGTTTCTCCAGCTTCTGTGCGATGTCTGCCTTGATTTCGAACGCTTGTTGGTCTAGCTTCGCTGATTGTTCATTTAGCTTCACTGATTGTTCATTTAGCTTCGTTGTTAAACTCGATGACTGTTCACTTAGCTTCGCAGTTAAATTGGATGACTATTGTCGCTGCTCTTACTGCATCAGCAATAACATTTGCATCAGCGCATTTTCTGGTTCCTTTGGTTTTGGTGTTTCTGCTTCACCACCTTCTGCGCCTTTTTCTGCATCTGAGGGCTCACCTGAATCCAGATACGCACCTTTCGATTCAATTGCGTCCCGCATGCGTGCAATCAGTGTGGCCTTTGTACCTTGCGTAGCCAGGTTTCGCTGTTCCAATTCTTCCTTAAGCTCCGACATGGTCAATTCATTAATTTTTAAGTTCAGCCTTCGTGGCATTTTTAATGTTTCTTTAAATATTACTATTGTGCACTATAAGAATGTTCAAATTTTCACTTTCAAAAAAAAATTTTTTTTTCTCACATCTTGACACCACTGCCGCGTGTTATGATTCGCGGCCAATAATTTTAATGTTCCGGGAAAGTGAAAACACAATGTGTTTTTTTTTATTAAGTTTATAAGAGTTTTTTTAAAAGAATGCACAATTATTAATTTCACTATTAAAAATCAAACTTATACTTGTCAATAAATTTCTCTTGTAATTGTCTTCTCAAATAACTTCACAATCACTCAATCAATATCGCCTTTACCTCGCCCTCCACTCTATCGCGGTTTTTATTATCGCGGTTGTAATGAATAATCCCCCCATTCATTCAGCTCGCCTTTATATAGGGTCTCCAGGCGTTCAATCCATTTTTCGTACATTGGCGAATGTTCTGTCGACAGGTATCTGGTATATTCGAGCAGCTTAATCAACGGAGCAGTAACTCACTTCCAAATGTTGATCATGCTTTGTGGATTCTCGTGGTTTCGAGTAAAATCATTTTGTTGATGTTCTTAATGGGCTTTTTCACACGGGAATGGTAAAAACCCATATCCAAGCAAGTTTAGCGCTTACGCCCTTATGTTTACACGTGGCATAGTTCAGCCAAGCTATTTTTGTATACCATACACGTCTTGCTTGTGTATATGTCATTTGATCGTTAAACATCGTGCGGACAACATGAAAGCGAAGACAGAGAGTTGATCGATTGAGAATTGATGTTTTAGCCTCGAATTGTGCACGAGGTAATAAAAACTGGAATGAAAAATGTATTTTATGACTGTTAAAGTTTGTCGATTCCAACTTCTATTGGATTTATTTGAATCCTCCGTGTTTTTCCGCTTTCTAAAAAATATATTCCAAATGTGAATATCTTTTTTAGTCGTATATTTTTCTTGATTTGTTGTAAACTTGCTTATTATAATGTGATTCTATGAAGATTATTCGTACTGTTAATTTTCTATGGATTTACAATAGGCAATTTAAAATTATTGTAATCGTGATATTTGTCATGTTGTTTCCTGAAATTGAACATGGCCTCCGCTTTCATAAATTTATTACATAACGCGTAGCTTCTCGCATCCACGCATCCATTTTTGCACGCAAATTAAAGAAAGGCAATCGTTTCATGACGACTACCTTCTTCACCGAATGTTCAATTCGGAATGATTACCTGCGTTTGTATAAAATTTCCCCCACCAAATGATCAACAAAATGCATTTGTGTATGTGCGTTACGCTCGTTCAACCTAAAAAATGTTGTCGTGTTTTTAACCATCAGGCTCCCTCAATGCCTCTCACTCTTCTTGCCCATATAACCTGTTTAACGCTCACTTTTAATGCTGCGTCTGCAAAAGCCCAATGGTTGTGAAAAAAATTGCGACAGTAGCTCGCAGAATTATTTGTACATGTAACAATATAAAGGAAAATTGATATGAAATAATATTTCATAAAAATAATAAGAAGAAACAGTATTTTACAAATGATGATTACGAATAAAAATTATTGCATACTTTTTCAAATCTGCCACATAAAATTTTGAGCAGGGAATATTAAAGTTTTCGAGCAGTTTGCTTGTGTGATTGCTCGATTAATATAGGGTTATCCATTTTACGCTTGGGGAAGTAAAGCTAAAGAAAACACATAAAATATTCAGATGGAAACAAATTTTTTTATTCAGTATGAAGACTAAACGTGAAACACAACATCATTCAAATGTCCTCCACGCGACCTCTTGCAGGCTTCAATCCTTCTGAGGTCATTTTCAATGACTTTTCGGCATATTTCCGGCAATATCTCGGCCATAACTTCATGAATATTGATTTTCAATTGCTCAAAATTTTAAGGATTATTCACGTAAACACGATCTTTTGCATAGTCCCATAAAATGAAATCCAAAGGTGTTAGGTCGCAGGATCTTGCGGCCCAATTGACATCACTCAATCTCGAAATTACGCGTCCTGGAAATTTCTCTAGCAAAAGTGCTCGATTAGCCTGTTGTGTGGCTTGTGGCTCCATCCTGTTGGAACCACATGTCCTCCAGATCATAATCTTCAAATTCTCTCCAAAAATAATCGGTTAGCATTCGTCCATAGCGGTCAGAATTGACTGTAATGGCTCTTCCTTGATCGTTTTCAAAAAAATACGGGCTAATAACACCACCAGACGATAATGCACACCAAACGGTCACTTTTCCCGGATGCAAAGGCCTTTCTGCGATCACCTGAGGATAAAGAGAGCCCCATATGCGGCAATTCTGTTTATTTACGTAACCACTGAGCGAAAAACGAGCCTCATCACTTAAGAAAATATTTTTCGAAAAATCGTTATCAATGGATTGTTGTTCAATCACCCAATTCGCATACATTCTGCGTTGTGTTTGGTCTTTAGGCTTAAGTTCTTGAGTGAGTTGAATTTTGTACGGGTGGAGATGCAAATCCAAATGCGAAATCCCCCACGATGAGCCGTAAGACAAGCCCAAATGTTGAGCACGTCGAGGAATCGACAAATTCGGGTCTTCCTCCACACTTTGAGCAACGATATTTTCAGCTGAACGAATGTTGCGATGATGCACAGGCCTTGCAATATCAATAGCCGATCCAGTCTCTTCAAATGTTCTCACTGTGTTCGAAATTGTTTGCTGTGTAGGTCGATTATGTCGACCGTAATCGGCTCGCAAAGTCCTAAATGTTGATACAGCAGAATCACCATTTTTATGATAAAATTTAATGATTTTAACGCGTTCTTAGACTGTTAAACGATCCGTATTTCTATATGGCATACCTTCAACTAAAAAAACACGCTTTGGATGACATTTAATTTTGACAGATGTCAAATGGCAGGGTTCTACTTTCCTACCACGAAATGGATAACCCGTTGCACTGTGGTCATCAATACTGCCTATTTAAGGATGGCGAAAAACTGTTTTCCGGTTTCTGTATTCGGTATTTTCTATTCCTTTGTATCTGGGTTTTAACCGGTTCTTGAATTTGAAAGAAAACAGCCGTTTAAACCGGGAGGAATCAAATCAAGAAAAAAAACCGGTTTTTGGTTAAGCCGCTGCGGTTTCTCCCATATGTATTGCTTACTGCTGCAGCGTGATCTAGTATGCTATCTGATGTGTTGTCACCTGAAACCTACGAAGCTGATTCAATTGATTCTTAGTGGTTTCGGAATAACCAACCTCTAACTACTTGTAGATTAATGTTTATGCATGAGTAATTTAAAAAAAGTCAGATTTATGCTTCTTAAGTCTTTTTTTTTTATTTCGGGAACATAGTAATTGTTATAACTTCTTTCTCTTATCCCAAAATACAGATTGTTGATGTTTTGTTTTGTAGCCCAGAAGTTTTTTTTTTTATATCAACATTTACATTTGGGGTAATATCAATCACATTGGTTTGCAAATTGTATTCAATAATCTTCCACAGTCTCTAAGCACACACTTGACCACATACATCTATTGTACATCATTTCTTTATTTTTATCTTAATATTTACGTTATACACATTTATAACAACTCATCATTGTCAGGAAGGATATGATTTATTAGTTTCATCATGATGAAATTTTCGCTCCTTACGGGATCACTCACGGGTGATTTTTCCATGTAGGTTTGTGAGTGGTCGTATATTCATACAAATGTTTCTGTGTTCCATGTAAATGTGTTTTGAGGACTTTTCCTGCTTTTTTTTGGCGCATTATTTTCCTATTAGTATATTTATGTTCAGTTCTTGTTTTGAATTTTTGATCTTTTCGGCTTTGTGCATGTTATTATGAGAATGGAACTTTGGTAGTCTGCGTAATTGTACAAGAATGATTTGTTGTTTTGTTTTTTTGATTAAATCCATGTCCTACGTTGTTTTGGTCCATCGACGAGCGCGTCGTGATCTAAAGGACGATTGCAATTGTCCGGATAACAACTATTTTCGTTGTTGTTAATATTTTTATTAATCGCATGTGGGTTTCGGGAGTGTCAGGATGCAGTTGTTCTGGTCGTTGTCCATCTTTGCTGCAATGCTGCTGAACTGTTGCGATATGATTGATAGTCATTTGTGAATGTATTCATGGCGTGGATGCCAGCTGAATTGGATGATAAGTATGATGCATTGATGCCGGAAGTTGATGTGATGTGCATGGGCATTCGCATCGAACCTGTAATGGAATAGAACCCAAATGAAATGAGCTATTAAGAATTTTTGGATAAGGGAAAAAATCGAAGTTCGAGTCCACCTGGGATTTTTTTTCCTTTGAAATGTTAGGTTATGTTTTTCTATTTATGTTGATCAGGAATATGTTAGGTAAACATTTCAATTGTCATGCATACAACTTTTGCTTTAGAAATATTCATATTAACAAACCCATCTGAAAGACTCCTTCCGACAAGAAGCAACGTCGTAATGCCATGAAAAGGATTTATATAATTTTCTTTATTAGAATGTATGCGGTACAGAGGCCTTATAATATAGTAGGTGTTCTGACAAAGTCATTTCACCATCGTTTGAACATTACTTAAAACTATGCATATTATCGTATTTCTATGTGATTATTACAATTAGCTAGAGGAAAATTTAGGCAAAAACCTCTACTGAACTTATACTAGCTTAACATAGCTTAACTATCTACTTATAACTAGCTAAAATCTATGAGGCTAGGTTACGGCCAAAAGATAGGTGGTAGCAACTGCTGATTTTCAATTCGCCAGGGCATGTATTAGCGGATTGGGCAAGTCTTTTGCTTTCGCGATTAATTTGTCACGGCGCGATGCAGCGAGCTTACGAATTGGACTAACGCCAGCAAGGCTGTGTAGTTTTTCAGAAGAGTAGTAAAACGGTTTATTAAGTACCATTTTCAGGTATCTATTTTGGGTGATCTGAAGCTTTGTTACTAGATATTTAGCACATTGGATCCAGGTAGGTGAGCCGTATAGGATGATCGGTTGGATTGCCATTTTGACGATGAGGACTTCGTTTCTGTTGTTGAGACGTGAATTACGATTAAGAAGGGGGTAAAGCAAAAGCACGGCCTTAAACGTTTTGGAGCTAATATGCTCAATATGTCTTCTGAAGATTAGTTTTTTATCGAATATACATCCAAGATATTTAAGATCCTCGCTCCAAGGAATAGTTTCCCCTAAAAAATTTATTGGTCCTTTGGGTAGGTGAGCAGGCTTACGCTTCCTGGTGAAGTATATTGACTTCGTTTTTGCAACATTTATTTTAATTTTCCATCTATGGTAGTATTGATAAGTAAGTTCTAACGCCATTTCAAGGCTGGAAATAATGGAAGTTGGATCTGCGCCTATGCTGTATATGCAAATGTCGTCTGCGAGAGCTGCAACTTGGCAGTTTGGTAAAGAAGGGAAACAGACATTCGACTGAGCATCAGCACCTCCCTGTTACGAAGGACGTCAATGCAGCAATGTACAATAAATTGTCTGGAGTTTTGGTGACACTGGACATAGAAAAGCGTTTGATACAGTCTGGCATGATGCTCTGGTCTACAAACTTCAGAAATATAACACACCCCCATACTTGTTGAACCTTTTACAATCATTTTTAACTGATAGGAAGTTGCAGGTCAAAGAAGGGGAAAGCATTTCCCCAGTCAAAAGTATATCTACCGGTGTTCCGCAAGGCGCCTGCCTAAGCCACAAAAAGGATAAAACGAATTTCAACAAGTTAGTGCCTCACCAATTTCCCCAATCTCATTTCCGTTAGTTCATGCAATAGGTACCTACGGTTGTGACAATAACTTCAACTGATAAAAAGCAGCTTGATGGATATTATTGGTAAGGGCAATTTATCGAAATAATTTGTAATCTACAACTTTATTTCTAAGAAAAAAAAAACAACTTTTCAAGAGACGTACTCTCTTTTTTAAAGTTATTCACCACGTGGTGAGAATCGACATCAGCATTACCAGCAATAATCGACATAAAATATAGTGATCGACAAAATCTAACCGACAAATCGTCCAACGTAACTCACAGATCTTCCTTGATTTGACAAGTTTCTTCATTTTATCCAGCCGCTTTGGAATGATACATAGCCCACAAGAGCGTGGATCTACTTGTACGAGTATAATCATAAGCTTGAGGCTTCCAAAGCATAATCACATGGCAACTGGGTCATTTGATAGTATTATATACCTCGGGTAATGTATCGGTCGGTATGTAGAGGCGGCGGTATTTGGGGATTAATTTCTTATTGGTACCAGCGGTATGATCGACATTACAGCTGACAGTAAAACCACTTTCTTTGGAGATGGATTGAGGTCGGCTTGGCTTAAATATTATACCGTATTACAGGCTTGGGATTATTCAATTACTGCGCTTGCTTTCTTGCGAAATTTTAACATAACTCGTCCGGGTAAGCTGGTGGGTTTGTCTTTTTTTGGTAGTTTGAAGGTGAAGGCTATTGAGGCCCTGAGTGTGAGGTATCTGGACTAACCACTAAATACGTTCGCTGTCAGCCTGAGAGCATAGCCTGGAGCCGTTTGACACATTACTTCCAGCTAAGTTTCGTTTGGTTACGCCATGGGTACCTTCAAGTTGGAGGATCCTTCTCTTGCGGGAGGGGAGGGAGTAAGAGGGATTGCTTAAAAATGTGATCCCACAACCTCGATGCCCCTGGCTGCTGTAAGCACTTTTCATCCTTTAGGAGTGACCAAGCATAATGTGTCGTATGTTTCCATATATCAACCGATGCAAGCATCTCCCAGATTAGACTATCTGGGGAGAGCTCTTTCGTTTCCTTGTGGAAGGCCCGTGGTAGCCCGTGGCTCTCCTGTCCAAAAGCTACAGTCGGGGGATAGTGAATTACCAATCTTGTGCAAGTAAGACTGAAAACACCAATATTTGTTCAGGAGTTTGATCAGGTACGAGTTAGTCCCACCATGCGTTAAATTAAGCCACGGGCTCAAATCCAGGATGTGGTGCACACTTCATCTTGTCTTCGCGTTGTCCACCCACGGTTGCTGTTAGTCATGGAGTGAGCGTTGTCTCTTCTCGTGGGCAATTTTTCCCCTCACATCTTCGTTTGGACGCAGGTGAATAGTACGGTGCTCTCTAGCTAGAAGGATGGTTGGTATAATACGTGTGATGTTGCGCACCGCTTAATCAGAGACTTTTGGATTTGAAGATGTAATTCTCAGGGCTCCTCTTCTCTGTACCTGTTCCAAGGGTGTTCGGTACAGCTCCTTGCTGAGAACATTGTCCCATATATCTGCTCGGTACAGTAGCACTGACTCTGCGGATCTCATCAAAAGTCGCCTCCTTGATGGGTCGGGTCCTCTTATATTAGCCAAAAGTAAACTCAGTGTCGACAAACCTGAAGCAGGCTTATCAGCTATTATCCGGATTTTTTAAGAGAAACTCTCCTTCGAGTTAAGGTATGTATTTTAGATATTTTACTTATGGTTTCCATTCAATGAGTATATCCCCCATTACTGATTATTTTTACACTGGGGATTCTCTTCTTTTTTAAGTTGAGATCAGTTTTCTTCAGTGCTAGACTGAACCTGCGAGCAGTCACCCAGCCTCTCACCTGGCGCATAAACAAACCTAGTTTAAATTGCGCATGTCTGATGTTGCGTCCAGCAACAAATGCCGTAGCATCATCCACATAATGATTAGATGTGACTCTAGTCTCAGTAGCCCACTGTTAGATATGCCCCAGAGGTCTGGACCAAAGATAGATTTTTGAGCAACACTCGATGGTACTTCCATCCTTCGTTGGCACTGCATCGTATAATAAGGTAGGCTTGAATCCTTCAGGTCATGCCTCAAAAGCCGCAAAATGTATTCTGGAAATTGAAAATGGTTTTCAGCGTATCTTGAATAACCACCCATTTAACGGAGTTGAAGGCGTCCTGAACATTAAGTGATACCACCAGAACCACCCGTTGCTTGATAAGGCCACGTGCTTCCACCCTTTTGACTGCACTCACCACCTCTGCAATTATATCAATAACAGAGCATTCTGATCTGAAGCAGCAGGAATTGCTTCAGTGAGTTTTCCCTCGATATGTTTCTCTAGTAGTTTCCCAACCATGTTTAGCAGGCAGCATGGGTGGTATGCAGATGATGATCCGCGAATCTTTTCCCTCTTGTTGATAAGTACGAGCCTTGTTACCTTCCAACATTTTGGAAAACCTCCTTCTCGCTGGCAAGTGTTAAATGTACTGAAGAGAAAATCAGGAAAATGATGAAAGACGGGCTGCAACACCTCAGCTAGGATGTTGACTGGACTTGGAGCCTTCTTTGGTTCAGTTCAGCCACGTAAAGAGTGAGCATTCAACGTTATTTTACCATGGTCAGCGTCAACATAGATGGAATAAGCGAAGAGAAATGTCCGTACTATCCCCTCCATTTTTTCTGCTTGCGTAATGCATTTGGCTTCCGTATAACTAGCTTGTGGCCTATGCTCCATTGATACTCAATTGATCTTGCTGGCAACGAGCCTTACTGCTGCAAATCATTTTGCAAACGCAGCTCATATAATGCTAACTGTTTGCATGCATCGTCACAGTTCCATGCACGTTGAGCTTCACGTCGAAGCTTGTTATTCTACCGTTGCTTTTCAGTGACTTTAGTTGACTATCAGTACACTGAAGCTTTGTCGTGCCTGAGTCCTTGGCGGGGCATAGCAGTACTGTAAGCACACGTGAAGATTCTCATAGTTGAGTTCACCACGTCTTGAGTTGCTAGCTCTTTAGTCCCCTTTAAATCTTCTAGCAACCGTGCATCTGTTGTGAGCACTTTTATGAACCTCGTGAAGCCCATCCTCCCAATTTTTTACTCAATTATGGAAAGACAAGAGCATAGGTGTTGACAGGCGGCATCATGGATCTCAAACAGAATGTACTGATGATCACTGGCTGGGTAGTCCTCTTATACTCTACAAGTGTGTAGCTTCCATAATAGAGATTCCAAGGGAAATGCCATGTTGTGTATGATTTCTTCACAGCCCACATGGCAGAAGGCCGACGTATCGTCGGTGTTCAACTTGGCAGGCTCTGTCCTAGCTAGCATATCTATGACTTATTTTCCCCGCTTATCAGCTTGAGGCGCGCCCTGTTCGATTGCTTTCACATGGAAGCCCACCTCAATGAGCATGTAACGATCTATGTTCAAAACAGTGCCCTCCAAAGCATGAGGCCTGGCTTAGAAATATGATATCAGTTCATTCAGCGTTGAGTACACTAAAGATTGCAGTCCCTGAAACCAAACCCACACGAGATCATCCTTCCGTCCTTAGCTTTATACTAGAAAATTCGTACTGTTCTGGGCCTGGATGGCAGCTGTACTTGTTTTGTTAGGGAGCCATGATAAGGAACTCTTTTTGTGGTGCTACTTACTCAGCAGCAAAAAGGTAAGCTTTCATATCTCTTGCAAACTGCTTAGGTAGGCTTGAGATACTTGCACTATGGTGTATGTTCACCTGAAGGATACGATTCATTGAAGATCTGCTTTTACCATAGCAAGAGCTTTATAGAACTTTTTCGATCCTAAGATGTACTTGATACCCATTTTTTGGATCAGTTTCCTTGCAAAGAATGCAGCACGTCTCCTTCGTAGATTTTTTTCTTTTGTGTCTTGTGTCACCACATTTGTAGCATAGGGAACTCCTATCAAGTCTCCCTGGGTGGTATGATCACAACCAAGGCAGTTAAATCATAGAAGACTACCCACCCCATTCTTACTTTTTCCTTACTCGAAAGCTGTATTGTGTCCTTCTCAGTTAAGTTGATGATGGCCATAAGTTGTCCCCTTTTATTTTGTGGTGTCAGCCTTGCTTTACCTCTAGTTGCGCTAAGGAACTCCCTTTTGTTCTTCGGTTACCTTTGTTAGTACTGTCTGGAAGCCTTGATCTAACGTGTCCCCGTCTTTTTTCATTTGATTCCGATATCCTTCGATGGGACTGGAGGCCATTCTTTCGATGTTGGAGCTATCTGCGCTTTCTAAGTAGACTTAATCCACGCTTCTTCTTTAGCGTGCTGCTCTTTTTCGGACTTCTGCACTTCTTCAGCCTTCAACAAGCTACAGGGGCGGTTCAAATATGATGGAGACAAACTCTGTAGATAGCGCGCGTGTATGTTTCGAAGGTCATGGCTTCAGTATGTCATGGCTATGCCCCATACAAACAGTATGGTATAGTTTTATCGGGTGTGCTTGTTTTACGCACGTGCTACAACCATGATTGAACATCAAGTGCCGACCGCCGTTGCGCAACGTATTGTCATTTGTTTTTCAGTATGGAAAATTTTTCTGCGTTTGCAAAATCTGTTCGTGATAAATTTGGATTGTAGGGGGGTAGTTTCAGTAGCTTCTACCCCAATTCCAATATTTTATCGAGCGTGAAACGCGCGGCATGAGCGCATGACGAAGAATCACACTTTGCTGGAACGCTCCTCCGTTTCAAGTGGCAAGCAGGTTTCACGTGTGTTTTCAGAAGGTTAGAGTAGTATACAGCCTTGATGGAACGTTGAGTTGCTAGAAAATCGACGTGCAGTACACCCCGCCAGTCCCAAAACACAGTACACATAACCTTACCCGTGGACCTGATTGTCTTCGCTTTGACTGGCACCCCTTTTTCCTTCTTCCTCTACTCTTTTGACGACACTTTGCTTTCGCGAGTGTAAAAGTGTACCCATGTTTCATCTATAGTGAAGATTTGCGTTAAAAAACCGTCCCCCTCCACCTCATATCGTGGCGACAAACTTCCAACCGCGTGAATTTTTGCTCAAAGTTCATCAGTTTAGGAACCCATCGTGCCGTTATTTTGCGATATTGAAGGTGCTCGTGGATTATAGACTCTACACTACCAATTTTGAAGCCAAGTTCAGCCGAAATGTTTCAAACATTCATCCTACGGTCCCTCAAAATGAGTTGTTCTATGCGGTGAATGTTGTTTGGTGTGATGCTGGTTCGCAGTTGACGATCATGCGGCTCATTATCGACAGTTTCACGCCCTTTTTTGAATGCTTTGGGCCACTTAAACACAACAGCTTTACTCAGGCACTCACCACCGAACTGATTGCTTGAAAGCAGACAAATTTCCATGTTTTTAACGCCTTCTCACACTAAAAAACAAATGACCATGTACTCCTTACGAAAATGCCACACTGTTTGTAAGGAGCCAAATATCACGTACTCGAACTGTGACCTTCAAAACATACATGCGCACTGTCTACAGCACTTGACTCCTTCATATTTGAACGACCGTCGTATATTGCTAATACCCAATTCAGGCTACGAGCTCTTCTAGCTCAAGGAGCCCGTTCCTTACACATTTGCTATTGTTATTTTGCGATTTACCTTTAGATTTAATTCTTTTTAGAATGCTTCCCACTGTTCGTATTAACTTTTCTTCCTATTACCACTCAATGGCTATTGGATTTCCCAATATTCTCTTTGGAGAGAGGTTTTCTGCTTTGATTTTTGGATTAAATGCTTCAGTTACATTTTTAATGATGTCAGCAACTTCGTGCATCGAATTCGTTGGTCTTCTCATTCTTCTTTTCTTCTGGTGCGGTTGATTTTTCGACTTCGAAGTGGTTCATTACGCGTTCTTCTCTTGCAGGGCATTCTGGAGTGTGCGCCCTGCTTTATTGCGCCTGAATACTGGGATTATATCCGGCTGATTCATATTTGAATAGTTCGTATCTAGTAAAGTCGTCAATGTCTTAGTCATTTCTATGCCCAGTGGGGTCATGCACTTCTGTTCATTTATCCGTAAATCATCGGTGGCTAATTTTTAGCCAACTTTGTTGCCGCTTAAGATGATACCAGGATTGTTGGTTCCTCTATCGGTACCTGCATTCTCTTTGAAGAGATTTGCTCAAGCTTTACTTCCGTGTGGTTGCTTTTTCGACGGTGTTTGCAGGGATAAGGGCCCACGACCGAATAAACCTTGCATATATATCTATGATAAAAGCCACGCCTACCTTCTCTATAACATTGCAGTCACTGGATGACGACGGCCGGGCGCATGCTCACTCATTAACCTCTGCCAACGGTATTGAGGATCCAGTCCCTGGCATCGCAAGTTTTTCCTCCTTCTCGAGGTACGTCGTGGTTTTTGATCAGGTTTCATTTTCATGGCGTTTTGTCTTCCGCCAGGGCTATCTGCATCCTTAAAGCTTTGTCAAGCCTCTTAGCTACGTTCGTGATAACAATTTTCGCCCCCGACTTGTACTGAGCAAAAGTAGGCCCTTTTGCTGAGTAAAAGCCGTTTAACACCCCGAGGATCTGATAATCTACGCTCCCCTCCCCTAGCGCATTTGGGATTCGCAGCGTTGATGGAATGCTGTGCGGCGGCTCATCTTCCTTTGCGACTGACTGTGGGCAAAACTCGGGCACGCGATCAGCGATGGTTGCAAGATACGAAAATGGGGCGTCATTAGCCGATATGATGCTCCTCAATCTGCCGTCAAGGCGGTTGAGCCACATCTGTTGGAGCAGTGTTGTACACATTTCCGTTATTGAGCGTTCTCATCTGGTTGAGGAGCTGTGCTGGGTGCTGTTCTCCAAGCTCGATCTCGGACAGTAACTTTTGAATACGGTGTTGCCAAGTCAGCATAGACGGCTAACAGGGCCCTTTTCAGGGCACTGTACTTGTTGTCGGATAGGGGGTTCGTTACTATGTTACGAACCTGTTGTATCGCTTTCATAACAAGGTTACTCGGCTGGTGGCGAAGTTTGCGTCTACCTGGGCGAAACAAAGCTCCATGTCTTCCTGCCATAAGGATGGAACTCTGAACGCAACAGGTGCTTTCACTTCCGTGTCGTGGGCCTCTTCCTTCGGCGCGGGCCCGACTTGTTGAATGAGCGTTGGAGTTGCTGTTGCTGGTGTAACCATTTTAGGCGTTGGTCAGGGCTGCGTGACGTTTCGCGCCGCGAACGTGACTTCGATGGAATTCGTTGGTGAGGTTGATGGAATTGATAGTCAGCACTGGGACTAACTGCAACTCGATTCTCAAGCCCTGGATTTGCAGCTCTGAGTTCACCACCAGCGTATTCGTGACGTCTCCTTTAATGGCAGGTGGTTGCGTGTTGCCCATTCGTGGAGCGTCGTTCGATGGTCAGGATCGCAAATACAGATGGTTGCCGTGTGAAACAAACGAACACGTGACAATTTCTACAAATAAATTTGTTCAGATAAGAAATACAAAATATAGAATGGGTTGTCGTGGTTTTGAAATTGAAGTTGAGATTTACGTGGACGTAGATGAAAGACTGACTGAATGTATGAATGAATGTTTGGTACTTGTATTTTCCGCTTTTATTCATTGATAACGCTGACGATGCAGCGTAAACGATACTTTTCCTGGTCACACATCCGCCAGCACATTCGATGCATCAGCAACTTTGCTTCTATTGTTTCCAATCAAAATATGCTGATACGCGTTCGTTACGTCGTCGTGTAGATATTGGATATGTGCGGATGTGTGCCATCAGCGGTATCCGGGCATAACATAGTTGCGCGTGTTTGCTTCGGCAACAAAGTTGTGTGTCCCTACGATGTCGTCAGCACATGAATATGGATCATGCGTCCAAACCATTGCGTGGCCCAAGGTGCACAAGTATGCATGTTGGATAGATATTTGGTCCGCCCCACAATCATGAACAAGATGTGATCGATTTTTTTTTTTTGCAGTTTTTCTACGTTTTTCATGAAAATATACAAAATTGGTAGAGTAACGTAGAGTTTTACGAAGAATTAGAATGCGTTTTAAATCAGGTAAAATTTGACGGTGCCTGATGCAATGAGGTAATGGATCTACCAACTATCCGATCCACAAGCAAATTTCTCTCCGAACTAGCGGTCGGCCAACAGTCACAAATGGGGCATACTTTTAAGTGTCCGAATTTGTTGACCTAAAGGGGCGTTGGCACACTTCTAAATTCAACGTCTTCAAATCGTTGAGAGGTCAACTTGGGTTCACCTAGGAAATAAATGATGAAGAAATGAGTGAAAACCATTACAGCTCGCCAAAAAATAAGATCAGTGTGAGTAGATCATAGAGCACTGAATCGACAGTTATCTACACATACAACGATTGGTGCCTCGATCTGGCCCTTTCGCATTACATCTTGTATAGTCCATACAGCGATAGCTACATATAACTTGAACCTCCCAAAATAAACCAATAATCCTTCGGCCCATTAAAACTCTTTCCTTAGAATTTAACCTGAACATAATTCCAGGGTCATTGTCAATAAATTAAGCACTATGGGAATTTCCTTTTTCTACCACAAGGAATTGTACAAGAAAATCATCACCTGAATATTCGAAAAATTTATGTAAATATGCACAATACAAGACCAGAAAAACCATTGACTTTTCCATTATTGGGTTTTCTCACTTCCTTTATCCTGCGACTAACACAGTGCCGAACATATTCTTATCTTGCCAAACATCCAAATGTCTTCGTCGAGCAGAGATGAATGGAATGAATTAGCTGTTTTAGCACTTGTAATAAGATACGACAAACAAATTACAAGCGTGGCAAATTAAGTACGAAGAGATGTTACGCTCTGGGGGAGGCAATTCGGTGATAGAGTGCTGTTTCATTAAAGCCTACGCCATTGTGTCGGGGGGCGCGCCTTGAATGAGTCATTATCTGAAAAAGTCACTAAGAAAGTGCCATCAGAATTTACATTAAAGTTGTGTAAGCACATTTCACGAGTCAGCAGACAAGAAATGATGAAGTTGAAGCCTTGTTCGTTGCGAGGTTTTCCTGGGAAAACGTCTTGGTAGAACTTATTACACTCCTTTATTGTCTGAAGTGTTGATCAATTGCAGACATAAGCAAAGAACAATTTTCACGTGTGTGCATACTTCATTTCACATGAGAGCAGAGCAGTGTGGAGTTTTGTTTTCCTGTGAATCACTTAATTCTAAATAAGTCATGCATTACCCTATTCAAATTCGCTCTTTATAAATCGTTGGTCCACCATTTACTTATGCTTCTCAACGACCTAAAATCTCAGAAACACTCATTAAGTATTTACTTATCTCATCCCCAAAAGGAACCCTCAGACATCTTTATCGTGCTCTAAAGTCAATTTAAGGACTGGATCGAGAAACATAAATTTTAATTTTGATTTACATTTTGCATTAACAATGAATATTTATCATGACTAACGGCATAGGGCGCCCAGAGCTATATCCTTAATTTAAAAATAATTAGGCATATACTACGAAAATTGCCAGAATGGTCCAGACTTGGCTTTGTAAAGCTTTCAGTGATTTTCCTGTGGATTACACGGACATAGGGATAGGATCCTCCAGTCACCGCCATTCTGAGAGGACTCCGCAACCCAACCCCAAGCCAGCAACAACCATTGAACAAGCAACAACAATGTACACTTTCAGTGAAATTCCTTTCAGCCCTAAATGTGTGCAGCGAATAAGAGGATAAAGTATACCCTCGAAAATGTGGGGATTCCTTGAAGGACACTTAATTGAAGATGTCATGTGATGTTTTTTGTTTGTTCCGATTCTGGAAAGGAAAACACGGTCGAATGAAAATAAACTGTTGAAAAATCCCAAATTTAAGAAAATCTTCTGTTTAGGGGTTGTTGCCAAATGAATGTAAAACAAAATGAGCTGAAATAATTTAATCAAATGTTTTAAAATCAAAAAGTCCAAAATGATTCGAGTTTATGTTTTGGGTATTTTTGGATGTTCATTTCTTAATGGGAAAACTTTTCTGCCCGAAGTTGTTAGCGAATAAATGTTTTGTGGTATTGATAAGTTATCAAGTGCTATAGTATTCTTCAGGGCAAAAGGAAGTCCTGTGGTCATTAAATTATATGATTTTGTAACAAACTGGCGACTTTTGAGAGAGCAGTCAATATTACTTTTATGGATGATCCAGCTTTTCGGAGTGAATAAAAACAAACATTTTATTGAATGTGAACTATTCTAGTAAGAAAATCAATAGTTTAATAGCATTTATTTATTTACTTATTATTTGGAGAAAAAACAGTCACAAGTAGATACACCCTAGCGCTTAAGTATGACATATACTTCATGTTGTGGTTCGCGGCCAATAATTTTAATGTTCCGGGAAAGCGAAAATGCAATGTCTTTTAAACTAAGTTAAAAGAATTTATTTACTAAGAGTGCACAATTATTAGTTTCACTATTTCACAAAAATTGATTAAAATGTTATTCACTAGGCTATAAATTTTTATTATAACTGTCTACACTAACAATCACTTCACTCACTTCACTTATCAATCAATATCGCCTTTACTTCGCACTCCACTCTATGGCAGTTTTACTATCGCGATTGTAATCATTCCCCCATTCATTCAGCTTGCCTTTATATAGGGTCTCTAGCCATTCAATCCGTTTCTCGTACATTGGCAAATCTTCTGACGAGAGCTAACTGGAATATTCGAGCAATCATGAATGGGCGTAGTGACGTCACTTTCAGATTTTGAACATGCTTGGTGGGTTCTTGTGCTTTCAAGTGCATTTTTTGATCATGAGATTCTTCATGGTTGTGACAACAATTGCGACAGTAGCTCACAGAATTATTTGTACATGTAACACTGTCCCCACCTCAGTTCTTTTCGCCCCGAAAAGATGTGTCGCCACTCGTAGTTAATCCTCCCTGGATGTTATATGGGGCAAAACGGTCCAGGTGCACGATTTTCATTTTGGCTCTCAGCTTACGGTGTTCCTGTATGCGATATACGACGTCGTTGATTCGCTTTGTAATTCGGTATGGTCCCTCCCAATTATGTTGCAACTTCCGCCGTTGTGGGTTATAGAGCCACACCAAATCATTTTGCTGGAAGCCAGTAGAATTTGCCTTTAGATCATACCTGGTCTTCATGCAGTCAGCAGTCGATTCGAGGTGTTAGTGCACTGTCCAATGTATCTGGTTCAATCATTGCCTTAGCTCACTTGCGTACTCCGAGATCGTTTGGGGTTTCTCGGGGGGTGTTCCGAACTTTATATCAGCCGGCAGACGAATGGTCTTTCCAAAAATGACTTTGGCTGGGTCTTCGCCCGTCGATGCATGTTCAGCAGCTCTGTACGTCATCAAGAATAATGGAATGTGCCGGTCCAAGCCCCTTTGGTTCTCGTCAACAATCTTGGCCAGGTGTTTATTGAGCATGCTGTTGAAATGCTCGACCATTCCATCGGATTGGGGATGCAGGGGTGTTGTCCTCGTTTTCCGTATTCCCAGCAGTTTGCACATTTTGCCAAAAACTAACGACTTAATGTTTCGGCCTTGACCCGAATGTAGTTCGCAAAGTATGCCGTACCTACTGACCCAATTTAATACTAGCTGTTCGGCTACAGTAGTTATTTCCTGGTTGGGAATGGGATAGACCTCGGGCCACTTGCTGAAATTATCGGCCACAACCAGCGTGTATCGATTTCCCCATTCGGATTCAGGAAACGGTCCTGCGATGTCAACAGCAATCCTTTCAAATGGAACCTTCACGTTATAAGTTTGCATTTTTCCTCTCAGTCGTCGCTTTGGACCTTTAACGGGAGCGCAAATTGTGCATCTACGGCACCAGTCCTCTACGTCTTCTCGAGCGTGGAGCCAGTAGAACCTTTCCCGCAATTTCGCTAAGGTCTTGTTAACACCAAGGTGGCCTCCCGAGGATCCTTCATGCATCTCCTTAACCACATCGTGGGTACGGCTTTTGGGAAGTATAGTTTGCATCCTACAGGAGCTGCCATCCGCCCTTCCCCATTTCCGCTTGAGTATGCCATCCTCCACCTGAAAGGAGCTCCATTGTGCCCAATAACTTTTCAGGGTTGCGCCGTGCATCCAAACGTCCTTCCACTCAGGTCGCCCAGTTGTCTCCTTCCATACGAGCAATGGCCCGATGTCTTCACTGGCTAACTGGGCATTTCAAATCTCCTCCAATGACCATCCTTCATCAAATTCGGCTGGTATCAATCGCATATCAACGGTCGGTTCCTTTTCCTCAATTCGTCGGCAATGTTTGCAGTTAGCTGGACATGGATGACGAGATAGGGCGTCGGCATTTTCATGAACTTCGCTCAAGTGAAGTAGTTGATGTCTCACTAGGTCTGGTCGGATGATCGGTCGGGTTGCACTAGTGTCGCTTGTTATGGTGCAGTGCTCATTGTCAACTTGACCCGGAAGGCATAAGTCTGCTTCTCCGCGATGCAGTCTTGAAACTGTGACGGGGGTGCTAGGGACGTCGATCCTCCTAGCCAACGTCCGCCCGACAAAGTTGGCCCCTTTGGTTTGATGAGCTTCCAATCTAGGCTCCTGACTCGGTCTGGATCTCCTCCACCCTGGACAATAGCTCCGTTTTCTTCGCTTCTTGCAGTCTCTTTGCAGGTGCCTCTTCTTTCCGCAATCCCAGCATCAACGTGCACCATTTACATCCAGCTCTCGCTCATTTTTCACGCGCTCACACCTGCAATCGTCTGCCACTACCTCG
This sequence comes from Odontomyia ornata, assembly GCA_963969285.1. Taxonomy (NCBI): domain Eukaryota; kingdom Metazoa; phylum Arthropoda; class Insecta; order Diptera; family Stratiomyidae; genus Odontomyia; species Odontomyia ornata. The sequence goes on from OZ017739.1 coordinate 39,806,426, forward strand.
CGAACCCGGGCAGTGGTACGAGTCACATCTTTTGCTGCCTCAAAATTTAAACTATACGCCAATGCATCCTTGACTGTTTGCTTTTAAGCTAAACGCACAGCTTGCTGCAATTCCGGGTCCCTTAATGCGCTAATGAATGCTTCTGTTGCTGCGTCATCTTGATGTTCTGGGTCGTAAGCTGGGTAAGCCAAAAGTGCCAGTCACTCAATCTCTTGGGCTAGCTGCTGTAAAGTTTCGCCAGACTTCTGCATCCGATGCCGCAGTTGTGCCTGATAAATCTGCCTCAGATGATCGCCTCCATAACGCATGTCGAGCCCTTTCAATATAGCAGCCGAGTTTGAGTGTTATTTAACGGGGATAGTGTGCAAAAGCTCGGCAGCTGAGCCCCTTAGAGCAAGAATTAAAGCAGTTGCTCGCTCCTGCTCATTCCAGGGATTTATCCTAGCGGCTGCTTCAAACTGGATTTTGTAAATGCTCCAGACTGTTTGCCCGTCAAATATTGGTAATTTCACATGTCTGGATGAACATTGCGCTGTGGTTGTAAGCGGGGCTGGTGAGGTGGTTACTACTGCCTTTGCTACTTCCAATTCCCTTTTTATGTTTTCCATCTCATGGTTGATTCTCTCCTCAACCTGGCTGATCTCATAGTTGATTCTCTCCTTAACCTGGCTGACCTTCTCCTCGACCTGGTAAACCTTTTCCTCGACGTATTTAATTTGGTTGTTCAGACTACCGAGCTCCGCTTGTATTTCGGTCGACTGTTATTGCACTCCCTTGATTTCGTTCGCTTGTTGGTCCAGATTTGCTGATTGTTTATCTAACTTCGCAGCTAAACTAGATGACTGTTGTCACTGCCCTTGCTGCATCAGCATCAACATTAGCATCAGCGCATCTTCTGGCTCCTTTGATTTTGGCGTATCTGTGACTCCCTCAAGCTCCACCATGGTAGTAGATTCATTTATTTTCGAATCTTAGCTTCGTGGTTATTATTTATTTTTATTATTTCGGCTTTTGTTTATTTTTTCACTAGCTTCCACGTTACATTTCACTATTGTACATTTTTCTTTTTTTTATGTTTAACGTTTTTCACTTCCAAAATTTTCTTTCTCACTTCTCGACACCACTGTCGCATGTTATAGTTCGCGGCCAATAATTTTAATGTTCTGGGAAAGTGAAAACGCAATGTCTTTTAAATCAAATGAGTTTATTTATTTACTTAAAGTGCACAATCACTCATTCAACTATTTCACAATTTTAATTTTCACTTTGTCTTCACTTAACAATCAACGAAAATCACTACACTATTACTCGATCAATATCGCTTTTCACTCCACACAATCGCAGTTTTTACTATATCGCGGTTCTAATGAATCCCCCCATTCATTCAGCTCGACTTTATATAGGGTGTCTAGTCATTCAATTAATTTCTCGTACATTGGTGAATTGCCTGGAATATTCGAGCAGCTTAATGAATGGAGCATGACTCACTTTCAGATGGTGATGATGCTATGTAAGTTTTCGAGTACATGCGCTTGTTGATCACTATGTTCTCAATGATTGTGAAAACAATTGCGACAGTAGCTCGCAAAATTATCCATGCATGTAACAATATTTTTAATTCTGGTAGCATAGCCACCACAGCTGAGGTCCAACCTATAACCGCATGATTTTTTTCCGAACCGTTTCAATTTCATTCTTATAGGCATCGTAATAAGGATTCCAAATTTAAGGATGCATATTTGTAATGTGAATGGAATAATGACTGCTAAGGAAGCTCGTAACCTTAGAAAGATCCGAGCCATTTCGTCATTTTCTATGGCGTGACAGCCTAAGCCAGGCCTTGGCGTCGAGGATTAATCTCCTCCAATTATCATGGTTCTGCGGCCTCGTTCGCCAGTTGATCACTCCCAGCAAGAATTTGTTATCAGTTTCTATCGCGTTTTTCCATCGAGCTTTCGATCTTCTCGCTGAGCGTCTACCATATACTCTACCATTTAATGTGCTTTTTGGTAGTCGGCTTTCTACTATTCTTCGTACATGGTTCGCCCAATACAATTTGCGAAACTTTACGCAAGTAAACATAAATAGTCTGTCAAATTCATACTAATCATCATTGCATCGTAGTCTCCACTCTGTTGCTTGTTTCACTTAGCCGTCGATTTTACGAAGTACTTTGTGTTCAAATGTGTCCATCGGCTTTTCGGATTTACTTGTAAGGATCCATGCGTCACTTGCATATAACATCATTGGTTTGATTAATGATGTATAAATATGCAGCTTATTTTGCCTGTGTATATCTCTGGACTTTAGAATGGGAAGTATACGGTTACTTATGTCATTCATTCGAAGTCCAATCTCATTCTTTTTGTAGCCTCTTCTATTCAGGTTGGCTCTAAGAAAGGTCAAACCATCCACACTTTCAAGGTTAGAATCTCATACGGCCAAGTTTTATCAGACTGAAGTGTTCTTCGTCGTTTGAGTCATGAATTTAGTTGTAGTTACATTAACTCATAGACCAATCCGGTTCGCTCAAGATTCTAGGTTCAAAAATGCTCCTTTGGTATCTGGGGTTAGTCATGCTATAATATTTCCATCATCAGCGTATGCTATCAATTGGCTGAACTTGAACATTTGTGTACCCGAGGTTTCAGCTGTTGTGTTTTTAATGACGTGTTCCAGTGCAATGTGAAAGAGCATTGGGGCAATTCCATATCTTGTTTTAAGTCTGATTTGATTCTAAAGCTATCCGTTAGTTTGACGTTTGCCTTGACCTGAGACTCTGTAATTAGCATCGTGATTTTGACCATGCGGACTAGCTTTTTTGGATGCTAAAATTCAGAATTATTTTGTACAGCGTATTTCTCTCGACACAGTCGTATGTTATCTTGAAGTCTACAAAGAGTTAGTGCATGTGGATCTTATATTCCCAGCACTTTTCGAGCACATACTTTATTAAGAATATTTGGTTAATTACACAGCACATACTTTATTAAGTATATTTGGTCAATTAAAGACCATCCACTTTTAAAGCCTTCTTGATACTCTCACATTATACTCTATATCACGCTTTTAATTTTCCTTCTTTGATTTTAGTGAGCATTTTATATGACCCACACAATAAAGCGATAGCTCGATAACTTTCATACGTTAACTTTTCTCCTTCTTTTTTACAGAACATATTATAGTTCCTTACCAGTTCTGTAATAACTGCGCCTCTGACCATATTCTGCATACTCGTGAGTGTAGAAGGGTACTTAGATGGGATCCCCCTCTGGAACAGTTCTGCTGGTATTCCACCTATTCCAGGGGCCTTATTTTTTCTGAGGCCACGAACTGCTGCCTACACTTTATCTCGTTGGGGCGTTGTGAATAACTTCGGGAAATTTTGCAGCCACCTGTTTTAGGTAAATTTCTCGAGAGAAATTTACCTATTGTGGAGAGCATCATATATATATATATATATATATATATATATATATATATATATATATATATATATATATATATATATATATATATATATATATATATATATATATATATATATATATATATATATATATATATATATATATATATATATATATATATATATACATAGTCCTGCCATAAGTTCCGTCACATAATTTCTCACATTGGCAACACGTTTATTTTATGAGTGACATTTCAATATCGGCCAGTTTTATAAACGTCATAATGTTATTGACAGTTGATGGTCATTTAAAGTTTGTTCGTTAACGTGTGAAGATGGAATGGGGTGTAAATGAAAACCGAATTGCAGTGATTGCACTACATAAGTGTGGAAAATCCGCGAGTGAAATTTTCAAGTTGTTGTGCCCGTTAAAAATAACGCAAAGATTTGTGTATCGTGCGATCCAGAGATATAACGAGATCCAGACTATTAAAGATCGACCTCGTTCTGGACGTCCGCGTGATGTACGTTCTTCTGCTGCCATCAAAGCGGTCAAGAGTCGAATTCATCGAAATCCGCTTCGTAAACAACGAATCATGGCTCGAGAGATGAACATCTCCACCCAAAGTATGTCTCGCATCATAAAATTGGACCTCGGGATGAGTGCTTTCGACGAACAACGGGACATTTGCTGACTGAGCAGTTGAAGCAAATTAGGAGCACCAGATCGAAAGAGCTCCTTCGGCAGTACGGCAACAACAAACATCGAGAAATTTTATTTACCGATGAAAAACTGTTTACGGCGGAGGAACATTTCAACCGCCAAAATGATAAGGTGTATGCCCACAGCCCCAGAGAAGCAAGAGAAGTTGCCACTAGGGTACAGCGAGGACATCATCCAGCATCAGTCATGGTATGGTGGGGTGGCAGCTACGAAGGGGTCACTGAGCTTCATTTTTGCGAAAAAGGCTTAAAAACTGCAGCGAAAAATTATCAAACGGACATCCTGGAGGGATGTGTGAAGCCGCTGAACTCTACGCTATTCAATAACCGACATTGGGCTTTCCAGCAAGATTCTGCGCCAGCCCACAAAGCTCGAACCACACAAGCGTGGTTGGAAACCAATATTCCAGAGTTTATAAGGGCTACGGAATGGCCTTCTGGGAGCCCAGATTTGAGTCCCCTGGACTACAAACTGTGGGCGGAGTTAGAGTCCATGGTGTGCACAAGACGACACCCAAATATCGAGAGCCTTAAGCGATCTTTGAAAGAAGCAGTAGCTAATTTTCCGCTAGAAACAGTGCGTACTGCTATCGATGACTGGCCCAACAGATTAAAGAGCTGTGTAAAGGCTAAAGGCGGCCACCTTGAATAATTTGTTGCTTATTTTACTTCCATTAGTATGCCAAAATAAAATATATTTTCCTTTGTCAAAAACTCTTTTTCATTTATACAAAAATTGTCCATATACGTGTGACAGAACTTATGGCACGACTAAGTATATATATGGGATATAACGAAATTTGTGACCACGCTAGAGGTTGCAATTTTGATCCGATTTTCACCAAATTTTCAGAAAAGCTGTATGAGATAAATATCTCGGTTAAGTTCGTTAACCAGCTATATCGGCTGGGCAAAAACATTTCAGGCCATTTTAGACGAAAAATTGTGATTTCTGTTCTGGCCAAAGTGTAGCTCTGATTTGGATGAAATTTGGTACAAAGGTTCACTGATGTATGTGATATATCTCACAATAAAAAATTCAAAGTCGGTACGGCAGAAACAAAATGACAACCGCTCAAAGCTCGGAAAGCGTGCAAAATTTTGTTGTTGTAATAGTGGTCAAAGCTTTTAACAGAATTTCATGAAATTCGGCATTTAGATAGAAATTATGAGTATATAAAGTATTGCGTGAAATATTTGGAGGTCAGGTCACAAAAAACAAAATGGCGGCCAGTTGAAACTCAAAACTTCAAAGGCTTCTAAGAGTCGCAATTTTAATTTGATATACATGAAACTTGGTTTCAAGATAGGCATTACTTAGATCTACAGTTTTTCATATTTTGGTGATCATGCATGTGCAAATTTCGAAATGGCGGCATTTTAAATATGCGTTTTTTCAGGTTTTTGTGGCCCTCTAGCGGTCACATTTTCCAGCGGATTTTCATGAAACTTGAGATTATGAATCTCTGTACTATGTTCTTGTATTATGCAGAAAATCTTTAAAATTGAATGCAAAATAAAAAAGTCGAAAATTTAAAACCCAATAAGCTGCCATTTTCACTAAAAATTGAATTATTTTGCCCTGTCTAAAGTGAAACTCCGATTTGAACGAGATTTGGCACATTGATTGATGAGGCCCTAGCCCAAATGCATGCATTCAAAGTGGCGGCCTCCAAAGGTCAGGAACAAGCGGAATTCGCTATTTTAGCGGCAACTGAAATAATGAATTTTTTTTCATGGAAACGTTTTAAATGACTTATCTTGAACGTATTTATAAATCAGACTATTTTGAAATATTGTGAAATATTTTTAACAATACCCTAAAAAATTATAAAATCGCGACTTGTCTGTTTGTCCATCCGTCCGTTTGTTCGTGCGTCACAAGTTTTCTCGCAAACCACATAAGCTAGAATGAGGAAATTTTCTACGTATGTAAGTGGTGCCTCTTGAAATTTGCAGTGTAAGAACATATTTGAAAGTGATTAAGGGGGTCTCCTCATACAAGGGGGTGACATAAACATTTTTTTTATTTCTGTTGCCCTCTAGCAGCCAAGTTTCTCAGCAGATTCCGATAAAACTTGAAATTATAAGTTATTAAGGCAAGTTAAGTAAATTTAATTATGCAAATCGGATGAAAAATAAAAAATTCGAAAATTTACTTGTTAATAATTTTAGCAGCCGTTTTCAATAAAAATTCACAATAACGGCCCCTGATGGTTCAGAAAAGAATCAAATATGTATATATTAATGGCAATGCAAGTGCTGATTAAACTTTTATGGAAATCTTTTGAAATTAACTATTTGAGCTGTTTAAGCCAACAAGTTATCACCTTTGTATGGTAACCACTGTGAAATGTATAAACAGCAAATGTGAGAAGGGCGAAACTAGTATAAATATGTTTATAACAATTTATTACCCGCTTATTTTCAATATGTGATCCATACGTGTGCAACTCAATTTAATTAGAAAAATATTTTCGCCTCTATGAAGAGTCTCCAAATACGAACGGCGGCAGATCCTTTCTGTTAATAAATACCCATGTAGTGCTACAAAAATTGAAGTAAGAAGTCCAGTAGTAGATAAGCCAATTTATTTTTCGAAACCTTACGCTACATAGGAGAAATTTACCTTTCCGGCTGGTGCTGCCAAGGGGAATTTTTTAATTTCGACTTGGTTTCCTATGATTGATCCTAAAGCACTTTTGCAAAGACTTGTTTGTGGATTGAAAGTTGTCTCTTAATTGTTTAATAGCTGTACACGCCGATCTGACTTGGATCTTGGTGTTGATGGTCAGTCGTTTCTTTCTTTAGTACATAGAACATGTTTTTGACTTTTCGTTTGAGGGTGGTAAAGTGTTCTTCTTTCATCTGAGTCGAGCGCTGGATGTATTCATAGTATGATTGATTCATTTGTGCAATAGCTTCCTTGTATTTTTCATCTTACTCGAACCATTTACATATGCACAAGAGAAGCCAAGCATTTGATAGACTATAGCAGCAACAGAAAACACTGGCTGATCAAAAATTAAATTTGTTGTTGAACAACATTCCGAGATTTCTTATGCTTATGACGTTTGTTACAGGCATACCTGCAATTTTGTAGATATATGTTTAAATATGACATACATAGGTTTGAAACTCCTTCTAAAGGGTATAACTTTAAATTTATCGATTGCAAGCTACAATTTATTAACTTGGCAGTAGGCTTCGAATTGGTTAATATCAGCTTGTGGAAGAATACAATCATTCAATGTACCTGGGATGGCATGTATGTGGGAATTAAATAACATCCACGGAAAAAAGCGAATGGGTTAAAGAGCTGCCAACGCTTCACTAAGTATTCTTTTATCATGAAAGCCGTAAGTCAGCTTTATATTTGATCAGATAAACGGCAAAGACAGTCGCATTTAAAATGGACTACTATTTCGGAATATGGAACGTGCGTTCTTTATATCTGCCAGGTACACTGTAACCACTCTTTAGAGATAGGAAAACTATAACCATCACTTAGAGATAGGTTTAAAAGAAAACGAGTTTTTTTTTGGTTCGAAAAATTTTTGTTTCTGACGATTTTTCTCCCGGTTTAAACAGGTCATTTCTTTCAAATTCAAGAACCAGTTAAAAACCGGAGTTCAAAAACGTAAACAACAGATTTTTCGCCACACCTACCTGCGCAGCACAGTCACGAAAGCAAAGCAAATTTTTATGTTTGATTGGTCCGTGTTATTAGTTTTATAGGTTTCCTTTCAATGCAGAAGTCTTTACATAGAGTGCGAATGAATCTAGTACACGATACACAATAAATACACTTCAATACGGTGTTAGACGAACTAATTTTTTTTGTTGTAACTGATGCAAATCTGACAACAATGCGCGAATTCAAGGCCTTGAATGGTCTACAGCAGGGAACAGTTACTGCGCCTCTACTCTTCTCAATCTTCGTTCGCAAGCTATTGAACGGCTTTGATTTTAACGTCTCGCCAACGCGATCATTGGTAGCGTTTGCTGATGATCTGATCATCTATACGGCAGAACGAAAAACTACAATAGTTCAGAGCAATCTTCAATGATGTGCAGTTGTACACCGAAAATTGGCGAATGAAAATCAATGCACCGAAGTGCAAGACAATTTTATTTCGGACAACGCTGCAGGGGGTCAGTCAATACCTGAAACGTAATTGGAAGGATCTCCACATCATGGCTGGCGAGGGTAGTTCAGAACGAGTTCCACATAAATCCTGTTTTCGATACCTCGGTGCTCATCTCGTTCAGTATCTTAACTATACTGAACATGTCGAAATCATGCTCAGTAAGGCACAAAAAGTAGTCATGGCCCTTCTCATTCCAAATACATTGATCAAAAAGTCAAAATTATCTATTACAAGATCCTGGTTAGACCAGTTTTGACATATGGATGTCAGATCTGGTACAACCACAGTGCTAGTGCAAAGGAAAGATCGAGAGTTTTCGAAAGGAAATGTCTTCGTGCATATACTGGTTTGCATAGAAAGCCTGAGATGGATTGGAAGCACTATATACTGATTAGAAAAAATTATCAATATGCCAAATCGATGCAAGTCGATATCTTCATATTGAAACTTCTTCGGAATCATATCGCAAGATCTTTAAATGCGGGTAAAAATTCCTGGATTTCAAAGTCGTTCCACCCTACCGACGGATACATTGCGACTTGCCTCACTACTGGCTTCCCTGCTCCAGAAGCATTCGTGTATTAGGACATTAATCGATATGTTTTTGATTCTGATGGTGTCCCAATCATATATCACATATATAGACGGGCCACCAATAAGAAGATAAAACATCCTCCAAATTTGAGTACAAGAAACTAATCTGCTTAGTAAAGAGTGGCGCACACAAGTGGCATGTTGTTAGGCATCTATGGATATTGATGACATTTATCGTGGAAATTAAGTTTAAATTGTCACCGATTTCAAGGCAGTTAATGAATGAATCTATGCTATGCGTATCAAGGCGAGTGATACAAAGAAAGAGAAGAAGAAAACAAATTTTACAAAGACCTACTAGTTTTGCGTCCTGTCTGTCCGTCTTTCCTTATGCCACAGCAAGTTTCCTCAAAAAATATAGAAGCTAAAAAGCTCAGATTTTGTGGAAAGGTCAAAAGTGGTGGTCTCTAGGAAGTTTTCGATAAATGAACCTTTCAAAATTTTTTAATGGATGAACAACAACGATGACCCTTAAAAATTTTTTGATCAAAAATGGTTGAGTGGGATAGCAAATGAAATGTCTTGATTACAACTTTTAGAATCTGAAACAAAAAAGACATTTCGAGCACCACGCGTTGTGGGGAAGTTAAAATATGCGAAAAGATTCTTCCCTCCTAGCAATTGGACACCTTTAGGCCGAAAAATTTGAAAAAAAAATCTCGAATGTGGCTTAGAAATTAAAATTCATCAAAATTTTGTTAATAACAGTATGATTCGTGAGCTTTACATTTTGCTCCATAAAATTGGAATGGTAAGCTTAAATTTATTCAAATTTCACAATCACGCATATTTCTTCTCACAAAATTTTAGTGAAATTCAATTGTAATAAAGTAAGATATAGCCATTTTAATTATATGTAAAAGCAGCAACAACTATATATGGCGATGGATGGTACATATTGCAAATTGACCTAGATAATAAAATTTTCTTTGGATTTTCATGAAAATTTCAAGAAAAATGTGTTTTTTAAATATAATTCGCCAAGTATCCAGATAATTTATTTAAAATGGAACAAAATGGCGGCTGTCTTGTGTTCATCAAATAAATCCTCGATGCACGATTTTTTGTATGTTCAATGGATTCATAGTTCAAGTCATTGATTTATGTGATCAGAGAAGTTGTTTGAAACCGTATGAAAATTACAAAGCCCTTCAGGTGGGCGCACGCACCTGCCTACTCGACTTGTATTTATCGTTCAAATGCAACTCAAAAAAATATTTACATATAATTAAAGTCAAGTATTGATATTCCAAATTTTAAAGTGCTTTAAACACGCTTAATCTATGTATACTGTTTTCTTTAAATTTGCCATCGCATAACCATCACAGGCTTGCAATGTCAACATAATTAACAAGGATGAACATTTGCTCCGGCATGAATACTATTCAGCGAAAAGTTTATTTTCATTTGCGTTTCTCCTTTCATTTATATTTATGTCCACAGTAGCTTCGAAATTTTACATTCTCCTGAATTGCTATGACCCAACAGCACAGTAACCGACAAACGTAATCCTTTTCCTCTTTCTAACGACTACCGGTTGCAGCCGGCAAACTTCCCAGTAATATTAAAATTCCGTTGAGTTTCAAAATTTTCAGCCACCAGTTTTCCTCACATCTATTCAGATAAGAAATTAAAAGTGGCACAGACGGTCTTCGTTTCAAATGTATCCTCCCTCTCCCCCTTGAGTGAATGACGAGAACTATGATGTTGAACAAATGAGAAAATGAACAGCATTAGAGGCTGATGAAAGGTTTCATCAAGTTTCCTAAGTTTATGGGAATTGGGCGGAATAGTTGCTGCGGAATGCATTTGGAATGACATCAACCTTGGATGCGAACGGGAAGTTATGGCGGCGGACAGCAAACTATTTCAACATACTTGAAAGTGAAATGCTTGAGAAATTTCATTGAATAGTTCATTGCATATAAAGGTCACTGGAGGAGTTTTGGCAGGACTCACCGAATCGAGTTGGAAATAAATGGTCTTTCATAAAGGCAAAGGAGATCATTACATTCAGAAGTTAAAAACTGTCTAAATTTCAAATGCAGGTTTCATCAAACTTAAAATCGAATTTTCAGTGACTACTAACATTCAGTTTGAAAGGATATTTCCTTTCTTTTGTTACTTTGAAGTATTTTTATGAATTTTAAGAAGTAATTAAACATTTATAACATACCGCCGTGCGACATCCTTCGGTGCTTTGGCGACCCCGGGCACGTATATAGGAAAGACCTTTCAGTATCTGTAATTAAAAGAAAATGGAAACCGGAAAACAAATATTAATTCTAACCAAATGTCCTTTTTAACATACCTTTCTTACCATTTCTTACAATTCGATGGTGATCTGGTGATCCAGAACAAGAATACCTAGAAGTGAGTACTTCGCGTCGTTGTAACGTCTCCGGGGTGAGTTTGACAAAAGGGCACCAGCAAAAAAACTGCTTGAAACCTCGACGAAATCTGTAATCGGAAAACATTTTTTAAAAAAGAAAATAATTTTTTAGCCAAGCTTATTTAGGGAAACTTCTAAAGATGAGCAACATTGCTTCGCTCCTGGTTACCATTGATGATAAGGAACTTTTTGAACGATAAGAACTGCAAAAATTTAATGTCTAATACAAAAATTCAATACTCTTTTTTTGCGATGAAACAAAATTATCGAATAATTACTGAATAATCTACCTTCTTGATTTTTTTTCATATCTTTTTAAGCTACAGGTGCTCAATCCCGAGCGTAGAGGGCGGGCTTATATTTTTCATATATTTTCTCTTGCCCTGCATCCCCGAAAGTAAATATTACCATTAAAATAGCTGTTTTGAAAAATTTTGATTAAGACCTTTTATTTCATTTATAAACAAGTTGGGTAAACAGACCTACGCTCATGTCAGAAGGGTTTTGTATTCAATTTACAAAATGCAATCACCAGATCGAATCAAATCAAGAAACATGTCAAAGACGATTTTATTGGAGAAAATATGAAATACGAAGATCATACTATTATAAACAAAGTTGAACGAATTTCAACTACTGAAGTTTTTGGTATTGTTATACTCATAAATATCTCCCTTGATAATTATTTCAGATGTCCATCCGCGAGGGAGGAAACATATTTTTCATGTATTTCCCCCCTGTGCCCCACTGAAGCAAAAACTGACAGTTTAACAACTGTTTTGAAAAGCTCCCATGAAAATATTTATTTCATACTCATATCGGCTATGTTTGATGAATTTTTTTTTCAGGGGCCACTCTCCTGTACTGTTATCATCGATTCATGGCCAATTCTTTTGAATCCTAGAATAGTTACAAAGCCCTTTTGCTAGGAGCTCTCTCCTGCCTCCTTGACTTGTTTCACTTATGAGCATTAATTGCAAGTACTCATCTTCATTCATTCATTAAATTGAATCAAGTGTTCAAAGCATGCACCTTAAACGTTGAAGTTGGGAAAAAATAACTCAAAATTATTCAATCTTCGCATTTTAAACAGCCACTATTTTCTCTTACGATTACTGATACCACTAGCTGAACCGATTCTCGAAGATATACATGACACCTATCATTCCTGAAATTTTCATGCAAATCCTAGCAAGACTGTAGTGTCTGAGTCGGTAAAAAGCGCATGTTGTTCCATAGCCATATGTTGCCATAGTAATAAATGCAGCGCATATTGTTCCATAGTAATACAGGAAAATTCAAACCGCTATAACTTCGCTAAATATGATTCAATCTTTATGAAACTTTCAGGATAGATTAATCTTATAATAGACGTCTACATACGTTTCGTTGAATTTAAGGGTACCGTTAAGATTTTATTTATGAAAACATAAAATCGATAAATCATACTATTACTAACAAAGTTGAGTGAATTGCGACTTCTAACGTATTTGTTGTTGTTGTACTCACCAAGGCCTACAATCCTGGGTTTTTCAGATTTTTCGGATCACAGGTGTCCAATCGCGAGGGCGAGGACACAATTTTTTCGTGTATTTCCCCTCCCTGTGCGCCCTTCGGAGCAAGTTTTGCCAAACTAAGACCTGTTTTGAAAAGTTCTCATCAAGAGCTTTCATTTGATACCCATATCGGCTACCTTCAATGAAATTTTTTTTCGGGGGGTCACTCTCCTATATGGGGAGACCCCCTTAAACACCTTATAAAATTTTTTTGTAGTTGAACTTTGAAGAGATCACCACTTCACACCTACACACAAAGTTTGATGTTTCTAACTTAAATAGTTTCTGAGAAAAACTGCTGTGACACACAGACGGACGGACGGACGGACAGACGGACAGACTGGTCGCGAAACTAGTAGGGTCTTGTAAAATTATTTTACAAAACCCTAAAAATCGTTAAGGTTCTCCCTCCTTAAGAACTTCCGTCGGGTGAACATTGAGATTTCAAAGTGTTGTTCACCCCAAACATTACAATACGCAATTTCGTAAGCTGAAACCTACGCAATACCGAGCCGCATTTTATTAACTTCTTTTGATAATCTAATAATGTAACCAACAGCAAGTAATTTAAATTTTCATTCATAAAATGACTACTTGTTAGATTACGGAAAACAAGCCTCATTATATTTTTTGCCTTTTAAAGTCATGTAATTAAACTTTAGTAGCTAGGTCACTTCCGATTTGCATCCACGTTATGGATAACGCGAGCAGTAGCAAGCACCGAAAGCGTCAAGGACCAATGCGAGTTCAAAACGAAACGCAAGTTCCCGGCACTAGACAGTATAAAATAACTAACCCCTCTAAGCAAACAAAATCACGTCGCAAATAACAAACCATGCAACGATGGGAGGAAATCCGTATTTGAATCGTTGTTCCCGCCATGCGACAAGGGGTGTTCATGGTATGCACGATGCTTTGCAAGCAGTTACATCATTCCCCAAATCAAGGTTTCATACTGTTTATGTTTTTATTGATTCTACTTTCTGACATAGATTCCCATTGAATTTTGATGCAGTATATAACTCGATTAATTTATATTCGAGGCTGAGTGCTGTCAAAATGTACAGGGGAACGATTTAGAGTGCGGATCTAAACGTGAGGCTGTCATTAAAGCCGACCTTCCTATCAGATGTGCAGCCACTGAGCTTCCGACTAACGACACAAACTTAATGCTCCGCCGTCGCACACATCTTCACACTCACGCAAATCCAGCGGAAACGCATACAAGTTAACACATTCCGAACCCGATCACCTTCCCCCATTCCCAACATTTCATCTTTCCTACATCTAATTGTTTATGCTTGCACTTTTTGCATTCGCGGAATCCCATTTCATGTACATGTGTGAACTTTGTTCTGCTTTTCACGTTTTGCAGCATTAGCATTTCCATCAAATAAAAGACTTTTATAAACTAGAATAAGTTTCAGTTGATTGCAATTAATAAATGGATACGCAATTTTAAAACGTCGTTTTTTTTTACCGGAGTAATTCGCAAGTTCCATAACTGGCACCCGAGTAGTTCTTACAAATAATAAGGAAACTTAAATCAGTGGACTTAACCGAGGCCAAAGTCCTTAAATTCTTGCAGAGGCCGGCAAGGATCTGATATATAAAAAAAAAAAACAATAAAATTTTGTGAAAATACTTACAAACAGTTCGCGATACAAAATATTAAAAGTTTTAAATGCGAAAACGATTAAAAAGTATTAAGTGCGAAAGCTTTTTAAGGTATTCAGTACGAAAACTATTAAAAGTATTAAGTGCGAATACTTTTAAAAGTATTAAAAGTCAAAGTGCGGAAGTTATTAAGGATTGTATCCTTCGAATTAAGTGGATATTATTAAAGAATTATAAAGGAACTACTTCAAGTAAACCATACTCACTATTAAAAGTGAGAAATTCACCGATTCAAGTAGGAAGCGTATAAATAAGGGAAAACTAAACCATCTTGTGGCTCGACCCGTGCCGCAGTAGGTTTCGGCAAAATGAATAGTCAACAGCAGGATCCAAAAAGGACAACACGGACAGTCCGAGATGTTGGTGGAGCTGATAATATCGTAAGCAATAAATTTAGAAACATATTTTTTTCAATAAAAAATATTTTTTATGTCAATTGAATATATTATTTTAAACGAATTTAAATACTATTGAATTTTACTATTGAATTACTATTGAATTTTACTTTTGAATTTAATTTTTGCTTGAATATCATTGAATATTTTGAAGAGGATTTAAATTTTAAACAGGACGTGATAAGTGTCAAGTGAATCTTTAAAGATTAGAGCAAAGAGCAAAGTTCACATTCGCGCAGTGTTTTGGTTCACCTCAATCCTTGACCGGCACATTTATCCCCTTTCAAAACCTTAATCCTTTTGTGTGTTTTCTGCTCCCGAGTTTTTTATATTTAAAATGGAACTTCGCGACACTCTGGTACAACTGACCGGAGCATTAAACTCCCAGATCGACAAATCAAAAGAATTTGAACAAAGACTTGTGAAAAAAGAGCAAACAAGCTCTAAATTTGAAAACCTCCAAAGCCTTGAAGCAAAGCTTTGAGGAAATTATTTCGCGCGATAGTGAACTCGGTAATTTAATTGTAAGTGTGGAACAAAGGAGAAAAATATTGAGGACAGGATACGGATTCTTGAGGAAGGTTGTACTTCATCACAACCTAAACCATCTCCTATATATCGCATTTAATTCTCTTATTTAGTGCGAGTAACATGCATTGACACTTGCTTATATCTACTAATCTCCAACATGTGTGTCGCCACCCTTTATAAAGGGTAATCAACGTGTTTCGAAGATTTGTCGATGATATCAGTTATTTATAATTACCAGCCACATACTTGTTGTTCATCACATAAGGTCAGTGACGTCAATTATGTTTTGTTACATGCATGAATAATTTTGCGAGCTACTGTCGCAATTATTTTCACAATCATTAAGAAGATCATGATCAACAAAACGAATGTACTCGAAAACCCATTAATAATGATCAACAAAACGAACTTACTCGACAACCCACCAAGCATCAACATCTGAAAGTGAGTCACTGCTCCATTCATTACGCTGCACGAATGTTTCCGCTAATTCGCCAATGTACGAGAACTGGGTTGAATGACTAGAGAGCCTATATAAAGGCGAGCTGAATGAATGGGGGGATTCATCAGAACCACGATAGTAAAAACTGCAAAAGTGTGAAGCGAATAGAAAAGCGATATTATTTGAGTAATAGAAAAGTGATTTTCGTTGATTGTGAAGTGATTTTGTAAGACAACTGCGATAGAAATTTATGGACAAGTGGAAATTAGACTTTTAATAGTGAAAATTTAAATTGTGAAATAGTTAAATAAGTGATTATGCATTTTTAAGTAATTAAATAAACTCTTTTAAACTTAATTGAAAAAGACATTGTGTTTTCACTTTTCCGGGACATTAAATTTATTTTGGCCGCGAGCCATAACACGCGACAGTATTGATAACCAACCCTGCAGTTGTAGTTGTTATAACGACACCAACATGCTACCTGTGTGACTAATTATCAGCTCCGTATTTGCAGTTGTTTGAAGAACGTCGTCGTTAGTGTTTTGAATCGCTAATCTTCAAGCATGTTCTTGATCTTTCAAATGATGATTCACTGTTTTGCTATCTTAATTGCTACTTGAAAATGTAATAAGGCATAGAAAAATTATGTGAACATGTACCTATATATATATATATATATATATATATATATATATATGTATATATATATATATATATATATATATATATATATATATATATATATATATATATATATAATATATATATATATATATATATATATATATATATATATATATATATATATATATATATATATGTATACATACATATATATATATATATATATATATATATATATATATATATATATATATATATATATATATGTATATATATATATATATATATATATATATATATATATATATATATATATACGAGTATATATATACCGCTTGTTCATAGAAACACCCAATATGGTGTTTTGAATCAATTGCGCACTGATCCAATTCATGATATGTGAAAAATACTTATCTTGTCTATTCTAAAGATTCTATGAAGACATAAAAAGCACCCCAAAAATCCCAGTTGAAAAGTGAATGATTCATCCTACGCACTAGAAGCTTTGGTTAAAAATCCTAGATGAAAAATTTATTTGCAAACAACCGTTACCCTCCTCGCAATCTAACACTTGGAAAATTATCAGCTTATTGTTGAAGGAAAGTACTCTACAACTTGACTTTGAAAGCAATCCATCTTTTATCCTTGTGAACATACTTGAAATGCAAATTACATCACCATCACTAGGAATATATGCTAATCAGAATTTTTCTATCCTTTTGTTGTAGCTTCTGTCAAATAAAAAGCAAATCATCGTCTCCATTTCGACATAATTTACGATACTCCATTTCAGCCACCGAGCGTGAAACGAAAGAGAATAAAATAAGTGTTGAAGGGTGAGGGGTGAATTCCTCCGATTGTGGCTTGTTTTGTGTGAATTGTAAGATATAAAAGGATTGTGCTATTCAAACCCGATTTTGAGATTAGGGTATCAAAAAAAGTTGGTAAGAGAGGATGTTTTGCTGAACTGAATACAACGATTGGGAAAATATGCTGGAATTTTCGGGGGAGCAAAAATATTCTATGGTTAACGGCACAAGTCAAAGTTTATGGGATAGTGGCCAACCCACATTGTTATCCTGTAGATTGGTCTGTGGTATTGATGTGTTTGGGTTGAAATGTTGGAAGGATTTGAGTTAAAAGTATGAGTTGAATACCTTGAACTCTATTTGAAGAATCGATTTAACTAAATCTTATGCGGGGATTCCTATAGCCTTCATCTGTTTAGTTTACTATCAATACCTTCTGTGCGTAAGTAGGTTAAGTCAATCAACACTAGCATTGAAGTTCTTTAACAGGTGAAATATAGTTTGGTTAAAAGATGTACGATAGGAAAGCTTGGTATGATGTCGATACCTGTGCTTTATATCAATATATTTTCTTTTAGAATAGTAATGAATGACGTAAAATATATTTTTAGTGGCTTCCAGGAGAAAAGCCTAGTGAAAAATGTCACACCTAATCAACCGTGCAAAACAAGCGTTGAGAGCTTTTGGAACATTTTATACCCCGTGAGGAGTTTTTGATCACCCATTGGACCCTTCCTTAGGTGGCGGGTAGACGAGTGCTCTAACTGGGACCGACGGGTAAATGGGCCTACCAAAAACAATATAGCCCCAGTATGTATTTTCCAAAATGCATTAATTCAATGGCAACGAGCTTTGCAGCGAAAAACGGACTATGAATATGGAATTTGGAATATGACTTCATTGTGCCGAAGGGAGGCTTTACGTAAACTTCTTCAAGAAGTTGCTGGCTCCAAAATGAGTATCTTTTTATGTCAGGACAGCTGATAGCTTGGTTGCAAGGTTTACGATCAAGCATTGCACACTGTCTTCACCAGCAGAGAAAAAGATAACAGCAGAGAGTTTGGAATGGCTTTTGTTGTCAATAAAGTTACAAGCAGTTAGTCGCCTGTTTCAAACCCATCAATGAAAGATTGTTTGCTATCCGAAACGAAATGAAGCTTTTCAATATGAATATTATTAATTGCCATGCATTCAATCAGGTGGATGATATCATGGAGGGTGAGAAGAAAAGCCTTCTAATAATTTGTGGCTTTAGTACAACAATTAGAAAAGGAATAGTACGTACAGAGTTTCTCATTAGGGACATAATAATTTCGTTTCTTTATACGAATGCACTCTTTATCTTTTTAATAAGCTGTCAATGTCAAAAGGTTAGCTGAAGCCAACATTTTCGTCATCGTAAAGTTGCCAAATGCGCAACGTTTAAAAATTATTAAAAATTACTACCGAAATTCTGAGTCTTTAAAAGCGCCTACTCCAATTTTCGGCCGCAATAATCGTCTTACCCGATAGGCTGTGCGTGCTTTATTGGTTCCGGTGCCAAAAAAAATGTCTTACCGCTAGAAGCAAAGGAAATATCGCAGCCGTAAATTCATCGATTCAAAATGAGCCAAACCCGTCGATTTCACATCGTTCTGAAAAATTGGGCATCGCTTAAAGGACTCCTGGCGTATTTTGCGTAAAGATCTTGGCCTTTGTGGTTAAAAGATCAAATTGACGCAAGAACTAAAGCCACTTGATCATTTGAAACGCCGAAACTTCTCCAATTGGGCTCTGTCAAAGCTTGAAGAAAATGAAGAATTTCATCGAAAAAACATCTTCAGCGATGAAGCTCACTCCTGTCTCAATGGCTTTGTTAATAAGTAAAATATGCATTATTGGTCAGGAACAAACCCAAATGTGCTTCTTGAGACACCGTCGCATTAGCAAAAAATTACTGTTTGGTGCGGTTTTCATGCCGGAGATGCGATTGGGCCGTATTTTTTCGTGAATGAAAACGAGCGTCATGTTACCGTCAATGGAGAGCGCTATTGGAAGGTTATTTGTAACCAGAATTGATGAACATGAAATTGACAGAATGTGGTTTCAACAAGATCGTGCCACTAGCCACGCAACCTTTATTGGAAGCCATTGCACAACACGTGTTGTATATAACAAAACAATTTATTCACAAATATAAATAAACAGAATTTTAGAGGGAAAGTAAAATGTAGACGTCAAGGACTGCGAACAGAAAGACCATAATTTCAGTTAAACATCTTTTTATATCGTCGTATGCGTCACATTCTGATTACATTGTACCAGTTGAGTACTGCATAGCTTAACATACCTCTGGTAATAGGGGTACCTGTTAATTCATGCGATTTTTTTTGAAAACTGAAGCTCTATTGTGAAAAATTACTTTTAGACGATCGGAAATGATTTGTTGAGCGACGGTAAGTGATTTTGCAAGTTTGGGATGGATCTTCGTCGAGCAATGTTTCAAATTCGTGATCTTCAAACTTTTTTGGCTGTCCGGGCCGTTCATCGCCCTCCATTTTAAAATTGCCACTTTTAAACCGTGCAAACCACTTCTGGCACGTACGTTCAGCTAGAGTATGCACACCATACACTTCCACCAAAATACGATGACTTTCGGCAGCCTTTTTCTTCAGTGAAGAAGTGCTCCCCGCAAAAACACTTTAATGCTATATGACACATACTGATTCTGAAACTATATGACACTAGCTTTCCAACACATATTTGGAAAGGTGAATCACTGGAATAAAAATCAAATTACGCCATCTGTTACAAAACCACACCCCTATTACATATTGTGCAGTACGCTGTGTAGCTAATTCCTACAGTTCTGTGGGCACTGAGTCTATAATGTGCACACAATACACAATATTAATTATAACAATGATTTATTACCCACACAAAATACATAAAACGGTTGAAATAATTTAATTGCAGTCTAACAATGTTGGCTGTAGCAGGAAGAAGAAGATCTCGTACTCTTGTCACTTTCAGCGCCGTTAGCGGTAAACACCACAACTTTATTCAATAGTATATGTGTTAATCGCTACACGACTCCCTTTTAAATATGATGGTCGTCTGACAACTGCCAGCAGTTGTTTATATTTCATCAATAAATTGTACTTTCTTGAAGTTCGAACTTCCGTATTTCCTAATGTGCTGATTGTCGATAGGATAAGTTGTTGGATCCGAAGTTGATTCAAAGTACGCCGGCTTGACTCGATCTGTACTGATGTCAATTTTTTTTCCGCCTATTTCCAATTTATCTACAACTTTGTATGGTTCTTCATACGGAGGTTCCAATGGCTTTCTTACTCGGTCGATACGGATGAAAACGTGTGAGCAAGTCGCAAGATCCCTTTGAATGAAGATTTTGAGCTTGTCATGACGTGATGCTGGAGTAGTTCGCACAGTCTTCATATATTCACGAAACTTTTGGACAAATAATTTGGGATCCAGCGGCATGTCTTCGTCGAAAAAAAATTCACCGGGAATTTGTAGAGTTGTCGCGTACATAAGTTCCGCAGCTGTTGCGCTAATATCTTCTTGGATGCTCGTACGCAGTCGTAGCGGAACCATTGGTAGGATTTCAATCCATTCTTGATTGTTGTGGCACATAACTGCGCCCTTTAAACCAACCTACCGTTGTTCAATTATCTCGTTTGTCGTAGAATGATATGCCATCATTTTTCTGCAACCGAGTAAGTGTGTTAGCGATTGGAATATGACGGATTCAAACTGGGATTCCTAGTCCGACGTTAGAATGCTCGGTGCTCCATAGCGTGCAATCCAGTTGAAATAAAATGCGGTGGCGATTTCGTCCGCCGAGATTGTTTTGATGGGAATTGCCTAAGGCGATTTTGTAAATCGATCAATTAGCGTTAAAGCATACGAACATCTTTTTGACGGCTTTAGTGGTCCAACGATGTCAATATGCACGTGACTAAACCTTGTATCAGGCATATCAATTTCACCTTGTGCAGGCTTGGCATGTCGTCCAATTTCACTACGCTGACATGGAAGATAAGCCCTAGCCCATTCAAGTATATCTTTGGACATACTTGGCCACACATACTTTCCTACTCCGGAATTGCACGTTCTTTTCGCCTCGAAGTAGATGATTTAATTCTGCATCCTCCTTCTGTGCTTTTGCTAAATCTTCGATTCTCACTGCAACTGGCATTTCAGCAGCAATAACTCTGGGTAGCGCACCGGCTGTTTCGTTGTCGCCTCCGGCTATGTGAATAATATTTGTTGAAAATCGCCCAATGAAATCGAGTTTTCTGAGTTGTCACGGAGATGCCTTGTCAGCTTTTTGATTGAAGGCGTATATGATGGGCTCATGATTGGTTTTAATAATGAGTTTCCGTCCTTAAGCCATGTGGCGGAAAAATTTGATGGCACTGTGAATCGCCTGCAGCTGCCGATCATAAACATTCTATTTGCGCTGTGCTTCGCTAAACGTCTTGGAGAAGAATCCGAGTGGTTCTTAAACGTTGTTGCTTAATTGCTCAAGAATTGCTCCCGTTGCGGTGTCAAAAGCGTTGTATTTGACTGCCAGCGTAGCATTTTCGATTGGGTGTCAGAGCAAAGTTGCGTTGGCAATTTGGTGTTTGCATTCCTCAAAAGCTGCATCTTCTTCTTGCTCCAACGAGGTATTCATAGAGAGGTACTTGAATGGCTGCTGCATTTTTAACCGATTTCCGATAGAAATTGATCGCTCCTAGAAATCTGCGCAATTCCATGAAAGTTGCTGGTTTTTCAAAGTTTAGGATTGTTTCAACTCTTGTCGGAATAGGCCTTATATCGTGATGTTCGACGAGATATCCAAGATATTCGATTGTTGGTTTTCTAAACGTTTATATTTCTATGTTTATAGAAAGACCATACCCACGCAGTCTGTCTAGAATGATTCGTAAATGCTCATGGTGTTCTCCGTGTGTCTTAGAAACAATCAATATATCGTCAATGTACGAATATCGAAAATGTAGGCCTCTTAGAGCGTGTTCAATGTAGCGCTGGAAGGTTTGCACATCGTTGCCTAAACCAAACGTCATCACCTTAAATTCAAATAATCCGAATAGTGTTATAACGGCAGTCTTCGGAATATCCTCAGGAGCCACCGGAATTTGATGGTATGCCCACATCAGGTTGAGCGCCGAAAATGCCGTGCAACCGCTGAGTCTGTGAGAAAAGTCACTAAGATGAGCAATGGAATATTTATCTGGGATGGTGATTGTATTCAAACGAAGACCGTCGCCACAAGGACTTGCCCACTGACAGCTTGACGGCTGACAAATTCCTTGTTGTAGCATAAATTTGAACTCTGCTTTTCCGACTCTCAGCATCTCAGGCGTTAGGCGTCTTGCCTTTTTTGCAACTGGAGCGTCTTTTCTTACAATGTGGTGGTAAATGCCATGAGCCATAACCTTCCTAGTATCAGACGGTGCATTTAAATTGGCAAAATCCTCCAGCAGATCTTACCAGTCCACAAGACTCAGATGGCGTTTTCGCGAAAGTGAATAGCATATTCCGCAAGAAGTCTCGAGTGAAGGTATCGAATCTTGAAGTCACTAGTGTTGAGATAAAACTTCTCGATAAGGCTGGTATCGAAACAATATGACTCCGGATTGAAATGGAAACAGGATTTTATGCGAGGGATTACAGAAACTTGCCCTGATTGAAACGCATTTTGAATCGGTTCATCTACCAAACCCCGAGAGAGAAAATGAAATAATTTCAGAGGTCGTTGAAGCAAAAGTTTCCGACTTCAAATCAAGCCTGAACGGTGAATCAATTCTTCAATTCAATGAAATATTAACATCTGACCTTATACCGAGCTTGAATCTTATTGATTATTTTGTCAGCTATGAAGACTTGTGTTTCATATTTCGCTGGATAAACAACAAGAAATCATGTGGTATTGATGGTATTCCAAATGTAATTCTCCGACATCTGCTGGACGTTGCTATTAGAAATTCTTGCATATTGTTCAACAACATGTTGGACAATTCATATTTCCCAAATAAGTGGAAAAAGGCTAAGGTATTTCCGAGCTTGAAGAAAGGAAAAGAATCTTCATGCCCTAAAACCTATTGCCCAATCAGATTGCTGCCTAACATCAGCAAGTTGTTTGTAGTGATACTCAACAGAGCATTAAACGCCCACATTGAGAAATAAGAGTTGATGCCGAATTGCCAATTTGGTTTTCGTGCCAGGCATTCAACCATACATGCAATAATGAAAGTAAACTCAGATATCCGTTGGAAACTAAATGATAGAGAATGTGTTGGAGCATGTCTCATTGATATGGAGAAATGCTTGGATACGGTGTGGTTAGATGGACTAGTTTTTAAATTCCTTCTGGACAGATTCCCCGGATACCTTGTCATAATGATGTGCAATATGTTATACAGGAAATCATTTGTTGTAACTGATGGAACTCTGACAACGATGCGCGAATTCAAGGTATTGAATGGTCTATAGCAGGGAACAGTTACTGCGCCTCTGCTTTTCTCAATATTCATTCTCAAGCTATTGAACGGCTTTGATTTTAGCGTCGCCCCAACGCGATGTTGGTAGCGTTTGCTATATGGCAGACCAAAAAGCTATAATGGTTTGGAACAATCTTCGAAAAATGTTCAATGATGTACAGTTGTACACTGATAATTGGAGAATGAAAGTCAATGCGCAGAAGTGCGAAACAAATTTGTGACAACGCTGCAGGACGTTGTTCAAGGCCTGAAACGTAGTTGGAAGGAACGGGTTTCCCATAAATCTTGTGTTCGACACCTTGGTGTTTATCTCGATCAGTATCTATACTATACTAACTATGTCAAAATCATGCTCAGTAAGGCACAAAAAGTAGTCATGGTCCTACTCTTTCATTCCAAATACATTGATCAAAAGGTCAAAGTTATCTGAAGCAAGACCCTAGTTAGGCGACTTTTGACATATTAATGTCAGATCTGGTACAACCAGAGTGCTAGTTCTATGGAGAAATTAAGAGTTTTCGAAAATAAATATCTTCATGCATGTACTGATTTGTACAGAAAGCCTGAGATGTATTGGAAGCATTATATGTCGAATAGAAGAATTTGTCAAACTGCTAAAGTAACGAGAGTCGATATCTTCATATTGAAACTTCTTCAGAACCATATCGCAAGATCTGTAACTGTGACTGAAAACCCTTGGATTTCACAGCCAATATACCTTACAGACGGGTATATTGCGACTTGCTTCGCTATTGGCTTCGTTTCTCAAAAAGCACTCGTGTATTTGGACATGAATCGATATATTTTTGATTCTGACGGCGTCCCTGCCAAATATCTCATATATCGACGGGCCATCGATAAGAAGATGAAATATCCTCCAAATTTGAGTTCACGAGACCAACAATTTCAGTGTAGATACTGTAGTAATCGAGCGGTTGCCTAAGCAAACTGCTCGAAAACCAAAATATTGCTGATCTATCAATTGTAAATCTGGACATGGCAACCCCCTTTCTGACGGCGCTTATCCACGATTGCACTTTCGCAATAAAATGAAAAGTGGATGTTAGGTTCGCCGACTGATTGTGAGTAGTCCCGCAAGGCGGTGACCAGCAACAACGAGGAGTCGCAAAGAAACCTCCGTGGGGAGACGACGAGTCGTGCGTGCGATACGTGCGCGGTTTTCGTTATGGGGAATCGAAAAACACTTATTATAGAATGCACCATAAGTCATCGAGCTGCAGTGAAATGCTGCATGGACGAATGTTTGCTGGAATGAACGTTTAGGGTGTAGTTTTGTATGAAATCGAGTGATCCTGGTAGGGAGGAGTGACTGACCGCGAAGGAAGAATTTTTGTCCGAAACAAAAATGGAAATTTTCTTTTGTTAGAATTGATGTAGAAAACGAATTATCGTAGAGTGTAATTCTTTCGTAATGTCGATTTGTACAATAAATATTACTAGAAAGCATTGTGGAGTGTGAAAAAGAAAAAACACCCACGTTGTCGCCTGAACCGTGTCGAGTATTTCAATTGTCGATGACCGCACGTTATATTAACTTATTTCTGCTACTATCATGTCCTAACAAATAAGGGTTGGATTATGCTATTTACCCAGGAAGAGTTGTGTTAGTCCTTCCTTGCATTTAGTCAGATCCACGCTCAAGCATTGCCCACTCTCGTCATCGTCGGCATGGCATGCATTCAGAATGCGCAGTTTCTCAGCGGTTTACTTCAACATGAAAAGTGGAACGCTGTTCATGTGACAGCAACAATGTAAGTAGTGGCGGTTCGATAATAATTGATGGCAGACTCACGAGTTACGCGAGCCAGGCAAGCGATTTGTTACAATTGCTCCTGAATGATCCACGTAAAGCAAACAAGTTCACAAATATTAGAATATGGTGTTAGTGTAATTGCAGCGTGAAAGTGCTGTTTCCCCGTTTGATATGTTTAATTACGAGTACAAAACACTAAAGGCAATCAATGCGTAGACATCACGAAATAACATCGGTTTTGTTACAATAGAGTAATCGGTTACTGTTTCAGTTTGCGTTAGTATACATACTTATTTTTTAGTTGGAACGAAATGGGTTGTTACTTTTCCTAAAGGAAATCGTTGAAGTATATCATGCAAAAAAAACTGGACCATCACTTGACGGCAGGAGTGTTTTCGGTTGGATGTGAAAACGTCGTGAAATTCACTGTAAATCAAATGCATTGAGCGGATGCCAAGTATGAAACTTGTTTGAAGAGTGCACTTGCCGAGTACGAGACGTGAACAGTTTGCGAAAACGTGACTTAAAAAGTCATTTCGTCGAATTGAACGAGGAGGAAGACAACTTTGACTGGGGCCCTAGTTGGATGCGAGGATGCTGCGTTGAAAGTTGAAAAATTTGAAGTAATTTTTACTGAATTGGATAGCACACATGTCCGCGGCTATGTGCGTGCACCTGCCGAGATATTATCTGAAGTTGGCGCAGACATCACGCACGCAACGTTATAAATTATCACTTTGATGTTGAGATATCGTAAAAATTGTTGACATCATATGCAAACAGGACCTTAGGTGTTGATTTAAAACCAGTTTAAAATTGAAAATAAATGAACGGAGAAAGATTTAAAGTAAGTATTTTGATTGCATGGAAGTTTCTCGGCAAGTACTTAATTTTATCACGTTCTCAGTTCCGTTTCAGTAGATAGAAGATAGCTTTTGTCACCTTGGGAGTTAAATAAGGGAAAACAAATTTTTGGATTTACTATTTTGCCCTGCAATGCTATAATAAACTACTACTACCGGTGTTTATAATTTGAAATATAAATTTTCTCTCAAATTATTTTCGGAATAATCAAAAAGATATTATCACTGCAAATACAGAATAATTCAGGTAAAGGAATTACAGAAAGTTAATTGGGTGCACGATTGCCTTGGATAATTATATATTTGAAGGTCACGAGGTGATACTCTTCATAATTATTCTTCAATACCTTCCTAAGGATGACATCATTGCATGACTACTAATCGCGAAATGATATCAAAAAGTGACAGTTTATTGTCACCATGTCGAATATTGCCACGTGTTTAATTGTCATTAAAACAACATTTTGTTTGTGTCTGCATGATATTGGGGTCTTATACTATGCATCGTTTGCAATTTAATTCACCCAATTTTTCCGAATAAAGCCTTAGGATGTACGAGTATTTTTTCTGAACTTCAGTAACGCTGGACTTAAACTTCAGAATACGTCTTTCAACATAAAAAAGAAGATAAGCGATTTACAAGTTCCTATCTCGTGAAAATTTGACTATCAGGAGTAGATCATTTCTGATGTAATTTGACAGAAATTAATCTTTTAAAATATAATGAATTGTTAAAATTATATCTTCGGTCTTTCCCTTTCTCATAACCTGACCGCGTATAGGACCCGCAACGACGGTAGGCTCCTCCACTGAAATGGGCTAGCCATCGGGCGAACTCTTCCTCTTTTTTGTTTTATAGGGGCTCTTGCCCCCTTGTTGCTTTATGGTATAGAGTTGTGTGCTTCCATGGCGTAATGCTATAAAACAAATTGGCCACGTTTGTATTTCTCATTTCATGGAAAAATTCATGCAAATTATGTTTATATGAGTTTTCACTCAAACGGAAAATACATGCCTACGTCTACGTTTGGATCTTAATCCGTTTGGGAGGGCGTGAAAGGTTACCGCTTCCAACCGGATGCCCCACCCTTATTTGTGGGCCATAATTTTCGTCGGTCGTGACGAAGTCCCTCTAAGTCCATCCGTTGTCTCGAGGCCCTATTTGTTTGTTGTTCATAGTCCTTGGCCGGTTACCTCGTTTCTCGACTCCGGCCGATAATAGAAGAACATTTTCCAAATATGTGGATGCAAAAAATGTTTTTGTAGTGGGTCTTGTTCTAGGGGGAAAGAACTACCGCAACGCTAGCCTGCCAGCGTATTCACGCGTCTCCAGACAAGGCCGATCTCAGCAAATCTCACCATCCTCTTCCGCTGAGGCAGCAGACCACCGCTGCAGTCCTTCACGTGTGTATCTACTTATCATATATTTCACTACAATACTCATTTGATTGATACACTGAGTCTGGTTGAGCTGAGGAGGAGCAATCTAGGTACTGGTGGCTGAGAGACAATGTCAAAATTATTCGTGTTTATATTCAGTTTTTGTGCTTTTCTTTACTTCGTTTTCAAGTTTCAGGTCAATATTGACACTTTTAGTGTTGTTGTTTTTTTTTTTAATTAAAGATGGGTTAGGTATATGGTGTGTTTATTGTATTAGGTTTAGAGATAAGGTGTAATGCTTAGGTTAGAAACATTGTGGTAGCCTTTTTTTGCTAATATAAGACAAAGTTTTTGATTGAATTTTATTAGAAATAGGTTATAACGTTTTAGGTGTAGGATAAAAGTTTACGATTGTGATATAATTATAAATAATTTTGGAATGGTGCTGACTGGTTTTTTCTCTTTTTTTCAATCGAATCATAAAATATGTAATAATCTTAATTAATTTAAATTTTCTATGGTTTCTTTCATAAAACGTGTTTAACTGATAACGTATATTAAGTTTTCAAATTATTATTGTTTAGAATTTGCTTTGCATTATTTTAAAATTTATAACGGCTAGTATTGAATAAAGCACTTTTGACTTTGACCATTTAAATTTTTGATAGGTATATATTCTTGGGTACAGTTGCTGACGAGGTTTGTAAACCACAGGTTTTCACCTTTATACTAACCAGAGAATTTCTCGAGACGTTCGTAATTCCATCAATCGAATTTTGTAGAAAGAAGATGAAAGACCTGAACCGTCAGCATCTCTTAAACTTGAGAAACGAGGTACATGTTCAATACGACAATTGTGACAATTAAGTAACGTGACTGATTTTATTGCCGCGCTTGTGGTAAAACTGCGACCTTGAAATTCCTTTCCCCTTCCTCAGCATCTTTCTCCTGTCCATTGATATATTCACTATTGCTCTAGCTTGTTTAGTTCGCCTTCTGTATCGTGTTGAGTAGAAGTGTGTTGGTGGTGCTCCTCACGAAAATGGAGAAACGAAATCAAGAGCAACGTGTCGCGATAAAATTTTGCGCCAGATTGAGCGAAACAGCATCGAAAACGTACGCTAACATTGTAAAAGTGTATGGTGATAGTGCTTTTAGTTGCAACCAGGTGTTTCGATGGCATAAAGAGTTTAAGGATGGCCGAGAAAGCGTGGAAGACGATGCGTGGAGCGGGAGACCAGTCGAGGTGCGGACTGACGTGAATGCGCAGCGTGTGCTCAACCTTATCCGTGAAGGTTGGCGTTTAACAGTTCGAATGTTGGCCTCGAGACAGCATATGAGCCGTGAAACAGTCAGAAAAATTTTAACCGACGATTTTGGGATGAAAAAATTGTTTCCAAAGAATCTTTCAGACGAGCAAAAGCAACATTGAATAACCATCGCACAAGACTGTTTGGAACAAGTGAAAAATGATCCCTTGCTGTTTGATCAAGTTATTACAGGCGATAAGAGCTGGTTTTCCCGAATGGACTGTAGTAGTCTTTGCGTATAGACGTCTTTTAAATCGCTCTTGTCAAAAGTTTTCAAAAATTAAATTAATTTTTTTAAAACGTTAGTCCGAAGTTAATTTTTAGTCGGAAAAAATTCTTATATTGTCGAAGTAATCGACTCGGGAAATTTCTGTCGAATATTTTTACTTCGATTGGTAACGAAAAACAAATTCACAAAGAAAATTTCGCCGCTGGTATGGAAGAGCCCGACGGCTTCCCACCGTTGGGGCAACCTGGGGAAACGACGAATACGAAACTGGTGACAATCACCAAAAGAAAACATAACGAAGAAAACTCCGCAGATGGAGGGTGCAAGGTGCAAATAATAGCGGACAATCAACAAATGGCCAAATTGCAGAAAGAAAATGATGAACTAAGGCAAGAGATACAGTCTCTCAAGGATCTTTTCAAGAAAGGGATGAAGCCTCAAAAGACGAAGCCACAAAGTCAATGGCAACAGGTAACAAGGCCGAAGAAAAGTACAAAGCAAGCAATTCCAGAGGAAGTTCTAAGTGCTGGTGGCGCCAACGAGAGCCAAAATTATTTTGCAGCGCTGGAGGGATTAACCGAAGATATGGAAATCGAAGAAAACATCGGAGGTAATTATAATCAAGATAATGACGTCAATTTTATTCAATATTTAAAGAACAAAAATAAGGAGAAAAAACTTCCAACAAGACAGAAAAAGTTCCGCCAATCAACGTGTTCGGACAAACCGGGAAAGATATGGTTCGGCTATTGGCAGCCGAAAATAAACTAGCCAATTTCGAAATCAAAAGAGTTAATGCCGAAAAATTAACCATCAGGACGAAATCACTGGTTGATTTCAAGTCAGCCAAAGATGCGCTGATTTCTGGGGAGGTTCCACACTTCACCTATACCCCAAAAAGTGCAAAAAGTCAGATCTTCTTGTTGAAGGGTTTGGACAGCGGAGAGGATACGGCCGATCTTCTTCAGGTGCTCAAGGAGGCTGCACCAGATATTGATTTTGTTTCGGTCAAAGCTTTTGCGACAAGAAGGTCGAAAATAGAAAGGAAGAATTTACCACTTTACCTGGTACGAATTGCAACTAAGAGCAGTCCAAGTGCCCTTCAACAAATAAGGTACTTGAATTTCAGAGTGGTGAGGTGGGAACGCCTCCAGAAAAGAGAAGTCAACCAGTGTTACCGGTGTCAAAGATTTGGACATTCGGCTGCCAATTGTGCCATGCACTATCGTTGCGTTAAATGCAAAGACGTTCATGCTCCCGGTGAGTGCAAATTGGCTCAGACGGAGCCTAAAAAAATTATACTGCGTTAACTGCGGTGTTTTTGGTCACCCAGCATCATATCGAGGATGCTCCCGATATCAAGATGCAAAAGTTAAATTTGCTCCAAAGCAGACACAAGTACACCGTAATATCATACCTTCAAACTTCATCAAGCCCGGAGTATCATTTGCACTCGCCGCTAGAGGACCAGCAGAAAATGCTGGAAATAATGTAAATAATGTAAGTGGCAATAATGAGCTGCTTCTCAAAATTTACCAGCAACTTAATTCTTTATCGGAGAGAATCGACAAACAAGATTCAAAAATTAACTTTGCTTTTCAGCGTTTAGGTTTTTGAAATGCCTAGTAATAACTTGTCATCCAGTCATATTCCCATATCGATCAACGCCTCATATCGATCAACGTCAACTCTATCGTTGCTACACGTCGACGTGATTATCTCCTTGAATTCATTGTCAAGCAAAAGCCTGACATCATACTTCTCACTGAAACCCACCTCAACTCATAGCATTCGATGAAATTCAAAGATTTTGCATTCGTAAGAAACGATATGGTAATAGGTGATGGGGGAAGTGGCACCGGAATATTGGTTAGAAGACCCTATTGTTTCCAAAATATTGAAAAAGTCGAATTCAAGAACTTTGAATTTCTTGAAGTGTCCGTCATCAAAATTTCACTGCCAGGTGGGGATAACCTCTTCGTTATCTCTGCCTATGCAACTGGTCAAAATGTTCTCAAGTTCAAGGAAGAACTCAATTCCTTGTTTGAAATATTCGAATTGAACAGGCTGCATAGTTATTATATGTTTGCAGGTGAGCTGAATGCCAAACATACATCATGGCTAAACGCCACCAATAATCCAAGAGGTGTATTCCTGAAATCATGGATAACAGAGAACCAAATTGAATACAAGTGCAACCTATATGGGTCGGAGTTCCCAACATACCCTAGGACAAATTCATATTTGGACCTCTGCATTGCTGACGCAAGACTTGAATTCAGCTTTAATTGTCCTCAACGGAAACTGCAGGTGCTTCCTTACGATAGCGACCATAACGCAATCGTAATGGAAATCAATCATCAAAGGGATGATTTCTTCCTCATTCCAGTTCAACATGAAAACCATCGGTTGAATTTCAAAAAAACAGACTGGGGAAAGTTTCAAAAGAAATTTAATCGGGAGTACCAGAAGCAATGTCCCTCTTGTGATAATGGCAACGCTTGGTCAATGGTTCCTAATAACAGAAATCTAATTGACGATGAAATAGATCTCTATTTGTCGAAGTTAGAGAAGCTGACGTTGGAAACGATTGAGAAAGTTGTTCCCCAGATTAAACATCGAAATAATATGGAAGGATATGAAACCCCAACCATCGCAAGGTTGAAAAGATTGAAAAGCCTTCTTCTCACCCGCGTCAACAATATTTATCGACGATATTTGGACCACAACCAACCCTCGTTGGCTTTGTTGAAATTACACCTGAAGAATGTCCGGAACTTAATCCGTGCATACTTCAGGAGTGAGGTCAGCAATCAATGGGCGGAAAAACTTAGGGGTATTAGCCTACAGGACCCAGATGGCGTTTTCGCGAAAGTGAATAGCTTATTCCGCAGGAAGTCTCGAGTGAAGGTATCGAATCTTGAAGTCGCTAGTGATGAGATAAATCTTCTCGATAGAGCTGGTATCGAAATTGGTAGTACGACTCCGGATAAAAATGGAAACAGGATTATATGTGATGGATTGCAGAAACTTGCCCTGATTGGGACACATTTTGAATTGGTTCATCTGCCAAACCCAGAGAGAAGGAATGAAATATTTTCGGAGATCGTTGAAACAAAAGTTTCTGACTTCAAATCAAGCCTGAACGGCCAATCAATTCTTCATTTCGATGAAACATTAACATCTGACCTCATACCGACCTTGAATCTTATTGATTATTTTGTCAGCTATGAAGACTTGTGTTTCATATTTCGCAGAATAAACAACAAGAAATCATGTGGTACTGACGGTATTCAATATATAGTTCTCCGACATTTGCCTGAGGTTGCTATTAGGAATTATTGCATATTGTTCAACAACATGTTGAACAATTCATATTTCCATAATGAGTGGAAAAAGGCTAAGGTATTTTCAATCTTGAAGGAAGGAAAAGAATCTTCATGCCCTAAAAGCTGTCGTCGAATCAGCTTTGATTTTAATGTCTCGCCAACGCGATCATTGGTAGCGTTTGCTGATGATCTGATCATCTATACGGCAGACTGAAAAGCTACAATAGTTCAGAGCAATCTTCAAAAAATGTTTAGTGATGTGCAGATCTACACCGACAATTGGCGAATGAAAATCAATGCGCAGAAGTGCGAAACAATCTTGTTTCGGACAACGCTGCAGGGGGCCAGTCAAGACCTGAAACGTAATTGGAAGGATTTCCACATTATGGCTGGTGAGGGTAGTTCAGAACGGGTTCCACATAAATCCTGTGTTCGATACCTCGGTGTTCATCTCGATCAGTATCTGTACTATACTGAACATGTCAAGATCATGCTCAGTAAAGCACTAAAAGTAGTCATGGCCCTTCGGCGACTCTTTCATTCCAGATACATTGATCAAAAAGTCAAAGTTATTTGTTACAAGACCCTTGTTAGGCCAGTTTTGACATACGGATGCCAGATCTGGTACAACCAGAGTGCTAGTACAATGGAAAAATTAAGAGTTTTCGAAAGGAAATGTCTTCGTGCATGTACTGGTTTGTACAGAAAGCCTGAGACGGATTGGAAGCACTATATATCGAATAGAAAAATTTATCAAACCACTCAAGTGACGAGAGTCGATATCTTCATATTGAAACTTCTTCGGAATCAAGTCGCAAGATCTGTAACTGTGAGTGAAAACCCTTGGATTTCACAGCCGTTCCACCCTACAGACGGGTATCTTGTGACTTGCCTCACTACTGGCTTCGTTCCTCCAGAAGCATTCGAGTATTTGGACATGAATCGATATGTTTTTGATTCTGACGGCGTCCCAGTCATATATCACATATATCGACGGGCCACCGATAAGAAAATAAAATATCCTCCGAATCTGAGTTCACAAGACCAACAATTCCAATGGAGATACTCATTTGCTAGATTCGTTGAGGCTGGTCGAGCTGAGATGGAACAATCTAGGTATTGGTGGCTGAATGACAATGTCTAAATTATTCGTGTTTATTTTCTGTTTTTGTGTTTTTTCTCGTTACTTAGTTTTTTAGATTCATCTCATTATTGCTACATCTAGTATTGTCGTTTATTTGTATTATAAATTAGGTATAGGTTTCAATATAAGGTAACGTTATTAATTAGGGTGTAACATATTAGGTATAGGATATAGGTTCATTATTGTGTTAGTAGTATAAGTAATTTTTGAATAATGCTGGTTGGTTTTTTCTCCTTTTTCCAATTGAATCAAAAAATATCTAATAATCTTAATTAATTTAAATTTGCAAGTGTATTTTTTTCATTAAATGTGTTTAACTGATAACGTATAAATTTAGAGAGCAATTCGGGCCATTAAGTTTTTTTATAGTTTCATTGTTTGGAATTTGCTTTATGTTCTTTTAAAAATTTATAACGATTGGTATTAAATAAAGCTCTTTTGAATTTGAATTTGAGCTGGTTTTTCCAATACGACCCGGAAACCAAACCCATTTTGAGTCGATTTCGGACATCCAGGCGGCCGTGACGAGGGTATTGGTGAGCCTCTCAGTTGAAGCGTTCCAGAAATGTTACGAAGCATGAAAAACGTGCTTTAACCAGTCACATTCCTGAATTGTCAATTCTCGTATGTCCAGCAAAGAATAAGAAGAGAACGTCATATTTGTGCAAAAAGTGCAGGAAACTAGCTTGCCTTGATTGTATTGGATAAATGTATGTGGTCTTAAAAAATATATTCTAGTTTTCTAATTTACAAGATAAAACAAGTTGAGTAAGCAGGAGAGTGCTCCTACCAGAAGGTCTTTGTAAACATCCTAGGGTTGGAAGCAAGTTTTCTAATGGCGGGAATCGATAACTTGAATTATTCATCCAATACTTAGATATGAAATCGTTAAAATTTATACAAAAGATGCACAGTCTCTTTCATAAGCACAGTGCAGCCGCCATTTTAATCTAGCTTAAATGATTTTTCTCAATGCTCGGCCGATTGAACATGTTCAAATTAAACACTATTCCTTAAATTTTCATGAAAATTGAAAGAAAATAAAAGTACCTAAGTCAATTTTAAATATATATAGGGTTTTCCAATAAGAGGTGTTATTTTGAATAGATCTTCTGATTTAACACTTTGCGACTTCTCCCTTTGGAGTCACGTGATAGAGAAGGCCTATGCCAATAGCCCAGCGTCAATTCAAGATCTCAAAGATGAAATTCGTGAGGCTATCGAGGACATAGGGCAGCCAGTTTGCGATTTGGTTATGGAAAATTTCATGAAGAGGATATGGTCCTGTAAGCGTGTCGTAGTGGTTATTTGCGCAATGTTAGTTATTAATATTAACGGCATATCTTCTTCTTTATAAGGAACTAAACATCTGATCATTTATTTAAAAAAATTGCATTTTCCTTTTAATATCAAAATAACACCTCTTATTGGAAAATCCTATATGAACCATAAACACGTGTTATCGTTGTTGTAATTCCATATAGTTGAAATTGCTATAACTCACTTGATTATGATTCGATCTCAATTAAATTTTGTAAACGTATATATCTTATGTCAGTCTCTATAATTGCGAAATTTCAAGAAGTTTAAAGGTACCGTTTAAATTTTATGGGCAAAAATGTAAAATCTACAAATCATACTATTATTAACAAAGTTGAGTGAATTTCGATTTCTAAGGTATTTGTTGCCCTTGTACTCATAAAGGTCCACATTCGTGATAATTTTCAGATTTTTCGGCTGAAAGGTGTCCAATCGCGAGGGGGGGGGGGGGACACAAATTTTGGGTGCATTTTGCCTTCCCGTGGGCCCCCCAATTCATAAAATGATATTTTTATTTCAGATTCTAAAAGTTCTAATCAAGACCTTTCATTTGATACCCCACTCGACTACCTTTGATTAAAAAAAATTTTTAAGGGCCAATTCGTTATTAGGGGGGACCCCCCTTAAACATTTTTTAAATTTTTGTCAAGGCCTTAACTTTTGAGAGAACATCACTTCTGACCTTTCTACAAAGTTTGAGCATTCTAGCTTCTTTAGTTTCTGAGGAAATCAGCTGTGACGCACGGACAGACGGACAGACGGACAGACGGACGGACGGACAGACGGACGGACAGACGGACAGACAGGTCGCGAAACTAGTAGGTCTTTGTAAAAAAATTTTTTACAAAGACCTAAAAACGAAGCTTGAAAATAATTTACATTTTCCACACATACTAGATAATTTCTATTAAAACTGCGAATTTATAATAGGACGTCAGAATGACGTCAGTTCTCCAATATTGAGATGATATTCACCCCTCCAGTTGAAGGTTAACCTGCGTGAAAGATGAAAAAAAAGCATTTTTTTTGCAAAAAACTTTTGAAGATAAACGAAATAATGTTACATACAAAAATGAAAGAATTTGCAATAAAAAAAATAATTTTTTTTTCTGGGACTAAATGGGTTAAGCAAAATTTTCACCGAACATACTTTCCACTTGAACTTTATATCCTTCTTAACGAAGCAATCTGATATCAAGTAATGCTACCTTGCATACTACATTTTCTAGTAAAATCTTTGGAGGTTTTTTCTCAATTTAGAAATTCTTGAACATTTTAATCCTGCTTTCTATCAAATTCTTCTATAAAGCTTCAAAAGGATAGAATATCTTGCGAGGGTATGAAAAGGGTTCAATGATATATATAGTATTGAAGAACTTTGCGTGGCATGGTTTCTTTCTGAGGAGTTTGCTGGAACTTTGAAAAATTACGACGATAATGTTAGAAGCAATCGATACAACTTTTCTGATTAAATCAGCAATCTAAGACTGCCACGGTATCTGTTGATTTTTTTCTCGTAGGTAGAAAGATAAATATTTTCCCTCCCGCAAAACATCCGCTCCCAAGGCGAATAACTGTTTTCCCTTCAC
Organism: Odontomyia ornata; assembly: GCA_963969285.1. NCBI lineage: Eukaryota > Metazoa > Arthropoda > Insecta > Diptera > Stratiomyidae > Odontomyia > Odontomyia ornata. The sequence goes on from OZ017739.1 coordinate 39,843,185, forward strand.
CAGAATAATGTCCTCCTCTAGAAAATATTGAAGCATCGATTCTATTGAGTATATCTGACTCAATTCTGCGAATCATTTGATAAAATTAAAAGTTGTAAATGTATTATGCTTGTATGGTGTAGTGAAGTACCATTCATTAACGAAAATCAAATGTGTACTCATTAAGTGCAGCTCCCTAATACAAAGCAATCAATTGGCATCAACAATTTCTATTTCCGATTTTCCAACATGTCCTTTCACTCGCAGGAGTGCAATTTAGATTGCAACACAAAGGTTTAATTTTACTTCATTTAAGTACTGAAACAATTGCACACATAAAACACGGTACCAAGTACTCGTAGCCTGCACAAGACACATCTCATTAACTGCATCGCTCCCTCATTATGTCGAGCTGAAATCAATACCGCACAGATCCTCGTAATCCACATCAATGTCAAAGGAAAAGTCAATTGTTTGAAACAGTTCTGCCATCTACTATTCCGAATCTTTATTCTCAGTTGTTCGTCCCGTTGAAATTCTCTGGGCTATAAACTCAAGTTCTTTTTCGTTAAAGGACTGTTCCGGGTCTTCTGTGTTCGCTTCCACAAAGTCAACGACAACGTCAACGAAGCGCAACTTTGGCCAACATCATGCACTGCATGGGAGCTCCTTTAAGGACAAACGGAACACGCCCGAGTGAGAGATTGAGTTTCTCCTCGCCAAATTGAATGTCTGTACAACGAATGTGCAACTTTTAATTTATTTATTTTATTTTTTTCAAACTCGCTAAGATGCGCCTTGCATAGTGAAACTGTCACCGTTGCATATTTTTTTCTGCTTGATACTTCTTTGCAAAATGGAACAGAATGAATAAGGACTCTTAATATTGAAAGCAATTTTGCAACTTTCTATTCATTCTCCCAAGGAATGTTCCTTATAGTTTATGAAGATTCTTTACTTCGTCGTTTCAAACTAATTTCTTTCCGACCTTTTACCCAGCGCATAGATCCTTTTATTTTGTATTTTGGTCCCCAGTTTTCCCTTGTGCACTACACGAGGAAACTTTATTGATCAATATCATTGAGTACGTTTGAAAGATAGAAGAGTTTATGGATGTACATAAATAGAGGAATCCTCATGAGCTCAGCAATGTTAGGAGTTTTATTAAAATTGCACCTCAACGTTTGGTTAACTTTATGGCAAAGAAATAGTCAATAAGGATTCGACATGCAAGCAAGTTACCCAATAAGATATTGCCCCACATTGTTATTGATGGCTAATTTTTAAAGATACTTTTGCATCAATTGGCCTTTTAATTGCTCCATTTTACGTAATACACTCTTTGTCTTTTCAGAAAACAATGATTTAATAACCGCATTCAGGCTTCATGCTGACAGGATTCAATTTTCCCATTAAGAATTTATGAAGGTTAATTTGTTCAAAGACAAGAGAAAACAATTTGGTATTGTTTGATGAAATCAAAGAGGGGATATTTTGCTCGAATAATTTTAATAGAAATGTTTTTGTTGTTGAATTATTGTGTGCAGAGCGTGTTAGACTTCATCCTTTGGCAGAGAAAGTTCTTGGATATTTGGGAGATCTTTGTTTCAACACAACAGAACGAAATTAACAGAAGCTCTCGAGCTATTAGAATGGGGATATATAAATTGGAGATACAAAGACGGTTGCAGAGAGTGATTGAAGAAACAAAATATGGATGGATGGTTTTCATGTTTGATTTTTGTATTAGAAACTTTGGCTGAAGAGCTCGAAATTAGATACTAATCGCTATCACTGTTAAACCAGAAGGAAAGCCGAAAATGGATAATTTGATTTCAAATCCAAAATAAGTTCACTCAAATTTAATTAAAAAGAGTTTAGACTAATTCTTTCCTATATCTTACCAAAAGCTTACAAAAATTTGAATACAGTATTATGGTTGGCTGGTTATAATAGCTAGTTCTCCTGCTCATAATCTGGAGCCCTAGTCAGCAAACAACTGATGCCACTATGATGGCATACTTAAATCAAAAACAAAAAGATCGCAATTTAACAATAAAAATATTTATTTCTTGCCTCTAACACTATTGAAATGAACACACTGAATAACATTCAGAGATCTTGTACCGCTTCCTCTGACGATGGACGTGTGACTGATGTTCAAATTCTGGCCGTACCGGCATTCTCCTATTCACAACTTCATTTGCTCTTGGGCACACCTACACTTTTCTTTTGACTATTTTCTTTATAAAAAACAAAGAAAAATAATCTATCTTTCCCTTTAACAAATTTCATTCATTAATTCCTCTAAACAAAACTTCATTTTGTATTTTTTGACTAACAAAACCTAATTTCTTCCTTCCTTCTAACAAAATTCCATTCTTAATTTCCCGCTAACAAAATTTTATTTTTTATACTAACAAAACTCCATTCTCGCCACACTACTAACAAATTTCATTTCCATGCCCTTTCGAAAAGTTGCACATTTGAAATTGCTTATGTGATGAGTGGGAAATTGTCAGAAGGTGGCTCCGGTGCTAGTGTCATGAACTCTCGATCGTGGGGTCTGCTGGCACCGTGGGTTCGAGTTCCCCCGGGCGCATGAACACTCTTTTTAATTTCAGCAATAGCAATTATTTTCGTGTGTATAACGATTTGCATATAACTAAACGCTATCATGGTTATGCAAGTCGCCATATATGCAAATAGAAATTGTTGTATTTGTTGAAATGGAAAAGCTGCGTGGAAAACGGAATTGAAATGTATTGAACTTCGATTACGTTACCTCAGTGGGGTAGCGGTGATTGGGAAGTAAAGGATTGCGAGATTGGTTGAGTTTTAGTTTGGATATGAGTACGAAAGTGAGTTGAGTAACGACGACGAGATTGCAAAGTGAAAATATAAGAAGATATGAGAATTTTTTAGGTAAGCCGAAAATTGTTTACAGTTACACTTTTTTTAACTAAAACTGAGTATATTTCGCTTGAGGAAGCTTGCCAAGAAATTTTATGGTGCCATGATGTTTGCGTGATTTTGGAGATCATAATTTGCCGGCAATATTGGTTAGAGAGGATATCAAGTGCAAAAAATTTCTTGAGAGTGAGAGGATAGGTTACAAGATCAAACGCATTGACGCAAAGCTGCATTTTGTGAAGAGCTGCATCAACGAGGGGCAGTTGAGTTCGTCTGGTGTATGAGCGTGGATATGATAGTGGACATTTTGACAAAACCGTTGGGAGTTGTAATGAATTTTCTTGCTTCAGCTCGTTCCATCGGGATTTCCCAAATAAATCTAAGCCAACTTCTCATGGCTTATAGACGTGAAGTCTGGGAATGGTCCAATGGATTGTACCCATCAGGTCAACGAGACAGAGAGATAACATAGCTGATAGAAAGATAATTTAATGGTTTATATAGTAATTTAAAAATATTCATACAATCACTAATGTCTTTTAGTTAAGCTTATTATAGAACAGTACTTAAATTTAACGGTATATTATTTTGCAGAATGCACTCCAGACAAACTATTTATCCGTAGCTGTTACTACAGATTAATAATTTTATCAGCCAATGGTTAAAGTAAATTAATTAAAATATTAAAATTTTTCAAATGGTTTGTAGAGTTAAAAAGTAATAAAATTTATTTCAATTTTGAATAGCTTTCGATAGTTTAACAATTTTTATGAGGTATACAGCGATTAACATTTAAATGTTAGGGCCACTTAGTGTTATTCTGTTAAATCAATATTAATGTTTTTTTTCCCTAAATTCTATTTACTAACTACAATGAAAAACTGTGAACATTTATACCGTTTCAAATTAGTTAAAATGATCCATGTTGCTAAAATTATATTTTGAGCTTAATTTCGCATAAAACTTATAAATTGTATAAATTGACAAATTTGAATGCTAATAACATTGTTTTCCCATAATATTCTCTGCGAATTGGGGAACTTTGTTTGAAAAAAAAATAGTATGACTTTACCCGACTAGAAATCAGTTTAGGCGTGCCTAAATGGGTATTAAGGCCTAATGTGGAAACAGTGGTCTTGCCTAAGTTAGGCCTAATGCGGGCCTAATTAGGCAGGCCTAAATTAAGCAATTTTGAAAATTTCGTGTTTTATTGCAATCTGGAGAGTGGAAAAAATATTCAAATGAAAATTTTGCAATTGAAGGAGAGGTTGGAGTTTTTCATATTTTGTCAGTTTAGGCATACTTAATGCGGGTCTCGGGCTCGACTCTCGTTGACGACAATGAGGTATAGTTGAACTGATTCTTCAGATGGACTTTAAGCCCGTTCAGTTATGGTACGCGCTGTTTTAAAACCAGAACGTATTGCAGCTGGGTGGACGGACACATGACCAAATCACCGATACATTCGATCAAGATAATGAGGTACTCTAACAATCTTCAAGCGAAGGCCCTAGTGTGACTTGCCTTATTTAGGCATGCCAAGTGCGGGCTTAATGAGGGCCTTATTAAGTATGCTTAAGCTAGTTCAGCTTAGAACTTATTTAGAAAAACCCCATTAGGCCCTAATGCTGAACGAAACGCGTTACGACATCAATTCCTAAATATAACTTCTTTAGGCACTGATAGGGCTTTCCGCGTTAGAGCCTAATGGAGTTTTCCTAAACAATTACTAAACAAAAACATCTTTGTTATGAAAAATGTAAACAACACAAAAATTTCTTAGAAAGAACTAAGAATTTTACGAACATTCGTCAAAAACGATCGTTTTACGAACATTCGTGAAAAACCATAGCTCAATGAACACTTTTCAAGATCGATAGAAATTCGTCAAAAACGATAATTGTACAAATATTCGTCAAAAAGATGTTTTGCGATCATTTATCGAAAACGTTAGTTTTATGAACATTCGTCAAAAACCATAGTTCTACGAACATTTTTCAAAAACGACAGTTATACAGAAATTTGTAAAACGATAGTTAAACAAAAGTTCGTCAAAAATATGTTTTGCGATCATTTGTCGAAAATGATAGTTTTATGAACATTCGTCAAAAATAATAGTTCTACGAACATTTGTCAAAAACGATAGTTATACAAAAATTCATCAAAAACGATAGTAATACAAATATTCAAAAAGATGTTTTACGATCATTTGTCGAAAACGACAGTTTTATGAACATGCGTAAAAAACTATTGTTTTATGAACATTCGTTAAAAAAGAAAGTTTTACGAACATTTGTCAACCATTTTCTTGACTTTGCAAATAAAGTTCCAATTTAGGCGGTGATGCGGCTTGCTTAAACATTTCCTAACTTAGGCAGCGATGGGACATGCCTACACGGCGATGAGGTTTGCCTAAACTAGTCCTAAATCCATTCTCGCCACACTACTAACAAATTTCATTTCCATGCCCTTTCGAAAAGTTGCACATTTGAAGTTGCTTATGTGATGAGTGGGAAATTGTCAGAAGGTGGCTCCGGTGCTAGTGTCATGAACTCTCGATCGAGGGGTCTGCTGGCACCGTGGGTTCGAGTTCCCCCGGGCACATGAACACTCTTTTTAATTTCAGCAATAGCAATTATTTCCGTGTGTATAACGATTTGCATCTAACTAAACGCTATCATGGTTATGCAAGTCGCCATATATGCAAATAGAAATTGTTGTATTTGTCGAAATGGAAAAGCTGCGTGGAAAACGGAATTGAAATGTATTGAACTTCGATTACGTTACCTCAGTGGGGTAGCGGTAATTGGGAAGTAAAGGATTGCGAGATTGGTTGAGTTTTAGTTTGGATATGAGTTCGAAAGTGAGTTGAGTAACGACGACGAGATTGAAAGATGAAAATATAAGAGGATATGAGAATGTTTTAGGTGAGCCGAAAATTGTTTACAGTTCCACTTTTTAGAGCTTTGTAAAATAATTTTACAAAACCCTTCTAAAATCGCGTCCCGTCTGTCCGTCTGTCCATCTGTCCGTCCGTCCGTCCGTGTGTCACAGCAGTTTTTCTCGGAAACTACTTAAGCTAGAAGCATCAAATGTAGGTGTAAAGTGGTGCTCTTTTTAAAGTTCAACTTCAAAAAATTTTATAAGGTATTTGAGGGGGGTCTCCCCATGTAGGGGAGTGACCCCCCGAAAAAAAAAAATTTCATTCAAGGCAGCCGATATGGGTATCAAATGAAAGCTCTTGATGAAAACTTTTCAAAACATGTCTTCATTTGGCAAATTTTGCTTTGAGGGGTGCACAGGGAGGGGAAATACACGAAAAATTTGTTGCCCCCCCCCCTCGCGAGTGACCCGAAAAATCTGAAAAAATCAAGAATGTAGGCCTTGATGAGTACAACAACAACAAATACGTGAAAAGTCGCAATTTACTCAACTTTGTTAGTAATAGTATGATTTATCGATTTTATGTTTTCTTGAATAAAATCTTAACGGTACCCTTTAATTCAATGAAATTACACAGATGACTATTCATAAGATTGATTAACCCTGCAAGTTTCATAAAGATTGAATCATATTTAGCGAAGTTATAGCGGTTTGAATTTTCCTGTATTACTATGGAACAATATGCGCTGCATTTATTACTATGGCAACATATGGCTATGGAACAACATGCGCTTTTTACCGACTCAGACACTACAGTTTTGCTAGGATTTGCATGAAAATTTCAGGAATGATAGGTGTCATAAATACCTTTGAGAATTGGTTCAATTAGTGGTATCAGTAATCGTAAAACAAAATAGTGGCTGTTTTAAATGCGAAGATTGAATAATTTTGAGTTATTTTTTCCCAACTTCAACGTTTCAGGTGCATGCTTTGAACACTTGATACAATTTAATGAATGACTGAAAATGAGTACCTACAATTAATACTCATAAGTGAAACAAGTCAAGAAGGCGGGAGAGAGCTCCTAGCAAATGGGCTTTGTAACCACTCTAGGATTCGAAAAAATTGGCCATTAATCGATGATAACAGTACAAGAGAGTGGCTCCTGAAAAAATTCATCAAACGTAGCCGATATGAGTATGAAATGAAAGTTTTTATGGGAGCTTTTCAAAACAGTTCTTAAACTGTCAGTTTTTGCTTCAGTGGGGCACAGGGGGAAATACATGAAAAATGTGTTTCCTCCCTCGTGAATGGACATCTGAAATAATTATCAAGGGAGATATTCATGATTATAACAATAACAAAAACCTTAGAAGTCGAAATTCGTTCAACTTTGTTAATGATAGAATGATCTTCGAATTTCATAGTTTCTCCAATAAAATCGTCATTGACATGCTTCTTGACTTTATTCAATCTGGTGACTGCATTTTGAAAATTGAATACAAAACCCTTCTGACATGAGCGGAGGTCTGTTTACCCAACTTGTTTTAACTAAAACTGAGTATATTGCGCTTGAGGAAGCTTGCCAAGAAATTTTATGGTGCCATGATGTTTGCGTGATTTTGGCGATCATAATTTGCCGGCAATATTGGTTAGAGAGGATATCAAGTGCAAAAAATTTCTTGAGAGTGAGAGGATAGGTTACAAGATCAAACGCATTGACGCAAAGCTGCATTTTGTGAAGAGCTGCACCAACGAGGGGGTGTCGAGTTTGTCTGGTGTATGAGCGTGGATGTGATAGTGGACATTTTGACAAAACCGTTGGGAGTTGTAATGAATTTTCTTGCTTCGTCTCGTTCGTTTGGGATTTCCCGAATAAATCTAAGCCAACTTCTTATGGCTTATAGACGTGAAGTCTGGGAATGGTCCAATGGACTGTACCCATCAGGTCAACAAGACCGGGCTCCCTTAATCTACTCCGAGGTGGCTACTGGCAGGCTAGCTAGTTCGAAGCGGAATTTCAGTCACGGGTCTTCTATGAGCAGACTAAGGGTAAATACAAGGATCAGCCAAGAATTCAAATGCCCGATTTAAACGGGTCTATCAACTTCCAACACTTCGATTTTTTTCTAATTTATTTTAGTCCGATTTCACCTCCTTCCGGCCGTTCGCTCAGTCCAAAACAGAGTTATAAGAAAAAGACAAACTCCATCAAAACCACGCGTTGCTGAATATTCACCAACGTAGTGCCCGAAATAAACTACTTGAATTCGAAACTAAATTAATCGACACTAACTAAAAACGCAAAAACCAAACTACGGTGCGGCGTACCAACCGCAACACGAAATCAACCATTCGCGGATTATCTGAACCCTACCTCTTTTGTAGTATACTCATCTTCGCCTTCGCTTCCCTGTGCAAAAGAGTGGGTTGCTGAAAAGGAAAGACTTTAGGGTTGATTAGCAATTCATTTTATGGTTATTATTTGTACAAATTTTTTTCTTTATTTATTAAAATACGAATAATTGTAGTGAACTATGAGGTAGTTAAAAGTTCGTGATGGACTGCAGTGATGGTCTGTTGCCTCGGGGAGAAAAGCTGGTAGGGTTTGCTGAGATAGGTCTTATCTGGGGACGCGTGAATGCGCTGGCAGACTTGCGTTACGGTGTCCTGGGGCGGGCTCCTTTCACCAGCCCAACGAACCACTGAAAAAGAAATTCCGCATCCACGAATTCAAAAAATACAAATGAATATCGACCGGAATCGAGCCTAAGGTAACCTAGTAAGGGTTAAAATTGCTAACGCAAATGACAAACTGGGCCGGGAGAAAACAGACGAGACTTGAGAGGACTTCGTCGTTACTGTCGATACTTATGACCTCTAAATAAGAGTGGGATATCTAGGTGCAATTCATTCGCTTGTCATAATGTTTCATCATATCACTGCTGAGAAAAGATTTATCTAGGGAAGCACTTTTACTTAATTTTAGATGCACAGAAGTTTTCGTTTCACAAGACACACGGGAGTCATTCGAACGTTTCGTGGATTTATCTGTTCTACTTAAACTTTCCGAATCTCAAGATTGCGATCAAAAATTTCATTCACTACTGTTGTTTGCATTTTAGGTTCTAGAATTAGAATTGATTCTTGCTGTGTAACAAATTGATCTAATTGGTTTATTTATGGTTGAAGTCTCATCGTAAATGCTCCACCATGTGATATCTTTTAATCCATTACGTATTTTTTGACAAGCTTGTAATGATCCCGATTTAATTGCTGCATTCGTTATGTGACTCCAGTTTGCGAGATACAACTCGCTCGCGTCACTTTCTAAATTCTGCGGTTCGCTCCGCGTAGAATATTTTGTCGAAGTGGAAAGTGGTGTATCAGTGCTGAATATTGATGCCTCATTTGAACAAACAGTATTCAGGACAGTTGGTTTACTTGACGTCACTGTTTTGTTAACTATTTTAAGAACGGAGTATTCCTCATTGATGTAGGTAGTCTGGATGGAATGGTATTTATTACACTGATGGTCCGAGGGAAATTGTATTTCCCTACATAAATCCAAATAGGCTGATTCTTGTTGTCCTAATTAAAACGGTGCTTTAGAGCTCGAGGGATCTGTTTTCAAGTTGCAGTTAGTGAATGTTTACACACAACTCCTCCATTTCCCATGTAGATTGTTAAACTTCTGTTGGAAATCGGGTGTAGATGTTTAAAGAAATAAATACACACTGCAAGTTTACACTGACATGATCACTAATTACAAGATTTTAGGGAGGTTAGACACGTTCTAATTAAATCATTCTTATTGTTCATGTCTTCGAATTATCACACACAACCACTCGTATTCCTGCTGACGCGCTCGCTTGCGCTCCAAACACAGACTGCCCGTGTTTTGTTGCCAGTCGTCAACTAACGGTACATGTCGCACCGAAAGTTCACAAGCAACGTTCATCCGTTTATATAGATTACCTTTCGCAATGAAAATCGTAGATTTACTGCGGGAAAAGGTGTTGTTATGTCTGAATTTCAATTGTAGATTTGAATAATTAAATTTTTCAAATCTGCAATTAAAATTTTGATCAGTATTATGTCGGTTTCCGAGCAATTTGTTTAGGCAACTGCTCGATTACTACATAATTAAAGCTGATAATTCTATTTACATTATCATTGAATAAGAGTTCTTATGAGAATCACCAAATAAAATAAATCTTATTCTTACATAAAAAAATAATTCAATTATTTAAGGTTGGAAATTTGCGAATAAAAAAAAATTATATTCACAATGAATCAACTTCATAATTTTCATGTTTTGATACTTTCTTAAATTGAAATATTATTTTCTAATATTTTACAAGTATTTACAAATTTTTATATATTATATTTATTTTTATGTTTTCGAAATTAATTAAATGAGAAAAATGTCAGATGCCATTACTTTTGGTAAACTCAATTCTATTCCTAGCAGAAAACATTCCACTTAATGATGCATTAATGTATGAATATAGCTGTTACATAGTAACTACGAGTAAGATATCAAAATATTTGGGATTTATCAAATGTGCAGCGCTATGGCCTAGTGAAATGCTGTCGAAATAGTATTAAATTGATGAATTGACTTTGATAAAATCAAGGTTTTTCCGAAATTTAGCAGAACTCGTAAATCTGCTTATACCGTGTGTTTTGAATAAACTCTGGATGCAAGTAATTTTGTTTTTAAATTATGGAGAATTTAACAATTGCTTATATTTACTATCACATCAACTTAAAAATAAATTATTCAATTAAAGTAGTAGTAATCTTTTCTCCTTTTTTTATCTCCAATAGCATCCTTTTTACAGAAGTGTTTGTATAATATAAATTTTTTTTCAGTTGTCAAAAGTATGTATGTACGAGGGCGGTTCAAATATGATCGAGATAAATGCTCTGACACGTTTATTTAGTATCGAAAAAATTTACAAAAATTTACATTTTTTCTTGGTCCCCTTACAAGTTACGCATTTTGTCCACCTTTCCGGAAGCTTTTTGATGCCATGCGCCCAGAAATTCCTCTACTCCGTCGTGGGTGTTGAATCTTTGACCTCCGAAGGCTTTCAGTGGTCCAAACATGTAGTAGTCCCAGGGTGATAAATCCGGACTATAGGGGGGTGTTCCAGTATCTACCGCCTCCGATATTGTATCGAGCGTGAGACACGCGGTATGAGGGCACGCATTATCCTGGAGAAGTTTAATAGTTTAGGCACCCATCACACCATTATTTTGCGATATTGAAGGTGTTCGTGGATGATAGACTCTACACTACTAATACTGACTATGAGCTCAGCCGAATTATCTCGAACATACATCCTATGGTCTTCCAAAATGAGTTGTTCTACGCGGCAAATGTTGTCTGGTATGATGCTGGTTCACGGTCGACCATCATGCGGCTCATTCTCGGCGGCTTCGTGACCATTGTTGAATGCTTTGGCCCATTTGATCACAGCACCCTACTTAGACACTCACTACCGAACTGATATTGTAGTAATCGAGCAGTCATACAAGCAAACTGCTCGAAAACCCTCCTATCTCCTATTCAAAATTGTTATGGCAGATTTCAAAAAAATGTGTAATAATTTCCATTGTAATTGTAATTTGTAGAGTGATTTTTCTGCTTACTTTTATGTAATATGTAACTTTATATCAAATTTTTCTTTATATTAAAATTTAAATGGTTTCCTTTAATTATATTTTCCATGAAATTTAATTTTAATGACTATTTAAAATTTTCATTTCCTTCCTTCAGTCAAATTTCTTCACTTCATTTAAATTTTCTTTGTTTCGTTTGAATTACCTTACCTGATTTAAATTTCTTCAGTTCATTTAAAATTTTCCTACTGCAGTTAAATTTTGGTTTTTAAAAGTTTGAATCTGCCCATTACAATTTATGATGTGGAACCACTGATTTAGTGCAGGGCACCCGTGCATTACATAAAATATATTCGAGTTCAGCTGAGTGGGCAGCTGATGGGATTTTACCGAGAGCAACACAGGAAAGAGGGAAGAAAGAGAAGCTTTGCGGACGGATCGAGGAGTCCGGTTTGATTGGCCACGTCGTGAACACGGTAGAAGGGTGGGATGATTACCGCGACCGACGAAGCATCGAAGCGTCACAAAGATTTTCCTGTGTGAATGATTATTTTATCGAACGTTGGTGAAATTCGGAGTTATTTATTGTTCATTTGAGAATCTGTTGAGGCTCACGGTAAGGCTATGGGCACCACGAATCTTGTTTGCTGAAGAGTGTATGTGAAGTGGCAAAACATCCGTTTGATTTGGGTGAAGATAATCTGCTAGCTGGACTGATGACATTTATACGAAGTCCAAGTATTCACTGGTCGTTCAGCGCAAATGAAAAGGCCTATCAGCAAGCAATGAAGCTGCAGAAAAATATGGTGCAAGTGATTTAGATTGCAGTTATGTTTATTGTGACTGCCCTACAGATTTCATAAATTCCATAACAAAGGCGAAGCAAATTTCACATTCGGATTTGATCCCTGTTGTTTCATAGCACTGGTGTGTTGCAAAAGTTGGCCAGAACGTTTTAGGGTATGCGTCAATTTTTCTCGGACAAACGTACTTTGTTCCAAACTGACGTGAGATCCCTCTTAAAAATGTTTGTGAAGATATAACTTTAATGATATAAGTGGAATCTAACATAAGGTGGCGGAAGTGCTTCTTATGGTGACTTTTGGATCGACCGCAAATTGATGCTTGGATCAGAAATCAGTTACAATTGCGCCCAGTGTCGCTTGTGGGTAGTGAAACGTTGTGTGCTGTTTGTTCCGGTTGTACTACAGGCAAAGTTGTTTTGGATTGTCAACGCCAAGAGAGCGTCAAATTAGTCTGTCCCAAATGCCAACGGAATTTTTTAATCATGGATTTCAATTTAATCTTAGAAGAAATCGGCGAATGTGCCACCTGGATGGAATAAGTCATAGACTACATGGATGGAAAATTTATAAACAAAGTTCATCATTATAACTAGCCTTCAACTTTAAATTTTTGTTTGTGTAACGTAGTGACATTAAGGCCAGGGAGCTTAACTTTTTGAAATTACAGGAGATCCATGCTTTTATTAGCATCTCACCACATCACCAGCGGGCAACCTGCGTAGATGTTGGTGAGTACCAACAAATTGTTTTTGCATGCATGGATATTTATTCATATATTTTGATTTTATAAAAAGAATTTAAATTTTATAATAAATTGTCTTTTTACATGCATGAATATTTATTCATATATATTGATTTTATAAAAAGAATTTAAATTTTATATTGGTTTAAAAATCTTGAATAAGTCTCATCATCATCACATAAACTGGTGTGTTAATCGTCATAATTTTTTTTTGTGTGCAAATTAAGGTTAAATTTAATTCCGAAAATTTACAGGTCAGACCTAGTAATTGTTATTCAACTCTGTTTGGTGAGATCACGCTTTTTTGTGAATAAAGCCTATAGTTTCAAACGTTTCACCCATAATTGAAGATACTATTTAAAAAGAATTGATTAGAATAAAATGGAAATGATGAACTAAAATAATACCACTGGTCTTTCCATTTCGTTTTTCCCGGACCGGGTATAGGATCCGCCACGAGGGCAAGCTTTTCACCTAATATGGGCTAGCCATTGGGCACGCTCCACCATTTTGTTGCTTTCAGGGGCTCTTGCCGGGTTGAGTGGCCTTCCACTCGCGTGCCCGTTTTAAGACATAGAGTTATGTGACCTGGTCACATAAGTCTGTAAAATAAATCGGTCACATCCATATTTCCCGTTGATGGGAGGGCTCATACAGAGGAGGTTGGTATGAGTTTTCCGCTCAATCGGGAGATGTACGGCCACGTCAACGTTAGGATCTTGATCCAGTTGGGCGGGTGCGAGGGGGCACCACATCCATCTGGTTGCCTCACTCTTATTTGTGGGCCATGAGAATCGTCGGTTAACGACGAAGTCTTCCCAAGTCCGTCTATTTTTAACTCGTTTCGGCTTGTTCTCTGAGCAAGCCATTTTTCCCTTCCTTAGTTACCTACATTTTTTGACTTCAGTCGACCCTTCTTTTGAGACCCAAGAATTCGTGAATGTAAAATTATTTTGTAGTGAGTCCTTGTGCTAGGGGGAATGAACCCGCTCCACGACACCGCAACGGTAGCCTACCAGCGCATTCACGCGTCCCCAGACAAGGTCAATCTCGGCTGATATGACCATCTTCTTTCGCTGAGGCAGCAGACCATCGATGCAGTCTTTCATGGACATCTTTATTACCTCCCATTCGCTACAATTTAGCAAACGTAGAAAAATGTCCGTATTTTTAACGCCTTCCAACACTCAAAAACCAATGACAATACGTTGCGCAACGGCGGTCGGCACACTCACGGCCGTAGTACGTGCGTGAAACATACACTCCCGACGAAAACGATGCCACACTGTTTGTAAGGGACCCAGCTATCACATACTCAAGCCACGACCTTCAAAACATACATGGGCGCCACCTACAGTGTTTGTCTCCATCATATTTGAGCCATTCTCGTACATTTACAGTGAACTATATTTTATTGCTTGCTAATCGAAAACCATATCATTTATTTTGGGCACATTTGAAAAGTGATCTAGTTTTAGTATAACGTATTCAGTCAAGAAGAAATTAGCAAGAATTTCGAAATAGTCTTTGGGTTCATAATGTTTTTTAAAGTTGTGATTCAAAAAAAAAAAAAAACAGATACGTGGAAAGTATGAATGATTTTTCTCCTTATTGACGAGATGTTTTATGAACTTTTTTGAAGTTTTGTTTTGAAATGCTAATTTTGATGAGATTTAAATACCGATTGAAGCGATGAGTGGATAACAAGTTACTAAAATTTTCAACTGAAATTCAAACACAATAATCAAATTGTTCGGTGTTAAGAAATATTAAAATTAATAATACTTCAAGATGGAAAGTCTGTTGAGAAAAATATAAAGACGTGAGACGCATGACTTACGGCGAATCCAGATCAAGACTCAGACATACCATCACGGTAAATAATCTTTCTTTTCGTAATAGCAATTAAATGAATTTTAGAATTCAGAACGGAAGGTACTCCCCCCAGTACCTTCCATGGGATCATTTAAAAAAACTATTAATGGGATACATCCCATTACTACCTGAATATCTGTGGATCACCTGTGACCCCATACGCTATGTTGCAATGGTTTCCGTCTTACGATGATTCATTCAACAGTTCTGGGTCCATCAATTGGCACTGTATGTAGAACTTCGTCGAGTAGTTGAAACGCATGTGTAAATGACGTTGTGTCCAACATGGAGTATCTATGATTGGCTGTCGTAGAGAGTCCGGCTCCCTGAAAACCGTGCGGAAGATGAATCGTAGAATCTGAAAGGGGAATCTCAGGTGCTGAGTCGTGTTGTTAATCGAAGAGGGTGCAACGTTATGTTATCTTCCTCTTTCAGCTTCCTTCTTATTGGACACCTTTTTCGGCTGTTTCGAATTTGCTTTTGCGTCCTTGTTGGGCGGAAATAAGTGACAAGCGCTACTATACGGCCACGTTATAAGACTCAATTTTTATAACGCACAACTAATCCAAACCCTGTGCACATACATATTTTCACGTCAAGCTTAAACTGAATTACTTAAGCGGTTTCAAGTGAATTTAGCAATGAATTATTCGCGTATTTCTCATGAAAACTGACGAAAATTGGGAAATTAATATGTTAATCGACTCATTACACGGCCAACGTCTAGTCACGATTCCGTGGCAGAGATAAAGGTGTTAATCAACTCACCACACCACCCACGTCAAGTGGTAGTTCAGTGGCAGAGATATATCATCCAACACTTGTAAGCTGGTCAAAATTGGATAGGGATGCCAGATCCCTGTCGTGTATCGCTCTGGAGGGTCGGTGGTTATTACCAGCCACAAGAAAAATGAAACTTAGGGAGTTATTGGGGTTTGTTGATCTTAAAGGTCAACATACGAGGAGAAGTCTTGAACTATGCGGTTTGTAATTAACACCGTAAGTACACCGATGGTGCTCTTATGTGTGTAGTTGTAGCAACACAAATATATTCGTTACATTTTACCTTTTGGTAATATTGTAAGTTTAGTTGGTCTTGAATAAACGGTCGTGCATGGCCTTACAATTACATCTGAGGAATAAACAAGTTGTACTATATTAGGGCGATTCATAACAAGTGCACACATGTGAATGGGCCTTAACTCTTATTTATCAACAACTTTAGGTCCATATATTGACAGATTATGATAGTTTGGTCTTTTACAATTCTAACCATGGCGTCATACACATCAGCCAAACGTTTTATTATTGTTAAAACTTTTTACAAAAAGAATGAATCGCCAGTGCAAACATTTCGCGCTCTACGTGAATTTCTTGGTCCACTCATAAATTGACCGGCGAGATCGTGTGCTTTGACTCCTTGTGACTTCTTCCTTTGGGGATTTCTGAAGGATCGTGTTAACGTTGATGCTCCCCAGATTACTGAAGCATTAAAAAACAATATTCGAGCCAACATACGCCTAACAACGCCGGAAATGTGCGAAAATGTCATCGAAAATTACAATCATCGTTTGAGCATTTAATTGTAAGGGACTAAATTTTCATAATAAATAAACATTTTAGCTCAATCTTCACAAAAACTATGTTTTTTTTCGACAAAAATGTGTACACTTGTTATGAATCACCCTTTATAATAAAATACTTTGTGTTTCTTATTCACCACATTGCAACAATCGGGATATTATTCATGCATTCACAGGTAGACAGGATGAATATATATATATATATTCATCGATATCGATTTCTATCGACTGCATCGTCTTCCTTAAAAAAAGGCCAAATGTTGATTTTGACATAAATGCCAGCAAAACAGTAACATTCTGTTCATGCAATGGTTTTTTTATGGATATCGTGTCGTTGGTGATGATATTTGTTTTAAGTGATTCTTCTGACGGACTATAAGCCCGTTCAGTGATGATACTCACTGATTTAAAATCAGACCATATCACAACTGGTGGATGGACATATGTACGTCCAAGCATGGTACGGATCATATCACCTTCCCTAGTGCTGATAGATTCAACTATACTTATTTGTAGAAACAAATGCAAATCATTCTTCAAAATGCGCCACAAAGTGATTCCACTGATGCTAAAATGTTGAGCGCAGCGACGATGCGACACTTTTGGGTTCTGGGTCATATTTTCTCCGACAATTTCAACTAGTTAATCGGAACGTCTTGGTCTTCGATGACCAGCATTATCGTGCTCTTCCACTGTTTCGTGCTCAACAAATTGACATCAAATGCCGAATAGTGTTGCCAGATGATGACCGTTGGCCACGATATGTTTGATGATATGCACGTTGAGTTAACTAAACTGAACGACCAGTGGCGGATTTAAGGAAAAAGGCCCGGTCGGCAAAATTTCATTAGGACCCCCCCCTATTAAATTGTGTACACAAGAATTTATTTTGGCTCAAGTGTTTCATTGGAAGTGATAGCTATGTGTTTCTAGAAATTGATAGATATAAAATAATTTCGGTTTATTCATCGAGTACTTTGAATGTTGGATTTGTTTTTACATTGAGAACATTTACATATTTTTGAGTCCTCTTCTCGCTTTCTTCTCCGCGAAAACTTCGATAGTAGCATCCGAATCAACTTGATTTGCGACATGCTGTTCGATGAAAAGTATGCTGAAATCGTCTAATGCTTCTGCACTCATTGTGGAACGTTGACGATCTTTGACTTTCTTCAATGAGCTCATTGTTCGTTCAGCGCTGGCTGTGCTGACGGGAAGTGCCAATAATAAACGCAATAAACTGCAACACTCCGGAAAACTGCTCATCAAATTTTTTTCAACGATGAAGTTCAAATATTGCAATGGACTATGCCCAGTAGAATCTTTTTCTTGTGAGAAGTACAAATCCGCAAAACTGATTAACTCATACTTCAGGGCAATTCTGAAAAAAGTTGGATATTTCTCTATCAAGTTGCAAACATTTTTTTCAACTTTTTTCTCATCCATGTTTTTGAAGAATTCAAGTTTAAGAAAGTGAGTTTATCTTATGAAAACCTTCGGCTCTTTCTTGTAATTCGCTGCACATCCTGTCGAGAACTTCGTAGTATGCAATGTGATGTTTCGTTGCCATATCCAGAGGACTGTCGTCAGCTTTTTCACCGGGCATTTTTTTCGTTCGTCGTCGTCTGGTGCTCGGAAAATCCGGATTCTTCCATCCCATGTTCTCCCATTGAGACTTTGCTTTCGACACAAAAAAATCGTACTTGCTTTCTGCGCGCAAGTTTTTCAAATCCTCCATTACATTCTCAAGACAATTTTGGGTCATCAAAAGATCCACTTCTTTTTTCTGTAATTCAACTTCAGCGACGTCGATGAATGATAAGACTGAATGCCACCACGTCAGGTTGAGTAAGAAGAGCCAATCGATTGCCGAAAGTAGAGAATTTGCGTCCATTATATCTTCTTCAGTAGCCTTTTCTCTTGATGTTTCTCGTTCTAAACAGTTGACAATACAGTCAAGATTTTGGATAACCGCTTCTACTGCTTTCAGTCGTGCAGACCAACGAGTCCCGCTCAATCCTTTGATGTGGAGTCTTCGTTTTTGTGACAGTGCCTCACTCTCGAAATCTTCTAATGGCACATGAAACTGCCCACCCTGTGTCTCTCTTCCACAGTCAGAATTTGTCTCGAAAATTTCTTTTTTCAATTCTTCCAGAAGTTGAATACCGAAAGATTTTTTATTTTGGGACAGATTTTAGCTTTCTTCCAAAAGGTTTTCCCATCGCCGATGAGACTGCGAGAAGTAGTTGAAAATTCTCTGCAATGTTGCAAAAAATACTTTGATTGAAGGGCTGGCAAATTTTTCAGCTGCATGAGATAAAACCAGGTTGAGTTGATGCGCTGTACAGTGAACGTATGGAACGAAGGCCTTCTCTCCAACATATCTTCTGATGAGAGCTTGCAATCCATTCAGCTCTCCTGACATGACGGGTGCGCCATCAAATGCTTGACCACATAGATGAATCTTTTTGAATAGATATTTTTCAAACAAGACTCCAATAATTTCATGAGAAATTGACACAGAATCCCCTATTTTGATTCGGATGAAACATAAAAAACTCTCTTTGATGCATAGTATCTTGGCTCCTGTCTAATTTTTTTGAATCGTGACGTACCGCAATAATATAGCCATTTGGTCCAAGTGAGCAACATCCGTTGTTGAGTCAGCGATCAGTGTGAAAAACTTTGCTTCTTTGCATTCATTGATGATAACGTTTCGTGTTTGATCAGCCAAGATATTTAATAATTCGAATGTTTTCGTTTTGCTCAAATACTTTATCCGATTCGAAGATTCGATGTGATCACGTAAAGTCGAGTTGTGTCGAGAGATAAGTTTGATGATAGACAAATATATACCAGGATTTTCTTCATCTATTTTTTCACGATGACCTCGAAACGCGACACCCAAGCCAGACAAAGTTCTTATAGCATCAAAAAAAATGTTGAGAACGTAACGCCATTTTTTCGCTTCTTCGCTGATTTGTTGATTCAGTCGATGACTTACATAATCTTTCTTGAGAAAATTCGCTGCCGCAACTGCATTCTGGAGATGGTTTTTGCTCAAATTGTGTATCGAAACGGATTTCTGGAAATGTTTCCAGTCCGTGTAACCAGTGCACCATTTGCCTTTTTTTGTATCCTCGTTTCCAAATAGCCAGCAATAATGGCAATAAGCATAATGTTGAGCCGGTGAGTATGATAACCAAGGGCAAACATCATTTTCTTCAAAAGGCTTCTGCGTACGTTTGTGATAATACTGTGAGTTGAAATGGCGCCCATTATCTGTATGTTTGAATTTGCCATTGGGCATATCAGCTTCTGTTGGTTGACAAGGGCCAGCGAGCAAAAGCATCCTTATCTGATCTTCGTTTAAAATTTGATTGCCATAAATTCCTTTGTCATTATTGAATTTAGAAAGTATCAGCGGTGCATTCGCGAAAAATGATGATTCAGGTTCGGAAACTTCATCAAATGAATCAGTGGATGCGGAATTATCTTTTTCTCCATCATCGAAAAACGGTTGATTATCAGCACTTCTGTCAACGGAAGATTTTCCTTTTCCACCACTAGTCTCAAGTTCAGTTCTGGTCAGTTCATTGTATCCACTCTCCATTTTCTTGTTTTCCATGTTTTCTGTAACAATGCAAATAAAAAATTATAAAACAATTCTCTGAAGTAGTACGAAATCCCTAGTCATATTGAATCGCACAGGCTGTATGACTCTCTTGAAATCATTTTTGTAGAAATTGAGTGATAATATATATGTAAATTCATATATTTACCATACCTTCGTCATTATTGATTTTCGGGTGAATCAGCGGTAATTCTGTAGATTGATTCGATGGGGATTCTTTTTCTGCTGCACGAAATACGATGTCCGTAGAGTTCCTATCGTCATCGTTTTGAACTTCAACTGATGTTGACTTTGGTATTGGAGTTGAAAAGAATTCGCTGACTTTGGTCTGTTTAGGGTTGATCCCAGCATTTTCCAATTTTCTTTTTTCTCTAATTTTTCGCTTTTCGAATCCACTTTTTTCTTTCGTATTTTCCATGACTTCTAGAACCATGAAAAGATAATTCAAATACGGAGGAACAACTTTTTGCGGTGACAAAATATTCAATACATTATATTGCTGTAAAATGTAGTGATTTTTGAACGGTGAATGATCACAAACATTCATGAATTTTGAATTGGATGTAAGCTAATATATTTGTTTTTGGAAAATAAATTTTGGAGTTGCTGTGCTTAGATTCGACTATCTACGTGGCAAAAAAAACGAGATAGAATGATCCCACAGTGACTTTAATATTTTTCTTGATAATAATTTTTTACAATACAAAAACTCTAATTTACGAATTTTCAAATCTTTAAACAATATTTCGCATGGTTACAATTTTTTATTCTAAAATGTATGATCAAATGATAGAAGCACTGATTTTATGACACTGGTGACAGAAAATAACAAAGCAAAGAATAAATTATTAGGTTATGTTATGGTAAACAAACTTTTCACACGGAGCAATATTCAATGAACATACCTTGAAATATCTGGAGCCAGAGTTTTTTTCTTGGATATATGCTCAGACATTGAACATGGCAAACAACTGCGGCACTTGTCCGTGAACACTGCAGAAATGATTGACGAAGTAGTACGAACTCGATTGACACGAAACTCGGAGAAGAAGTTTTGTTACGAAGGGTACATATACTGATTCAGTATCGTGATGATTCCCGCGCATGCGCGGTGAATCTTCATTATTGGGCGCGGCAATTTCAACTTTCGGAACTGACTGTCAGTTGACAGTCAACTGAATTTCGATACCCGGGGCCCCCGGGGACCCCTCAGAACGTTTTTGACGAGTCAAAAATATTTGCCGAACGTGATTAAATCGTAGACGTTTTTATTAACTGATTAATTACACAACTTTTTTAATTTTATATTCAATTTATGATTATTACGAAGCATTGCAAGTGTTTTGATAATAGAGGCCCCTGAAGAGAAATTTGTCTCGTGCTGTCTAAAAAAGACTCACTGAAACATTGAAAAAAAAAAGGAAGTGTAACTTTTAGCAAGAGGGGCCCTTAATGCCTCCTGTCGGGGGGGCCCAGTCGGCAAGCGCGCTTTTGCCGACCTGTTAAATCCGCCACTGTGAACGACTATTTCCAATGTACATTCCTACTATTTTGGCACGTTGTTTCGGTGTGAAGCGATTCATAGTTAAAATTGTACGACCTATGGTTAAAATTTTACTTTCGATTAAAAATATGTAGAATCCCTCTAGCTTTACTCAATTGATTTTAGAATCTTTTGTGGGACTCGATTCGTGATGATCAAACAGATACGTAAATTGAAAAAGACTCAAAATTTCGTTCAATAAAATAAAATCAGATCGAGTGCAATTATTGAAAGCTTTACAAAAAAACATAACCAGATAGTTGCTTGAAAAATGATTTCTAAGGTTTCGGATTTTCAATATTACAAAAAAAACTAACTTATTACTTACCTTGAATTCATCCAACAGTATATCATTGGATTGTACATTGAATTGCTCATTGCCAACCAATATATGGCTAAATAAAATTCTTGAATATACGGTAGACTAGTTATCTCAGGATAATATGATGTGACTATAAAATATATATGGAATGGTAGCCAGCAAACGGCGAAAATAACAACTACGACCATCATCATTTTAACGACCTGAAATGAGAAAGCAAAAAGAATAATTGAAAATACCTACAAAGTCAGCGTTCTTTGATTTCAATAACCACTGTATCCTTGATCGAAAGAAATTTTTAAAACGGAATAACAACGTGATTAAACCAACCCATCTAAGGGATACTGAGACCTTCCTTGTTTCCACGGAATAAGGAAAAATTATTAAATTCAAATATTTGCTGGTAGGAGGAAGCAAAACTGATTCCTGAACGATAATAATCGATCAAAACGTGGAGGCGACTTATTGGGACTGGATGCAATTACCCTTGAAGTTATTTCGACCATCCCTTGGACATCAGTGTGCTGATTAATTATATTTAATTCTAGTGTGATTAATTAGTGAAACTTGAACCGTGAAAGGTGCGTAGACTGGAATTTATTGGACGATGGTGAAATTCAATCGTCTGACCGAGTCGCATGGAAACGTTTGCCAATTCATAATATGGGGTGGCAGTTTTGGAAAAGCATGGTAAAGTCTGTTACCGTCATTAAGGACGATAGCCAACGGACACACCTTGAATATTATTCAATGGTGACGAGTTAGTTTGGAAGATGAATCGACTGTTTGTGAAGGGAGATATTACTGAGAAATGGAATGTTCTGTGTGAGTTTTAAGTTTATTGATTGTCCTAACAGAAATTTTGCTATGAAAATATGTGGGTTAGTGATATAAATACATTCTTCCAGTTAATCGTTTATCAAGTTCAAACTATTCACCACGCCAATCCTTACATGTTTTATTCAGGAATATTTAGTCGGCAATCAATCAAGCTATAATAACGATCACCCAGAAATTAAAAACATTGGCTTTTAAGAATAGCTGATTAAACGACTTGTCTTAATTTGTGATAAATGGCACAAGCACCAATATTCACCTTTTTTTTGGCCATTCTGCTGATAATAAATTCGGATTCGGGGAAAATTCCTTTTACTTATTACGAACCCCTGCGGTTAAAAGCTATTTCCATAATATATTTCTATTGCTTTGACGTGAAATTATTTTCTCTTCGTTTTTTTTTTCTGATAAGTACTAAGTGAACCGATGAAAAAGGCCACTAATAACTTTGTGGTAAGAAAGTTTAAACGGAAAAACGAAAAAAGGATGCAAAGCAGACTTACCCTTCTTTTACTCTTAATATTATCCAGCTGCCTTTGGGTGCACTCTCCGATACTTTGTGATCCCCAAAGTTCCAGTCCAACTCGCGCGTACGTGAAAGTCATGGACCCAATTGGTAAAAAGTATGTTAGAAACATAAATACAACGTTGTATCTGAAAAAAGAACAAAAAGAATGGAAAAAATTTGAATTACGAAGAAAAGTTTTTTTATTTTGATGGACTAGGATGTAAGTTGTGTCCTAAGAAAGTGGCAGTAAACTTCAAAAATGAAAAATTCATTGATTTGAAATCCATGTTTCTTCGTCTGCATAGTAAATAACACTGGAAAACAGCATGTCTGTTGCATGAGATTTTTTACATGAATCTGAATAATTTTTCTACGCTGATTTCAAAAATATATGCCGTTTTTATGTAGCAGCTCTAGTTTTGGAGTTACGAAGTGACAGGGTGTTTCATTGAAAATGCACATAGTTTAAGTTTAAAAAATTTATTAAATATATTTATTCTAAATAAATTTCCTTTTTTTTTGGATTTTCTAGAATGCTCCAACGATAATCAGCCATCATAAGTTCATTCCAGTACCCCTGGTATCTCTCCTCCATAACGCGAATATCCTGGTGAAAGCGCTCTCCTTGTTCCTCGCTCAGGTCACCGAGATTTTCAGGAAAATAGTCTAGATGACTGTGAAGGTAGTGAAACTTAATACTCATGTAGCATCCAAGCCGCTGAAAGTGTATCAGCAATTGTTCAACGTGCTGAATGTAGCCGTCAGACTTCCTATTGCCCAAAAAGTTTCTCTCTACCCAAAAAAAACTCTTCCCATGCACATTTCTCGACAGCTGTCATATGGTTGATGAAATTTTTATCATCTATCAACTTCCTGATGTGTGGACCATCGAAAATACCACCTTTGATTTTCTCACTACTCAATTTCGGAAACACTTTTTCAATGTATTTGAAACATTTGCCATTTCTGTTGAGCTTTTACGAACTGTTTTATCAACCCCAATTTTATATGCAAAGGAGGCAATATAATTCGGTCTCTAGATACTAGTGGAGCATTAATTACATTTTGCTTACCGGGAATCAAAGCTTCCCTGGAAGGCCACTCTCTTTTTGTCCAGTACTCAGCTTTAGCTCAGCTGTCCCATAAGCATAGGAAACAGGGATATTTTATGTAGCCACTTTGTTGGCCCAGGAGCAAATTAACCATTTTCAAATCAACACATACAAACCAATTATGTTTCTTGTACTTGATTTTGTCGAGAACTGAAGATATTGTAGGAGCAGTTGATGCCTACCGCCATTGTCCGCCTCGAAAATGACCGATTCCACACCTTGTCTCGTGCCCTTCTGGACACCGGTAGTCAAACCACTCTCATCACATCAGACTGTGCCTCTTGGCTGAATCTTCGGCTGCATTCCGAGCCGATTCATCTGCGCACCCTCAGTAGTGTGCATCCGGTACGTGTCCGAGGATATGCATATGGCACTTTATTCCATCGTGGTGATCCTCCGTATCTCAAGATCAAAGCACTTGTCATTGACACCATCATCGATCCTCTGCCATCTAGAGAGTTTTGCTGCCACTGGCCTGAGCTAACTAAGCGCAATCTGACCGATCATCTGTTTTATCGTTCTCGAAAAATTGATATCCTGCTAGGTTCAGATGTGCTTCCGTTTCTCATCCATCCTGAAACAATATCTCCAACATCTGAGCTCCCCGGTGCAATATGCACTTCACTGGGCTGGGTACTTTTTGGCCCCTATGCTTGCCATCAAAAACCATCTAAGCATGTCACCTTCGCACCTGGCATCATTGATGGCAACACCCGTCGTCCATGGCGAACTAATCGAATCGCCAAATCCGGCATCAATTCCTCCAATTCACATAAGCTATTGCCTCGATCATCATCTCATCAGCCATCTGCTTCGGGATCGCCTTCCCAATCCGGGGAAACCCATGTTCAGCTGCTTGTTGAGAGCCCCATCGATTCGTCTGAGTCATCTGACTCCCCCTCAGTACCTGCTGCTGATTTGTCTTGTCCATCTATTGGCCATCCATCACCCAATGCGGCTACAACATCTGAGTCCTCCATGTTCTTGGCATCATCAAATTTTAGCTCTGACAACGCCTCTCAGAACTCCGCTGTCAATATTCTGGCTAAGGCTCATTTGCCTGATGTAAATCTTACCGACATGGTCCGTAGGTTTTGGGAGCTGGATGGGGTTGCCGGTGTCGTTCCATTCACTCCAGCCGAGAGAGTGTGAGGAAATGTACTCGTATATTGCCAGCGTATCTTGCACTCCCACTGGGCGATACATCGTGAAACTCCCTCTTGCTTCCCGCAGCCTCGGGGTGTCGGTCAATGTGGCCAAGCGACAATTCGCTCACTTGGAACATCGGCTCAAGAGACAGCCTGAGCTGTGTGCGGCGTACCATGAGTTCATGCGCGACTACTTAGATAGTGACCATATGGAATTGGTGGTAGAGTCAACCAATTCTCCATATGAGCCCTACTACATTCCTCATCCTCCCGTTCATCGAACAGATGACCCTCCCACCAAAATCCGAGTGGTGTTTAACGCCTCATGTGCGTCTTCTAACGGCAAATCCCTAAATGATACTCTGTTAACTGGCCCTAAGCTTCAAGCTGACATCTCCATTCTTCTGTTACGGTTTCGACTGCATCGGTTTGTCTTCACCGCCGATATCAGACAAATGTATCGGCAGATTCTTGTAGAACCGGAGCATAGGGACTATCAGCGAATCATCTGGCGTTTTTCAGAATCCGACCCCATTCAGTCATATCGGCTGAACACAGTCACTTATGGGGTATCGTTTGCTCCTTTCTTGGCCCTCCGTACACTTCAGCGATTGGCCGTTGATGAAGGAGCCAAGTATCCTGACGCTAAGCACGTGCTGTTGGAGGAGGTTTATGTTGACGATCTTTCAACGGGCAGTTCATCGGAAGCTGAAGTCATCCATTTGCGGCAGCAAGTGCAGGATCTGCTCATGGCGGGTGGGTTTGAGCTGCGGAAATTGGCTACAAATCACGCCCCCTTGTTACAAGGGATCCCGTCTGATCATTGCCGTGAACTTTCCTCTGTTAATCCTCTGTTGCTCAATCGTGATCCGGGCCTGAAAATCCTAGGTCTAGGTTGGAATCCGTCGTCTGATCATTTCTTCTATTCCGTGCGATTGACTGAAGCCGCACTCTCTAGGCAAACAGTGCTCAGTCAAATGGCGAGGATTTTTGATCCACTTGGTTGGCTTACGCCAGTCACCTTCTCAGCCAAAATCTTCTTCCACCGTCTTAGCCTGCTTCATCTGGATTGGGAGCTTGCTGCCCCTTGGTTCGATTTTCAGTCGCAATTACCGTCTTCGGCTGATCTGCGAATTCCCCGCTTTGTCCCAGAAGCATCTGAATTGTCTATTCACCGTCTAGTCGGATTCTGTGATGCATCCGATTCCGGCTATGCCACCGCCGTCTATTTGCATACTTCATCACCATCCGGACACCTTCATGTTAATTTTCTAGCAACCAAGTCTAAAATAGTGCCTTGTAAAGCGATCACCTTGCCACGTCTCGAGTTATGCGGCGCTCATCTGCTTGCCAAGTTGATGCATCATCTGGCTACCCGTGTCCTTCCACATTTGGTCACTGAGTTCATCGCGTTTTCCGATTCTTCTGTTGCTTTGGCCTGGATCCGCGGTGAAAGCCACAAATGGTAGACGTTCGTTGGCAATCGCGTTGCTGAGATCCAAGACCTAGTGTCACTCCGCTGCTGGAGGCATGTTATTTCTGAGAACAATCCTGCTGATTCTGCTTCACGCGGATTGCAGCCTCGTGATATCCATCGCCATCCTTTGTGGTGGCATGGTCCTAGTTGGCTGTTGTCTAATCCATCCTCTTGGCCGATTTCCTCTGTTGATTTGCCTTCTTTTGATGATGTGGACTCTGAAGTCAAACCCATTTCCACGCTAGTGCTAGCCACCACCACCTCAGAATCTTCTATCATCGATCGTTTTTCCTCTTTTCTTCGCCTCAAACGCGTGATCGCTTTCTGTCGTCGCTTTGCTTTCAATGCTAGGCGACCGCCGCAAGCTCGTACTGGTTGTTTGTCCTTTGTTGAGCTTCAAGAAGCTGAAATCAATGTTTTGCTGAACTCCAAAAACCATCTTCGCGTCATCGTCTGATCATGCAACTCCATCTATTTTTGGATGAACATAACATCATCCGCGTAGGCGGTCGTCTGTCGTCTTCGTTGTTGCCTTATCAGCACAAACATCCTGCTCTTCTCCCCAAAGGGAATCACCTAACCAGTCTGATCATTGATGACGCTCATCTTCGTTTGCTTCATGCTGGGGCGATGGCAACCCATTCGTTCATACGTCACCGATATTGGATCCTCGATGGACGCAATGTGGTTCGAAATCGTCTGCGCAAATACAACAGGTGCTTCACCTGTAAGCCCTGGCCAATTATTCAGCCGATGGGTAATCTTCCTCCTGAGCGAGTTTTCTCTGTTGCGGCCTTCACTACCACTGGAGTGGACTATGCTGGTCCCTTCTACGTCACCAGTGCACGGTTGCGCGAGGCTGTTAGCACGAAAGCATACTTAGTAGTCTTGATCCACTTTGGCACCAAGGCTGTCCATCTAGAGTTGGCGTCTGAACTCTCAACTCCCGCATTTATCGCTGCTTACCGACGCTTCGTTGCTCGCAGAGGTAATCCCTCCGTGATATTCTCGGACAACGGAACTAACTTTGTGGGGGCTAGCAATTATCTTCGGGACTTGGGGCGTTTGTTGTCGAATCCTCAGCATCAGCAAAGTCTTTGTGACGTGGCGTGTTCATCTGGCACTGACTGGCGATTCACGCCTCCAGCTAGTCCCCATTTTGGAGGCTTGTGGGAGGCTACGGTTAAATCTGCAAAGCATCATCTGATGCGAGTCAAAGAGAGCAGCGGCTCACCTATGAGGAATTTCTCACCGTCATCACCCAGATTGAGGGCATTGTTAACTCTCGTCCTCTTTATATTCCATCGTCTGATACGTCGGACCTCGAGGCCCTCACTCCCGGTCCTTTTTTTGATTTTTCATCCTCTTACTTCACCCCCCGATCATGATGTTACCTCGAGGTCCATCCAACGCATGCCTCGCTGGCAGCTCGTTCAGCGACTCCAACAGGACTTCTGGAAACGATGGCGCCAGGAGTACCTATCAACAACGAAGCAAATGGCTGCACCCGTCTACTCCTATCTTACCTATATAGGTAAGGAACCAAGTTTGTTACTATTATGTTAAAAATACACATTTCAAACTTCATTTTGACGAATCAATGAACAACCGCCGCTGATTTGGATTATACTCTTTTAATCCCATTGCAGTCATAAGGCCCGGAATGTCAGTACAAAACACAAAATTATTTTTTTTAGTAAAGAGAGGAAGTGAATCCTTTTCCCTGTTACGGTAGTAAGATATCTTCGTTTCTCTGGTCAACAAATTTCTTTCTTTCAATCGGGAAGCTAAAATTTCTGATGCCGTTTTAGACAGTTCAATGTCCCTGATCAAGTCATTTAGATCATCTTGATTTAGTGGTTGGGGACTACCGTAGCAATCAAAATTATTGTCGCTACCACTGCCGTCGTTTTCGGTTTGCCCGCTGCACTGGTCTGGATTTTCCGAAGATGTACATGGCTGCTGTGGTGTTGATGTGTCACTAATACTCAGGACTGGTCTTATGGCAGATTTTAAGTTTGGATATATCCTCTTAGAGCGATTTTTGTGGTTTATTCCTATGATTTTTGTTACACAGGAATAACAGTCGTCATGATGGTTGGATGGTTCACGCCAAATCATAGGAGCTTTGTACTTAAAAGTGGGTCTTTTTTTGTTTGCCCACAGTCGCAAAGATTTTTGGAACATATATTCTCCACAAATAACACAAAAACAATCAGACTTATTTAAACACGTCCTTCTTGAGGAAGACATAGTGAAATTTATAAAGGAACCAGTTAAGTTACACCGCTATTGATAAAAACTACCGACTACTTATGTAAATTCAAGACGGTACCTGTATGTCACTAACAAGAGCTGCTACAAAAAATCTCAGCGCACCCAAATTAGTAAACAACAGTACAAAAACTTCATGCAACAAGAACGGTTGGATTTGTTTTTCTGTGTAATCAGTGATAATGGGTTGTTATTTTATGTATGGGGAGTACTGTTCCCTAAATTATTTTGTCGAATGGTCAAAAATTTTTTTTAAATCTTAGCTCAAACAGGTAGAAAAAAGCTTCATTAGTTATTGTCTGATTTTTTTCACGAAACCCATCTTTGAGTTTATCAGCAATATCCCGGCACCACTGCTGCAAGGAAGACAACCTAATTAGCTACAGCAGGGGTGGTTCTTAAACTGAAGTTCCTCGACCGATACGTCCTCAGAGCATCCGAGTATCAACATTAAATTCACAAGAGTGCTCTTTAATTCTCCCTAAACGGACAGTGAAAACCCGTCAAGTAAGTGAGATTGGAAAATTAATGTAATGGCCACCTACAGAGTCAATCTAATGACTAGGCACGAGTGAAAAACGGTGCAGAGTTTCTCATCAAGAAAAAAAGTGACCTAATAATTTACAGCTGCTGCTCCGATATAAATAAGGAAACCAGAGTCTGAACTGACCTCTGCAACTACCCACAATTCCATTGATGCTATAAGCTAGAGGCGTATGCTCAACTTTTTCAGTTGAAAGTAATTATAATTAAATCAGCCACTGCAATCGTAATGAGCAACCTCAGTTGTGCACTTCATATCCCTTTGGAAATCATGCTTGCATTGCCGGTGCATGCTTCTCACCAAGCAGCATCGTAGCTACTGCAGGAATGTATGCAGACCAGTGCTGCCGTAGGCCAAATTTTGAACGGAGCGTTTTGGGCAATGAAAATGGAGTGTTCTGTATAAAATTGGAGTGACATTAGCAATTTACAACAATTCGTTTTTTTTTTCTTTAGCACTAGAACCCCGTCCGGGTCTTCACTTCAAGACAGCTACATTATTATGATCGAATGTATCGATACTAGAAAAGGTGATAGGGTCAGTACCACGGTTTAACCATACGTCCCCCCCAGGTATGATACGTTCTGATTTCAAATCAGTACGTATCATAGCTGAACGAGCTTCTACCCCAAGAACTCTTCGGCTGCTTCCTTTATCGCATCTCTTACTGTCTCCCACATGATTTTGATATCATTATTACTTTCTCTCGCCTACGGGGATTGAACTGATGCAATTTCCCAGTATGCACATGCACGCAGGCATTACTGAGCTATCATTTAGCCTGTGCATTTACTACTTTGGAGTAATTGATGCTCCTTGTTTACAGATCTTGGAGGTATGCCATCAGTAGTAGTATTGCGAATCATAGACAGCGCTGCGGAACGAGCACAAGTCAAGAATGCTTGTGGCCACTCGTTTTGTATGAGGAAATGGTCAATCAGTTTGAAAGTGCGATCGTCTGGGGATGCCCTCGTTCTCTTATGGATGTCTCAATGCGGAAATCATGTGAGACTTACTGCAAAGCCTCTACTAGTAGTGAAGCCTATCAAACATTGTCCGTTGTTGCTAGTCCCTGCATGGTGGCTGTTTCGTCCGGTTGTTCCTCTATGTGCCGTTTCTCAGCCAATTGAAGTCACTCAGAACAATTTCAATGTCGTTTGATGGCAATGCATCGCCATTACGCTCCAAAATTCTGTATAATTTGTCCTTGATTGCCTCCTCGTTGCCTTCTGTGGGTGTGTTACAGTTGACTAGCCATACATTCAAGAATTTAGTCCTGATATGAATCGCACAGTGCATTTCGTTGATGGATTTAAAGTCGGTGAAAATTTGCTTAAATTTGCGGTCAATAATGAAATCCACTCTAAACTCAAAGCTTCCTTGCAGTTTTCCACTTTTAAACACGGAGTGCGCTCACATGCTATATAAATCTACACCATGCCATTTGGTTTTTTGCACTACGAATATGTTAATTCTGCATTTCGTTAATTCATCCAACAGTTTTCATAGCATACCTGGTCTGTTCAATGGTCTGACATTTCAAGCTCAAAAATTGTCGTTTATACGTTACGATAATCGTTGCCATTTATCAAATCTGATCCGAGGCTGTTGTCCTGGTTCCATGACAAGCAAATACTAAGTTAAGCCTTGTCAACGCTTCGACTTTTTGGTTTTTGGGCTACGAGTAGTATTACACCCACTAGCTAGCCGGTGGGCCACCTGAGGACGCTTCTGATGGGAGATTAAAAGCCGCAAATGGGTCAGTTATGTACACCTCTCCTCAAAATATTTTGAAAAAGCACGGATTTTTCGAAAACCCAGCATTCTGCCAATCTTGGACGCCATGTACGGAAGCTAATATTTGTGGGATGATAGGAGTGAATATGGTTCAAAAGGTTTTGAAAGCGACACCTATTAACCAGCACAGGAATCAAAATTTATAATTTTTATCTCATTTTTAGCTATTTATATCGCATTTTCTATATAAACACACACAAAAACTTATTGAACTAATAATTTATTCTTTGTTTAAAATCTATTAGAAGTTTTTACGGAGGCATCAACATTATCTTACCCCAAACACTACCATATCAGGCGCGTGACTCGTTAAATTAAGCAATCCTGAGCCACACTCGATTCGCGTTTTGATTAATACTTTTAATTGTACCGGTAGCAGGAATTTAAATACGAGCACTTGTAGTAATGATTTTTAAAAAGAAAAAAAAATAAGTATAACCCATACTAGTAGACAGCTAGGTTGCTGCGAAAGTATATGCCACATAAGATCTGGCGTTTATCGGGCAACAACTTAATTTGGAAGAAATGTCTTGCACCACAGGCCAGCAATATTCACATCCTGAATGAGAAGGTTCAACACCGTTTAGAGACCGAAAGTGCCCTAATGAGACTAGTTGCAGAAATGTACCAACCGACTACAATATTGTGCATCATGACGAAGGATTGCTTGCAGCTAAAGATTAAAGAGACGAGTCAACATTTGAAGCTGATCGAAATTCCGGCAGCGATAACGACGACGGCGAAAACAACGTATGTGGAGAGGATAAGAAAGCAGATAACGCGAAAACTGATTCAAAGATAAGTCGCACAATATCAAACAACTCCGTCAAAGGAGAAAGCGAAAAGCAAAAAAGCTTTTACGTGCCTACTACAAAAACAGGCTATGACACCTTTTTGAACAAGCGTGTTGCATAATTTTAAAAATTATGTGGAATTCTGTTTCGCATCGATGATTCCCATCATTCTGAATTTCTCATGCTACTCTCATATTGCTGTTGACCACCTTTCACATACATTAGTAAGTAAACTTTAATCGAATGAAAGGAACTAAATCCAATAAGTGGCATTTTCCGTCTGTCTACTCTCCAAAACATACGAGCGTAACATTTGGTATCAATTATTTAACCCTCTCGAAAGACTTGATTTGTTGCACGCAAATGAACATTGCCCTCAACTTGCTATTTACACAATTTTTCAAAAAACGAAAGTAATAGAATAACAGCAAAATATTCATTTTACCGGATATTCTCTTCTAGGCGTATTTGATGGAGCGTCGTATGAACAGTAACACTAAGTAAATCACGTCGATTGAAATCCAAAAAAGCACTATTTAAACTCACACAATTTTATCTCATGACATCGTTAGTTATTGATAAATGATTTAGTCTGACATTACAAACTGTCAGAGAAGATATTCAGCCGTAATTGTAGTAATCGCCACAAGAGTGGTGAAAGGTGGAGTGGAAATCACTCTGAGTTTGAGTGAAACCACTCCTCGGGAATGGAAAGAACCACTCCGAAGAGGTGGCTTAGCCCAAGACAAAGAATTTGGTCGGAGAGCGGTAAAGTGGGCGTTAGAGCGAGATTATATAAGAGCACGACGAATCACGCGCCTCCTCTTTTTTCTTGGTTTTGGCGAATCAAAGGTGGAAAAGTGAAGCAACGACATTTAAGGCAGAGGACGAGCGTCAGCTGGATTTTGAAAGCAATGGTAGCAAGTGTGTACTAGACGGATTACGACATTGTCGAACATCAGAACGAAGGAAAGCGACGAAGAAGTATTCGGAGCAGCAAGTGGCAAAGCAATTTGAATAACTTCAACGGAAGCAGTGAAGAAGGGGCCCCTTTATAACTTATAGACCAGTAAGTTTTTCTTTTAAAGACTTTTTCTTTTTCACTCTATTATAATTGTGAATTTAAGATTTGTTATTCACATAACGAAATTTGAAGCGAAAGATGAGTTTGTGTAATTGAAGTTTATTGCATAACGTAATAAAAGGTAAAATCCAGAAAAAAGTAAATTTTCTTTCGATAACACAATTGAATTTGAGTTTCAGGTTGCAACGGGTGCGGCTTGCATGGTAAATCGCGGGAAGAAAATTTAAAGCTTAGTTTTAGTGTTCGAGGGAGGTGCATAGAGGGTAGCGAATTCTCGAGATATGAATTTGTCTTTGCATGTCCCACAATCGGAAAACGGAAAGTGAAAATCCAAAGTAATTCAGATGAGTCGTATAGTACTGAAAAAAGCATTTGTTCCATTGTTACGGAGTTCTGAGGAAAGTGTGTTTTTTTGTAGCCAATCTCAATTTTTGGCCGAAAAACAGCTGCGCTAGGTTACATGAGTGTTCTCAGTGACATGAAAAGTGTAGTGGTGAAGTGTCCTTTTTTGTGCTGTGACAAAGGGAAACTGGCAAGCCGTATTCTCACTTGGCGGCTTTTTGGGACTATGGTGGACAAGCGAGTAGCACGCCACGCCCGCCTCCGGACAAGCTTAACCGGGTCCGTAAGTCACGCCAAAGCACCCTAATTCCTTTTGGGCGTAACAAAGTTGATGTGTCTGTGGATTTTTAAATAATGGATAAAGACGAATAACCTGCAGTAATATTTTTTTGTTTGTTTTGAAAGGATTATCTTCTTTTTCTTCTAGTACTACAGCCTCTCTCGGGCATTTGCTTCCTGCAAATTCCTCCAACTCTCTTGCCCCAGTGACCGCCTCCTCCATACCTGGGCCCGTCTTTCGTAAGTGTCCAATATGTTGGCGGGTGCCTGAGTTAGAGTCCATGTTTCACACCCATAGCATGACACAGGTTTTACCGCAGATTCAAATATTTAAAGCTTTATTTCCAATGTACGCAGCTGGTCTTCAAAATAGTCAAAACTGAATAAAATATTTTATTTGCGAGTTGTATGCTTCGGCGTATTTTGCCTCTTTCATTAGCGGTTCTCCGTTGTTTTGGCATTCAAATACACAAACTTGCCTACGTATCGATGCTGTATTCACCAAGTGTGACCTTTTGTGTATTCGAGGTATGTTTTCTTGACTGCGTCATGAGTTTTGTGTTATTTTCACTGATTTGTAGCCCTACTAGTTTTTCGTCGCTGTCAAGTTTCAGGAAAAGTTTTTTGGCAGTTCTTAGCGATCGTAACAAAATGTCATCCAAATACGCTTGTATAGTAGCGTTTCACTTGTAGTAACATGTAGCTTTCTGATGATTTGGTGGATTTGGTTTTGTGTGTTGCTATCCGTTATTTTATGAATGCGTTAATGCGAGAAGCAAGTATGGCTAGATTTTTTCTACATGCAAAGTAGGCGCTGGCCGTTGTCATTTGTTTCCTCGTGGAGGCTAAATCCTCAAGTCATTCCCCGATGAGATATCTCATTGTCAACTTAGCGTTGAAATCATCCAGGATTATTTTTGTGTAGTTTGTAGGTATTGAATCGACTAGCTTTTTCAGGTGGCTGTAGAATGTTTCCTTCTTTTCTTCATCATTTTCTTTGGTCAAGGCATGTATGGTTATCAGCAAAATAGTGAAGAATTTCGCTATTGTACTAATGTATACTTTGTGGTAATCACGGCATTCGATCCGGCAGATATTCTTTTTTTCGAGTGTTTGCCGTTTATCTTTAGTAGATTTGGAGATGTTTTTCTGCTGGTTCCCACTACAAAATCGGATTATTCGTATAAACTCATTCTGTTTTAGCCTCGTTTTTAATTGATCGGTGAGACCTTGATAGTAGGTAACTGCCCTCCAGTGCGCTTTTCCAGAATCTGGGTCGAGTAATGTTGAAGGTTCCTTTCTCTACCGAGTTTTTTGATTTGATCTGCAATTCTCCTGATTGTTGACGACTTAAAGCCATTCAACATTGCAGTTTCAAGAACGTACTGCATTTTTTTCTCCCTAGTTGCCATATTTAGCAGTATATCCTGTGAGTCATGGCTCAGTAAGCCGGTATTCTCACTTGTTGCATATGATTAGATGTATAAGAAATCGTCCATTGTGTGTTTATTGCTTTCTTACGGATTTCAAAACTGATGTCGTCACTCGCTCTTGATACCACCGTGTCCAGGTAAGCCAATTTTCCATTTTTTTTCCTGCACCGTGAAATTGACATTTTTGTGTGATTTGCTCAGTGACACCAAGATTATTTGCAGCTCTCCTTTCTTGATGCTGTGCTTGATGCGTTGTCAAGATCTTGCTTGCAGGATGCGCAGTTGGCCCTGCTCATCGTCTATCCCTAAAAGGACACACATATTGGCGGATTTGTTCCGAACTCGGTGTTTCTGG
Source organism: Odontomyia ornata (assembly GCA_963969285.1). Classification (NCBI taxonomy): domain Eukaryota; kingdom Metazoa; phylum Arthropoda; class Insecta; order Diptera; family Stratiomyidae; genus Odontomyia; species Odontomyia ornata. The sequence goes on from OZ017739.1 coordinate 39,879,080, forward strand.
AGCCCGAGTACAAGTATTTTAAGGATAAGTATCAGAATTTATACCTTGCTGATGGTCGTGTTTTCATCAGTACTGGTAAGTACTGGTAACGCTGACTTCGAGTATTCCCGTAACAAAATTATGAATTTCTGAGGGTTACTAGCAAGCTCTCATAGCATGAGCTCATGGCGATCCCTGGGGTCACATTTTAAAATTCATAAGACGACTGACATTTCACAAAGAAATTATCATTGGCCTCGTTTGTGTTAAGATATGATCAAGCAACCACGGAAGTAACCGCAGTTGCAGACATTGAATTTTAGCAGAGGGGTGCGTAACCCGGAGTGGTATTCTGAAAGCAGCTAGCGCTCAGTTATGTCGCGGATTTTCGGGACACTCTCTTCTTGTGCTGAGCTACTATACACAAAAATACTTGTCACCAAGAGGAAACGGACGGGAGAGGAAGAGGTCATCCTGAGAAATAAAAGATTACTATTAATTAAAATATTTTTGATTCTTTAATCAACTTATACGGCAAGTTCCGCCAATTCAAAGCTCAAATTATGAAGGAAAATTAACGCAATATAGCAATCTAATACATTCAATGACTAAAATCTACCCAAATAACTTACCCAAGCAAGCAAAAAAATTTAAATCACATTTAAAAAAAATTTACTTGAAATAAAATCAAATTTAAAGGAAAAAAAAAGAATAAGAACTCACTCACCCTTTTTAATTTTTTCATTTAAAAGTTTTGTTTATTTCTTCATTATCGAAGCCAAAATCTTTTCGCGACACACTTCGGATTGTAATTGTGTATTCAAATTAAAATTTGAATCGTCCACTTGAACTGTATTCCACTAAAATTTTATCCATTTAAACCCAAAATAAAAATTTTCTTCCCAAAATCCAACTTAAAATTGACTTAACGATCATCAAACTTTCTACTCAAATTCTGAATTGAAATTCGCTTAACGATTATCTGACTTTCTCCCCAAATTCCAAATCAAGACGTTTTTTTCCCACACCGCGAAAGAACTGCTTAATTTCAAAACCAAAAAACGAATGCCTCAACCCGAAAAACCAACTCCGCAATCTTTTCCTTCCCCAATTCCCGTTGCCATACTCGGGTCACGTAATCGAAGTTCAATACACTTTGATTCCATCACCCACATATCTTTTCCATACCTACAAACGCAACAATTTCCATTTTGCCTATATGGCGATTTACATAACCATGATAGCCTTTGGTTATTTGCAAATCGTCATATGCACGGAAATAATTGCTTTTGCCGATATCCCAAAAGGAGTGCTTTCCTGCGCTCGGGAGAACTTGAACCCAGGGTCCCAGTGGACCCCACGGTCGAGAAACTATGACGCTATCAGCGGAGCCACCTTTTGTTGATTTCCCATGCATTTATTTATATATCAACCCTTCTTAATGGGCATGGAAATGAAATTTGTTAGTAGAGAAGCGTGAATGAATATTTGATAGTATAACAAATAAAATTTTGTTAGTGGGCAATAATGCATAAAATTTGTTAGTATGAAGGAAGTAATTAGGTGGAATGTTGTTAGTGGGAAAGATAAGATTATTATTTTATATTTTATAAAGGGTAAGAGGGTAGGATTGAGATGATGGGGAAGTAAAAATTATAGGGAAATAATGTAAGAAAAATAAACATACAGATAAAAAGACATATGTGCCCAAAAGAAGGTGATGTTATGGAGCCATTTTGAAATTGCGAATGGGAGAATGCCGGTACACCGGAATTTGCAACAACATCCAAAATTGCTCAACTGGACCCACCACTGCTCCTGGTAAACAATTCGTCCATATGTATGCAAACAGATAATAATTGCTAGGTTGTATTTCCTTCTAAAGAATCGTGAATTACTAATAAAATCTGACGCTGAACAATCAACAATGAATATGGATGTCAAGCTTTGTATAGTATAATTACCTCAAAAAACGTCTATTTAAATTTAACTAGAAATAGTAAAGAATAATAATAATAATCATCGTGGATTAGTCCGATTTGAACCTTGGCGTTAAGATTTGTAAGGGAGTCTCATTTCAAGACCGTAACTGTGTTTGAGATGATTTGGTCAGTATGACACTCATCTAAGTGATTATTACTGGGTTTTTCAATTTGTACCCACCACAGCTGGTTAGAGTGATAGCCTAACAGAAGTAACATTAGCACAAACTTGTTACAACCAATGAACTTTGAACTTGGGAACTGCTGCGCAAGCGACGAGTGCCCTAACCACTTCATCAAATGGCCTCCAGTAAAAGATTTTAGTTAGAATAGAATTTAAACATACTATTTATCTTAAGTTAGTTTTTAGTGACAGGCTCAAATTACAGAAATTCAATATCATCATAGCTATTGGCTTCATCTATCTCTCAAATGGCTCCTGTTCCTAAAAACAATAAGGATGAACACCTTAAAATATAATCGGGTGATTTGAGGTCAAAACCCCTAAATATAATCGCAAAAGCAGTGTCCTGCATGTATAATGTAAATTATTGTCGTAAACTACGAGCACCGCTCTATCATTTACCTCCGTCCTTTTCCTCCCCATATAAGTTTCAGCAATATGATTAAATTCAATAGCGTAGTAAACGTACTTTCATAAATATTAAAAATCTCTTTTGCTGATCAAGGAAAAATGGAAATCGTTTTCACGGTACAGAAAAGCTAAATTGTGCATCACATGCCTATTTATCTTTGTGCCAATAGAGATATATGGTAAATTATTGAATAATTTAATATTTAGGGATTTTCTTTTGAAGCGGAAAATAGCAATTTCCTTTTTTCATGAAATATTCATAATGAATTTTAAGTTCGTAAAAGCGTTTATGTGCATTATTGATTTTCAACATCCATACTTAGATTATGGAAATTTAAGAGTTTCCAAAAGGGCTTGCATGGTTTTAGTAAGCAAATTTTTCATAAAGAAATTTTTTGGAAAGGAGTTAAAGTAATGTGATAACGATTAACAAAATTTTCCATCAATTTCCTTTTGATCCATTTTGTGTTTGACTGCTTTCAATTTTAGGAATATAACAAGAAAACATGCGATACGGTAAGGATGAATAATATTCTCCAGTTGATGCACTCTAGAAGCAGCTTTTATCAAAGAAGTGGATAATGCCTAACACACTCAAAGCTATTGATGATTGCTACATTTTCGCAAGAGCATAACGTAGATATTTTTATCTGCAAAGAGCCAGCAATTCAAAGATAATATCTTAATATTTCCTTTTTCCTTCTTGAATCTTGAATATTGTTAAAAATATATCGAATGTGAAGAAATTATTGAACAGTATTCTTCCACCAAATTGTATCGGATATCAAAAGAAAATCCCTTAAAGCTAAAACCCATTAGATCGCTAAAAATACTTCTACATCATTTTGTACTTACACATATTCCTGTAATGAATGATTTGTTGGTCCATCCGGCCATTCAGCATAACAAACTACCCTAATTTTACCGTTATTCAATACTTCATTAAATGTTGTGAAAAAAACCAACATCGGACATGATAAAATAATCCCAAGGATCCATATCGCTCCTGCTATACACAATGTACTCCGCTTACCCATTCTTGGACGTAAGGGATTCATGATGGCCATATATCTGGAATGATAGAAAAGAGAGGAAAAAAATGGTAAGATTATAATCGAATGAGGAAGGACATAAAGTACGTCGAAAAAGGGGATAGTAAAAATAGAAGAAAGGAAAAAAACGTAAGTTAAAGGACAATGATGACAAGTTAAGCTTTAGTTGTAAAATAATGATGTGGTCGTGACTATATATAGTGGGCATATGTTTCTTTGGGTGAATGTCAAGTGCTTCCTTTTTTGGAGTAGGCTAGCCGAAGAAGGAAAAAAATTATGTGGTTAGGCTTTCTTTCAACGAATTTCAAGTGATGACATGTTGAGGAATTAAGCTTTAAAGCAAATTCACTTTGATTTTTGGGCAAAAAAATTTCCAAGTCAGAAAATTTTATATCAAAACGATTTTAACATTTGTTTTTAACGTATTTGAAGATCGTAAAAATCTTTTCTAATTTTTTATTAAATAAATGAAAAGTTAAAAATTAAATGAATAATAATAAATGAAATGTTACGTGTTACGGTTCGCGGCCGATAATTTAAATGTTCCGGGAAAGTGAAAACGCACTGTCTTTTAAATTAACTTAATAGATTTTATTTAAAAAGAATGCACAATCATTAATTTCAATATTTTACAAATCGCATTTTAATTAAATGTTCACTATCTACCAATTTATATTCCAACTGTCTGTAGCACAAAAATCACTTCACTATCAATCAACATCGCCTTTGATTCGCGCTCCACTTTTATCGCAGTTTTTACTATTACCCCTTCCAATTTATTCAGCTTGGCATTATATATGGTCTTTAGTCATTCAATTCATTTCTCGTATATTGACGAATGTTCTGATAAGAACTAACTGGAATATTCGAGTGACTCTAAATACCCGCAGTGACGTCACTTTCAGCTCTGGATCATGGATCTACTTAGTTCATTCGTGTGCTTTCGAGTACATTCTTGGTTGATCATGATGTGATAAATAGTTGTGACAACAATTGTGACAGTAGCTCGCAGAATTTTTTGGACATGTAACACTGTCCCACCTCAGTTCTTTTCGCCCCGAAAAGATGTGTCGCCAGTTGTAGTTAAGTCTCCCTGGATGTAATATGGGGCAAGATGGTCCAGGTGCATAGTTTTCATTTTGGCTCTCGGCTTGTGGTGTTCCTGTGTGCGATATGCGACGTCTTTGATTCGCTTTGTAACTCGGTATAGTCCCTCTCAATTATGCCGCAACTCCGGAGACCTACCCTTCCGCCGTTGTGGATTATATGTATAGCCACTAAATCATCTTACTGGAAGCCAGTAGAATTTGCTTTTAGATTATACCTGATCTTCATCCAGTCAGGGGCCAATTCGAGGTGTTTTCATACTGTCCGATGTATCTGCTTCAACCGTTGCTATAGCTCACTTGCGTACTCCAAGATCGTTTGGGGTTTTTCAGGGGATGTTCCGAACCTTATATTAGTCGGCAGATGTATAGTCTTCCCAAAAATGACTTTGGCTGGGGTTTTGCCCGTCGATACATGTTCGGCAGCTCTATACGTCATCAAGAATAATGGGATGTGCCGCTCCCAGTCCCTTTGGTTCTCGTCAACCATCTCGACCAGGTGTTTATTGAGTATACCATTGAAACGTTCGACCATTCCATCGGATAGGGGATGCAGTGGTGTTGTCCTCATTTTCCATATTTCCAGCAGCTCACACATTTTGCCAAAAATTAGTGACTCAAAGTTTCGCCCTTGATCCGAATGTAGTTCACAACTGACCCAATTTAACACAAGCTGTTCGGCTACAGTAGTTGCTTCCTGGTTGGGAATGGGGTAGATCTTGGGCCACTTGTTGAAATAATCGGCCACAACCACTATGTATCGATTTCCTCATTCAGATTCAAGAAAGGGTCCTGTGATGTCAACAGCAATCCTTTCAATCGGTACCCCCACATGATAGGTTTGCATTTGTCCTCTCAGTCATCGCTTTGGACCTTTAACGGAAGCACAAATCGTGCATCTACGACACCAGTTCTCTACGTCTTCTCGAGCATGGAGCTAGTAAAACCTTTCCAGCAATTTCGCTAAGGTCTTGTTGACACCAATGTGGCCTCCCGAGAATCCTTCGTGCATTTCCTTAACCACATCGTGGATTCGGCTTTTGGGAAGTACAGTTTGCATCCTATAGGAGCTGCCATCCGTCGTTTCCCATTTCCGCTTGAGTACGCCACCTTTCAATAGAAAGGACTTCCCTTGTGCCGAATAGCTTTTCAGGGTGGTGTCATGCATCGAAACGTTCTTCCACTCAGGTCGCCCAGTTGTCTCCTCTGAACAAGCAACGCTCCGATGTCTTCATCAACTAGCTGGGCGTTTCAAATCACTGTTAGCACTCGCAGATCAACGGTTGGCACCTTTTCCTCAATTTGTCGGCAATACCTGCAGTTGGCTGGATATGGACGACAAGATAGGGCGTTAGCATTTCCATGAACTCCGCTCTTCCGATGAACAATTTTGTAATCGTATGACTTCAATCTTTCGATCCATCTCGCAGCTTGTCCCTCGGGGTTTTGGAAGTTAAGCAGCAAGCTGGGCGATGCATGGTCTGTTCGAAGAACAATTTTCTGGCCATAAAAGTATTTGTGGAACTGCTTGTTAGCCTCTACTAAAGCCAATAGCTCCTTCCTGGTCCCACAGTAGTTCCTCTTACTTTTTGAGGGAACTCAAAGGTAAAACCAAAAGACAGTTTCTTCTGATTTCATTGTCTTTAATTCCTACCAAAGAGCACATAGAATGAAAATACGTCCGAAAATTTATTTTGATTAAGTAATCTTTTAATCACACCTAGTTTTTAAAGGCATCTTTCAAATGCATGAGATGAACGTATGTTAACTTTGTCAGCAATGAAATCTTTTAGTAATATATAAAAGTAATTTTGTGGATACCTTCAAAATGATATCTTAACTTCAAACAATTTTTGTCAGAAACTGGTTCCCTAAACCTAATTCTGCCTACGGGAAGTAGTTCTCTATGTCCATGTTGCTCCATCGGTGAATAGTTTGGGCACCACTTATCTGACCTTCAAAATAAACGCAAACCTTGGGGTGAGTTTCAAGGTGACAACCTTTTGCTGGGTTAAATAATTCACAACATCTAACCTACTTTTCCTTTCTTAAAAAGATCCTTAACTCTAACCGAAGCAGACTATACCATTTAGTCCTTTACGGCCTCACCAAGCTGCTGATAACGACATTTTCCCCCCATATTAACAATACAACGCTGAAGGCGGATACTGTAGGTCATTACAGGCGCAGATGGCTCAACGCAGAGGAAGAGGTAAAGAAAAAGCTCTTTGAAGGCGCGGTAGTCTTGCCAACACCCAATAACAGCAAAACGTTGGCTTGCAGCCCAGTTAAATGGGATCGGGAAAAACGGGGAAGGAGCAAGGAGGAGTAAATGAAGGTTCAAGTTCAATTAAAGGAGGGCTTCTTGGTAGCGCTATCTAACACAGCTGAAAAGCAACCAAAAATGCTACGCCTAGGACAGAAAAAAAATAAGCCTCGACATTCGGAAAACATACTAGTTCTAGGATGCAGCTCAAGAGAACAAATACAGGAAGCGGCACAAATATATTGGGTAGGTAATACTGGTCAAAGCCACCGACGGTAGACCACCTGCGAATGCACTGCAAGAGATTAAGCGAGCAGTCAAACTAGAAAAACAGAATGTACAACAGTTGAGTGGACGGACGCATAGCCAAATCGTGTTAATGTCTTTATCACCTTCTCGAACGCCAATACATACGTTCGAGATGATGAGGTACTCTAATTATCCCTAAGGGAAGGTCCAAAACAAAAACAAACAAGTTGGGTAGACAGACCTATGGTCATGTCAGAAGGGTTTTGTACTCAACTTACAAAATGCAGTAACCAGCAACAAATAAAATCAAAAAACATGTCAAAGACGATTTTATTGGAGAAAATGTGAAATTCGAGGATGATACTATTATTAACAAAGTTGAAAGAATTTTGACTTCTGAGGTATTTGTTATAGTTATACCCATAAATATCTCGCTTGATAATTTTTTCAGATTTTTTAGATCACGGGTGTCCATTCGCGAGGGAGGAAACACATTTTTCATGTATTTCCCCCCTGTGCCCCCACTGAAGCAAAACGGTCAGTTTAAGAACTGTTTTGAAAAGCTCTCACAGAGAACTTTCAGTTGATACTCATATCGGCTACCTTTCATGACATTTTTTTTCAGGGGCCACTCCTCTGTACTGTAATCATCAATTCATGGCCTATTTTTTCGAATCATAGAATGGTTACAAAGACTTTTTACGAGGAGCTCTCTCCTGCCTCTTCGACTTGTTTCAATTATATGTACTCATCTTCATGATACCTATCATTCCTGCAATTTTCATGCAAATCCTAGCAAAGCTGTAGTGTCCAAGTCCGTAAAAAGCGCATATGGCTCCATAGCCATATGTTTCCATAGTAATACAGGGCATATTGTTCAAATCGCTATAACTTCGTCAAATACTATTCGATCTTTATGAAACTTTCAGAAAAAAGCAATTTTATAGATAGTCATCTGTGTGCTAAATTTCATTGAATTTAAGGGTACCGTTAAGATTTTATTCAAGAAAACATAAAATCGATAAATCATACTATTACTAACAAAGTTGAGTAAATTTTGAATTCTCACGTATTTGTTGTTATTGTACTTATTTAGCTCAAATTTTTCGGATGAAAGGTGTCCAATCACGAGGAGGGGGGGGGGTACGCGAAAAGTTCGTACATTTACCCTTCCCCTGCCCCCCTCGGTACCGATAAGGCAATTTTAAGACTCGTTTTGAAAAGATCTCATCAAGACCTTTTCAACAACACCCTACTCGACTACCAATGGTGAAAATTTTTTTTGACGGGTCACCCCCCTATATGGGGAGACCCCCCTTAAACCCCTTTGAAAAATTTGTCCACCCTTGAACTTTCAAGAAGTCACCACTTCTGACCTTTCCACAAAGTTTCATGGCTATAGTCTCTTTAGTTTCCGAGAAAAAGTGCTATACAGACGGACGGACGGACAGACGGACACAGGTCGTGATTGCAATAGGATTTTGTATTTTAGTACAAAACCCTAAAAACAACTCCGGAGTTAATACAAACTGCCATAAAAACTATATGGCTAATTCGTTTGCGTGACCTAGTGTAGTGATAGTAGGTATAGAAAATGTCTGTAAAGGACTGCAGCGATGGCCTGCTGCCTCAGCGAACGGAGATGTTGAGGTCCACCGAGATCGGCCTGGTCTGGGGATGCGTGAATGCGCTGGCAGGCTAGCGTTGCAGTGTCTTGGTGCGGTTCTTTCCTCCTAGCACAAGGACCCACTGTACAAAATTTCTTAATCACGAATTAAACCAGGTCAAAATGCCGATCGACCGATGTCGAGGCCCAGGTAATCTACTAAGCGTTGAACTTTTTTATAGCCAGTAACAATTTGAGCCGGGAAAAAACTGACAGACTTAGGAGCGGGCTTCGTCGTTACCGACAATATTTATGGCCCACAAATAAGAGTGGGGCACACAGGTGGAAGCGATGCCCCCTCGCACCATCCCAACCAGGTCAAGATCCAAACGTAAACGTGGCCATGTATTTCCCATTTGAGTGAAAAACTAAAACAAACTTAATTTGCATGACACTTTCCCTTAAATCAGGAATACAAACGTAACAAATTTATGCTATAGCGTTATGCAATGAAATCACATAACTCTATATCACAAAAAGGCACGCGAGCGGAAGGCCACTCTACCCGGCAAGAGCCCTTGTTAACAAAAGAAAAAATTAAGAGCGCGCCCGACGGCTAGCCCATCCTAAAGCAGGAGCCTGCTATCGATACGAGTCCTATACCCGGTCACTTTTCAAAAAAAAAAGTCCGAGGTTCTTCTAACATTAACGAAACATTATTTTATTCAAAATGAACTACGTTATACATTTAATAATCCCAAAAATAACCTTCACAGCGGATAAACCCTAATCCAATATTTAACATTAATCCGTAAAAATCACAATGTTTCGAAAAAATAAAGACAAAAATGCGGAGCAATTAAACAGCTTTTTCATAACGGCGTGGTTTTTCGAGCAGATAAAAAGGTGAAAGTGCAATGAAAATTACGATGGCCAAGTGAATTTGGCTACTTTCAATGAATTTGAACGTGGTCTTATTTTCACGCACTTTTTCCTTTCCCGGCGTGGTTTTTCCGCGGCGTTCTCTCGAAGATCTCTTGAGAAAAAGATGACGACGTCCATGATGCGTTATCCAAATATTTACAGAAATTTCCACTTGCTGGGCCGTGAAAATCGAAACTTATTTTGTGACCATGCATTGTAAACAATAAAGTGACAATTCTATGCGGATACAAGGACCACAGCCACGGGAATTTTTCTTTTTTCGAGCCTTCTCTTGGGTGTTGCGACGTGATCTTTCTTTTTTTTTTATTAACAGTAGTAAAGAAAAATGAATAAGATTTTAAATAATAATAATGAAAGGTTAAATATCATAAAGAATATTATTAAAAGGAAACGTTCAAATTTTATATAAAGGAAAATGATATAAAATTTACGTTTAATAACAATAATTAAAAAAATATTTTATAATTTATAACTGTGAATGGAAGTAATGAATTTTTTTTCGAAATCTGCATTTAAAATTTTAGATAAGTGTTAGGGAGGTTTTCGAGCAGTTTGCTTGTGTGACTGTTCGATTACTACACTAGTTTGGACCAGAAGCTACAAACAAAGATGCACTCCTCGACGTAATCAAAAATTGGTCCTAGGAGAGAAGGCAGCTGCAGCTCTTTTGACCCTACAGCTGCTCTCCAATTAAGAGATATGGCTGTGGTGTAGATTTACTCGAGATAAAAAATTCCTTAAAGCGAGATATTCCTAGGTCGAGTGAAGTGAAGCTTAGGGCGACCCATCCAAATAACAGAGATCAGCCCATGGCCATTGTCGACACCTCAGGAAAAAATGCCGAACAGACAATGGAAACGGGGAAAATCTGTTGAGTTATTTATAGAATAAGGCAAAGAACAACCTCTCTCCAGGGTTTCAGGCGTCTCGGTTATGAGCATGCTGTAAGTGGATGTAAAGGAATCGACAGGACCTCCCTGAGCTATGGATGCGGCAAAACTGGGCATAAAAACAAGGAGTGTACTCTTTCAAGATGTTGCCTTAAAACCAGATGATTTGAAATAAATGCGAAGCAGGTAAATAGTGGCCTTTTCAGGAAGCCCCAAACAAACCAAAGCACTTATGCAATGAGCCGTATTTCACAGATTCGGAGCATCGGAGCACACTTGCCCAAAATTGAGCAGTTTGCGAGAGATAGTTAAGCTGACTTGCTACTGCCCAGTGAGCAACACCACAATCAAAGCTTCCCAACATGTTATCCTGACAAATCTGGTACTGCCACCATCTGGGTTTAGAACAGCACCCACTTCCAAGTGCAGGGCAGTTTGGAGGAAGCTCCCTTGATCATGGAGGATCAAGTGCTCATCAGAGGTGACTACGGATACTAGATGTGCTAGCTAGAACTTGGCTAATTGTACTGAATATTGACTACGTCTCTACTTTTTGTCAACCGGTCTACATTGGAGTCATCCCGAAACATGTTCGCTTTAGAGTCTCTAGTGCTAAAGGTTAAAAATTGGAGTGTTATAGAAGCCTGTTTCACTAGGGATCACTAGTACATAGCACTTGTAATCCACAAGGGTACTCTTCGATGCCTGTAGATCAGCCCTTCGGACTCCACTGGAACACTGAGAAATTGGACGTCAATAAATTTACAGAAGTATTAACGGCATGACCTCCACAACCGGAGTTTCGTTGGAGAGTGGTGAACCAGCAGCTAAAGATGTAGTGAATCCAACTATGAGAATCTTTACATCTACCTGCAAGTCTTCCATTCCTCCCCGGAAACTCTGGCACAGTAAGCTTCCAGTATTCTAGTTGAAAAAAATGTCACACACTCCGACAAGAGATCTGGTGAACATGGTTCCAAGAAGATGCAGGCATTAAATTAACAGCTTATAAGTCGTCTAGAAAATGCCTCTAAACACTCATCAATAGCAGTAAAGACAACCGCTGACACAAACTAAAAGATGATATAAACTGAGACTCATGGGGCTTAGGCTACATGCTAATTATGTAGAAGTCCAGTGCCCAAAGATAACCCTGCTCAAACAATATGGAAAAGATGGACGAGATTTTGCGGCACTCTTCTTTATTCATCCAGTTATTTTCCTTATTCATCCAGTTGTGTGGCTTTCTTCCTTATTCATCCAGTCTATATTAAGGCTGTGGGCGGTAAAACACCAGTGGAGTGCCCACTTTTTACAAAGACAAAAGAAGAAAAAGCAGTGTTGTCTTTGAAGAAAAGAAAGGCTCCACTACTAGACAGGATTCCAGGTAAGATGCTGCAGATGGCTTAGGCTGATCAGCAAAAGTAAGGGGAATCTTGAGTCATCTTCTGCATACCAACTGCTGTGTGTGCTAGGTACTGTTGGGAAAGTACTGAAAAAAAATTATCAAGGGAAGGCCCGTTGACGCAATCTGCATTGCTCAGGATCTATGTTTAAGGCAGCATGGCTTTAGAGTAGGTCACCCTATTATTGGTGCAATCGGAGAAGTTGCAAGCATGTCAAAGCATATAGCGATTCCACTCGAAGGTTAGTCCTGCTAGTTGTCATTGACGTTAGTTATGCTTCCAATTCCGCCACATAAGTGGCGGAATTGGAATTGGTGGTTAGAGCAATTTCTAACCAATATTCGTCAGCCGGTGCACTCTTGCTAGATGATTCATCTGCGCGAGTTAATTGTATCTGTTATAGTTGTGGCCCCAGCACCATCTAAGAAATAAATCAGTTGAGATTTTCTGACCTCAACCCGAAAGCTGACATAGCAGGATTGCCAAAAGCTAGGCAACAGTCGCGAACTAAAAATAACATGTAATTGTTCTCGAAATTCTAAACTATTTCCACGGAAATCTTCACAAGGCTTGTTAAAAGCGAAAATGTGGGGTATTGTTTCAATCATCGGCCATTTGGCAGAGAAGCAAAACGATGCAAATTATCATGCACTTATCGAATATTTCTGAGAAACGTACTCTACAGGGTCAGTGATAAAAGGACAAACTGTCTGATAATCAGAGATGACTAACCTCAAATTCAATTCAACATGGGAGTGAACGTTCCAGCGATGCCTATGTCTGACAATCTTAAATAAATTAAGACATCATTTAAACTGTTCACTGCAAATGTCAGTACAATAAATATATTTGCTACCAAACGTTGCACTCTTGCATAAAGATTGAGCCGCGTGCATAGAAAATTGTGGTAGTTTCAGTGGCATGGTCAATTTCAGGCGCAGACTTTATCAGGCATCATTGTCCAGTGATTATCTTTAGAAATTTAAAATTCTGGGCCCTAGCACGGAACAATTTTCGAGAGGCTTTATTTGCCATGCAAAATAAAACTCAATTTATATTGTTATTGGTAGTTTGATGTTTCATTTATTGCTGAAACAATACCCAGATCTTATTATCTCTGCAAGAGGTATAGAGATAAACACGCATCATTTGAGCCACCACGCCATAACAAAAGGTCCTGCAATAGCCGATCACCCATGCCGACTCATGCAGATCAAGTTGGCTGTAGCTAAGGCAGAGTTTAAATACCTCATAGATGGGGACCTGTGTCGTCCATCCAGCAACCTTGGGCAAGTCCTCTACATCTAGTACCAAAAGTGAATGGCATCTCTGCAGTGACCATCATCGTTTTAACGCTGTGACTCATTCAGACAGGTGACTGTGAAAGATATCATGGCCCTTCCCACAAGAAAACAAATATTTTCGAAAAACGATTTATTAAAGGCATTTCATCAAATCCCGACCGTTGAAGAGGATATTCAAAAGAATGCTGTTACTACAACCTCCGGCCTATTTGAGCTCATGGCAATGATTTACGGCCTCAAAAATGTGGCGCAATGATTTCAGTGACTAATGTATGAAGTTCTGAAAGGACCCGTCTTCTGCATTTACTATTTATCACATTTGTAATAAACATAAGCAGTCGAGCAGCTCCGTGGTAATCAGGAGTGGCTACTCCTAAAGAGAGAAGCTTCTCATCTCATCAAAATTGCTTAGTTTGTTGTTTTCCTAGGTGAAAGTTACCTCATTTATCAAGTTTCCATGCCTTACACAGAGATGACTGGTCCCCTTCAGCCACGTTAACATTTTTATGTTTGACAACAGTCATTTTTTGTCAATTTTGGTATAATGTTTACGTTCGCCTCAACCCTGCGAGTCCACTAACTTTAACGAGATAAAAAAATTTTGAATTACTGTAGAGTAGTTTAATTGATACATAATAGAACATTTCTAAAGAGGATATAAATATGATCAGTATGTCTTATCGAGTACGCAAATACTTTGTAGTGTGGCTTTGTGGCACGACAAGAACCCGATACGTATGATGATGCAGATAGCTCGGTCTTTTTTATAGCTCACTGACACTTGCGCCAGAATATCGGCACCCGTAACCTGCACAAAATTAAGCAATTAAAATCGTTACACATTTATATCAGAAAATGAACATCATAAGCACCTTCGCACTATTTTTGACCGGCTGAAGTTGTCACAAACATAGAGTACGTGGGGTACATCGTTAATTGCCATGGAGTAATGCCTCCGCATTTTCAAGTAACTGCAATCCACAACTATAAAGAACCTGTGACCATTCAGCAGCTGCATAGATTCCTGGGAATTTCTTGATTCCTGTAATTTCTGCTTGAATTCATCATAAATTTATTCAATGGGGCTTGCATTTTTCTACTGAATAAATTTTTGATAAATTCGAACAGAAATGACAAAACGATCATTCAGTTGAATGGGATAGCGGAGAAAGCATTCGAAGAGTATAGATACTGTTTAGCGAACGTAATGTTACTGATGCACTATCTGCATGCTTCTCCCACGAAATTCATCACGGATGCATCAGATATCGCTATTGGCGGTTTACAATGCGATCCGCCACCTTCGCTATATACTATAGGTTACAGAGTTTTCAATTTACACTGACCGCTATTTTCTCTTCTATGCATTCTAACTAAAATTGGAGAAACCCTCTCCGCGACAGATTTGACATTTCAGCTTTACACCACAATTTTTAACTGACATTCAATACCTACTAGGTGAAAAGAATCAAGTCGCAGACGCAGTAATACAAGTAGAGACTATAACCATGTCATCAACCAACGGCGAATCCGATACAACAATGAGCTGTATGAAATTTTTCACGAAACGAAAGTCTCAACGATTATAAAACTATGGAAGCTGCAATGAGTTGGCCATGTCAATCGTATGGTCGAACAATGGTGTTCGTTAGGAGCGCTGAAGTCCGGAGATTAGTGGGGAAACCAAGAAAACGCTGGTCTGATTCGGTCGTCGGAGACAGCTCATCGCTGCTCGGATTTCAAAATTGGAGGACGTGGTCAATGGACCGAGATAGTTGAAGGCACTTGTTGCAAGCAGTGAAGGCCCGACACGAGCTGTGGTGCTACGAAGAAGAAGAAAAACAAACATGTCATCAGTCAAATTATCAATGAGCGACAAATGGATGAGGAGCTCAAAGATCTACTGGTGATATTGCGAAAAAATATTTTCATAACTTTTACCAGCCATCTTATTCTAGTGGTCAGACAACTGCCAAGGCAGTGACAAAAAGAATCGTGTGACCAGAAAAGGCATTCATCAATGGACACGCGCAAGCGCCACCTGTCAATGTTCTAAGATCGAACAACACCTAAAACAAAACACTCTACAAGAGCTTACGGTGCTGGATGAAAGATCCAGCATGCTCATTTGGATATAGTAGGACCTATGAAACCGTGCCAAGGCTACAAATAGTGCCTCATAATAATCAACCGATTCACTTAATAGACCTAGGCAATTCCTCTTACTGACTAGACCACGGAATCAGTAGAGAAAACATTTGTCATACGTGAAAGTGCTACAGTCCAGAACGCAATGCACAGATTTTAAAACGAGGAATTTGGCTGTACAATCCTAATATGTTTGGGAAAAAAGATTACAGTCCTTCGACTATGATTGATCGTCCTCTTAATAGAACTAAAAGCTCTTTGCATGATGCTCCGATTGACTGCCCATCTAACGACTCATCATCTACTACGACCAGCTGTATCACAAATCCTTCTTCTACAATAACTGGTCAGGATACAAAACCTTACACCATTGGAAATCAGACCCATTCCAACTATGGCTATTCCCAAAACAATCCCAAACATAAGAGGCAAAAATCGGAAATCTCAACTTCCACTCCCGACAAAGATGAGCAACCTATAAAATATGATAAAGCAAACAACAAAAAGGCCAAAATGTTTGAATCAGCAGATTTTAGCAAATGACATCTGTCAAAATAAAAACCGAAAATGTGAAATCTGACTTCTTTCGTTTGGTGTGTACTGAAAAATACATTGGCCCGCCTATCGAAGATTGAATACAGTGTAGCCAATGCAAAAATTAGGCACGTCATATGCAGGAGTATACACTTACTTTCGTGATGAGTGTCAGGTTTAAGTGTTTAATTTTTAAGCTATCTACTTTCCCCTTATGGTTAAATCCGTTTTACGCGAGCCTTGTGGGCAAAACGGATAATATACACCTTTTGCTGTGATTGATTCTTATGGACCGGGCTTCCCCTACGCACAAGCCGCGGCAACAACATATTTAAACTTTAAAGAAAAAAAACCATATAATTAAATCCCATCTCATGGATTTAAAAACCATTTTTCTTTGTTTAATTTCAATTCAAAGCTCTTGGCCTGTAGAAAAACACTCTTTACAAACATGATAACAATATCTTAGCTTTTTGAACCCAATTTATGGAATATATGTATGAGTCAAGTTTTCATATCCAAAGTCTTTCTGGCAGGAGCCCTCTCCTGCAGCTTGGTCTTGGTACAATCATTCTTTTTCAAGTTGAAATAGGAGTAACTATCGACTGTTTTTTTTTTAAATCGTGAAGTTTAGAAAAACTTGAAAAATTATTTTTCAATAAATAATTTGTACCCGGTGTGCTCAATATACAGTCACCAAAGAAAGCTTTTTATGGACCTACTGTACTTTAAAAAATTTAATTCACTCCAATAGCCGTCATCCTGAAATCATATCATGTAGTCTCGCCTTTGAGCGAATATCAAGCGTATAACATCCACTTAAACCTTACGATATTACATTTAGAACGAAATCTGTCAACTTACTCCGATTTCAAGCATAAAACCATTTCGCATTGTGAAAGCTTAAAGAAAATCTATAGAATGTAGTTTTTGAACGTACTCGTAGTACCTACCGTTGAACACAAAGCTGGAATACGTGATGCGGATGTTATAGCGCGATACATTTAAAGTTTTGCATAAATCGCTGCAAAGAAAGATGGAGTGTAGAAATAATGCGAAATTGAATAGAATCTCTACTGAATACATACGAGTGCGAGTATGCATGACTTGTATGTTTACTGCATGCAAACTTAAATCCTCTATTCAATTTTTACCTTACAATTGAAAGGATATTTCGTGAGATAAGTGGTTAGGGGCTAAGTCACGAGCATATTTTCAAAGCGTTTGGTGTTGCGTGAGACCGTGTTAAAATATAAATGCTAATCATTGAATTATATAATTTAACAAGCTGATAATCTACTAAATATAATAATGACTAGAGTTCAGGATTTAAGGTAATTTTTAATTTTGTATAGTTTTCTAACAATTCATCATATGTGAAAATGTTCTAATTACAGCCAATTTCAATGGAAAAACCTAACCACGTTTTAATTAGTAAAAGTATCCTGGAAGTGCTGTTTGCCACTTCAACATGATTTAATTAGATGAATGACCAGGGCTTAAACATGCGTCGCAATTTTCACGCATTTAATTCAGAAGGTTTTCCGTAGTGATGTTATCAAACTTTCAGAAAGTTAACTATACATAAGGAAAAATTTGAACAAATTTGTTACATTGGTTTTTTGACTTTGAAGTACGCGTTTTGAACGTAGATAAAGCAAGCAAAATAAATGAAAGATAATACTCAAAGCCGCCTGACTAAATTCGAATGTAATTTGAAGTTTCTCGATCATTTTCGTCTCACTACAGCCCTTCTTGGGCCTTCACTTCCTGCAAAAAGTGCCTCAAACTGTCTCGGTTTATTGACCACGTCTTCCAATTTCGAAATCTAAGTAGCGATGAACTGGCTATGCCGACCGAGTCAGACCAGCATATCCTGGGTTTTCTCATTAGTCTTCGCCTTCAATTTTCCCAACGAATACCATTTTGGGTTCCCTTATTCGTCCGTATGGTTCATGTGGCCAGCCCATTGCAGCTTTTACAGTCTTACAATAGTTGAGACCTTTCGGTTCGTCAAAAATCTCATACAGCTCATATTCGAATTTGACCTTTTATATATATCTATTTTACTATCATTCTTTTCTCTCGAACTTGCATATTCTCTGATATAATTGCTTTCTATGCATCTCAGTTATGGCCGCCTTCTTATAATACATAGAAATTGCAGCGTAGCGATGCGCGTTTGTTTCCATATTTCATTTTAGGCGTAAAATATTGGGAAATGCCTACCTTGAGCTTTATAATGCGTAATGTTAGTCATTTTGACTAGGCTTGAAATCCAAAAATATCAGTTTTCTTAATTGTTCTTTCCTATCCCAACATAGACATAGGAAATAGAAGGAAAACTACAAGCAAATTCATTCAAACCGCATGAAGAACTTGAAATGCGTGAAGCGGAGTGGTATAAAACAAAAATTTTTTTTAGGCGGGGGCATTACAAACAATTGATTATACCCAAAGACATATAAATAAATGGACGAGCAACGAGAATCTGTGTACTCGTCCATGTGGGAAGCAAATTTAATGCACAAATGAATTATTGATAACTTAGGCTCTCGAAACTTTATGATTCCCTTTGCTTTTCCTTCTCCTTTGTTTCCAGACAGGTTTTTCTTCCTTCTCTTTAGAAGACTCACTTTCCCCACTGACCCCCGCGCACACCGACAAAATTTCATTTCACATGCACGCGATCGCGCCGTCGTTATCATTCGTAGAACAGTTCGAATACAACACAAGAAATGACTCTCACAGAAAACTCGAACGTCAAAGCTGATGAAGTTCGTAGAGACGAGAAAATAGCGAGAAAACTCATGTGTCATAGCCGATGGAAAATTCGTAAGTTTTTAATGAGAACAGAGAACTAAAGTACCGATTTCATACACGCGATCTTCAAAATTAAAAACTTTATAAACATGAACGTGTTTTGGAGTGAATTAAGTGCAAAAGCAAAAACATATCACTTCAAACCTCAACTCTACACATTATTATCGAAGGTTGATAATCACTTCCGCTCTCGCGATTAGTTGCGCATCCAGTACTCTCTATATCTATGATTAAACTCGAAACAGCATGATGATTTTGAGGGAGAAGCAACACTTTCTTTCAATGTGTATCTTTTCGAAGATCTAGACTTGTGAAATACTCACTGATTGCTAATAAGTCCGCTTGATCATCACCACTTATTTGTCAAGCAGCTACGTCGTTCGCCAATGATAAATCCCAAGCAGGTATCTGCTGTCAACATCAATTGAATCTTTCCATCTTGAATATTAATGATATTCCACTTTTAGTGGACCTTTTAAACTATTTAAAAAATTAACAGAATTTAAATGCCTTCATTTCCACCAAAAATTCATTAAAAAAATCAGCCTTACCTTAATTTCAACCTACAAGTTTTATAATTAAGTGTCCTTAATGAGCCCTTAATTACTTTTCGTTCATGAACCAATCCATTAGAAATTTATTAATGACCTAAAGATTTACAAGGTATTTAAAACAATGTTGACATTTAGTTTTTGGTTTTCTTAAAAAGCTAGGTATTTCCGTTAACAAGGTTGCCATTCCAAATGTCCTGCCTGCTGTGTTTGATAATCTCGATGCTCTCGGCTACATTCAGTTTCCACGCGTTGTTGATCATTTTAAGCATGCTCACGTTATCAACTGTCATGATTCGTAGAGACCATGTGTTGAACTACTTTTGATCTGAAATTTGCCACTTCTTTCTTCTTCGTTTTGGTTATCGCTTCCCTTATATGTTCCTTGATTCTTACGCCTAGTCATCTTGTAGTTTGCCAAATAATCGGTTGCATTCCGAGCATATTACTTGTATCTACAAGCGGTATCTACCGCTTTTCTGCATTTTGGGTATGGAGTCTTTTTTGGATGCTTATAGGTTTTGAAGAATGGAGGCATGTCTAGTGAAGACTAAACCAATTTCTAGGGTTTTTTCCCTTCGTCATTGTGCTTATCCTTGAACCGTGTGATAGAACTATCTACTTGGCTGCTCGCTTTCTGCCGTCAACGTTGAAACCCTCCTACTGTTGATCTACTGTCTTCGTTTGGACAACGATTTTGTGACCTTGTTGTGGGGTACCCGTTCAACTTCGCTAATTGGTAGATGTGTGCCATCTCATTCACCTGACCTTGCTCACTCAACGGAAACGTAAGTATACGTTTCACCAGCCAGTTAAAAGTCGCCCATTTTTGTTGCCAGCAATGATTTGAAGAGAAGGGTGTTTGTGCATTGTGTCCGTCGGTTTCCGGTATACTTCGAATTCCAATAAGTTTCCGGTCTTACATACCAAGGCGTCCAGAACTGATAGTTTCTCGTCCGACTCCCTTTCGAAATTGGAACTGATGTTCTGGTGTGGCCCTAAGTGATGGTTGGATCTGATCTTCTTTATCATTGAAGCTTTCTTTCGTTGTATAACTGTTTTTTCTAGTTCAACATAAAAATTTCGCTCAAAAAAAGGCGATAGAGGATTTTCCATTGGAGTACCCGGAGTTTGCTTGAAATTTTTTCCCCTAAACGTGAAGCAGTTTCCGCTCATGCAGTGTCTTGCAAGTTTCATGTACATTTTTGTTTTTGCTTTCCTTTGTTCATCAGATCCTTGTATTAGAAGCCACTCTTCCAATAACCAAGGGGCTTCTATAACAGGAATATTCGGAAAGAGCGGCTTGACGTCGAACGACACCATCATGTCGTCGAATTCTAAAGGTCCCCAGGACCTGATTTTTGATATAAACTGTGCTATATTTCCCACTGATCGAGTGATGAACTTCTTGCTTATGTTGCTGAATATGTTGACTAACCACTTTGCAATTTTCTGAGTGAGGGCGTTTTCTGCTTATATCACTCCCGCATTTCCTGGCCAGGTTTGTGAATCTTCGGAGGACCTATGATCCGTGGTAAAGACCATCGTTTCTTGATTTCCCAACTGGACGTTCTTTTTTTTGCTCTACCTTTCAAAGCTCATCAGAAGAGCTTATCCGTTCCCTTCACAGTCGTCATAAAAATTATACAACTTGTCGTACTTTGCTCCATACTTTACTGGGCCATATATCCTCCTGAGCACTTTGAATACGCCCAGGGATTTCCTGAAATGATTCTTGAAATTCGAGGTTTTACATAGTACAGGTCTTATTAGTGACTTGTACATGGAAACCTTACTTTCCCTGTAAATATCTACTACTCCAGCTTAGAAAGTACTGAGAAGTAGGCTTTGTTTGCTGCATTTATCTTTTTCCACATTTCATTCTTTTCTACGCCCTTTCTTTTATAATGGGCACGTAGGTACAGATAACTATCTATACTTTCCAGACTGTAGCCTCCTAAGACCAAATTTTGTCATACATATATGTCACTCCTTCTTTGGGTCATAAATTTTATATCTGAATTTGACCTGGACATAATGTTAACATTGTTAGCGTACACTACTAATTGCATGGATTTGTAGAGTGACATATGCATGTTGTCTGCTGGCGTTTCCCTAACCACGAGTTCTAGATAAATTTTGAACATTATTAGAGAGAGTCGATTCCTCTGTTTTAGGCTTGAGTTTGTTTGGAAGATTGCAGTCAAATTTCCGTTAACTTTGGCCTGAGACTCGATGTTTAGCATAGTAATCTTGATCATGCGGATGAGTTTGGTTATGTTACCCTCCACGAGAGGGGTATCGCGCTGTCCAGTCTTATGGGGTCGGTTTGTTCCATCGAAGTCAAGACTAGCGCCAATTCACTATTCCTGGACCAAAAGCGAAGATCAGCAGCGAGTAGTCAATCCGGTAGCGTGAACAATTTTTAACCTTCCTACCTCCAATGAAACCTCCGCAACACTATTTTAGTGTAGTTGAAACACCAATACTAGTGATTCGCCACCCGTATCTATTCCTGCAAAAGTAACGCTATAGGGTCCCCTTACCACAACACTTTCAGGGTTCACCCTCGTGAACTATCCCTGAAAAGAACAAAGAAACTCACCCATTGTTACTCGACCAATGCTTGAGTAATACACACAATTTTCCTCAGCGAAGAAAAATATTACGGAGTATTAAATTCCACTTTTAACTTAGTATACATTAAATAATTCTCTGAGTCTAAATTTAACACCCGACTTGATAAAAAATTATATAAGGAACTAATTAAAAGGTATCTTTTTTATGATTATTACTACGCAATATAAACTATGGGCTGATAGAAAGTGCTTGTCCTTCTCAATCGATCAGTAAAACAATCATCCGATTCTTCTTACGATCTCCAATTCCTCAAGATACCACACTTATCCACTATCAGTTCACAACAGAATTTCCAATTCCAACAAATAATTTTTTCTACCAACTCACTCGCCTCGTTAACTTCTGATACCAGACATAAAGAACCGCAATAATTCCACTATCCTTTTATCGCTTCAGGATTAACGGACGTCCGTTTCAATTTGGGGTATATACTCAATGTTGCGATCGACGATGCTGCATTTTCTTCAGCCACTTATTTTCGTAGTTCGGGCGTGAACCATTCTTGTCCCAGTATCTATTGTTTACCAGTTCCAACTGCGCAAAATTCCTCACTACCACTGCATCAAGCAACCCAGCTGGCCGACGTAGTTGTAAACAGAATTGTGACTTATTTCAACATTCAGGTTAGTTGAACCCTGTCTAAGGTCTACATGGTCCAACAATGCACCCATGCTCACTTTGTATATGGTACACATTTTTTCAATGTATGTATATTACTGAGTCCATTTCATTGTTAGCCGTCCATAAGTGAACATGAGTAACATACATGAGATGTGCACTCTGACCATTTTCATCCTGAGACCAAGAACGCATTTCCAGTCATTTATACGAGATCTTTCCCCTTGAGCTATCGATAGATGAATGATTGTCTGGATACTTAAAATTTTCTAAGGCGCAACAGATAGGTACACATTAGTTGCAGTGCGTGCGGCTGGGTCTTTAGAAAATTTCCGGGACTCATGCGTCTTCTTTTCTTCCCCTTGGCGTTGCGTTCTTTTTGTCTAAGAAAACTGGATTTATCTGTTTGAAACCAGCAACAAGCTGAAGCATCTGACCATGCCCACTAGGGCACATATGATGATGTGACTTTTAACTTGCACACAGATTAAAGTTTTCATGTATGTTGCACAGTTTATAACCATGGCGATTAGAGAAAGAAGTGTTGCAAATAAAGGTAGTGAAGAATTATTTATCGCGTCTTATGTGACTGTGTTAAATGAACTACAAATCATCACGAGTAATTTTGACATGATAACAAGTAAAGATTATTGCTTTTGAAAGAGTGCCGGACATGGCTACGCATATGTGTCGCGTCAGAGGCTATGTTTTTTCTTTGAAATACCTTCCACTGGTCTGTATCAAATTTGTCGCATACAATGATGAAATAAAATGCCATCCAACCACGTTATTCAACTGGCGGATAAACATCAAATGTCTACATCTGAACATGCTTCAGTTACTATGAAATTAACCCTCCAAGTACACATGGGGTCAATTTGAACCCAGACGCTACTTTGACCGATTGCAGCGCCTAGGCCTGCGCGAGAGTGGGGGTATTATGGGCTTCGAAGTATATTTTAGTGTCTTGACTATAAGCTTACATAGTTTGTTTACCATTCGAAGACGTTAGGTATTGTTGAAAAACCTTTGAAATTAGCTTGGGGTCAATTTGACCCCATTGTGTACTCAACGTCAATTTTGAGGTAAAAATTGATTTTTTTTTTACTTTATAAATGGATCATTGAGTAATTAAATAATACTTGAGTGGACAACCACGTGACAATATGGTTGCAAAAACCCCTGCGACCACTTTTTCTACTGCTACGCTCTTGTTTACAACGTTTGAGAAAAAAATTTGTTTTCTATTTGAAAAACCTTCAGCAT
Organism: Odontomyia ornata; assembly: GCA_963969285.1. NCBI lineage: Eukaryota > Metazoa > Arthropoda > Insecta > Diptera > Stratiomyidae > Odontomyia > Odontomyia ornata. The sequence continues at coordinate 39,903,040 of OZ017739.1, forward strand.
TGTATGAAAAACATGCAAAAAATTAATATATTAACTACTCACTTGTGAAAGGAAACACCTACAGATCCCTTTCCACTATAATTTTTACACGAAGGCACTACACATTTCATTTTGAAATTCTAAATTAATTTCACAAATTCACACGTTAAAGTTACTTGAATCACAAACCTCAATCGAATGTTTAAACACTTGGAAAGAATTTAGATTGTGAACACTTTCCACAGTTATAATATTAGATGAAGTTCGCGACGGAACTTGCAAATTAGCTAATTTGGCGTCCGATTTGCATCAGCCAACTTGACAGACAGTTCGCATCTAGTCAGCTTCGGAGTAAGAAAGTGACCAGCAAGAGGCAGACGGGGAGGAAATGACAGACAGATCGTTTGGAAGAGAGCAGAAACCGGTCGCATGCTCTCTCATGCATTTTATATGAGCTTAGCCCATCCAGTATTTATTCATCTGAAAAATGGATAGATTAATTCAAAAAGACAAAAAAAAGTTTGAAAGTATTTTTATTTTTTTTTTTAAAGCAATATGGAATATAATCTGCGATCTAGTGTGCGTAATCGTTTGTTGGCTGAAGACAGCGGTGATGATTTTGACGGCAGTGGTTCCTCCGAAGACGACCACGTCTCTGAGCAATCAGTATCTGATTATGAACTTTCTGAATGTTCAGAAAATGATGATGTGGAGAATGCAATTCTCAGTGAACGTCTTTTACAACAGCGTGAAAATTCAGCCGCACGAGGGAGATCAACATCAACATTGATCAGTAAAAATAAGACAAAGCGGAAAATGGGAGCTCGTGAAAGATTATCAGGTTGGAATATATAAATATGCAAAATAAATTCTTTCTTTTTAAGGAACACTATAGAGCTCATTTTTCCTTTATTTTGTTACGTCTTGAGAGTCTCCAAGTAAATTTTCAGCCAAAAATTTATCAATTGAAAAAGTTACGATTTTTTATGTATAAATGCTAATTTTAGTTTTTTCAGGTTGTTCGCGAATTTTTTAGGTAGGCTAAGGACACGTAAGGCCTCTCTAATGTATGAGAGTTACTGAAAGAGCTTTCGAACTATTTCTGAAAATTTTTTCAAACTAATATCTCTAGTGGGGGCAATACTGTATACGTTCAAAGTTCATATGTACTCGATGATCGAAAAAATAGGTGTGTACTCGGAGGGTTAAAGAAGTAACGTTAATTCTGACTGGATAAGTGCTGAATGATGGCAAAGGGTGTTTTCAGTCTTACCTGCACAATATCAATAAGTCACGATCCCCGATTGTCGGTTTTACCCAAGAGAGGAGGACGCTGTCTGCCACACATTTTTTGCGAGCAGGCTGTGACGGCACCTATACAGTACCGGATAGTATAGTTAGAGTGATGTTCGAATCGATTGTCAAATGGAACCTGGTAGCATATTAGATAAAAGGGACTCACAGCAGCCGGGGATGTTGAGGCTGTCGGACCGCTTGTTTAGCAATCCCCAGCTTGAGAGCACCATCCAACAATCAATAGAAAAGAAACAATTAAAATTCAGAAAAATTAATTAGTAATTAAGTTAAAAATAAATTAATATTCGCCGTCTGCATACCACCCGTTATGCATGGTAGACACTGTTGGAAAGTGCTAGAGAAACTCATCAAGGAAGACTCATTGACGCGATTCGTGCTACTGGGGACCCAGCTCCTCGGGAGTATTTCTTTAGAGCGGGTCACTCTACCATTGATGCGATTGCAGAGGTGGTCAGTAGGGTCCAAAAGGCATAGGCATGTAGTCGGGCCAAGTGACGGATTGTCGTGTTGTTGACACTTGACGTCAGGAACGCCTTCAACTCCTCTAGATAGGTGGACATTCTGGATACACTGGAAACCCCTTTTACAATTCCCAGAATATCTAATGCGGCTTTTGAGGGACTACCTGAAGAACCGATACGACACAGAGTCAACGAAGGATGGAAGTTACATCGGGTGTTACCCAGTGATCTATCCTTGGTCTGGACCTGTGGAATGTGTCTCACGATGAGCTTTTGAGACTGGAGATTCTAGATGAGTCACGCTTGATGGGCTTTACGGATGATGTTGTGGCCCTGGTCACTGGATACACCGTTGAACAAGCGCTTTGAGCGACGGGTCCTGAGGTGAATAATCAGAGCGAATCTAGACGGGGACCAATGGCGAATTCGATACAACCATGAGCTGTAAAAATTTTTTGACGAGCCGGAGATCTCAACGATTGTAGGACTGCGGAAGCTGCAATGGGCTGGCTACATGAATCGTACTCGTATGGACGAACAATGGGTACCTGAAATGGTATTCGTTGGCAGAACTCGGCCTACAAAGTTCATTGCTGCTCGGATTCCAAAACTGGAGGACGTGGTCAATAGACCGAGACAGTTGGAGGCGCTATTTCGTCATTGCCAGCTTATTTCAAATTTGAATTAATGGCTGGATGGAAAAAATTTGAAAGCTATTTCATAAGCCTTATTTTGTAGTGACGCCATACAAAGCTTGCTAACGTTAGTTCTAAATTTTCTTCTAAAATTTATGTTACTCGAACTGATAGATGGATACATCCAAATACTCTTCTTTAAACCATTTAAAGTGCAAAACTTCAAAAACGTTGAAAATATTTGATCCATTGTTGGGCGACATGATTCCTTTCAAATGCTTTCCTTTGCCATAAACTGTTCTTCCAACCATCTAATGTTCATTCAGTGAAATTCACGCTAACATTTACCTGTCAATAGCATACCAGCAATCAAAGCATGTCCCCTAAATATTTCATCCAATACGCAACAGTCACGTTATTGATTGCTCACGTTTATTAGTTCAAAGCAAATGTTCAACATCTTTGACTTTATTGTGGACTAAGTTACACTAGTCACTCGTCAGTCTACTGGCAATGTAAATACTTTTTTGTAACGCCACGTCCTTGAATAGGTGTAGATAACGCAACCCAATTCCCGGCTTGTGTTCGACGTGATATTTTTTCACGTTAAACAATCAAATGTTACCAAACACACGAGAAAGTCGATTCTAATATTTACTCACGTCTGAAGGATATTGAAAATTGCCACTACGATGGCAGGAACCTGTAAAAGGAACTAGCTAGTGTTTGTTGACTTACTTTGTTGCAAGGATGTTTCGATAGGCAAACTTACTGTTGATAAGTCAGAAAAAGCTACACAAAACTTAATCAACGTAGTATTTTGAACTTTAATAAATGTTTAATCAATATTTTGAAGTTAGCTTATATATATATATATATATATATATATATATATATATATATATATATATATATATATATATAAAAACAATTATATTGTAGACCTGATAGTATTGGAATAAGATCCTGGAGATATTGTACCTTTTTTGTCATTTTAGACTTATTATGAAGAAAAAGCTTTGCTTCACTAGCACCCCTCAATCTACTGTAATTCACTTCATTCTTCTAAGGAATTCTTTCATTTTTAATGAGATTTTCATCTCCTTGCATTACATCCGTTCAAAATCATCAATTCTTTGACCTTATATCTGGAACCAATCCTTCTGTATTTTGTGTTTTATCTTTCATTTGGGGCTGTCTAATGTCTTTCGAAATGTAATCGAAACATTTACAACTGCAAGGATTACATCACAAATACATCGAATTTTCATAAAGTTGTAAGGAAACCATAAAGATCTAGAAATTAACTTATTCAAAAAAGTTCAAAGCTTTACTTTAGAGTATAACATTTCATTTGTACTTATGTTTTCATGATAGACCCACCAAATCAGAAATAATTGCAAAGGACACAGATAGGACACTTTTTCCTAGATTAGGCTGTAACATCTTTTGTTACAATTTAGATATTCTTTTCAGTTGTTAAATTCTTATCTAAACTTTCGATCCTTATCTATTTTCAATCTTATCTCGGAGAATTTTCAAGCCCATCTGCCATGTACATGTTCAAAACTTCCATTTACTAAAAATGAAACGTAACTTTAAGTTTGACATCATGGACATCATTATATATCACAACTATCTTAAAGTCATAATCGAAGGAAAGTTGTCCAAGAAGTTTCCACAAAAGGGAAACGAGGCTTGTGATTCTAAGAAGACATTAAGTGAGTTAAAAGTTTTTTAGAGGTCTTAGTTGGGGTTTATGATGACGGTTGGAAAACTTTCTTGTTTCAACTAGGAAAGGAGAATAAAGAACAAATTAACGTCAATGCCAGTCAAGAAATTGAAGTTGTAATATTTTAAAAACGAGAAGAGCTTTCAAATTTTGGTTGAAAGGAAGAGAATAGTTATGAAATATGATATCTGTTTGATAGTTTTTTGAACTGTTACTACTGGTAAAAGTAAAATTTTGAGCGAATTTTCTTATGGATTAAAAATGAAACCTGTAAGTCCTATCGAGATTTGATTCAAAAAAGGAATAGAATTTACAATCGATGCACGTTAAATTGATATGCTTGTTGTCATATGAATTTAATAAAGAATTAAATAGCTTTGATTTGATAACTTATCTTTACATCTGACAATTTTTACGCAAATTTCTACAAAACCGTAATATTTGGGTGGATGAAAAGAGTACATAATTTTATAGCTACATATCACTACTTTTTTTATGAAGGGTTTTTCATTACGGACATCACAATTTTATCTATAAAGAAAACACAGAAATATTTGAGATATTGAGTTAAAATTTATTGTGGGTGTAGTGCAAGCATACATTTTATGGAAAATATATATGACCACCATGAGCCAGTTTACAGCGGTCGATTCTTTGAACCCAATTTCCCACCACCCTGGCACACATATTGACCGGAACGTTGGCAATTTCGCATTGGATGTTGTTTTTCATCTCGTCTAAAGTTACTAGCACAGACCAGTGATTTAATATAGCCCCAGGAAAAGAAATCTGATGGCGTCAGGTTATATAAATGAGGCGGTCATTTGACCGGACCACTTTTCGAGATAACACGTTCACCGAATTTGCCTTTCAATAAATCGATTTTGAGGCGTGCTGTGCGGTTAGTGGCACCGTTTTGTTAAAACCACGTATCGTTGATGTCAAGTTCATTCTGGTCACAAATAATCTTCCAAAATAACACGATAATGCCCTCCATTGACGGTAACAGGACGGCCGTTTTCATCTACGAAATAACACGACTCAGTCACACCTCTGGTACGAAAACCGCACGAATAGCGCCTTCAACTGTCTCGGTCTATTGACCGCGTCTGAGCAGCGATGAACTGTCTTCGTCGACTGAGTCAGACCAGCGTTTCTTCGGTTTCCCCACTGGTCTCCGGCCTTTAGTTCTCCCAACGAATCCTCCATGCAAATCATGTGGCTAGCCCATTTCAGCTTCCGCAGTCTTACAATCGTTGAGACCGCCGGCTCGTCAAAAATTTCATACAGCTCATGGTTGTGTCGAACTCGCCATTGGTGCCCGTCTAACTTGGCTCCGATTATTTGCCTCAGGACCCGTCGCTCAAAGGCGTTCTATATATTTGCAGATGCTTGGATTAGGGTCCATGTTTCACACATATAGCATAACACGGGTCTTATCACAGATTCGTATACTTGAAGCTTTGTATTCTTGTGAATGCAGCTGGTCTTCAAGGTCGTCGATACTGAATAAAATATTTTATTTGTGAGCTGTATTCTTCGGCGTATTTCGTCTTTTTCATTGCCTGTTTTCATTATTTTGGTACCTAAATACACAAATAATTGATTGAGTGCCAACAATACTGCTCGAAGTCAGAGAAATGCGCGAAAACATCTTCCTTCATCCGTTAATATGTAGAATATGGTAAGAGAAGTAGCTACAAGATGAGTGCCAGAAGAGCATTGTATGCTCCTCACAAAAAAAGAAAGGCAGGCTGCGCTGTCAAAATTATAGAGGTATTGCTCTGTTGAGCGCATCATATAAAGTGCTGTCTAAAGGCATTGTACAAAGCCTGAAGCCCTATTATGAAAATATGATTGAAGAGTACCAAGATGGTTTTTGAAGAGGATGGTCAACGATTGACCAGATATTTTTAGTAAAACTGGTGCTCAAAATGTACCGTAGATATAATATCGAGATACACTAGCTCTCCGTAGACTTCAAGCAAGTATACAAATGTATTGACAGAAAGGTCCTGTTCAAAAAAATGATTGACTTTAGTGTCCCAACTGTTACTGGTTGCTTATTTGTTAAGGAGACCTCACCACAATAAAAGAGCTTACGTTTTTGTAATTATCCTAAATTATTGAACAGCACCTCGTAACTTCCATGGATTTAAGACGGAAAGGGAGTTAGGTTAAGTTAGTATAGGATTAAATAATCGAAGACTATAATATTTTACACCAGAAATATGACCAACCAGCCTTCACATGGACAATTACATAAATTCATCATATCACAACAGCACCAGCCACTACCGAATCTTTATGGAAGCGGAAGGGCAGGAAGTAGCTGGTTGATACATGTACTTCTCTTTTCGCAACTTAGCCATTGAAAACCCATCCTCTAATAAGTGCTTTGCAACAACTACACTATATTTAGAGGACAATTGGAGGGCCAATTCCCAGACGTGACGCTTAAACAGGGAAACCTAACAACACTATATGTACATTGACTTCAACCACCATACATTCAACATCACTTGCATTATCATTAGCACAAATTAGTTTGGCCAGGTATTTATTCCTTGGCTGATCAGCACGAGCCTCGCTACCTTCCATCATACCGGGGAAACCCCACCCCATAGGCAAGCGTTGCGTGTGCTAAGCAGCAAGTCACGACAATAGTGATATACAAGCTTCAACACTACAGCTAGAACACCACCTGGACTAGGAGCCTTCCACGCTTTTTATGAAAAGACTGCCTCTTACAGTTCCAGCTAAGCGAAGAGTAGACACTCGACTGCTGTTTCACCATGGACAGCGTCAACATGAACGAGATGGGCAGAGAAGAGTGCCTGCACTATCTCGTCCATCTTTTCCGCATCATAAATGCAAGGTTTCCGTAGGGCACCAAGCTTCCGTATGACTAGCTTGTAGCCAAAGCCAAACGCATCCTTGTTCACATTGTCCACTCGAGCTTGCCAGGAGCAAACCTTGCTCTTGGTGATCAATTCACGAAGGCGTTTTCTGGCCGACTTATATGCTGCTACCCAGTTGCATTCTTCGTCACAGTTTTGTGCCCATTGAGCCTCACATTGAAGCTTGTGACACTCCTTTCTTTTTTAAGTGATTTTAGTAGACCACCAGTACACTGGGGGCTTGCCGTGCCGGGGTTTTCGATGGGGCATAGAAGCATTGCAAGCAGTCGTAATGATGCTCATAGTTGAGTTGACAACGTCTTGAGCTGCCAGTTCTTGCATCTCTTGCGAATCTCCTTACAGCGGGGCACCTGCTGTGAGCACCTCGATGAACCTCGCGAAGTCTATCCTTCCGATTTTCCATCCAATTGCAGAGCCGAGAGCACGGACGTCAGGAGACAATATCGTCTATCTCAAGCAGAATGCACTGATGATCACTGGCTGAGTAGGCCTCTTATACTCTCCAATTGCATATCCTCCATACTAAGGACTCCAAAGCGAATGTCATGACCGGTATGGTTCGTTCACAGCCGATATGGTGGAAAGTTGGCGTATTTCCGGTGTTAAGTCCGATTGGCGTCGTCCTGGTCACCATTTCTGGGATGCATTTTTCCCGTGGATCTGTTTGAGGCACGCCCAATTCAATTGTTTGGGTATTGAAGTCTCTGCCAACGCAGGTTGCCAGGTTTCCGTCTGCGTTCGAGACAGCACCGTCCTTAGCATTAAGATTACCTTGGAAAGATGATGGCGATTTGTTCGGCGTTAGGTACATATTTAAGAAGGTGGTCTCTAAGCACCAAACCCACACAAAACCATCCTCCGTCCACGGCTCTCCGCTGTTTTGAGCGTAGATGGTGGCAGTACCAGTTTCATCAAGATACCATGATGCCGAACTTTTATCATGGTGTTGCTCACTCAGCAGTGTAAAATCAGTTTTCATGCCCCTCGCAAACTGCTCAAACAGATTTTGGGTGGTTGAAGTGCAATGTAGGTTTAGTTGCAGGATGCGGGTCATCAAAGTGCTGATTTTTCCATGACTAGGGCTTTCTGGAAAACCTGTCATTTTCCTGGTCCCAAGGCCTGTCCAAAATCAGGTCTTGGATCAACATCCTTGCAAAGAATACAGTATGTCACCTTCATACACTCTTTTCTTTTAAGTCCTGCTATCAGATCCTTTGCATACTTCTGCGGCGTAACCATAGCCAAGGCACTTGAAACATTGGGAAGGCGCTGCTCTTTGCCGTATTCTACAGAGAACCCACCTTATTCTTATTTTGCCTTTATTCAAAAATTGTCCAAAGTCCTTTCCAGTCAAGTCATGCCCATGCGTTGTCCGTGCTGGTTTTCTAATACCAGCCTTGCTGTGATCCTGCTCACGCTAGGGAACTCCGTTTTGATGGCCTCTGCTACTTCGGCCAGATCGTTTCCCCGGATATCCCGCAGCAATTTTACGTAGGATCGACCATCTTAGGGTTTAACTAAAGGGTTTTCCAATAAGAGGTGGTATTTTCAATAGCCCACTATTTTGGTTAAATGCCACTTTTGAAGCCATCATTTTTTTACATTTGACAATTTAAAACTATGCCATTATTCAAAAAAATTTAGCAGAGACGGTTCGTAGAACTCGAACATTTTTGGTTCAACGTGAAGCACCTTGTCGGACCGCAATACAGAAATTGGTGAAAAAATTCGAGCTGTTGGGACAACTTAGTGATGTGAAGAATTAAACTCGTGCACGTCACTCAAGCACAGCCGAGAATATTGCTACTGTAGCCGGAAGTGTTGAAGAAAACCCAGGTTTGACCATTGTTCGTCGTTTGATGGAACTAGGTATTCCACAAACGTCATTACACCGTATTTCGCAGAAAGATTTGGGTCTTAAGGCTTATAAAGTTCAGTCAACACAAAAACTCAAGCCGGTCAATCATCAACAACGTCGTGTCTTGGCTGATTGCGTCCTTGAAATGCACAAAAATGATCCGGAATTCCATCGAAAAATCATTTCGAATGATGAGGCTCATTTTCATCTCGGTGGCTTTGTCAACAAGCAAAATTGTCACATCTGGGGCTCGGAAACCCCAAGAGTTATTGTTGAAAAGCCTCTCTATCCTCAACGTGTGACTGTTTGGTGCGGTTTATGGTCCGGCGGAGTCATTGGACCTTACTTTTTCGAATGAATAGATTGCGCTATCGAAAGATGATTAATGATTTTTTATGGCCGAAATTCGCTGACATTGATCTGGACAACGTTTACTTTCAACAAAATAGCGCTACGTGCCGCACAAGCAACGGAATCATTGATCTTTAACGGGAAATGTTTCCTGACCGTGTTATCTCTCGAAAGGGTGATCACAATTGGGCACCGAGATCTTGTGATTTAACACCTTGCGACTTCTTCCTTTAGGCCATCCAACAGCCCAGCGTCAATTCAAGACCTCAAAGATGGAATTCGTGAGGCTATCGAGGACATAGAGTAGCCACTTTTCTATTTGGTTATGGAAAGTTTTATGGAAAGGATATGGTCCTGTAAGCGTGGTTGTGGTCGTCATTTGCCTGATGTTATTTTGAACCATTAACGGAATACCTTTTTCTTTACAATAAAATAAATATTTGATCATTTATATTAAAAAATGGCATTTTTCTATTAACATAAACAGAACACCTCTTATTGGATAACCATGTAGCAGTGCCTGCTTTTAGGGTCTTCGTCGGTGCTTCTTTCTCTTCTGTCTTGCATCAGGTCTTTTGTCTTGTTGGGCGTCCATGTGAACTTTGTTTTCTGGCACTTTTTGAAGGAGTTTCTTTGCGGCTTTCTTTGCTCCTTTTTGTCAGCACTATCTGGAACCCTTGATCTGGTGTTCCACGCCCATCGAGTGCATTTGCTTTCCTTTTTTTTATCCCAATCTTCTTCGATTGGGCTAGGCGCCATTCTTTTATTGATTTTTGATGCGGAGCTATCTGCACGTTTCCTTTAGATTTAATCCACAGCACTTCTTTGGCCTTCTGTTCTTCTTTAGCCTCCGCCTTTAACCAGCTCTTTTGATAATGCCCTATGCGGGCTAGGAGCTCCTCTTGTTTAAGGAGCCCAATCTTTACTGCTTTTCTGATTTGTGGTGAGCCTGTTGCAGATTGTATACTTTTCATTACGTCTCCCACTTTTCGGAATAGCTCTCCTTCTTTATTGGGTGGCAATTGTAATTTGCGACCTTTATTCTTTGTAGAGATTATCGGCTTCCGTTTCCAAATACTGCACTGCCGCCACATTTTTGACGTTAGCGGTGAAATTACACAACGTTGCTTTATTTATCTGGTCAATCGTGTCCTTTTCTACCGTAATCTCTTTGTGGACTTCGTTCGTTGTTATATTGGAATTTACGACCCTTGCTACAGTCGCTTCGATACCGATTGCAGGAGTGACCATCAAACTCTCGATTTTCTTTATACTTTCCTCAACCGCTCGAATATCTGACGCATCCTGCAGAGTTTTCCGCCTTTCCTTTATAGGACCCTCTGGCGTTCGCATCATTTTTTGCTGCGTCCAAACGCCGCAGGAATCTCAAACTGTAAAGACTTTCCCCGTAATTGTCTTAATCATCGTTCTTGTTGTATTTAGTACCACTCTCAACGTGATGTATACATCGTGGCTGCAGCCGCTAGTTGCGTCGTCGTTTTGGTTATTTTCACTTTCTTTTTTTGGGTTTTTTATATATTTTTTTTTTTATAGTTTTTGGTTGCTTCAGTTTTATTGGGTTCCCCCTAGCTCCGCTTTTGTGTGTAGTCGCCTTTTTGGTCCCACGGTCATCTTTGCAGAGCAACGAGGCCATACAAGGGCTAGCGCAAGCCCTTATGGGGACAAGAACTCAGAACCAAACCGGCGCTAATCGGGAGTCCGTCTCAACCGAATCTACACCACCAACCCAAGGCCTGCTAACGTTTTACCGGGATGGAGACGGTATGAGAGTTGAATTGGAGCCGTTCATGCACGAGTGTCACTTTAGCGCTACCGTGCAAAGCAACTAGATCCCTACCATCATATCCTCCAGCCCAAAGCATTAATTCCAGTTCATTGTCCAAAGCACTCTCCAGATCCAGTCAGGGTCGTTACCTGTAATGTTTGTTGGAGTTGGGCTATGAATTAATTAGAAAAAATAAAATTCGTTGGTACCAAAATGACAAGTCATTACACTCCGAAATAAAACAATCCATGTTAACCATTTTGCCTGCGTTAAACGTAAGGAGCGAGTAACCTGTTACCATTATTGGACGACAATAGCGATGTTTCTTCTGCGGCAGAAGTTAAGATAAGAAATCTCAAAAATTTTGTTTTCGGTGCAATTAGTAGGTATGTGCAGACCATTCAAAAAATATCACAGTTTGTAACAAGTGTAAAAGTTAAATTATTATTTTAAATGTCAGAGATCCCTGTTTCTTCTTCAGATTCCAGTTTCTTTAATTTTTTGTTTTTATTATCATTATTTTATATTATTTTTACAAAATGTGTTTACTTGTTTATCAACGCTTACAGCATACTTTTATGCGAATATATATATATATATATATATATATATATATATATATATATATATATATATATATATATATATATATATTTTTTTTTTGTTTTTTTATAACCAGAAAGTATTTAGTTTTAATATTCCTTAAAAATGACATTAAAAAATAATAATAAACCAAAAAAATATTAGGGTACATTTAAACCCCAGTTGGTATTTAAAATAAGTTTTTGACCAGGGGTTTATGAAGGTTAAAGGCAAATTATCATCCCTTAAAAATGATATGCAGCTAAAAATTGGAGCACGAAACCTATCATGAACTCCTGGTCTAATAGTAATTTCTGTTATAAATGAAATCCCATTTGAACTTCAAACAAATTCGATCTGATTGACATTATCACGTAACTCTCGTTTTTGAGAAATTCATGTGAATGAACGCTGAAATGCTATTCCAAATCCAAACGAGCAATCACGCAAAGATGCTCGTTTCGAATATGATCCATTTCAATTGACTTTCAATTTTTACGTTGAGAATATCCATTGACATAAAATATCACGTTCGTAGTTCAACAGTCAAAAGCAAGCTTTTTCCTCCAACGAAAAGTGTGAGACCCATCAAGATTAAATTTAATCCTGAGTCCTTGCATATGATACGCGATATTTTAGGCCACTTCATGCTCACTTTGCTCATTCCGTCAAGTAATTTTCCTTTCAATTTAGCGCTGTCGCGATATATCATGCGAATTCAAGGAGCAGAGAGTATTGGGAATTGAAGAGCTTCTACGACTTTATCGCGTCTACGTACTCCATTTGTTAAAATTAACGAGCTACCTTCGCGCCATGATTGCAGATTAGAAAGGTGTACACATGTAGGATGTGAGGATATTTACCTATACGAGTGTAAATATGAGTATACGCCACATGCTTGAGCTTATACAGTATTAGGTCGTTAAGCGTACATGCATCCCTTTTAGCTATGACGGTTTTGAAAGTGTTATGGGGAGCTGATTTGTAGGTAGCGATTGATAAGTGCAAAGCCTTTCAAAGCCGAGCAACGTGAGTAATTAGGTTGCATAGAGACTTGTCCATAGGGTCAAAGATACAACTCCAGCCATTACGTTCCTATTGAAATTAAAAGAAAAAAATTACAAAATTAAGCTTGATCTCTGAGCGGATTCTGAGTCTAATGAACGCCACACTTAATCACAGACTCCAAAGAAGTCTTCGGTCTTTTCAAACTTTCTCCAGAGCCATTTTATTACCATCCTAGCGAAAACGAACTCGAAAATGTTTTACCATTGTGGCTAAGTGGCAGACCAACCATGCTCAACTTCGGAAGCCTTTAATGCTTACAAATCATCTCTTTAGAAGATTTTCTAACTTCTGTCTGGTTGCGTGACAACAAGTTCATGTAAAAGTGCTTGTTTTAAAAATTCTAACTATTTCCCTTCCGCAACTAACAACTTTTGAAGCTTTCAACTTTCCTTTCAATAAAAGTTGAGTGATTAAAACTACTTAAAAACATAAATCAGTGCAACTTGCAGTTAAACTTAAAGGCTTTGAATGCAGTTTAAAATTTTATGCTGATGCAAAATGCGGATTAGTTGCCATGTAATAATTTGATGCAAAATTTTTCAATCGACTTATTATCAAGGCTTTATACTAAAATACCCAAGCCTACTTAAATCATGACGTATGTTCTTGTATCAGTGCTTTAGTAAAAGCTATATTTATCCAACTTTGGTGAAAGTCCTATAGTGTCGACCTCTTTCGAGTTATAGTGTGAGGAAGGATTAAAAGGTTGTCAAAAATGGTGGTGACCCTTAAGCTAGCGTTCTTCATTAAAGGCAGTCATGCAAGATGTTATGTAAAAGGCCTGAATGAGATGCACAAGACCACAAGATATATGCCAAATTTTGGCGTATTCCAGCCCCTTTCAATCGGAAGTTTTTTGGGCCATCATGCCAACTGCTGCTGTAGACATATTTATAGTAGAGGTCATTGACTGCTGGAGGGGTGAAATCAGCTTAAGCGTTATCGTATTGATGTAACCCTGTTCTGTTATTACCATCTTAATGGCCCTACTCTTCGAGCTATAAATCTTTTGTTTGTACTCCAACACACTTGTCTTTACCTTTAACCTACTGGGACTTTAGCCAAACTCCAGTGAAATCATATTTAATTAAATGTCATTTTCATTAAGTTCACAATCATTCATTTAAATTCTCAATTCAGTTCACATTTCATTCATTAACACTTTAACACTTAAAAACTAACGACCCCAATCTGCAGCAGATCTTAGATTTGGGCTGTGGGGTTGGAGATGTTTGTTGCCGCTCTGGCAGCTTATGGTTGTTGCCTCATTGGTCGGGGGCCGCCTGTCTGATGTTTCGTTGTTTAACTGTCTTCACTTTCCCGGGCATGTTGCTGAAGCTCCTTTTGGCAACGCCGATACTCCCGCCGTAGTTCACTGAGCAGGCACTGGAATTTCTCACGCACCACTGCAGTTGATGGAACCTTGGCGGACCATTTTGCTTCGCAGGTGCGCCGCCGTTACTGCACCTTCCAGCCTCTACGCAATGCCCATGGTTTGGCTTCTGCCCCCTTTGTGGCGAGTGGTTTTTTCTGTCGGGCCCGGTATTCAGCGATGCTGAGGGGTCTGAGGCCAGCTCGGACGTCCCCTGCGATGGCCTGTGCCAAACGTTGTCTTAGTGGTATTTAAGGATTCTAGGCAAATAGCCAACCAGAGCACTTAGATATCCCGTTGGGGCTGTGTGCCAAAAAGCCAATCAGAAAAGCGTTATGCTTCCTGAGCCAAGAGGCTCACCAGGAAGAAGTGAATAGAAACAGGTCTAGGCACTTAAGCCGACTAGACCAAACCAGGCACAAGGCCAATTGGTTTCCTCTAGACGATCCTGCTGTTCAAAGCCAACCAGCAGAAAGTTTAGATAAAATACGTCTAGGCACTTAAACCAAATAGACTTAACAATGTGCAAGGCCAATTGGTTTCTTTCAGACGATCCTGCTGGGCAAAGTCAACCAGCAGAAAGGTTAAAAAAAATACATCTAGACACTTAAGTCAACTATTCTTAACCAGACGCAAGGCCAATCGGTTCTGAAAAAATTGCTAGGCAAAGCCAACCAGCAAGGAGCAGCGATTAGTAGTCGCTTGAATTTTTCTTGCCTGCTTCGCTGTTCATACATTATATTTTCTCAAAAGCATGGGAAGGAATTTAATTTTAAAACCTCTTCACTATTACCAGCGGCATCTATTCTTGATGTGAATCAATCTTGCTTTAGTCCCGGTAGATGTCTTGAATATTTACGATCAATGATTCAACGCAAGGTTGTTGCATTGACACAAATTAGAGTTTGTTGTTTTCAGTGTTTTTGTTTCTCTATTATATTTTCTTTTTTATCCAAACAGTTTAGAACTCACGAAAACTGTATATCCATGAAAACCGTATATTTAAAAATATATTACTACTCTGCCACCTCCTTCAAAGTAGTCCCCTTGGGCAGCTATATAACGATTCCAGTGCATTTTCCATGCTCGTAACATTTCTGGAATGCTTCAACTAGGATGTCCACGAGTACTCTTGTCATGTCTGTGTACTGAACATATTTATATAGATGTCCGTGTAGGACTGCATCGATGGCCTGCTGCCTCGGCTGAAGAGGATGTTCAGATCCGCCGAGATTGGCCTTGTCTGGGGACGCGTAAATGCGCTGGCAGGCCAGCGTTGCAGTGTCGTGGGGCGGGTTCTTTCCCCCTAGCACAAGGACCTACTAAAGAAAATTCACATTCACGAATTCTTGGATCTCAGAAAAACTCGACCGAAGTCGAAAAATGGAGGTAACTAGCTAGGCGTTGGAATTGCTTGTTCCGAGAACAAGTCGAAACGGGCAAAAATGGACGGACTGGCGGAGACCTCGTCACTGCGATGACCATTATGGCCCACAATTAAGAGTGGAGCATCCAGATGGATGCGGTGCCCCCTCGCATCCTCCCAACCGTGTTTTTCCCGTTTCAGAGAAAAACTCATACAAAAGCACTTTGCATGACTCTTTCCCACAAATGAGAAGCATAAACGTAACCAATTTATGCTATAGAGTTATGCAATCAAATCATATAACCCTATATCACAAAAAGGCACGCAAGCGGAAGGCCACTCTACCCGGTAAGAGCCCCTAGACACAACAAAACGGTGGAGTTCGCCCGATGCTAGCCCATTTCATCCGAAAAGCCTTCCACCATTGCGGGTCCTTTACCCGGTCAGATGGACTGAAATGGAAAGACCGAGGGTACAGTTTAACATTCCATTATTATTCTATTTTTTACTGTGATAACAGTTATCACGTCTGTTAATTTATTGTCGATGACAACGTATCGTGCATAATCCACTATGTTCGAGCAATCTACAGCAATTACTGTTGCCACCTTGCTTTGGCGCAAGTTAAAATTCAATAAAAAAAATAGAAATTTTAATCAAACAATAGGAAAAAAAATTCTCAAATATAATATATAAATTAAAATTTTAGTACAAGAAATTACACAAATGTAAAAGAATCAATCATTGATGAAAATTATACTCAAATATAAAAATTGAGCAATTTAAACAATTTTAGAAAAAGAAATTACACAAATATAAAAGAATCAATCATTGATGAAAAGCGTTATTAAAACAAAGGTAAAAATAATATAGAAAATGACACAAAAATAAATATAAATATATACAATGCAACTTAAAACAAAAACAAACGGGTACACACCATCATCCACGCCGGGCGCCCGCTGGTGATGTGATGACGCATTTAATAAAAGGGTGAGAAAAATTCCAAATTGCAAGTTATACTGTAATTAAATTGAATTCGTTGCCTAAATAGTATGACATCCCGAAAAGCTATTTTGGGTCATTTATGTAAACACGTGGTTTTCTAAAGTTCACCAGAAACCAAAATTAAGCTCCTCCACCGATTCGTTTCCCAAGAGGGGTGTTAAAAATGCCTGTAGCTTCTGGAACAAATGGTTATCGACTTCAATCATTGAGTATGCTGGGAAATCATCTGGCAATAACTTCAGGAACATTAACATGACTAATTTCGTTACTCCATATGAAAATACTTATAATAGGCTCATTTGTATAAAAGTTTGACTTTTTGATATTGGACACGGAAAATTTTTTTCTTTTTTTCCAGATTTCGAGGCTGGGCTAAGGATTTTTCTCCAAAGTGTGCAGTATTGAAGCACTCTCTTCGTCGTCGGACTTGGGAGTTTGAAAAATAAGCAGGCTTTATCCAATATGCCAAAACCGAGATATATTTCAGCAACACACTTTGTTTTTAATGTCAGACTAGGAATCGTAGCTAAAGTGACCAGATATGCATCTCAGCACAACAGAGAATCGCTACTATAATTTCTCTTTTTCTTTCTTCTTGATTGCAACCAGAATTTATGTAAGTTGCAGCGCGAAGGTGTTTATTTGAAAAAATGAGACGACAGCGGAAAATGTGGATTTCTTACAAAGATCAATCACACGGCAACTAAGTGGGCAAAATTTGGTACACTCAACCCTAAAATCCACGCTGACACATTCGCATTATTTAGTGCACGAACTCCTCCCTTCACTCCACCAAATACAATATATAAAGATTCCATCAATGTATTATATAAATATTTCGGCAATGTATTCCACTGCTAACACGGATTTGGTTAAGGGTTTTATACATTACATCCCATAAGTCACATGTGCGTGGTTCAATTTACAATTATGCAACTTCCAAACACTGTACTTGAATTCAGTAATTCACGGTAACATGCGTTATAACTTTATTTTTAATATAGCGGGCACAAGTCTACATTAAAAATTCCAGACTTTTACTTCATGAAAAAAATAACACCAATTCCACTTGCGTTGAAATATATTAGAAAATAATTTATAGGCAATACGGAACGACAATCAGGAATTCACAATTAAAACTCTAATGTTCCACTCAACTACCACCGACACTTCGTCGATCTGACCGCGCTGGCGTTTTCAAAGCAACTCCTCGTTTTCGCTTTTGGATCCGTCCAACTTGTCTTTCTTCTTTTCTTTCATCCCATGCATACCGGTTAAAAATTCAATCAGCTGCCTACTCAGCTGTACTTGAATGCATTCCGTTATACACCGTTGGCCTGTCCTAAATCTGTGTTTAGACATCCTAAATTTTAATGGGCAGATTTAAAGTTTTTTTTTCCAAGGAAAATTGGTTAAGTAAAGAAAAATATTAAATAGATTCTAAAAAGTAATAAAAGTTAAATCTCATGAAGAATATAATTAAAGAAAACGTTAAAATTTAATATAGAAGAAAATTGATATAAAGCTACATTTAATATAATAAAAAGAAGAAAAATTATTCTATAAATCACAATAACAAGGGAAATAATTAGATATTTTTTTGTCAAATCTGCCATTATAATTTTGGATAGAAGATAGGAAGGTTCTCGAGCAGTTTGGTTGTATGACTGCTCGATTACTACAGCCGCTTGGATGTGCATAATTGACTCAAAGTGGCTTCCTTTGACCACCGATCTGGTTCTAGGGAACAAAAAAATAAGTCACAGGGTGACATATCGGGCAAATAAGATGGCTGTTGCAACACGGTGATCCCTTTAGAGACCAAATACTAGGACACGCTGAGGACGGTGTGGCACGGTGCGTTGTCGTGATGAAAGAACCAGTTACAAACGATGTCTGGGCACACCCTGTTGTCGTTTTCGAAATCTTTCGAGTATTTGGCGATAGTAGACTTGATTTACGGTTTGCCTCGACGGAACAAATTCTTTGTGGACGATTCCATGGCTATCAAAAAAGGCAATCATCATCATTTTCGCCTTTGACTTGCTCGTGCGAGTTTTTTTTCGAGCGTGGGCGTATGGAGACAACCATTGTGAGCTTTGGCGTTTGGTTTCCGGGTTGTATTGAAAAAAACCAGCTCTCATCACCTGTAATGACTCGAACAAGCAGCGTTGGATCATTTTCAACCTGTTCCAAACAGTTTTCTGCGACGGTCATTTGATGCTGCTTTTGCTTCTCGGAAAGGTTATTTGGAAACATCTTTGCGCACAAGTTTTTTATACTAAAATCGTCCGTTAAAATTTATCTGACTGTTTCACGGTTCATACCCAGTTCCGAAGCCAACATTCGAACTGTTGAATGTAGATTCTCACGGATTAGAGCCCGCGCACGCTGCGCTTTGCACTCCGCGCCTCACGTTCCACACTTTCACGCCCCTCCTTTAAATCTTTATGCCATCGAAACACCTGGGCACGACTAAAAGCACTTTCACCATGCACTTTTACAATTTTAGTGTACGTTTCGGAAGCTGTTTCGCCCAATCTGATGCAAAATTTTATCGCGACGCGTTGCTCTTGACTTCGTTTCTCCATTTACGTAACGAGCACCACACACGTCTACTCAACACAACACAGGAGGTGGACTAAACAAGCTAGAGCAATGATAAATATATCAATAGAGAAGAAAAGGATGCTGTAGAAGGGGAAAGGAATTTATAGGTCACAGGTTTACCATAAACGGGGCAATCAAATTAGTCTCATTACTTAATTGTCACACCAAGCTTGGTGTAGCGGATCAATATTGTTTGCACTCTCCACTGTAATATTCGAACAGCTTAGATCAATAGTGCTTGCAATTTCTTTTCTATTCGTTAGAGAAATTTCTCGTGCTTGACCACTTATCTGAAAATAGCTTTTGCCGCTTCTCTTCAATCGCCAAATGGCTTTTCTTCTCATGAATCCCCAACAGCTAAATTTTTAAATGAGTAGCCCACGTGATGTAGTGGTTGAAATGCTCACTGTGTAAGTCAAAGGTCCCCGTTGGTGACAACCAGATTGATTTCGAGTGATTTTTTGGACGGCCTATAAGCCCGTTCATTCACGAAATGTACTGGCTTAAAATCAGAATGTATCACACACAGCTGGGTGGGTAGACGCATGGCCAAAGCACAGTACTGATCGTATTACCTCCTCGAGTGCCGATACATCTAATCTTGATAATAAAATACTTAAACTATCCCTAAGCGAAGACCCGATAGGTGCTGCAGTGCTAAAGAAAAAGAAAATCTAACATAAAGCACCTAATTATTTGCTTTCATTTCTATCAGTATATGTTCCCCCACGAGTCAAAATTCTATTAGGGGACATTCCAGATTTGCGAAAGATACCCAAAGGAAGAAAACCGTACGATTCTTTCGAACTTTTATTCGATGAAGCTTTTTCAATATGAAAGTGAGAGAAACAAATGAGTATGGCGTAATGATTCTAGGAAGGAAACAGACGGCTCTAACCATTACGTTGTTTAAGATGTTTTAAGGCTTGTTGTTATATACAGGCACAATAAACTACCCAAAAACTGATAATTACTGGAATAAAAGCAAGCATTTTGATTTTGAATGCTTTCCGCGCAATATGAGTAGAAAAACATTCCAAAATATGTTAAAGTCACCTATTTTAACGATAAACTGAAAGAAGTCTATTAATTTCATAATGAGTTGTCATTGGACGAATCCTTAGCTCCTAGGAGGTGACGATTAGTTTTCAAACACTACATTGCAAGAAAAAAGCACAAGCACGGTATAAAGTTATACATATTAGGTGAAAGTTTGGGAACAGTGATACGAATAAAAGTTTATCCCAGGAGCGGTGATGAAATAAGTGCAGCCCTACATCACTATCCTGAAGATATGAATAGAATCTATCGTAAAGATTAAATGCTACCGTATTATTCTTATACAAGAAGAACTTTCAAACGGTACATTAAGTTTTGGATTAATTTGGTAGAAACTATGCTATTGAGATTATTCAATCTTGAAACGTATGCCGTATCAACAAAAAAAAAAGTTTTATTTTGATATTAAAAGAAAAATGCCATTTTTAATATAAATGATCAAAGGTTTATTTCATTATAAATCAGGCAAACCATAACCACGCTTACAGAACCATATCCTTTTCATGAAATTTTCCATAACCAAATCGGAAAGTGGCTGCCTATGTCCTCGATAGCCTCACGAATTCCATCTGTGAGGTCTTGAACCGACGCTGGGCTGTTGGTGTAGACCATATCTTTCACGTGGCCCCAAAGCAAGAAGTCGCACGGAATTAAATCACAAGATCTTGGTGGCCAATTGTGATCAACTCTTCGAGAGATAACACGGTCCGGAAACATTTCCCATAAAAGATCAATGGTTTCGTTGCTTGTGTGGCACGTAGCGACGTCTTGTTGAAAGTAAACGTTGTCCAGATCAATACCATCCAATTCCAGCCATAAAAAATCATTTCCAATCTCTCGATAGCAATCTATTCACCGTTACTGCTGCTTAAGCCTCATTTTCGAAAAAGTAAAGTCCAATGACTCCGTCGGACCATAAACCGTACCAAACAGTCACACGTTGAGGATAGAGAGGCTTCTCAACAATAACTCTTGGGTTTTCTGAGCCCCAGATGCGACAATTTTGCTTGTTGACGAAGCCACCGAGGTGGAAATGGGCCTCATTACTCAAAATGAACTTTCGATGGAAATCCGGATCATTTTCATGCATTTCAAGGACCCAATCATCAAAAACACGACGTTGTTGATGATAGACCGGCTTGAGTTTTTGTGCTGACTGAACTTTATAAGCCTTCAGACCAAAATCTTTATGCAAAATACGGTGTAATGACGTTTGTGGAGTGCCTAATTCCAAAGAACGACGAGGAATCGACAAACGTGGGTTTTCTTCCACACTTTTAGCTACAGCAGCAATATTCTTGGCTGTTCTTATGTGACGTGCACGGGTTTTATTCCTCATATTACTAAGTTGTCCAAACAGCTCGAATATTTTGACCAATTTCTGTATTGCGGTCGAACAAGGTGCTTCACAACAACCCAAAAATGTTCGAGTTTTACGAAGCGTCTCTGCCAAATTTCCACTTTTTATAGTGAATTTTCATAATCTCAATGCATTGTTGAAGCGTGTATTGTTCCATCTTTGTTAATGGCGTAGTTTCTACTTGTCAAATGTTAAAAAATGAGAGCTTTAAAAGTGACATCTACCCAAATAGCGGGCTATTCAAAATAACACCTCTCTTTAGTATTGCCGGAAACCTTGAAAAAAATCCTTGAAAGTCCTCGAGATCAGTATCATTGGATCATCTGCCCGAAGCTCTGCTCGTTTTTTTAAAAGAAAAATAAATTATCATGTGCTCAATTTTTTTGTGGTTAGGAACAGACAGCAATCTACACCCTAAGTGCGGGGCTTCTAGATGCGCAAGAGATCTTGACTACCCACTAAAAATCTTCCCTGTCAACATGAGAGCCCATCTTGAAACCATTTAACACACTACTTAGGGCTAAACTTAGTTTGCTACGCCATGAGGTGCCTTCAAGTTGGGGGTCCCTCCTATAACGGAGCAAAGGGAAGAAGAGGGAAAGAAAAGAAAAGCTGATCCGCCAACCCAGAAGTCACTGCTTTGCGTCTTTTTTATTTTTAAGAACGGCCCAAGCATAATGTGCCACATAGTTTCATTTGCCAACCGATGCAAGTATCTACCCAATAAGATTATCCGAGGAGAGCCCTTCCGTATATTTGTAGAAACCTAGGCGTAGCCTGTCCCATCTTTTGCATGCAAAAAATATTTGTACGCATCATCTTTCTCTTCTGCGCAAAATTTGTTGCCGGGGGACCGTGATTTACCAATCTTGTGCAAGTAATACTTGAACACTCAAGCCTATGCAAAAACTGAGTCAGGTAGACATCAGTCTCACCGTGCATTAGATTGAACCACAGTTCAAGACTAGGGATAAGACGTGCAGTCTACCTTCTCTTCACGCTGGACTGCTGCCGATCATTGAATAAGCGTTGTCTTTCATCGTGGGTAACTACCTTCCTCGTGTCTAAATTTCCATGAAAGTAGATAAAACAGCACTCTCTAACAAGGTGGGCGAATCAAAGAGTGCCGGATATGAAGATACAATTGTCAGTGCTCCTCTTTGCTGTAGGTGTGCCAAGTGTTTTTGGTATAGCTCCTTATTGAAAAATGTGCCCCTATTTCTGTTCCATAC
Organism: Odontomyia ornata; assembly: GCA_963969285.1. Lineage (NCBI taxonomy): Eukaryota > Metazoa > Arthropoda > Insecta > Diptera > Stratiomyidae > Odontomyia > Odontomyia ornata. The sequence continues at coordinate 39,925,737 of OZ017739.1, forward strand.
AGTAACATCTATTCTACGAATCTCATCAAAAGTCTCCTTCGTGATGGATTGGTTCCCCCTACGTTGGCCATAAGTCAATTCAGAGCCGATATGCTCAAAGCAATTTTGTTGGGCATTACCCTGCTTTCCTAAGAGAAACTCCTCTTTGAACCAATCAGTAGCCCCAGGTATTTTAATAATGGTTTTGATTCAACCAGTACTTTGCCAATAATGATCTTCTAGACTCTAGAAATTCTCTTCTCTGTCAAGATGACCACTTCGGTTTTCGTCAGTGATAGATTAAGCCCGCAAGCAGTCATCCAGTTTCTTCCCCACCACATCAGCCTACCTATTTTAATTTGCGCACGTTTGATGGCAAATCATCCGCATAGCTGATCAAGTAGACTAATCCACAGGTCTGGACCAAGGAAAGATACTTGAGCGACACCAAATGAAACTTCCGTACATCGTCGGCACTCCATCGTGTCATAAAGCCGGGCTCGGTTCTTTAGTTAAGTCCTCAAAATCCATCTAATGGAGTTGAAGGCATTTTGAACATCAAGTATCACCAACAGAACCACCTATTTTTTGATACAGCTATGTGCCTCTACTTTTTGGACCACACTTGCACCTCTTTTATTGCGTATATAGCCATATCACCGTGAAAATAGCTCTCCAGCAGCATGAATCGCGTCAGTGAGTCTTCTCTTCATAAGCTTCTGTGACAATTTCCTAGCTATATCTATCATGCATAACGAGCGGTATGTAGACGGCTCCCCTTCTGTTTCCAACGTTCCAGGTTAACCCCTACGCTTTAAAATTATTGAGTAGTCAGGCAGTGGAGAAAAATGGGCTGAAAAGTTCCAGCTAGGACGCAGTCTGAACCTAGAGCCTTTCTTGCTTTCAATGAAGAGTGGCCATTTGACTGCTTTTTACCATAGATAGCATGAATACGGACTTAAAAGTGCCCGCACTATCTTGTCCATCTTTGCCACTTCTTGCGTAGGGCACCAAGCTTCCGCATATTCAGCTTGTAGCCAAAGCCCTACAGATTCCTGTTCATATTGTCCAATAAATTTCGCTAGCAGTGAGCTTTACTGCTGTTAATAATTTTGCGCAGGCATTTTCCGGCCAACTTATATGTTGCTAACCGGTTGCATGTGTCGTCACGGTTCCGTTCCCGTTGAGCTTCACGCCAAAGCATGTGACACTCCCTCCACTTTTTACTGATTTCAGTCGACCACTAGTACACTGGAGGCTTGCCATGCTAGGACCTCCAACGGAGTAAAGAAACACTGCAAGTAGACGTGATGATACTCATAGTTTTGGTTTAGAGTAGAATTAATTTATTAAATGTTACAGCATACATAATATAATACATCGACACGTAACAAACTATATGGTATCCTGTGTTTTCATGTTTTCCAATTAAACGCTATTATTTTGTTTTTTGGACAAATATATATTTCGGGAGTAAGTTGCTCTCTTCTTCAGTGCCAATTATTTTCTAAGATTTCAAGGCCTTTTCGAGGATATTTATACTAACCAAATCCTAATTACCTAAGGCCGGATTGCATAGACACTGAGCACACTGAGCAATCCGACCTTAGGTAATTAGGATTTAGTTAGTATAAATATCCTCGAAAAGGTCTTGAAATCTTAGAAAATAATTGACACTGAATAAGGAAGCAACTTACTCCCGAAATATATATTTGTCGAAAAAACAAAATAATAGCGTTTAATTGGAAAACATGAAATACACAGAGTACACTATCTGGCCTATGCTACAGTGTTATGCTATATTGTGATTCCATAGTGTGCTCGCGCATACATATATTTTGCATATACGAGTACACTATATCCTTCCCCCTTTAACAGAGGTTGGTGTAGTATGAATGTTTAATGTTATACTGCTGAACAGATTTTTTTATGCAGGTCCATTTTCCTACAATATTGTTACATGCACGAATAATTCTGCGAGCTACTGTTGCAATTGTTTTCACAAACATTAAGAACTTCATGATCAACAAAATGAATTTACTCGAAACAACGAGAACCCACCAAGCATGATCAATATCTGAAAGTGACGTCACTCCATTCATTAACCTGCTCGAATAAACTAGGTACCTCTTGGCAGAACATTTGCCAATGTACGAGAAATGTGTTGTTAATGGCTAGAGACCCTATATAAAGGTGAGCTGAATGAATGGGGAGGTCATTCATTATAACCGCGATTGAAAACTGCGATATAGTGGCACGCGAAGTACAGGCGATATTGATTGTTTGAGTGTGAAGTGATTTTAGAAGACAATTGCGATAGAAATTTAATTGACTAGTGAAAGTTAGATTCTAATTAAAATTGTGAAATAGTTAAATGAGTGATTGTGCATTTTTTTGTAAATAAATAAACTCTTTTAATTTAATTTAATTTTTCATTTAGTGAACTGAGGCCCTCCATCGGTAGTGACTATTTTGGGTATTTTGTCAAATTTTTTGGTGGCCGTTTTAACAGTCATATTTTTCATTATAAATATTTCTGGCAAGTTCAAGTAAGCATCATTTGCTAAAAAATATGTGTGACCTAGATGCGTACCTGTGAAATCTATATGCAGTGTTTGCCAAGCATTTTTGGGCCATGGCCAAGGTGATAATGGCAATTAACGGGGGTTGTCTTTCACTTGGATACGAAATACAAAATATTTTGCTTGGTTTTCCAGTTCTTTGTCTATATTTGGCCACCAGACCACTGATCTGGCGAGACTTTTCATTCTAACTATGCTGAAGTGACTTCTGTGTAGTTGTTTTAAAATAGAGGTAAGAAACTTTGAAGGAATAATAACATGGGGTCAGCAAACAACCTCTATCAATTGAAATTTGGTCTATCCTCAAAGCAAATGCTTTTAAATCGTCTTGCCACTGTTTTATTTTTCGCTCGGGTCAACCACCACTACCATTCCTTAACCACTGATCATAGTTTGTGTTTCGACGCTTTGCGCGCTACTGCTTTATAATCTAAGCATGTTACCTTACTTTGTACGACAGATTGTAAATACGTATACTTACCTATTTCCTCTTTTTTGTTAATATCAGTTATTTTACTTGGAAATCTAGATAAAGTATTTGCTATCACATTATTTTGAGTGCGAATACATTCAATTTTAAAATCAAAAGCTGTTAAAAAATATGGCCAATTCTGCAAGTATTTTTGCATTGTTTAGTCCACTTTAAATCTTTTTAAGGTCTTTGTAAAAAAATTTTTTTACAAAGACCAACTAGTTTTTTGTCTGTCCGTCTATCCGTCCGTCCGTTTGTCTCTCCGTTCGTCACAGCTAATTTCCTCAGAAACTATAGAAGCTAGAATGCACAAACTTCAGAAATGATGATCTCTCAAAAGTTAAGGCCTTACCAAAAATTAACAAAAATTTTAAACGGGTCCCACCTTATAACGAATAGCCCTTAATTTTTTTTAGTCAAAGGTAGTCGAGCGGAGAATCAAATGAAAGGTCTTGACTAGAACTTTTAGAATCTGAAATAAAAAAATCATTTTATAAATTAGGGGGTCCAGGGGAAGGCAAAACGAGCCACGTGTACCGGATTCGAACTTGATCGGCTTTGTAGATTTGGTATAAATTGGCTGTGACAGATGGATTGACAGACCCACGGCTGTTTCTATAATATAAGAGTTATATTTTCATATTTGGTGACGAGTTCTGAAAATGTAGCATTTTCATATTTGGTACAGAATCCTAAAAATGTAAAGGTTTCACTTCCCAACATGGGGAGAACCTTCAGAGGAACTCTTGAATTTTTTTCGATACTCAAATTTTCTAGAGGCAATTACTTTAGATACACCTACCAACCATAGCTACTATAGTAATTGAGAAAATCTGCTGTGACATGTAAATGGACTGACCGGTAGGTAGCGATTCTTACAGAGTTTTGTAAGATGCACAAAAGTCCTAGATTTGTTTCAAGAAGAAGATTAGTTCCCCGATTTTTTCCAACAAAAAAGGCAAGGATTACTTTTAAAGTTGAGAACTTTATAAGATCTTTAAAAAGTTGCAACCAAATATCATAATTATCAATAGCCTTCAAAACAACCTAATGATCAAAACTTCTAAAATTAGGACAACTCAAGGCCAGTCCATTGAGCAGAAACAATTTAATTTCAATTTGCAGCAGGTTTCACCCATTCTAAAACCTTGCACGAATTCCAAAGTATCTAAAACCGACTAGCTTAATTGAATTTCACCTGAGATCGAAGTCATAACTCCCAGTCCTACCAAAGCCATAAATTAGCCACAGGATATCCTTACCCCAAACAGCATGCTGGTGCTAGGTGAAATGGAAGGCTTCCTTTATAAAATTTCATTTATCATTTTGCACTCTGCCCAGGCTAGTGCTGTGCCAGCCGGAAACCGAAACCTGCAGGAACCGCATTCAATTGTTACAAAGTCCAGATGGAATGAAAGATCTAGCGAATATCTCATATATCCTTGCTAAGTGGGGAATGATGAAGACTAAAGAGAACGAACAAATGTGAACAATATCTTAAATTGAATGTGTACGATGAATGCAGACAAGCTTAATTCATAGTTATGAAACTCAACGTGTTACGGATATTGCATATTTCAATGCCGTACCTGCAAGTCCTGATCTGCCACCGATTCACATTAACATGCATGGTGCAAATATTTACATCGAATTTGTGTTGTTTGTGTTTCCCAGCATACAGTTTACACTTTAATAGAGTTCAATATTTTAACTGGAAACTGTTGCTTTACTATGATGCATGTCCTTAGACTTTCTGACTGTTCCAATGCTGTGAGATGTTTGGCTTCATAACGAGGTCACATTCAGATTAGCATAAATTGATGAGGTACTGTATAGTTTGAAGGTTGATTCCACGCTGCAGTCATCTATCTTTTATTGATTCAGACTACGAATAGTTCGCAAAAGTTACACCCAGGATATACTCGTATAGCTTCAAGTGAAAGTTATGAATTTACATGGGAACGTGCTTCAAGGGTTCAAACAGTTATTGACTGTGAATGATTGTAATGCATGAGGAACTGATGCATATCGTTACAGAGGATTCACTCACGTATTGGAAAAAGGATGCAATCCCTTCGTATGCACTGCGGGCGCTTGCAAGTTTCTTGGTTTCATGAGAAATTTGAAATCAACTTTGCTTTAGGGTGGATGATTTGATAGAACACGAAATGGAACAGTTGTTTCAAATTCAATATTTTATTCAATATTTTTGAAAATACTCAATATTTATTGTTGGAAATTTACGGTAAGATTTTTCCCGTACTATTTATTTTAATGCCAAAAAAAGCTGCGGGAGATTGCGGCAAATACTTTTATTTTCAATGTATAACTTCTAACTATCGTTTTTCATGAAAACTTTAGTTCAATGCTCTTTTTAGTTGATTGGAAAGTATTCAAATGTATTTTAAAATTTCACACCCGTAAAGTGTTTTGTTTCAAAGCATTTTTGCGCGTAATTTTTCAAGGTTTGATTTTAAATTGCACATGCAGTAATACATCATGGGAAACTAGCAACAATTACACTGAAGAAGTCCTAGAGTTCAGGACAAAATGTACATTTAGAAAATGAAGAATGAAAAACAGAATTTTTAATTCAAATTGTAACAATTCCCAATTTTCTCATACAACTAGGCTTGTTAATTGTTGCGAATGCCGGTGTACCGGTATTCTCCCATTCGCAACTTCAAACTGCCTTCCTAACATCTTCACGTTCTTTTCTCTGTATACTCGTATGTATTTTCTTTTTTAAACGTTGTATCTTTACCATTAATTTTTCTTTCCCCATCATATTACCTTATTTTTAACTACAAAAAATAATAAAATAATAATCTTAACTTCCTCACAAACAGCACTCCATTCATCATTTCCCGTTAACAAATTTCATTCGATACCTTTTCTCTAGCAAAACCTAATTCCTTTCTTCACACTAACAAATTTTATTCATTAACTCCCACTAACGAATATTATTTGTTATTCTAACAAAAATTCATTCACGCTTCCCTACTAACAAATTTCATTTCAATGCCCATTAAGAAAGATTCACAGTTGAAGTTGCTAAATAAATGAATGGGAGATCAACAGAAGGTGACTTCAGTGGTAGCGTCGCAGACTCTCGACCGTGGTGTCTGTTGGGACCCTGGGTTCAAGTTCTCCCGACCGCAGGAAAACACTCTTTTTGGAACATTACCAAACGCAATTATTTCCGTGTGAATGGCGATTTGCACTTAATCAAACGTTTTCATGGTTATACAAATCACCATTTATGTTTAATGAAAATTGTTTCATTTGTCGATATGGATAAGATGTGGGGATAACGGAATCAAAGTGTATTAAACTTCCATTACATTACCTCGATGCTGCAGTGGAAATTGAGAAAAAAGGATTGTGGGGTTGGTCTTTTGGGCAGTCCGTCTGTATTTGGCTTTAAAATAAGAGGGAGTGCTTTTGGCGGTGTCGAGATAAGTGTTAATTTTGAATTTGGGGAAAAAAGAAGCCTGGATTTGGATTGGAACTGAATTTCTTGGTAGTGGAAAAAGAAAGTGAAATAAAGTGGAATGGATTGCTAAGTTTAATGGCGAAAGTTCTGGAGTTAGAAAGTGGGAAAAAACGAAAAACTACATTTGATGTGTAACAAATTAAGATTCGTTCGTAAATACGAGTGAGGGAGTTTGTTTTCGGCCTCCGTGAATAAAATTTATTGCACTTAGATTTTAAAGGGAGTGGCGAAGCGGGAAGCCCAAATAAAGCACAATTTGTTTCACATTGTGCTAAGTGTTTCAGAAGTAGGAATTAAAAAATTAAAAGAAAAAAATGAACCAGTAGTGGACGTCTTAGGAGTGAAGAATAAGAAAAAGTAACGAAGGTGTAAATGTGCTTGTGAGTCTAACCACCAACATTGTGTCGAAAGTAGAAGCAAAAATCTGAAGTGGGAAGTAAATATCGATTTATTTTAAAGACTGCTTGGTGCTAAATGGCCATGCCGCTTTAAACAATAATTTTTCATATCTCAATGTGACCTCCCTCTTTCCCGTCCTTTTCCCTTCATGCTAGTTTTTATGTGCAGTACGAGCAAAGGGTACCCTGAAATATCGTGACATGACTGAACGCTAGCTGGCCTCAGAATGCCGCCCTGGGTTACGCACCCCTCTGCTAAAACTTAATGTCTGCCACTGCGGTGTCTTCCATGGTTATTACATAATATCATATTTTATTTCCATATAATCATGTATGGACTTGTTTGTGGCTACGCTGGGATCGAAACTTGATCTCTGAATGAATATATTTCTGATGTTCACAGCATCTACAAAATCAAATCTATGTTTGAATATATACCTACTACATGCTGAAAAGCATTTTAAACACTCAAAAGCCCTTAGCATATAATTAATATACTTATAACCTCCATGGAAGTGTTTTGAAATCAAGCGCAAAACCTTAAGATGTAGGTCATAAAGGTTTAAGGCTGTTCTTTTTGAAAGCTCCAAATTGTCAAATTAAAACGACAGGCTCATATTTGCACACTTTTTTTTATCTATTAGACCATTAATTTTTTAAAGCCTCGATTCCCACTGACGAAAGTCGCGAAAGTTAAACACATTCAAAGAAAGAAAAGTCTGTATGGGTATGAGTCACAGTTTGAGAGAATTGGGGATGCATCAGACTACGACTCTATAGTCGCACTTCTGTCGCAAGTTACACATGGTTAAATGGAAGCCCGCACACTGCGATTCTCGACAATTTTGCCCAGGTTGGCAGTCGCAGAAATTTGCGATTTTTCCTAAAACCATTTAGTAGGTAGTTTTTGTGATACTCGCGCAGGCGCACACCATTTGGACATTTGACGCTGACGTGCACGGAAGTTTCTTGCATAGCGCACAAATGAGTTGGCGCATGTGTTCCTGGCAAAGACATACCTTCAAATGAGCATATTAGTTCTGCGCATGCCTGAAGTTCCTTTGCAAATCTTGTCGCAGTGTGTTCGTATTCGCGTCTAAGGATTCGGCCACATTGCGATTTTCCTGCCGTAACCAGCGATTTTTAGACGCAAATACGAACACACTGCGACAAAATTTGCAAAGGAACTTCAGGCATGCGCAGAACTACATCAGTAGCGGTAACTGAACGTATTCCGATTTTTTAAAATTTGGAATATTATTATCACTACTGTAATTTATATAATATTAATTGTTTTGATGTGCTATTATTTCTTAGACGAAACAAGTACTTCTTACTTAGTGAAAGACAAAAAAGGCAATATTATTGCCAGTTGGAGTAAAATACCAGAAAGTCACCATCAAACGCCTGTCAGAAATATTTTGCTCCAAAAAACGGATCCGCATAGAAGCACGGCAGTTTTATCTTTGGCTGAAACTTTCAAAAGGATAATGACGCCCAAAATTTTGGATGCTATTGTGCTTTGTACCAATCAAAAAGCAAAAATAATTTACGCAGACTATAAAGAAAAGAATCCCGGCAAACTTCCCCAAAAATGGAAGGAAATCACGGTGCGGGAAATGTATGGATTCTTGGGTGTTTTGATTAGCTCAGGTGTCAATAACTCAAACACTGACCATATTACCAAAATGTTCAAATTGTCAACTTTCCATTTGTATCATGCAACAACGGGTTACAACAGATTCAAGTCGCTCATAAGTTTTATTCGCTTTGACGATGCAAGTATGCGAGCATATCGTTCAGCTGAAGATGAAGCAGCTCCAATGATTGAAGTTTGGATTATTTTGAATTCTAATTTATTTTCGGTATACAAACCTTCCAAGTATCTGAAAATCGATGACTAGCTCTTTCCATTTGGTGGAACGACTAAATTCACCCAATATATTCCATCTAAGCCAGCCAAGTATGGGATAAAAGTGTGGTAGATTTGTGATGCAACGAACGCATACCCGTTGAAAGGTATCATCTACCGGGTAAATTAGGAGACACTCGTGGAGTGAATCAGGGTGAAAGAGTCGTGAAAGAGCTCTCAGCTCCATACTAGAGATCTGGAAGGAATATTACGCTGGATAACTTTTTCACGACATTACCACTCGCTAATCATCTACTCACTTGGTACCTTACCTTGATTGGTACGTTGAAACAACATAAGCCATGTATGCCAAAAGTGTTTGCGCCTAGAAAAACTAGAGAAGAGTACTCAACATTGTTTGGATCTCAAGGCAATGTAACTCTTTGTTCCTATATACCAAAGAAAAATAAGGTAGTCATTTTACTTTCAACTATGCATACAGATGCGTTAGTTATCGATGATGAAAAGAAAAAACCCAGAAATAATATTGTTCTACATCAAACACAAACCTGGAGTCGATACCATGGACCAAATGGCTGGAAGGTATATAACGCACCAACGGACCAGTCGATGGTCACTGGCTTTTTCTACAACATGATCGACATAAAAGCAAACAAAATATATTATGAGAATCATAAAATGGTTAAAAAAATAACTCATAAGCGACGACTATTTCTAAAACGGTTGAGTGGAGAGCTTGCTTTGCCGGTCATAGAAGATCGCTCTATGAATACTCAAATTATGAGAAATTTTACAACTAAGTTAGCAGTACATTATATTCTTGGCAGAGAAGTAATTAGACCGGCAAACATGCCCACTCAGCCTGCACGGGATCAATCTGCTAGCATCGCAGTGATAGGTTGCTGCTATGTTTGTACTTCACAACCAATCAAAAAATGTAGAAAAACAAGTAAAGTTGCTCGTTGTGTCAAAGCCCCGTATACAATGAGCATACCGTTACTAAAAGGATCTGCATAACTTGTAATAAGAATGCTTTATAAATATTTAAAATATTTCCTTGTAATTTATTTTTATAAATTATATCAAATTTGTTTTTATTATTCGTTTTTTAGGGTTTTGTAAAATAATTTTACAAAACCCTACTAATTTTGCGACCAGTCTGTCTGTCTGTCCGTCTGTCCGTCCGTCCGTCCGTCCGTCCGTCCGTCCGTCCGTCCGTGTGTCACAGCAGTTTTTCTCGGAAACTACTGAAGCTAGAAACATCAAATTTTGTGTATAGGTGTAAAGTGGTGTTCTCTTTAAAGTTCAACTACAAAAAAATTTTATAAGGTATCTAAGGGGGGTCTCCCCATATAGGAGAGTGACCCCCCGAAAAAAAAATTTCATTGAAGGTAGCCGATATGGGTATCAAATGAAAGGTCTTGATGAGAGCTTCACAAAACAGGTTTTTGTTTGGCAAAATTTGCTTCGAAGGGCGCACAGGGAGGGGAAATACACGAAAAATTTGTGTCCCCCCCCCCCCTCGCGATTGGACACCTGTGATCCGAAAAATCTGAAAAAAATCCAGACTGTAGGCCTTGGTGAGTACAACAACAACAAATACGTTAGAAGTCGCAATTCACTCAACTTTGTTAGTAATAGTATGATTTATCGATCTTATGTTTTCTTGAATAAAATCTTAACGGTACCCTTAAATTCAATAAAATTCATTACGTAGATGTCTTTTTATAAGATTGACCAATCCTGAAAGTTTCATAAAGATTGAATTATATTTAGCGAAGTTATAGCGGTTTGAATTTTCTTGTGTTACTATGGAACAATATGCGCTGCATTTATTACCATGGCAACATATGGCTATGGAACAACATGCGCTTTTTACCGACTCAGACACTACAGTTTTGCTAGGATTTGCATGAAAATTTCAGGAATGATAGGTGTCATGAATATCTTTGAGAATCGGTTCAGCTAGTGATATCAGTAATCGTAAAACGAAATGGAGGGCTGTTTTAAATGCGAAGATTGAATAATTTTGAGTTATTTTTTCCCAGCTTCAACGTTTAAGGTGCATGCTTTGAACACTTGATTCAATTTAATGAATGACTGAAGCTGAGTACCTACAATCAATACTCATAAGTGAAACAAGTCAAGGAGGTGGGAGAGAGCTCCTAGCAAAAGGGTTTGTAACCATTCTAGGATTCGAAAAAATTGGCCATTAATCGATGATAACAGTACAGGAGAGTGGACCCTGAAAAAAAAATCATCAAACGTAGCCGATATGAGTATGAAATGAAAATTTTCATGGGAGCTTTTCAAAACAGTTCTTAAACTGTCAGTTTTTGCTTCAGTGGGGGCACAGAGGGGAAATACATGAAAAATGTGTTTCCTCCCTCGCGGATGGACATCTGAAATAATGATCAAGGGAGATATTTATGAGTATAACAATACCAAAAACCTCAGAAGTCGAAATTCGTTCAACTTTGTTAATAATAGTATGTTCTTCTTATTTCATATTCTCTCCAATAAAATCGTCTTTGACATGTTTCTTGATTTGATTCGATCTGGTGACTGCATTTTGCAAATTGAATACAAAACCCTTCTGACATGAGCGTAGGTCTGTTTACCTAACTTGTCTTTACTACTTATGTGGATACCCGGGTACCTGGCTGCCCTATATGGTATCTTAAATTGAATGCCAAAATTTATATACATAAGATAGGAGAACAAAAGTAAGAAAAACGTTTTTCTATCGTTAAGGAGTCAAATTACGACGACCCGAAAGGATCAATTTTAAATTTTCAGCGGATACCCGCGTGCTCACATAAGGGTTAAAGAGTTAATGCAATTTAGCACCCTAACTCCCTCATATCTGTGAGCACTTCTGTCAACATCTACCTTTCTAAGCCAATTTCAGTTATTATATGATATAAAAAATAATTTTTACAATGTTATTTGGCTGACAATTGGGAACATGTTTTTTAAAGTTTGAGGGAATGTCAGGGTACTATTTGTATGGCTGTTAATTGTGTCAAAGAGTTTCAGTGCCTCAATTCTTTGGTCCTTGCAAATGTCAGTGTTTCTAATATACCATGAAGTTGGAGTGCTTTTGTTAGCTTTTGTCATCTGGTAGAAAGCAGAACTAGCATATAGTAGCGTCAGCCGTATAATTGGTTTGTACATGTGCAATCAATTTTTTAAGGCTGTCTTTTGTATTTAATGAGTGGGTATAGAGAGGAAAGAAGTCCAATACAGGGTCTTAGTTTATTTTGTATGTGTTGTTTCCATGTGATTCTTCTGTCGAATATAAGCCCAATGTATTTAGCCATTGGTGTCCAGTCTATTATTTCGTTGTCAATGATAAGTCCCTCATTTTTTCCTTGTAATGAATAGTGCCTGCATTTTGTCAGGATTCATCTTAATTTTCCATTCACAAAAGTATTCCAATAAAATATTGATTAATCGTTGCAACTTTAGAGTGGTGACTCCTGCTTATTGTGCTGTATTAAATATACTGGTATCATCAGCGTATAATGATAGTTTTCATTTTGAAGGCAGAGTGCGATGGTCTCTGTTAAATATACTATACAGGACCAGTGAGATGGACGAGCCCTGGAAAACTCCAGCATCAACTGGTTTCAGGGTTGAAAGGTGTTTTTGACAAGAAATGTTTTGCCTTCTAAGAAGGAGACAATAAATATTGTAATCTGCAGTGGCATATTGAATTGATGCATTTTGAAGATTAGTCCTGCTTGCCAGACTTTATCAAAGGCCTTAGCTATGTCAGACATACGAGGGTCATTTGAAAAGTTCTTGGCCTTACCGGCAGAACGTTATGGTGTATTCAAGTTCTCTTGCCAATCAATAGTGAGCTTTTACATATGTATGCCATAAAAATTTAAAGTCATTCTGATCAGTGTGAAGTGACATTTAGATAAAATTGAGTATCGCGCGAAGATAAAGTATCTCTATTTGAAAGGGGGAAAAAACTCGGGAAGTAAACGAAGAGTTAGACTCCGTCTATGGTGAATCGTTGCCTTCATCTTTAACCGTGAAACATCGGGTGGCCGAGTTCAAACGCGGCCGCACAAGCATTTTTGACGATGAACGTTCTGGACGTCCAAAAACTGTTTCAACGGAAGATATTTTCAGTTTAGTGCACCCAACCTGATGGGAAATTGCCGATTAACCGTTAATGAAATTACTGAGGCTTGTGGGATATCAACTGAATGGGTGCGTAAGATTTTACATGAAGATTTATGCATGATAAAATTATCCTAGCGATGGGCGCCGCGTTTGTTAACGATAGACATGTCGATGAAACCTGGATTCATCATCATACTCCGGAGACTAAACAACAGTCAATGCAGTGGCTTGTGGTGAGGGATCCAGCACCGAAGAAGGCGAAAGTCATTCTTTCTACCGAAAAAGTGATGGCGACAGTTTTTGGGGACAGCCTAGGAATAGCTATGGTTGATTACCTTCAAAAAGGTAAAACCATTAACGGACCCAATTACACATTGCTGGATTAAGAAAATAGAACTCAAGAAGAAGCGACCACACTTGCTGAAGAGGAAAGAGCTGTTGCTTAAAAATAATGCACGAATCCACAACCAATTGCCAACAACCACCCTACTCACCAGACCTAGCTCCAAGTGACTTTTTTTTGCTATCTTACTGAGGTTGAAGAGGCAGTAACCCTGTATCTTTCAGGTTACCTAAAGAGTTTTCCTGATGCCCTGAAGGGTTGCATAACGCATTTGACCAAATTTATGGACTTGCAAGGAGACTATATCTTTTATCCATCCTTTCCTATTTTCTATCTCCTTCTCTATCTATCTTCTCTCACCTTTTCTCTCTATCGTCTTTATTTACGTTCTTCTTCTCTTCTTATCTTCTGTCTCTTTCTTCTCTAGCTGTCTCTTTCTTCTTCAGTCTATCCTCCTCGTAACGTACATTGCCGTCATTTGCTGACGCCTGTAGTGCTAAACGGTAGTCGGGAGTTCTACTCGATCGTTCATAACATGAAGCCTTCATTTGCAGGCGCTAAACGGTGGGCGGAGAGTTTCCTTTGCTTGTTCATAACACAAGGACTTAGCGAAGAAACGTTGTTCCCGGCATTTGCCCCACTTCGATTTCCACTCTCAATTAGTTAAAGAAATATTTGGTAATTTTTGTAACAAGAAACGCAAGCGCTATAGTTCCAGGGCAGGAGTAGGTAGAAAGAAAAATCAGCCTGGCATTTCCCTACCATTCAAAATGCAATCCGTTTGTCAAACGTCGGAGATCATATGCCTCAGAAAGAAGAGAAGTATTGTAGATGTGCGCATTGTAGTAGCGAAGGAAAAGAGGAGCAAAATGGTTTGCGGTGCCTGCAATGTTGCCTTATATAAGGAGTGTTTCGATCCCTTATTCATCGTAGTGAACGTACGAATTTTTTTTGCTCTTACGGAAGTTAGTACCTAGCTTGCAGCTTTTGTTCGATAAATATGTTTGGATCTTATCCTACAGGAAAATAACCAAAGCCTGCTTAATCTACTACTTTTTATAATACATCGAAACTGGATGCGCATAGTTTCCAGTATGTTCCATCAATTTGTTTTGTTTTGACGGGTATCGATTGCACCAAAATGTTTAATTTTATTTTTACGTCACTCAGCAAACGCACTGTTCGAGTTTAATGTATTCACAATTTTACTTCTTATATAAAATGAACTATTTTATTTCTAAGTTGTGTGTTTCTTATTTATCAACGCACTCAACACTATAATGGAAGTATGAAAATAATCACCCAGTGCCCATAGCCAGAAGATCGTTTCCCGAGACGGGCAATGGGATACTATATTAGCCACCTCCTAAACATTGTTTCCCTGAAAGATATACATTTTTAATTATTTTTCCCTTAAAGAAGCGAATGACCAATTTTTGTTGAGATTTGAAATTTCTTGTTTTTTTGCGCGTTTAAAGCCTAAATTATAAATTGAATCGCATTCATCTTTTCAAAACACCTTATGCCAATGTGACCTTTAAACGTTTTTTTCCAGCAAACGTTGTGGTTTGGAGTTTCAAATAAAAAATTTTGACATGAACATTTAGAATCTGATCTAAAAAAACGAGTTATGCATCAGAGGGTCCAGAGGAAGGAAAATGTACGAAAATATCTATTCCCAACTCGCGAATGTACATCTTTGAGCCGAAAACAAGTACCTACAAAATTAAAATTCACTCAACTTTATGAGTAATAATACCTGTATTGTCATGGCAATATCAATTGAAGAGCACCGGCCACGGAAGAAATCAACCGAGTCATTGTATTTTGAACACAATATATTGATTATTAACAAACGATGCGCGTTAGTTTATTGTTTTCCCTCTACAATTATCCTGTTCCCAAGGTCCACCCCTGACACAATCAGAAGTGGGATTCAAGGATGGTTTAGGGCAGATTGCAAGTAAAAATTCGAGTCGTGAGCGTAGAACGTACATACGCCGTCGAAAGCCATTTTTTCCCCTCCTAACGATCTCGTGTTTAATTCTCCTACAGTTCGTCTGCAAAAACAGACAAAAGGAGAAACGTGCGATGTACATACGCGAAGGAACTGAAAGAAGAAACGTGCAACTACACATGATTGTAATAGTGTTTTGATTTTCCCTTCGATCCGTATACGAGGGAAACGGAACGCAACACGATGCCGGTCGAAAAGTCAATACACTAAACAAGGAACGACTAAAACTTGAACTTAGACTATGGAACACCTCTACGCAGTAGAACAAACCCGAGCTAGCATAAAGACTCTGTGAAATTCTGGCTAATGAGGAAATCGAAACGGCCGGGTAAATGTCAGAATGTTCGGGTGAAGATGATGTGCGTGAGTTACGTGATGTAGTGAAGTGATTGAGCGAGTTAATATCAGCTGTCGTCACCGAACGGGGGAAAGTTGGCAACGTTGTCAATAACTGAAGAGATTAACACTCAACCAATCGTAGTACAGGAGCCGACACTACCACTCACTAAAGCCATGAAATCGGGTGAGACGCCGCCAGCAGCAACGTTCAAAGTTGACGCATGGAAACGATTGGCTAATTTAGTGTGGGCATGTAGTGGACTGTATTTTCATAACATCCGAGATGTGACAGATATTTTACTGGACTTTCACCCGTCGTCCGAGTCCGGCATGTCGACAGCGCAGTTCTTTGATTGCGTTACGAAACCTGCCGAGGCATATCGTTGGAATGATCAATATTTGGTGCTCGCCATGCAAATTTGGAGCGATGGTTCCTGATTGCTGTCCGAATCATTGAGGTGAGATTTCCCTTGCCATGAAAGCAAGGCCGATGTTCACATTAATATGATGAATTGTACCAGGGTGCCGAGTGAGACAACACGAAGTTACTTCTATACTATGCTAGTATTGAGAAGACGAGGTAACTTGAGCGATCACGCTATAATTCGGTATACAAGGAATGGGCTACGGCATCCATCTTTGCAGAATGCGATCGCGAGCTCAATGTTCGTCAACGAACTTTTAGTCACGATAAAGAATTTCGAAACGAATTCCGTTCGAATTTCGGAGCCACGAATGGAGTCAAGACAAAAATTTGGACCGCCACCACCAATACAGCGAGGCATTATGTCATTAAATGCGCAAGCGTAGCCGACTTCGAGTAATTTGGAATCCCATCGAGTCCGATGTTATAATTGACTTGAGGTGGGGTATATTTTGCCAAACTGTCGGAAACAAAGATGCGAGAAGTGTCAACGAACATCACATACGACCAATCGATGTCCGGAAAATGAAACTGTTACCACCTTCAGTAATGTTCGTCGCAAAAATTCAACAGAAAGAATCAATCCGCTTGTTAAGGAGGTTCTTCTCAACGTAAACAAAATTATGTCCTTCATTGACCCCGGTAGCGGAAGAACACTCATTCAACAAACGATCGCAATGTCGATGGGAGACGTGAAGCAGTGTTCACCGATCATCCTACGAGAATTATGAGGGACTTCAGTAGCATGCAACAAGATACTCGAGGCCGAAATTCAGCTGGATGGTAAGAATCTAAATGTGAAGATTTTCCGGTGGATGACGACCTGATCTCTGAGCAACTTTTATTGAGGTCAGATATACTCTGCACATCGAACAAACGATTGCTCATTGAACCAAGAGCTTGTCAATTGGAAAACGCTTTCCAAAGCACTTCAACTTTTGGGCCTACGTTATCCGTCAAAGAAAAGGACGAACTATATCAGCTCATCAGTGAGCATAGAGAGTTCTTCTCTGGATCGCTTGTTCAGTTAGGTCAATGCAACTCGGTAACGATAACGATAAAATTAATGACCTTAAAACCTGCCCGGCGCCAGCCATACCGGATACCGTTCGCAAAGCGTGAGTGCGTTCAAGAAAGTGTAAACGAACTGCTCGAAAACGATATCATACGTCCATCATTATCAGAATATTCGTCACCAATTGCCTTCGTTCACAAACAAAATGGTGAGGACCGTCTCTGTGTTGATTTCTGTGAGCTCAATGCTAGCAATGAAAAGCATCCATTTCTCATGCCAACCATTGAGAAGCAGCTGTCATCGATCGCTGGTAATTTATTTTACACGACTCTCGATTTAATGTCCGGCTATTATCAAATACCAATCGCCGAAGAATGCAGGAAATACACTGCATTTGTCACGCATGCAGGCCAATACGAATTCAACCGGATGTCTTTTGACCTGTGCAATGCACCGAGTTATTCTCATGAGGTAATTAGCAAGCTGGTACGACAAATGGGAAGTCGAGCAGTTTTCTACGTAGATGATCAAACTTCCTGAATTTCTGATTATACTTTGAGATGCCGGAATGACGCTTCGGCCCTCTAAGTGTACGTTTTGTTTAAACAAATCACGTTTTTGGGTCATCGAGTCGATGAGGGTGGAATAAAACCAGGAGCTGAAAAGACTAATGCAATTCAAGAGTTTCCAGAACCAACCAACGTTAAAGAAGTTCGAAGATTTCTGGGATTGAGCGGGTTTTTCCGCAAGTTCATTCGCGATTATTCTCTAATATCGAGGCAACTTACAGTTTTGTTGAAGCAGAAGGACAATTCACAATTTTGTTGGTCAACTGAACAATGAGACGCATTCGAAAAATTGAAGTTAGCACTTGCTGCGATCCAGTGCTCAGTGCATACGATCCGACGAAGAACATCAAGCTCACACTAACGTGAGAGCACTGGGTCTTGTCGAAATCCTAATGCAACGAGACGACGGTGGCAATTTCAGACCGATTTTCCACTACAGCTGCCAGTGTAGCTAATCCAAAAGCAGATACCATAGTCATAAGCTTGAAGTTTTGGCTATCGTCGGGTCGTTAGAAAAATTCCGCATTTATTTGCTTGGTAAGCATTTCGAGATAATTACCGATTGCGCCGCAATTAGCACCACAAGAACGTCTAAGCCATTGCTACCGCACATCGGTCGATGGTTTCTGAAGCTACAGGAGTACGATTTAAGCATCATACATCGATCGGCTGAGCGCATGAGTCACGCAATTGCTCTAAGCAGGACTCCAAACGAACCACCAAATAAGCCAGAGATAGCATCGGGGAACATAGAAGAAAACGAAGACTGGCTTGTGGTCCTGCAACGACAAGACGTGAAGTTGAAGGAGTTAATAGAAGTCCTAAGAGGCGATATTGAGTCCGCTCAATCCAAACAGAGCAAGTCAGATTATCAACTCAAAAACGATCGGTTATATGGTAAGATCAACCAAGATCTCAAATTTGTCGTTCCATCTGCAGTCAAGTCTAAAATCATCCGCACGTACCACGATGACATGGACCAATTTGGTCTTGAGACAACCATAAATCGAGTTTGGCAAGATTTTTAGTTCAACAATCTCCGAAAATACATCAAGTCTTACATCGCAGCATGCTTAGAGTGCTGCTATAATAAAGGAATTGCAGGCAAGCCGGAGGGTCAGCTCTATTCGGATGAGGTGACACCTATTCTGTTCTGGACGTTACACGTTGATAACCTGGGACTTTTCCACGCAGTCATCGAGGTAATTTGCACATCATTTGAATATCAGATTCACTCAGTAAGTATTTAAGAGAGCTGTCAAAACTACAAAATCGAAGCCCTTCATCGACACATTCAGGGATCTGACGTTGCACTTTGGTCTACCTAAGCGTATAATTAGCGATCGAGGCACTGCTTTTACATCACGAGAATTTGCTGAATTCTGCGCTTCTAATGAGATTCAACATATTAAGGTTGCCGTCAGAACACCTCGAGCGAATGGCCGAATTGAACGTGCAAATCAGTCATCATAAGGATTGAGATTTACAATTGCGCAATCTTCAGTGGTCTCTGAATTCGCAATGTCCCTCTGTGACTCAGTTTAGTCCGATCGAATTGATATTCGATAATCGCCTTCAAGACGTCATCACCAATCGGTTAGTTATGGCTCTAACATCAGACAAAGTCACTGTTGATTCAACAGAATGCGATATGGAGAACTGAAGACAATGGGCTGCAGAGCGAATTTGCACCGAACGAGAGAAATGGAGATTGAGGTTCAACGCAAAACACAAAAAAACCTTTTATCTAGAAGGAAGGAGATCTTATCGTTCTAGAGAACGCACTTGCTGCTTCGAAAGAATATCAAAAGTTAGAGCCCAAATATCGTGGGCCCTACATAATTTCGAGAGTTTTACGAAACGACAGATATCTCGTCGCGGACGTGGGAATCGCACGTCCCAACCAACGGAAATTTTGTTCAGTGTACGCGAGCGAAATGTTGAAACCATGGATCTTCGTTACTCCCGAACTCGATTTTTACGAGACGATTCAATGTCAGGATGGTCGACACCAATTGAAGAGCACCGGCCACGGAAGAAATCGAGAAGAGTCAGTTACATCCGAACCATCAACCGAGTCGTTGTATTGATTATTAACAAACGGTGCGCGTTAGTTTATTGTTTTCCCTCTACAATTATCCTGTTCTCAAGGTCCGCCCCTGACAGTATAGTTGGTAAATTTAACCATTTTCCTACATAAAATCTAATGGTTATCTTAAATTTCTTATAAAATAATTGTGTAGACTAATATAAGATCCTTCCGCTGACAAAATTTCATGGGAATCAAATTATAACCAAATGATTACAGCCATTGCTGTTTCATGAAATTACAACAATAACCCGTGTTTATGGTTGATACAAATTTCAAATCTACCTAGGCACTTTTATCTTCTTCGGGTTTTCATGAAAATTTAAGGTTTGGTGTTTAATTTGAATATTTTCAATCATTCATTCTAAGAAATTATAATATAATTTAAATATATTTATTTGAAATCATTCATATCATCAGAAAATTTATTTCGAGCCCCAGGTTACAAAGCGCGATTTGGTAGGAGCAGTCTCTTGTCTGCTCGGCATGTTTTTCTCTGTACTTGATAACCGATTTTTATTAAACCCTCTTCAAAATGCATTACATTGTTACGTGACAGCTGGTTTAAAACAACAATTTTGAGTATAAGGAGCATGGTGTACTTGAAAACAATCCTCCGTTTTTTTCATGCCTTCTGCAAAGAATTTCATTCAAAGTGAAATCCGGTCGCAGGTGCTAAATCAACAGTTAGTCGTCCTGTGTCAAGGAATCATATTTCACCTGCTATCTTATTCATGCGAAACAAAATTCTTCATACTATCTTCATTCTATCTAATTTGAATTTTATCACGAGAGTATGAAATTTGAATTGAAAATGTAATGGAATAGAAAATTGATTGGGGAAAATCAAATTACTCGCGACGTTTGGCTTGAAAACGGCTTTAATAAAAGATGTATTAGTCTACCTGTTTGCAAGGATGTCCGTTTACGCTTCTTGTACGAGGATTATCCTCCGGAGAAAATGTTGTCTCGCAAGCTTGCACGTGTTGTAATCCGAAGAAATATTGAATTAATCTGTTGCCATTCCATATTTCATTTCATTTTTTCAAGCTTTGTAGCATACCTTGCAGTATTTACAAGAAACTGAGTTTTTCTGTTATTATCTTGTTAATATCTTAAGTCGCTTTCGCAACAATTTCTTGGAAAATCGTCAAAACTCCCGAAATTACTCATCATCACATTGCCTTTGGCAAAGTCATCGTGAGTAGCATTCCACTGTGTGTGCTTTAATATGTTTAGGAGAAAGAATGATGATGTCTATGGTATACGAATTAGTTGCTTACACACGTGTCAAAAGGGATATATGTACATATGTATGCTCAGCAAAACAGAATCTTCTCTCTTATGACATAAAGGGCAGAAAGGGTAGTGTAAGCTAACAACAGGTTTCATAGGAAATGAAAAAAAAAAAACTCAAGGACCATATGACACAGTCTATATTCCGTATATTCCTTTTGAAAACATCAATACCTACGGAGAATTTAGTTGTAATTTCAGTCACGCAACATGCTTTTTCATCCATTTCATGTGAATGCCTTCCTTGTGTGTCCTGAAGACAAGATGTGTCAAATGTGTTTCGGATCAAGCTTATTATTTCTTTTTATGTTCGTCGCAAAAGTGTTTTACCAATGCCGATATTGATTGTATTAGGGAAACGTTTAAATCAGTTAAAGTGTTGAGTAGTCTCCGGGAAATTCAGGAAAAAACTGAACGTGGAAATCGTTTGAATTTAAGAGAAATGCGAATCCTTTCAGTGCTTTAATTGGCCTTAATTGGATCAATAGGTATATTTAAAACGTATAGAAGTCTTATTCGAAATAAAATAGTTTATCTGACAGTCGAACTCAAAAAATTTATCATAATTTTTTTTAATTCCATATAAAAAGAATAAGACGATACTATTGGCAAAATTTTGTAAAGGGATTTTGAAAATTTAGATCAGACTTTATACTCGTATATTCATACGCCCATCTGTCATAGAGATCGTAGCAATTTTTGCATAAAGACATCTTTCAAATTGCTGCTGTCATAAGTTTTCAAAAATGAAATTAATTTTTTAAAAAACATCAGTCCGAAGTAAATTTTAATCGGAAAAAGCTTATATTGTCGAAGTAATTTCTGTTGAAAATTGTTTTACCTCGATTAGTAAAGAAAAGCGAAAAACCCAATTCGAAACTGGCGATAGTCAAAAAGAGAAAACATAACGAAGAAAACTCCGCAGATGTCGGATGCAAGCTGCAAATGATAGCAGACAATCAACAAATAATCAAATTGCATAAAGAAAATTATGAACTAAGGCTAGAGATACAGTCCCTCAAAGATCTATTCAAGAAAGGGATGAAGCCTCAAAAGACGCAGCCACAAATCAAGTGCAATAGGTAACAAAGGCGAAGAAATTGGCAAAGCAAGCAAATCCAGAAGATGTTTTAAGTGCTGGTAGCACCAACGAGAGTCAAAACTATTTTGCAGCGCTTAAGGGTGTAACCGACGAAATGGAAATTGAAAAAACCATCGAAGGTAATTCTAATCAAGATGCTTTAAATTTTATTCAGTATTTAAAAAATAAAAATATGGAGAAAAAACCAGCCCGCAGCTCTGCTGTTTCCTCTGAAAAAGCTTCCAAAATGGCAGAAGAAGTTTTGCCAATCAACGTAATCGGACAAAGCGAAAAAAATATGGTTCGGCTCTTGGCAGCCAAAAATAAACTAACCAATTTCGAAATCAAAAGAGTTAATTTTGAAAAATTAAGTATCAGGATGAAATCACTAGTTGATTTCAGGTCAGCCAAAGATGTGCTGAATTCTGGGGAGGTTCCACACTTCACCTATATCCTGAAAAGTGAAAAGAATCAGACTTTTTTGTTGAAAGGTTTGGACTGTGGAGAGGATATGGTCAATCTTCTTCAGGTGCTCAAAGGATCTACACCAGGAATTGAATTTGTTTCAGTAAAAGCCTTTGTATTGTACCAAGAAAGTCGACCATAGAAAATAAGAATTTACTACTTTACCTGGCACAAATTACAATAAGAGCAGACCAAGTGCCCTTCAACACATAAGGTACTTGAATTTCAAAGTGTGGAGGTGAGAACGCCTCCAGAAAAGAGAAGTCAACCAGTGCTACCGGTGTCAAAGATTTGCTCATTTGGCTGCCAACTGCACCATGCGATATCAGTGCGTCAAATGCAGAGACGATCATGCTCCCTGTAAGTGCAAATTGGCTCAGACGGAGCTAAAAGAAAAACTATACTGCGCTAACTGCAGTGTTTTTGGTCACCCAGCATAATATCGAGGATACCCCGATATTAAGATACATAAGTTAAATTGGCTCAAAAGCAAACACGAGTACACCGTAGTGTCGTACCTTCCAACTTCGTCGACCCGGAGTATCATTTGCACTCGCCGCTGCAAAAAGTGCAAATAATATAAGTAGCAGTAATGAGCAGAACCTCAAAATTTACGAGCAACTTAATTCTTTATCGGAGAGAATCGACAAACAAGATTCAACAATTAACTTTGTTTTTCAGCGGTTAGGTCTTTCAAATGGCTCAAAATAACTTGTCATCTAGTCACATTTTCATGGATAGGCTTTGCCTCATCTCGATCAAAGTCAACTCCACTGTTACTCTACTTCGATGTGACTATCTCCTTGGATTTATTGTTTGGTTTCAGTTTCAGTGAGAAGTATGATGTCAGCCTGTTGGATAAGATTTTGAGTTCGTAAGAAACGATAGGGTTAAACGGTGATGGGGGAAGTGGCACCGGGATATTGGTAAGAAGGCCCTATTGTTCCCAAAGTATTCTTCTTCTTCCTCCTCGGAGCACTACAGCCCTTCTCGGGCCTTCGCTTCCTGCAAATAGCGCCTCCACCTGTCTCGGTCCATTGACTACGTCCTCAAATTTCGAAATCCGAGCAGCAAAGATCTGTCTTCGTCGACCGAGTTATACAGGGTTCTCCAATAAGAGGTGCTATTTTGATATTCAAAAAAAGCCATTTGTTAATATAAATGATCAAATGTTTATTTTATTATGAGGATTCATTAAAAAGATATGCCGTTCATAGTGAAAAATAACATCAGGCAAATGACCACTACGAGCACGCTTGCAGGACCATATCCTTTTTATGAAATTTTCCATAACCAAATCGCAAAGTGGCTGCAATATGTCCTCGATAGCCTCCCGAATTCCATCTTTGAGGTCTTGAATCGACGCTGGGCTGTTGACGTAGACCTTCTTTTTGACGTGGCCCCAAAGAAAGAAGTCGGAATGTGTGAAATCACAAGATATCGGTGGCCAATTGTGATCACCTCTTCGAGAGATAACACGGTCCGGAAACTTTTCCCGTAAAAGATCAATGGTTTCGTTGCTTGTTTGGCACGTAGTGTCGTTTTGTTGAAAGATAACGTTGTTCAGATCAATACCATCCGATTTCAGCCATAAGAAATCATTGATCATCTCTCGATAGCGCAATCTATTCACTGTAACTGTTGCTCCAGCCTCATTTTCGAAAAAGTAAGGTCCAATGACTCCGCCGGACCATCAACTCCATCAAACAGTCAAACGTTGAGCATAGAGAGGCTTTTCAACAATAACTTTTGGGTTTCCTGAGCCCCAGATGCGACAATTTTGCTTGTTGACGTAGCCACCGAGGTGGAAATGAGCCTCATCACCCAAGATGGTTTTTCGATGGAATTCCGGATCATTTTCAAACATTTCAAGGACCCAATCAGCAAAGAAAAGACATTGTTGAAGATCGACCGAATAGAATTCTTGTGTTAACTGATTTTTATAAGCCTTAACACCCAAATCTTTATGCAAAATACGGTGTAATGACGTTTGTGGAATGCCCAATTCCAAAGAATGACGAGGAATGGGCAAACCTGGGTTTTCTTCAACATTTTCGGCTACAGTAGCAATATTCTCGGCTGTTCTTGTGTGACGTGCACGGGTTTTATTCTTTACATCACTAAGTTGTCCCAATAGCTCGCATTTTTCCACCAATTTCTGTATTGCGGTTCGGCAAAGTGCTTCACGATGACCCAAAAATGTTCGTGTTATACGAACCGTCTCTGCCAAATTTTCACCATTTTTATAGTGAATTTTTATAATTTCAATGCATTGTTGAAACGTGTATCGTTCTATTTTGTTAATGGCGTAGTTTTGACTTGTCAAATGTTAAAAAATAACAGCTTCAGAAGTCACATCTACTGAAACCTCTTATTGGAAAACCGTTTATTTGATTTTCAAAATGCTGATTTCTGTGGCATTAACTATTTTCTTTCCTCATTCAACTCGACTGGTATTTTTTCAATGTTCGATATAGCCAGTGCTCTATCTACTTTTTACCAAATAATTCTTGATAACATTGAATGCTTTGTACCTTAAAACAAAACAAAAAAGGTAAGCTTTTCGAACCCTGGCTAAATAATGACCTCAAGTCTTTACAAAATTAAAGAGATAAGATGTACAAAGTCATAAAAAGGAACAAAAATATAAGTAACGAAATCAATAGCATATATCATGAATTACCAGTGAATTCAAGATTAAATCTCGAGAAGCGTATGTATCGTACGTTAACTCAGTTGGTCAAAATATTATTCATGACCCCAAAAATTGTTATAATTTCGTAAACATCAAACGTAAAGCCCATGGATTTCCCTCCACAATTACCTACAAAGGTTCCACTTCAACTTCTTCAGGTCAAATGTGTCAATTTTTTTCAAATGAGTTTCATGAAGTTTAGCACGATCCCTTAGCTTCAGAAAATTTAGGGTCTACTATAACACCTCAAAGGAACTTTATTGAAAACATGGCAATCTTGGAAGATGATATTCGCCAGGCAACCTGGCCTGGACCCTACTTTTTAGCTCAGTGTAAAGATATACTAACACAGCCCCTTCACATTATTTTCAATAAGTCTCTCGTAAGTGGAATCTTCAGTTTATGCGTTTAATCAATTACAGATTTTTAATAGACGGGCAAGATGAAGTGACTATCAAACGTACAATCATTCTACTCCAATCATAACTTTCGCCCGTATCTCGATATTTTTCGATTTGAGTCCCACCAAGAACGCATCTTTTTGCTTTTCTCGCCGAGCCTCTTGCAGGGTGGCAATGGAGATTTTTTTTCGACGAGATAAACCGCAATGCTTTGCTAGATTGCGCTGCTGAGGAGTTGCCGTCATAAAACTTTTTTTTTATTATTTTTTCAATTGTTTCGTTGGGAGGCAATTCTTTTGGTAATATTAGTGATGGTAGTGGTGACTTGTAGTACGGGAAATGGTATTATCCCTGAAAAATTTTTTCGAGCACCTTTCCTAGGTGACTGCTCGATTACTACAGTCAGATGAAGCAGTTGTTTTCTGATCCATGCGTATTTTATGGAGGCACTTGCAACGAAAAGATAATTATTTTACTTTATGTCAATGATGGCTTAATTCTGTCACCAAGTTAATAGTCGCTTGAGATACATTAGTCGTGATGTTGGCAATATTGGGAAACGCTGACTCTTATGTTGGATTGGAGATTACACCCGATTGGCAGGCAAGAACAATTAGCAGTTGCCAAACATCATACATTGACAAGATTGTTCGAAAGAAGAGTCAAAATCGATTTCCGCGCCATCTGACGTTGGTATATTGTTGACACCGTTCACCGATGACAGCAGCGAGATAAGGTTTCCTTACTGAGAGGCTCGCAGTTCACTCATGTTTGCTGCGATTATTTCTCGACCAGACATATCATTCGCAGTGACAGACGCTTGCCGCTTCATATATGTATATCCTTCTTTGTAGCACTACAGCCCCTCTCGGGTCCTCGCTTAGAGATGGTTAGAGTATCTCATTTTCATGACCATATTGATTTTTTCGGAAGTTAGTTTGGTCATTACCATGCTCCCGAGTGCCTGCTCAGCTATGATATGATCTGATTAAATCAGTACATATCATCTTTGAGCGAACACTCGTAGTCTGTCCGAAAAATCCCCTGAACTATATCACGTTGCTCCCAACGTGATTTGAACCTGGGACCTTCGGCTTATGCGTTCATGCTTTAGCCACTAGACTACACAGACTACTCATATATGTATATAGACCTGGTCAAATGCAAGTCAACGCAGTCAAATGAATTTTATGTTATCTAAATCATACAAAACAGATGAAGATTACATACGGTATGAGTTTCAATCATTCCGGCTCGGTCGGCTGCACCGGTGCAGATCATGCTCGTGACTACGAGTCGAGCCGTTCAACCCCTGGTTACGCATTTTTGCTAGGAAGTGGAGTCATCACTTGGAAGAGCAAGCTACAGTCCGAAGTCACATTATCTACAATGGAATCGGAATATGTGGCATTATGTGAAGGTACCAACGAGGCAATATAGTTGTGAGATCTTCTGAAGGCAATTGGGTTTGGTCAATCAGAACCAATGAGCATTTTTAATAAAAATGTGAATACTGTTCACTGGATCAAAAATCTTCAACATCATCATTGGATCAAGCTTATCAACAAACGTTTGCATTATACGCAGGAAAAATAAAGAAATTATGAAATTTCTTGCAATGATATTGCTCTGAATCTTCATGTATTGAAGCATGTATGGTGCATTTGGAATTGATTTATTGTTTATTTCCGGTAGATATGATTAACTTAAATGTACCATTTATGAAGGTAGTTGTCCAACAAGTATATCCATCAAAATCAGACGGAAAGATGTAATAACGGCGAAAGACATTTACAAGTGACCGATAGTAAAGCTCGGTGTATTAACTTTGGGTAATAATTACTCAAGCGAAATCCCTACTGAGGCGGAAGATGAAAAGTAATGACAGATCCCGACGACTTGTGTAAAAAGCAGAGGCACATATTAACGAATTTGATTTACATTTAACTGTAATTTGTTATACTTGTAAAGTTTGATTTAGTAGTACTGATATAGCTTTCAAAGTTATCAGACGTGTTTCCATTTAAAAGAAAAGTCAGACCGAATATAGGGATAAAACATTATTTTGTTCCACCCAGACAGGGAAACGGCACGCGTAACGCTATTCGTGGAACAGAGTTGAAAAAGCTAAATGCATTCAAGAAAGGAGTACTTGTTATTATTATTGTAGTTGCGCTACTGTACAGGGTCTATATAATAAGTAGCCGGACTGAGCCTGCCCCGCGCCGTCAAAGCATCAGCCAACTGGTATCTGGTGCTGTAGTGGTGGTGGGGGTCTAGGTAAAGGGAACCGGGCTGAAGCAGTTGCAACCAAGCCCTTGAAGAGATAGCATCGAGCGAGAGCGGAGTGCGTGTTCAGTTACGTCATCGGAGTGAAAATGGAGCGTACGATCGAGCAACCAAACCAGAGATTTTTAACCACGTTATTACAGGAGACGAGACAAAGCGGCAGAGTTCGGAGTGGCACACACCGGCGTCACCACGACCGAAAAAAGCGGGCATGAGCAAATCGATGGTGAAGTCGATGCTCATTGCTTTCTTTGACGTGAAAGGCATTGTTCACAAAGAGTTTCTGCCACCCGGCCAAACTGTAAACGGCCAGTACTACAGAGAGGTGCTCCGTCGACTAACCGCCCGGGTTCACCGAGTCCGTCCGGAGATTGCCGATTTGTGGATCCTCCATCACGACAATGCTCCGTCGCACACCTGCCTGCTCGTCACCGAGCAGTTGGCCAAACAGTCGAGGGCAACGTTGCCACAGCCTCCTTACAGCCCGGATATGGCACCAGCGGACTTCTTTCTGTTCCCCAAGATCAAGTGACACCTTAAGGGGACGCATTTCGGGACTCTGGAAAACGTTCAACGCGCTACGACGAGGGTTTTAGACAGCATTGAGGTTGCCGACTTCCAGGGAGCGTTCGGGGATTGGAAAATCGGTATCAGCGTCTTATCGACTCCAATCGGGACTACTTTGAAGATTTCTAAAGAAAAATTTCCTGAGGTCAGTCCGATTACTTATTATTCAGACCCTGTATATCATAGCTCTATAATATTTTGCTCCACGTATCGACACTAAGTTACGTGTCATGTTCCCATTATTCATTCCTGATAAGTATATCAATGCATTTTATGTAAGACTGTGCATTATCATCGACACACTAATTATTGAATATTACGTAAATCAAAACCATGCCTCACTCACGCTTCTATTTCTGATACAATATGTTACTAAAAACCGTGGAGGTGGAACAGTCGTATTGAATAACATATCTAAAGTGTGCAACCGGAGGCATTAAAGATAAGCTATTTTATACAGACTCTGTTTGTCACGACATCATAAAGTAGCTTTCAACTATAATTGCAGGATACATTTCTCTATAAATAGCAATTACTGCAAGCTCTTTGAAATGTATAGTAAGCTCTTTCACCAGCTATTTTTTGATTATATCATACGCAACGATCCCCTTTCATGCTAGAGAGAAGGGAAAACAACGTTTAACTCGAGGTTAGGACTTCGACAAACGTATGAAGTTCTCCATTTATAGACTGTTCGAAAGAATATTACTCTCTTGTTTATTACCAATAACTATAACATTCAAGAAAATCTTAGAATATTATGAGTAGCTTGAATATAAGTAGCAAAATAAATAAATGTTATACGAGTATATGAAATTGCACTGTTTGTAAGGTCTTGTAAAAAAATATCCAGTAAAACCGTAAAATGTCATTCAACCATATAAAGAAAAAATTTAATGGTATTATTGAAATTTAAATATATGCCAAAATACAACTGAAATGATATATGTACATAATTAATGAGAATGCCTCCTCCTTGCAATCACACTGAGAAAATTCTACAATGAAAACCTTGAAAAGAATTCTGTTCATTGTTTTTGTATCATTACAATGTAGTTTTCAAATAGAAACATGCTCTTATTGAATAATATCTATTTGAAACATGTTAAGAGGGGATCCAAGCTTATTTTTGTATCATTTTAACCGGAATTTCTCCATTTAAATCGATTTATGTTTGAAACAAACTGAAAATAGTGAACAAATTTCTATCTTACTATTGTCCTGGCTTAACAGCGTTCTTTTTAATCAGAATTATGTTTCTACTAAATAGATTACTGTTTTGAATAAGTTGCAACCTTACTTTCGAACCGGTTTCTGTTTGAAACAAATAGAAATATGTTTAGAATAAACCAGTTTTGTTGCGTTTTATTTCGGCGTCGCTAAATTATTCTATTGTTTGCATCGGGAAAAGGCAGACGCGTCGATATGGATGACCAAATGTTGAATTTCGAAACGCCTTTGTTATTATTTCCGGGTAGTTCAAGTGACTTTGTGAAATTAGAAAGTTTATTGATTGAGTGGAATTTACTGTCTTTGCTGCCTACATTAATAGGTAATTTGGAATAATCTCGTGAAAATTGTAAAGTGATTAATGCCGTTATTCACAGAGAACGACATTACAGTGGAAAGGCTCAAATATTCAACGCCAGATAATGTAAAGGAGTTAGTCCCTAAAATTGGTCTCAGGGCAGAATTCAGATCAAGAATTTTGGGATTAAAAAGAAAAGAGGTAAGTGATAATACACACTAGATGGAATGTTAGTCCTTGCTTCAGAACTTTTCCTCCTCACGGTATAATTTTTGCATCGTTATGAATATATTGGGAAATAATGCAGCTTTATTTTATATTCCGTAAGTTTGTCGAGCCAATGTTCTCAAGGAAAGAAAAAAAACACAATTTTCCAGCCGAAAATATATTTATTTTTAATTCGAAGATAATAGCCTTTCTTTATCTGCATCTGAAAGCTATGAACATATCTATTGATGAAGAAAGGCTGTATGCTTTGACATACGTATTTGAAATTAGAAATACAATTGTTATATGCTAAGAAACTTTAATTTTTCAATCCTTAAAAAGTAGTAGAGGCTAAGCTTATGTTTGCTAATGATTCATGACATAGATATCAACTTCAAAGTTTTCACATAGTACCTGCTTTTACGAATTTTCGGGCAACTAACAACTTTCCACTTGTTTTGAGTATTTGTATTTCAATATTTAAGTGTTGTGTGTATCATAAAATATGTCATGATTACATTTACTTAGTCTTTTTTCTAAAATTTGAAGATAATTGCATGAATTTGATATTTTACGTATTATATATTAGCAGTAAGATTTTGTTTTCAATTTTTTCCAGACTGACATAGAAGACACAACCATATCAGTCAACTCAAAAATAGATGAATGGTGGTGTACCAGTGATTCTGGCCAGATATCTTTACAATCAGGAAATACATCGGAGTTAAGCCTGACAAATGTAAGTGTAGACAACGTCAAACTAAACCTGATGTAGTTATGGTATCGCAGAGTTTAAATGAAATTTTGATTCAACATCAAAAAGGAAAGGGCCTTTTAGAATTTTATAAAAAAAATGAGTCCTTATTAGATAATCACCGACAAGATTTGATAAATATAATCTTAGAGAGAGCGTTCACTAACCAAATTCAGCTACGACCTGTTGAATTAGAAAAAATGTCAAACCAAATTACTACAATATTTCCGAACGAAAGGAAGGTGTGTTATAATATATTCGTATAATTGGAATCATTGCAATGGAGGGGTATTTTTACGTACGGATTTAACAGATGATGAAAAGATAGAAATTGAAACAAAGTTTTTGTAAACGTAAATATTTAAGTCAAATGAATCTTGTATCCATTCAATATTTTGTGTGTTCCATACGAAAAAAAACCCTTTCTGTTTGAACCAAAAACTAATGAAGAAATTACAGTGATACATGGTATTAGAAAACTTTTTCCTTTTAGGATTATTATTATATTGCCAGAGGAGTCAGAAAGAACCCTGGAGGAAAATTATATGATAAATACCACGATGTACAAAACAAGAAACGAAAAATTGCAAGATCTATAGAGAACGAAGATAAATCTCCAGAGATTGATTATTTTGAACAAGAAATCGATGAAAATTTTTTGCAAGAATTAATAGGTAAATTACAAAAAGACTATTCAAATTTGACAACCATTGAAGATTATTGGTCGAAGACTTTTATACTCAGAAGAAGAGAGCTAAAGACGTCTACGTCAAACTCAGAATTTTTGGAGAACTGGCCCGCAATCAAACAATCATTTGGTTACAAACTAGTAAGCTGTCATTGATTTCGTTAATTATCTAATTATTTTGGGTGACATTTTGCAGATAAGCATTGATTTTCGTTTATTGTACCCAGGAAAGGAGAATATTCTCAATAAGAAATGGAATAATTTTTCAAAAAAAGCTCACAAATATTATGACTACAAAATAAATGACCAAAAAAGCCGAGAATACTTCGTTTGCTCAACACAAATAAAAAACCAACGTAAAATCTCTATCACTTCTAATAAATATGAAATGTTCACGACCACTTTTTATTGCAGAAAGCATCAATTATATAGCCGCAACTCTGCTTAATAGTGTAATTACACCTACTGCGCGATTCCAGAGCAAAGAGGGGAAAAACAAACGAAAGTTCACCATCGCAGATTCCCAAGAAAGCTTCGTTCTTCATCTGACATCAATTAACAACTACAAAAACAAGGTAGACGCTCTTAAGGACAAATATTATTCAAGCTCATTAACACTACAACCAATATATAGTGTTAGGAGAAGACATATACCAGCTAAAAGAATTTTTTGTTTATTTTGATGATGTTCTATACAAGTTGAATTCATTTAAATTTGATTTCCAATCACCTAACGTAGCGGCTTTGTTGAACTATTTTCAAAGTGATATTGATAATTTAGCAATAGCAGGCGGTTAAAATGAATACGAAATGCAACGATTAATTAAAATGGTTTGGTTTGCCTTAGATATTGTATGAGTAAAAATTTATTTTGGGTATTCTCTTTTAAAATCGAATAAAAATTGATTTTCTTCTTATATGGCTTGAATAATATTACAGAAGAAAAGGTTTAAATATCTCAAAAATTTAATATACAATGAGTTTTTACTGTTTTAAATGCGGCGGTGGTTTCAATACGGTAATTGAGCTAATCAACCATATTAAATATGATCATTTATTAATAAACTCGGATGTAGTTCAATGTGCTCAACAACCATGTAACCAGCTTTTTACCAGTACAAAATCTTTTATTTCGCATTTAAATACAGTACATTCAGAGGGAAGCGTTACTTGTCGAATAAACTGTAGGCAGGATATATTAAGTATATGTGAATCAATCGTCAGTAATGAAGAAACTAACAAGAAAGCTGAGCACCATTCTGAAACTCTTGAAGACCGTATTAACAATATTATGATTCATTTAAAAAACCAAATATTAATATTCACATTACAACTATACTCTAAAGATAATCTTCCTCGTAAAGATGTTCTAAATATACAGAGCTCGATTTGTGAAATTACTCTCTCTTTAGACACAGTAGTAGAATTTTTGTCCAAAAATAATGTAAGCGAAGAAATTATGTCATTTATTCGGTCATTTTGTAATGATCCTTTCAAAGGTATTCAGACCAAATATAAATTTTTCAAAACGCTTAAGAATCTTGATTTGTACCGATCACCTAAAACTTATTTGTTGCGTTCATCTGTAGCAGAAAAACTTCATCGCGGTAATCCTACTCTCGAAGCTAAATCTATGAGTTTTTATTTAATGCCAGTAAGCTTTCAAATAAAAAAATTTTTCGAACTACCTAACGTTCTCAGTAGTACTTTAGATAATATTGAAAAATCCTTGAATCAGACTCATTTAAAAAATTTTGTTAATTGTGATATTTACACTTATAAACGGCAATTATTTAAAAGTCGGTATGTGATACCTTATGTTTTATATTTTGATGATTACGAAATTAACAACCCTCTGGGATCGCATAATGAAGCAGTTTGCGCAGTTTATTACATGTTTCCAAATATTTCGGTGCACTTGCTATCCAAGCTTGATTTTATTTTCCGTTTTGGATTTGTAAAAGCACAATATTTGAAAATGCTAGGCAATGAAATTACATTTTATCACCTTTTAAATGAAATTAAGAATTTGGAAGAAAATGGATTAGAGATTAAAGTTGATGGTACAAATTTTCAAGTTCACTTTATTCTGGGTTTGGTTGTTGAAGATAATCTTGGTGTCAATAGTGTTTTAGGGTTTTCTAGATCATTTAATTGTAATTCGTTCTGTAGATCATGTAAATTGGATAAATTAAGTACAAAAAGTGCAAATAAAGAGTTAGTTAATGATCTCAGAAATAAAGTTAACTATGAAGAAGATTTAAAAAGCACTGATCCTTTAAAATCTGGCATACGGGAGACTTGTATCTTCAATAGCATAAATTCGTTTCATGTTACAGATAATTTTGCTTTCGATGTAATGCATGATTTGTTCGAAGGGGTATGTGTGTATGATATATGCAACGCCTTACTATTATTGGTCAATGATAACATTATAACGCTCGAACAATTGAATAATCGAAAAACTTTATTTCCTTATGGAGATATTGAAGCCGGTAATATATCCCCCAATATTGAGGAAAACAGGCTTAAATCTATGAGCCTCAAAATGACAGCACGCAAGTGCTGGACATTTTTACACTTTCTACCTTTGATGATAGGAGATATGATTCCAGAGGGAAATAAAGCTTGGGAGCTATTATGTTTACTTACTATTTTCAGTCGCGATGATGATGTGAATCATCTACGAGAACTTATAGAAAATCATCACACCTTGTATATAGCTTTGTTTGACCGAACATTGAAACCGAAACATCACTTCTTAACGCATTATCCTACAGCAATTACAAAATGCGGGCCTCTAAAACAAATTTGGTGCTTCAGGTTTGAATCGAAGCATAAACCTTCAAAAATTTATGCTAGAAGTATAACTTCTAGATTAAATCCTCCATTATCTATAAGTACCAAAGCTGGTCTCAAGTTCTCAGAGTTTCTAATCAAATACGAAAAAGGAATAGATTTAGGGCGTATAGCATGTGAAAAATTTGAGCATACTTACCGAAATAAATGTACACATATTCAGTTTTTAATTGAAGCAGACATAAAAGATGGAAATTATAAAAAAACTGATGAAATAAGGTATAAAGGAAAAATGTACAAAATAAATCAATATCTCTGTTCATATTCTGACAATAAGTCTGTAAAACTGTTTAAAATACTCTATTTCTTGACGGATGATATAAACCTTTACGTGTGTTGCTACCCAATTACAATTAAAAAATTTGATAGACATTTTCAATCATTTGAATTAGACAAAAAGTTGGACAAAAATGTGTACATTAAAAATTTATCCTTTTTCACAAGTCCTCCTTTGAACATACACACAATTAATAATGGGAAATCTTTTTTCCGTAACAAATTTCTTTAGTGTTGCCTACTTAGTTTTGAATTGATTTTCAAAGTAACTGTAAGTAAAAGATATTCAAGAAGGTTTCAAATCAGTTGTAAAGAAATAATATACAAAGCAAATCGACGCTGATTTTTGCAGTATTTGTTTGCACAGTTTTTCTAAATACTATATTTGTTCACGAATAAATCGATCTGAAAGAAAATTTTGGTGCAAAGCTGGAAGCTGGAAGGTACGCAATTTATGTTATAAACTCAAGAAATTTCTTTTGTTGTGTATCATTAACAACGAAAAAATTGAAAAATGTTTTGTATTTGGAAATTTTTTTGATAATAAATTTACTCGAGTGTAATTCGTTTGTATATTATTTGATTGAAGATCTTTTAGGTATCAGGTTTGTAAATTTAAATCGCCAACACACAGATGAATGATTGATTCAGAATAACCATTAAGCTTCTCGAATTCGTCTTTCTAGCGAAGAAGTAAAAACATTAGAGTTTGTTGTATAGAACACAGTGAACATTAAATAGAATAGAATTTATCAGTATTTTGGATGCATTTTGGCTAAAAACAATCAAACCATTATTTTAGCCACTAAAGAGATTCAGTTCAATATGAATGTTTAAACTGAATCGAGTTCTATTCAAAATATTGAAACAGAATTCCACTTCATGAAAGGTATATCTGTTTAAATTTTTCAAATAGATTATGAACTCAAACTAAGTGTTTCCTGCTTGAAATATTTAACTAGTGAATCTTTAATTTAAACAGATAATCAATTTGTATTAAACAAGAAATTGTTAATTTTGTTAACTTATTTATTGAACATGATAGTATTTAAAAGAACGATATTTCCCTTTGGCGCTAAAACATATGTGAACCTATTTGATTTGACCACAAATCACTTACATTTTTATCTCAGTGCACCCAAGTGATATAAATATATATAATATGGTATATACCATATTTAATTATACTGGCCTACCATAAAGCCACATAATTGTATTTGCATTGAAACAGCAAACCATTTCGATAATTCAATTATTTGTTATCACTTTGTTAATTTTTTTCAAATCAGATTATTAAACTATTTAATGCTGCTTGCACTCTCGTTATTTGTTTACGTACGATGATTACAAACGTTACCCATATCAACCGCAGGTAATTAACGGATTATAAACAAGTGAATCATTTAAATTGAATATAGTGAGAAATAAACATTTTCATTTGGTTTATTGAGTCCATCTCACCGTTCCCAGTCCTCTATACTCCATCAAATAATGCGAAATGGACTCCATTATCGTTGAAATCCAAAATCAATTTTATTACCCACCAATAAAGTGCATTGCCACTAAAGCCATTTTCCCATCACAATAATTCGAATATGGTCAAAGTTAAAAGCTTGCAAATAACATGTTTACGTAGGCCTTTAAAAATTCATCCTAATCAAGTCCCTGCAGTATTTTAACAAGAGAAATAAAACCCTCAAACTCGTTAACTCGCCCTTTTTGCGAGTTGAATTTATTCACCTGTGAACTTGTTTACTACACGATTTTTGCCAATTACG
This sequence comes from Odontomyia ornata, assembly GCA_963969285.1. NCBI lineage: Eukaryota > Metazoa > Arthropoda > Insecta > Diptera > Stratiomyidae > Odontomyia > Odontomyia ornata. Next base: position 39,962,357 of record OZ017739.1, read on the forward strand.
GTTTATCCACGTTAAAAACAATCGTGCATGTATGATCCCAACGGGATGATGACACGGCGTTGGTGTTATGTAAGCTAATATGTGAACTGGTATTCTGTACACATGTAAGGACTTCTACACAAATTTTATTTGATAGCAGCCACTGAGGAAGGTCTTGTGCGTTTTAGTTATATTTATTAAATTAAATACGACTACGTCGAGTGAGTCTTTATGCCAATTTAGACGCTAGAAGTGGAAAGTGAACAAGTCGTGAATGTGAAGAGTTTTTGTGAAAACGTGGATCTACTGACGACAGTCCCATGAGGTGTGAAAAATAATATAAATGCCATGTTTTACTGGGGGAAACGTGTGTACTCGTAGAATGTTTTGTTGCAAAGCCGAAAGGATTTTAATTTAGAGCGTGAAACTAAAACAAGATTCGCTGGAGCTTAGATATGGTGGATATTAGTTCGCTATATTACCATATTTTTACTTCAACAATTGTCTTTTGAGAAGAATATACTTTGAGTTGGAATTATACTCCAGCTTAAATGCATGCTGAATGATTAAATTAAAAAGTCTTTCAACAAGAGTGTCTTGAAAATAGTTCTGTATCCAAAATTCAAATAACAAGTTGAGTAGGGGCAAATATGCTCCTGTCAGCAGAGTTTGAGATCGAATCGAGATCCATTATCACATTGTATCGTGCACTTTTGTTAAACTATGTAATAATCGCGCAGTCGCCTAAGCAAACTGACCGAAAACCAACATATTGTGGATCCAAATTTCAATTGTAAATTTAAAATAATACTCATCATTTTAATTTGCAATTACAATCTGGATATGACAACCCTCTTTCCAACGGAGCTCTTCCACGATCGATGGAAGGCTCGCCGACTGGTTTTTGTTGCAGTCCCGTAAGGTGACAACGAGCAACAAACCGAAAATCGAAAGAAGAACGCAAATCGTGAAAGTCGTGGGCGGATCGATGCGCGTGTGATTCTGTGTATGTCCTACTGAATCCCTCAAAATAATTAGAGTAAAGCGCGGCAATAAAACCTACAAATGCGAAGTAATGTAGTAAATTGCAGTAGAACTGCTAAGTATTGCAAAAAGTGCGATAAACTGCGTGAACATGGGGAATTTGTTGATTGCAAGGAAATGTGTCCGCACATTTAGTTCCACTTCTTTAATTAACCCCTGTCGCTCAACCAGTGCTGAAAAGTGATTGAAAAAGTGAAAAGAAAACGCGCAACACAACCAAGTCATTGCGATGATTTCAACCCGAAAGAAAAGAAAAGCTGTGCGGAGTAACGGTGGTAAAAACCATGTGAAAGTAAAAGTTTGCGGTCGTTTTGCAACGATTCGTTTGCCGCCCCGCTTGTGCACGCGTGCTATTTATGCAAAAAATGTGAAAACATTTATCTTCAATGACTACAATATCAGCGAATTTGTTATGACACATGCAATCGATCAAATGATAACTGGAACGAAGACTTTAACTGGCAATTTGCACATTTAAGGATCATGTGAAGTGGAAAATATCAACGGTGTGAATTCGAAAGAGTTTAAAGGTGTTAACATAGAAAGCGTTTCATCAATTAATGTCAGGCTGGGAGAAGGCAATATTGAAAATATCCTGACAACATCCGCTCTACAAAGTGTATCACAAATAATTATAGGAAGTCTGCATGTTGGATATGCTCAAGTTAATCAAATGTCTGGCACAAACAAAATATTTGGTCGAAACATGGACTTTAACATAAATAATATGCACTGCTTACCAATTCCTCAGCTAATGTAACAGGCTTCAAAAATTTCACTGGTGATTTTTCTATCGATGAGCTCATCTGAATGGAAAATTCAACCACTACCCTATAGATGAATTAATGCATTCCTTTGGAAATTTAACCCAGGGAATTGTGATTGAACATGATGTTCTTTTCGACAATGATATTGAAATCGACAGCTTAACATTTGAAGGCGAAATAAATGGAATTCTCGCAAGTCCATCGGTACTCCCAGCACCTGCATTATTTATTTTGTCGCCTGGCAATCAGTTCCTCACAAATACAAGGTAATTGCTAACACGGAAAGAAAAGATTTTCTAAATGGGTAGAAACTAATTTCTTATATCGAGACAATCACATTTTAAGAACGAACATCCTATTTTATTCTCTTCTCACTTAAATCAACTCATAGTGGAACATATTAAGCAATCGACACTTAAAACAAATAAATTCTCATTTTCTTATATTAAAAATGCACGACTCATTTCTAGAACGAGGAAATTCGCACCGAAAATAAAGTCTCCGAAAGGTGAAATTCTGATTTTTTACCGATTTTCTAGTAGCTAGAAAATGTTTGCAAGCAACAAGAAAATAAGTTCTGTGGTTTTCTAATGGCAAGAAAATATTTCTAGAAATTAGAAATATCTTCTAGAAAGGAAATTATTTTTTTAGAAACTTTTCTAGAAATGAGAAATATTTTCTAGAAATGAGAAATATATTTTCGTTTTAGGCATTAATCCGTAGAAGCAGAATATATCATTTGAACAAATCCTTCCAGTCGACTTTTCTGAGTGGTTGATGGTAAATTTTACAGTGCGAAGTGCTTAATAGTGAAGTATATGCAGTGTATAAAAAAGTGGAAGAAAGGTTTATTTAGAGAGGTAAGTGAAGTATATCTTACAGGTTACTTTTTTCCATCTTTAAACTTAACTATCATGTAAAATTCTGAGGCGGTCAGCAAAATCAAATGTTTTCAACTTGTTTTACCCTCAGCAAAAGAAGAATTTTCCGCTAATCCCATTTCATTTAAAACGAAGTATGTAGATGCAGGTGGGTGCTTCTTTCGAAACGAGTTTAAACTCTTTCGGAAAATCTTATTTTATATGTTGTCTTTCTTTATATGATTTTGCTAACCGCCAACGAATTAAAGTAAGTAATACTAAAATGTGAAACTAGAAATCTCTTTCAAATTCCTGCAAGAAATTTATAAACATTTGTTTAGTAATATTAAGCTAAATTAATATGGAAGAATCGTTTAACATATTATCGTCGCTGGATCATGTGTACTCCACTATGGAGCCTGCACAGATTCGGAGTAACGGTATCAACCAGGAACTTGATAAAGAGTTGCTTTACAACGTCCTTGTCGATTGGGAAATGGAATCGGAGATCGACTTATTCATAAGTAAGGATTCTTTGGATCCATGTTTCCTAAGGTTTTGGAATTGGTTTCGATACGTTAAAAAATCTGATACCCCAGGACTTTGAAAAAATTTATCCTCACAATATTGGCTTATTGCCAGTTGTTAACGCCATTTTTCACTACTCACCCACATCTTGGTGCAGTCGCCGTGCGCAGTCAGTTTTGTTTATAATTTTCTCATCGCCCGTCGACGTCAGTGGCGTTCAGTCGCAGAGACCTGTCAACCAACCTTATTAGCTGGTTGCAACATTTAAATATACGGGTGACAGATCTCTGCGACATATCAACCCACGGGGTCGAAGTATTCGTAGTTGGATGCTGTCTTTGAGCTCGTCTCAAGATGCAGCATAGAGCAGTGACTTGCTATAGCCCATAAAAAAGAAATCCGATTGCGTTAGATTGCATAAACGCATTCGAGATCACGTTCGCAAAATTTGCCTTTCAATAAATCGATTGTGAGGCATGTTGTGTGGCTAGTGGCACCGTCTTGTTAAAACCACATATCACTAATATCAAGTTTATCCAATTCTGGCCACAAATAATCTTCCAACATAACAAGATAGGACTCTCCATTGACGGTGACATGAAGGTCGTTTTCATTCATGAAAAAATACGGCCTAATCACAACTCCGGCATAAAAACCGCAACAAACGGTAATTTTTTGCTGGTGCAACAGTATTTCAAGAAGCACATGTGGGTTTATTGGTGACCAATAACGCATATTTTGCTTATTAACAAAGCCAGTGATCCAGAAATGAGCTACATCGCTGAAGATGGCTTTTCGATGAAATTCTTAATATTCTTCAAGCTTTGCCAGAGCCCAGCTGGAGGAATTCCGGGGTTCTGAATGATCAAGTGACTTTTGTTTCTGCGTCAATTTGATTTTGCCACCATGTAGGCCAAAATTTTTTCGCAAATTACGCCATAGTATCGTTTGAATGATGCTCAGCTCTTGAGAACGACGTAAAATCGACTGATTTGGCTCATTCTGAATTGATGCACTTACAGCTGTGATATTTCCTTCGTTTCGAACGGAACGACATCTTTTAGGCATTGAAACGTCCAATAGTGAAAATTTGAACTCAAATTTACTCAATATAGCACGCACAGCCTGTTGGGTGGGACGATTATTACGCCCCAAAACTGGAGTAAGTGAAGTTACGACTACCGACTCTGAATTTCGGTAGTGATTTTTAACCATTTTCAAACTTTTCTGGTTTGTGATCTTTGTCATGATGAAAATGTTGATTTTGTTAAACGTTTTGGTTTTGGTTTATTAAAAAAAGTTTAAGGATGCGTTTATATAACGATATAAAATTGTTATGCCCTTAATGGAAAGCCCTATAGTAGGTCTATGTAAAAAAATTTTTAACAAGGAACCACTTATGAAAGAAACAAATCCAAACAAAGTGAAAATTATAAAAAAACTATTTCCGGGTAGCCAGTTATTGTTGTGAGTATGATTTTGGTATCGCATTCATAGCCCAATCCCTATCGGAGTACGATGAACAACGATATGACAGATGTAGTAATCGAGGAGTAGGGCTCTAAAAGCCAGCGCTGCCACAGGCACACAGCACAAACTCAATTTAACAATGAGTAACCATTCAGTCACCTTCCCTCCGCGCTAGTTGGTGCTCACATACCCGAAACTATATTCAAATAAAAATGGTAGGGAATTATCTTTCCAATAAAACCAATTTCATGACAATCAATACAATTTATCTGTATTTTATGTCATTTGAAAATTGTATACATCCTAAAAAACACCCTATATTTTGGCTTCATCGAAGGCATAAACCATCGGCGGAGTATTCACCACAAACGAAAGCGAGGTGAACTAGATGTCAATTTGACGCAGATGTCGTCGCGCGGTTTTTTTGGGATCTGGCGGGGTGGAAGGAAGAAAGGACGGTTAGGGGGTCTCGTGAAAAATTGCGTGCTAATTTGTCCCGATTCGACGAGTTTCCGCGAGATTAACGCTAATTGCAAGTCGGGGAGTCTGCTTTTGAACGACATTGTGGAATTGTTGACGGCTCGCCGAGTAATTTAACCCGCCATCAGGTGACGCATTCACGCCTTCAGTTTTCGCACCCTGGTCACGCGAAGTGCCCCCAAAATAAAGCACGCATCACGTGGATCGAGCCGATCAATACTGATGTTCACCAATCCAAATTATAATGTCGCAGATGGAACTCCGTTGGAAACGAAAACTACCATTTGGAAGAGATTTAAATTTGACAAATGTGCAGATCGAGTATATGAAGAACGAATTCTCACCGCTGAAACGACACCATCAAGTTTAATGGTTCCATCGCCATCTCCCATGTCATCACCTTCCGGCATAGCTTTAGCCACGATAACATAATGCCGAAACTCTTATAAGACCCCACCAGCTATTGTCTAATAATACTAACTACAGGTAACTAAATACTTAGAACGTACATTGGTCAGCATGTGTAAAAGAATATTAAAACCAATAAATAAACATGAATGGTTATGGATTATAAGTTTTGTACAGAAGATCCCTATTACATTTGTCATTAAAAGCCAATTGATACAAAAAGACAAATTAACTAATAAAAATTGTATAAAGTCCCATGCAAAATTGACATAAGAGGCACGGTCGTTTACTACTGTTAAAAGGTGTACAACACAAAACAATGCAAAGAAGTTAAATCAAAATTAAAGAAAAAAAAAATATTTCATATTATATGTATTGCTTTTCGAACAGTGGAAAGAGAAAAGAGGGAAAACGTTCAAAATTATAGATATTTATTTTTTTTGTACATAACCAGAAAACAAGTAAAAATAATAATTTTGCATTCGTTATTTTCAATTTCATTTGAATAAAAGATTTAGGCTGAAAATCATTCGGTACAAGAATTTTTTAATAGTTTTGGAAATAGATTACAGTAACGACTCTATCAGCATCTCGTATCTCAATCAAATTTTGATTGTTCTTTATTTTACGTCCCCAAACTTAATTTATTTAAAGTGTGTAAAGTATTTGAAACGAACCTCAAATAGAAAATGTGCAGCTATTACAATGGAATTGTACAGACATAAAACTTTTAATTGTATATTTTTTTAATACCGGATTCTTAACAAAAAAAAGGGAAAGAAGAAGTAGATGGAAACAAGATAATATGACGTTAAAATTAAGTTGAAACTTTACTAAAGTTGATTTCGTACAAATATATTTAAAATATTTAGACATGCTCCACCACTGGAATTAAAAACTACACCTACTGCAGGGGAAGAAAAAATAAAATAGCAGTCATATTAACTGTTTTTTTTAAATCTCTCTTTTCTTTTCTTGCTCGTATGCTAATCTCTTTTAGAGTTAATTTTAATAATAATAATAAAATCACCCAAAATGTAGATAAAAGTAGGAATTAAGTGAAAATAATAAGCATTAAGAAAAAAAAAATATAAATCAAGTGCTACCAATTTTAGCAATTTATACCTATTCCAATAACACCCAAACAAAGTACTGTAAATAAGGAATTCAAAATAGGTATAAACCAAAATATAACAATGAATTTTCAAAGAAAATACAAACAAAAAGAAAAAAATTAAAAAGATTAATTTCATAACTTTGCCCTTCTTGTATTTGTAGTAATCGAAGTACAAGACGACTTATATATTATGTATAGTTTTTTTTAATTTTTGAATAACTTCCAAACCATCTAAATGTAGAAGAGATTATTAGATGTAATGAACAATACAATAACATTTTAACTCAAATAACTAATAAAAATAACAATGTACATTTTCCGCGAAACGTTGAATATCTTTTGAAATAAAATTGCTTTGAATATTTGCCAATCGCCTGTGGATTGTGAGCACCAAATCATATTCAAAATTCATAGAAAGGAAAAATAAAATGAATTAATACCCCGTAACTTTCGGTCTTTCGTTTCCTTTAGTTCTAACCGGGTATAGGACCCGGTACGGTGGCAGGCTTCCACCTCAAAACATGAGCCAGCCACCGGGTACAAATTAATCCTTTTTGTTTCAGGTGACCTTTTTGGGTTGAGTGGCCCAAGCAGAGTGCCTTTTTATGGCATAGATTTATGCAATCCAATTGTATAATTCTATGACATAAATTGATCACCGGGGTACTCCCCTTCTGATGGGAAGGTTCATACAATTCAAGTTGTATGAGTTTTCCACTCAGAAGAGGAATACCTGGCCACTTCAACAAGCTATCTATGGATTTATTCCGGTTGGGTGGGTATGAAGGGGCTCCACCACCACCCGGTTGCCCCTCTTTCATTTGTGGGCCATGAACTTCGTTGGGTAACGACGAGGTCACCCCAAGTTCGCCTTTCTCTTCAGGTTTCACTTGTTCTCGTAACAAGTTACATCTCCCTCGGTGAGGTTATCTACAATTCTTGCGACTTCGGTCGCCTTTTGAGCTATCGACCAATTCGTGAATGCGAAATTATTTTTTTGTAGTGGGTCCTCGTGCTGGGGAAACGAACCCGCCCCACGACACCGCAATGCTAGCCTGCCAGCGCATTCACGCGTCTCCAGACGAGGGCATTCTCGGCAGATACCTCCATCTTCTTCTGCCGGGGCAGCAGACCATCGCTGCAGCCCTTCACGGACACATTGAAACTCTTTGTTCACTACACAGAAGCTTGAATGAATAAGTATTACTTGTTCGTAGTATAGAAGTTCAGTATCCGATCTGATCCCATTGTCCATTGACAAGATATTGGTGGCCTTTGTACTCAAAAAAGATATACCTCCTTCATATTTTTCAGATTTTTACTGAAATACCCATACTAGAAAGGGGCAGTGCTACGGCTTCTGATTTTCTAGTTAATGGCAAGGAATAAAACTCACTCGAAGTAATTTTCCTTCATTCGAATACTTCATAGACATTGTTTTATTAAAACCGATAAGCTCTTCAATACCTACTATCGAAACATCAAAAACAATGATTCAACCCTTCAATTATGGAGTGACAAATTAATCTATCACAAGTCAAACAATGTCATCAAAGTCGTGCCTGCCCGGCATACCATCATATTTCCACTTCACTTCATTTACATAATGTAAAATTTATTCCAACACAACGAATCTAAATTACCGATACAACAGAAATATCTAGCTCAAGCTTATTGCTAGTAATCCTGATAAGCTTTATTACCTCGTCTTTCATTCAAGAAAATCGAAAATTCACTTAGGTAGGGTAGTTCAATTGCAAGAATCCTTGCAATCAATGCAAAACAGATACCTACACCCTTTCCATTGAGTTTAGCAAGTAAATATACAACTTCCGGAAGATATTGCTGATAATTAATTTTTCGGTGAAACGATTGAAATACTGCTCATTGGCATGAAATTCTATTCTATTGAAACAAGGAGTAACCAGAAACCAAACTCCCATTCACCAACCAAAACGTGCTGATCTTTCGACGTAGACTTGAGTGAGTGATACGGTGGAACAGCTTATTTTCTGAGCGTGGTAACAGCAATTCCACGTCAAGGTGTAATCCTCAAATAAACCAGACAAACGAGGATTTCTGTAGAACAAACAGAACAGTTGTTATATCATTCTCGACGAAATTATCTGGAAAATCTCGAACGTTGAATATGTAACTGATTGCTCGCAGACGATGTAATCAGCGTGTAGCCGCGCCGAATTGTGAGTCCTTTTCCACGCAAAGATACATGGATTCTGAAAATACAATTCCAACGATAGCTATTTGTTCAGTCTGCGGTTAACGACTTTGAGACTATACAAATGCAAGGGGGAATTCAGTATGGAAATTGGAACAAAAAATCGAAGAGGAAAGCTAAATTAGAAATAAAAGATAAATTGGCAAGGATAATAAAGTCTTGAATTGGCATACATACTCTGGTAATAATAAATACGATTTTCATCTTAAAAGAGTACTTTTAGTTTTTCGATGCCTAATAAAATTGAAAGCATTAAATCTGATAAATTTTATATTACTAAATGTGATTTGCGGAAATTTTTGAATAGCGGAGTCTGAAATGAAAATACTTTAGCCAAATGAAATAAAATTCTTTTTCTTCGTTACTCATTTTTTATTTTTATAGGCAGACATCGGCATTTCAAGAGCAAGTTCCTCTCTTCATCAGTGCGACTAGCTCATATTTTACATTTGCCTTCTACTCATAGTAACAACAATATATTAAAGACTTTTTTTATTACACGTTTACAAAACTATTTTCTATTTAGTTACAGAAATTATCTTGTCTAGTTAATTACAGGTCATAAGATCCGTAAGATTATCTGCCTCTCATTAAGTGTCCGTCGTTTGATCCTTACAACCTGGAGATCCTTTCGTCGGGTAATTTGAACGATGAGCTGTACGCATTTACCATGTTCATATTCATTTGTTTTTCAACTGATATTTTTGATATTCAGAAACTTTCTGCTGCATCTAGCAGCTTCCAATCTCTTACTTTCTGTAATGCAGGTAGGTTTTCCCATGATATATATTGTCCTTCGATCATGTGCTTTGCTACGGTTCACGATTCATCAACGGTGACAACTTTACGCAATAACTCCTTTGGATTCCGCTTAAATTGCTCCAAATACTGCTTCAAAGTTAACAGCTGCATCCACTTCTTGTCCACTGTCAGCAATCGCGGCATCTATCGGGCCGACAATTTATCATGTAAAATATTAATTGCCATTCCGGTTGATACACCTATGGCCTTTGCTACTTTTCGCACTTTTGTTCGTCGTTCAGCGAGAATCATGTCGTAGACTTTTTGAGTGATTTCCTTGGTAACCACGTCTGCCAGGTGTCCTGGTCGCTCCTCATCCAAAAGGGGTGTTTGCCTGTAATGATTTTCAACCTTTTTAGGTTCGAACGCGGAACCGACCTCTCATCGGTTCTAGACGTTAAGTCTGAATAGTGCCAACGGATGGTACCAACAGGTCAACCATTCCGTGCACCGTAACCCATTCACGCGGTGGCTGCTTGTCGGCCAGCTAGTTCGGAGAGGATTTCGGTCGCGGGTCTCCGAATGGGTTACGCTCAATTACAATATTTCAGCCACCTGAACATGCCCAATGATGTGACCTAAATACTTCACCTCCGTCATCACGAACTGACTCTTCCGTATGTTGATGGTTAATCTTGCCCTCCGGATGTGTAGAGCCACCTCCTGAAGCAGGTCGATGTGTTCGTCAAAGGTCTCGGTTATAAGCAACAGATCGTCCAAGTAAACGAAAACTTGGTGCCGCAAATGAGGTGGTATCACCTTATCCATAAGGCGCGTCATTGTTTGGGGGGCATTACACAATCCGAATGGCATGGTCACGAATTGATATAAGGGCCGACCTGGGACTGTGAAGGCTGTTTTCTCCTTTGAACCGGGGTCTAAAGGAATTTGCCAGAAGGCGTCCTTGAGGTCTAAGCTCGTGATGAAGTGGGGTTTAGGCAACCGACTCAAAATGCCTTCAATCAACGGTAGAGGGTATGCGTCCTTGACCGTGACGGCGTTCAAGCGTCTGGCATCTAAGCATAACCGGACCTTGTTCGGCTTGACAACTAAGGTGACTGGGGAAGCCCACGCGCTCTGTGATTCTTCGATTACGCTTAATGCTAGCATTCGATCCACTTCGGCATATAACGATTTTTCCTTCGCCGGAGATATGGCAAAATGTCTCTGCTTTATGGGTTTAGCATCCCCCACATCTATAGTGTGGAACACCAGGGCAGTCCTCCCGAGACCTTCCTTCTCATGCGATGGAAAAGCCGATATAGCCGAGTCAAGTCGCAGTTGCTGATTTACATCCAGTGTATGTCGTAATAAGTTAGTGGGTTGAGATTGGTCAGGAGCTGGGGTGACGGACTCCAGGGTCGTACCGGAGAATAGTGCCGGGGCCAAGTTAAATTTTCGAACGAAATCCACTCCTAGATAAAGATTCTGGGTTAACTGAGGAATGATGAAAAATTCCAGAGGTTTAGTTACTCCTTTAAAGGTGACATCCGTCATAATTTTTCCCACTACAGAGTGACGAGTTCCGTCCGCCGTGCTTAACCAGGAGGTGAAATGACGGATTTGATCCGCGTGCATTGCCAGTACCTCCCCTGCAAAATCGGCAGATATGCAATTCACGCTGGCTCCCGTATCGACTAAGCCTGACACTCATTTTTGCAGGAGGTGTACTGACGCATATCGCCGAACATCATCCCTCAATAATTCGTCTAAGTGTATGTCCTTCAGCACTTTCCTCGACTGCCTGACTTTCCTCCAGAAGCTCCGCATCCGACGCGTGGCTCGCTTTCTTCGCGGTGGGACAGTTGTAGCCAACTCCTCATGGAAGATGCGCTGTCGAGTAGCCAAATAATTCCGCCGCCTGACATGAAAAGGTTTTACATGCCAAGGAACTTTCGCCTCGCTATCATTTCCCTGCGCGTTGGCCTCGGCGAAGGATGGCGTCGGTTGTGGAACTTCGGGAGAACTGTGTTTAGCGGTGCGGGTCAGCAGAATGGGAGTCATGTCGGAGGCTTGGTCATAGCTAGTGATGGGGTCAGGATTGGTTCGTCCGGGGTTTAGGAGTGCCGACGGGTGATTGCGGCACTCGGTGGCAAGTTTTTTCGCCCTTTGCAATTTGCACAGTCAGGTGCGTATGTGTCGGCCTTCCCGCAGCGGTAGCAGAAAAGCGTTAGCTCCGCTGGACATGCATAGAACCGATGCCCCGGTTGTCGGCAGTTCCAACAGACCGTCGGGCTTGTAATTGCTTCAAGGGAGGGTCGATCAATCAATGCTGGGTCCTCAAGCTCCAGTGGTGCTCCGCTCCTCGGTACTGGTACTGGATCAGCAAGCAGGTGGTCCGCTGCCATCAACTCCACGGTGTGATGATTTCGGGGATTTGGTCCCGTTATGCGAGGTTGTGGACGGAAGGTACCTCGCCGCTCATCCAAGTGTTCTTGCCTGCGGGCATGGAGGCGCAATCCCTGTATGGTGTTGATGGGAAAATGCAGAAGGCTGTTCTGAAGATCCCAGCGCATATTCTCTCTGATAATTTTTACCAGTTCGTCCTCGGGCATGGTTGTTCGCAGGCGAGTGCTCAACCTCACTATGCTTGTGTAGTACTGGTCGAACGGTTCGTGAGCGCCTTGTTTTCGTTTCTTTAGTTGTTCCCTTAGCTCTCTCTCAGTGAAGCCATCCTCAAATCGATTGCGGAAGGCTGCACTGAAAGAGTGCCAAGTGGGACGTGGCGTTGATTCTTTAAAGCTCCAGTACCAGTCGGCAGCGTCACCGCTGAACAAAAGATGTGCATGCTGGAGGAAGGCCGAGGAATCACCTCCCAGGGTGCTGGATACTAACGCCTGAATCCGGAAAAGGAACCGGTCCGCCGATATCATATCGTTGAACCCTGTAAAGTTCAGGTGCCAACTCTCCATGATACGAGGCGTCGGGTCTCGAAAAGGTGTCAATGCGTTCCCGGGGGGAATCACATCCTCGATTGACCTGTTGTACTGAACTGCCTCGGGGGCTAGAGGTACCAACGGAGGTCCGGTGCTGTGTCGTAGTCTATATTCGGGAGCTCTGGGATCCATTCCCGAGTTCCTTGGAGGTGGGGCCCATTGCTCGGATGGTCGCGAGTGGGGCATGGGCACACTGGGATTGGGCTCCCAGCCAAGCGGAGTTCTCACGCGGCTGGGTGGTTGGCTCATAGGGAGATTCTGGAGCTTTCCCTCCAGGTTGCCAATCCTCTCTGACATATCTCTCATCAACGCCACGAGGGTGTCAATGGAGTGGGCGGAAGGCATGGGGGTCACCCCGGACACGACACTTGCGGCCTGAACTTCACCGCCTACGGCTCCTTGAAGGTCTAGGAGTGGTTGGGACGGTTCGGCCTCTGGAACTCCTTTCGCCACTGCTCCACGCGTTGGTAGGGGCGTTCCGAGGGGGACGTCTAGTGCGGTCCGCTCGATGGGTCGCCGGCATAAGGGACACAGCTCGGACGTGAGGAGGAGCTGTTGGACACAGGCACTATGGAATAGATGTCCACAATCCAATCGCACGCTGTGTACCCCCTCCACTACGTCCTCGAAACAGATCCCGCAGTTCGCGGGTTGGACCGTTTTGGACTGGGTCCACCGCTTATCGGGAGTCCGCTTCGTTGCCATTTTTGGTTCGGTCTTGTGTGTGGTAGAAGTAAGTTTTTTCTTACTCAAAAAAAGAAAAGGTTAACCCTAATATATATATGAAAAAAAAACCTAAAAATAATTTCGTGGCCGATAGTGGCGAGCTATATGTTAAGTGGGGAAAAAAATGTATTTAAAGTATACTTTCCTTTTCAGTGGTCGACTCCTTCAACGGGAAAGGAGAGTGCGTGGTAATCTGCCGAAGAAAGGGTGCTTTCGGTCGATTTACTAAATTTAAACCCCTACCCACATACATTACAAAACGTTTCTAATCTACGTTAGATGACTCGACGAGACAAGTGGTATAGCTACCGTAACAGCTTAGTACGCGGTCAAAACTCCCGACGCGTGGAAGCATTCCGGGCTTCGCAACTCCAGCGTACGCCACCGAACGTTGAACCGATACCACTCGTCTATCACGCATACGAAATAATTAGAATCCTTCCGCGACATAAAGGCAAGGTAGCCTTTTATTTTCTTGAGAGTCCATGCTGGCTGTTCCATCAAGAAAATAGAAGGTTCTTACAGGGGTTAACCTGGGACAACACATCGGAAGGATTCTGTCGCGAAAAAAAAATCAAACAAAGGAGAGCGGAAGATACAACTCACGTGAAGCGACTGCTTGTGTGTATCACACAACTCCACTGCTCCTGCTAGTGGGACTCGAGTACCAGAGTACCTTACATCCTCCGTAAAGGAACAACTCGTCAGAAGACGCGAATTTCTTTCTTTCTTTCTTTCATTTGTAATGATTTTCAACCTTTTTAGGTTCGAACGCGGAACCGACCTCTCATCGGTTCTAGACGTTAAGTCTGAGTAGTGCCAACGGATGGTACCAACAGGTCAACCATTCCGTGCACCGTAACCCATTCACGCGGTGGCTGCTTGTCGGCCAGCTAGTTTGGAGAGGATTTCGGTCGCGGGTCTCCGAATGGGTTACGCTCAATTACAATATTTCAGCCACCTGAACATGCCCGTTTTCCAAAACGCGTTATCAAAACAAACCATACGGAGGAGAAACCTACTTTACGTTACTCCGTATTTCTTCTTATAACCAGTCAAGAATTCAAAATCTAATTTTTAATTCACGTTCCCGAAGTTTCGACGCGGTACCGAAAAGTATACTACTCTAAATCAACCCGATGAAGACTACTCTAAATAAAATAACGAAACAGCAAAGGTACCGCGTACCGCGCGCGACGCGAAACCGACCTCAGCGGATTTGGCGAAACCCTACCCTCGCGACGGCATACCTACCCTGCACTCTCTCTTCCCACTGAAAAAGAAGAACCGCTGAAAAGGAAAGTCGTTGTTCCGTTTAGCAATTCATGTTGTTTATTTGTGAATTTTTAATTTACTGTTCAATAGGATAATTTTATGATGTCATTATTTTGTTTGTTTCACTCTTTTTCTCATTTCTTCTGTTTTATCTACAACATATTCATTTCGTACATAAAAATTTTTTTTTATAAATATTGTATGCTTACTTTTTTGCTATTTTATATATTTATTTCAAGTTAATTTACTAGAAATAAATGTAAAATTAAACTTCATCTTCAGTTACACATTTTATCGTATGTATATATTTAGGTTTTATTTATATATTACCTCTCCCGCCATTTACTAACTCGTCAGTTGTCATTTTATTTTCATGTTTTATCCTCACTTAATCATTTAATTTAATTTTAATAATTCGCGTTGTCTAGAAAACAAAATAACAAGCAATAACCTAGGTTTTTCATTTCTTTCTTTCTTCACAAATATTAAATTAATTATTAAATAGCATTGTTTGATTCTTACACAAATTTTTGTTTTCATTTACGAAATTGGAAGAAGAGTTAGTTCTTTTGATACAGTTTTTTCGCTTTTACACATTTTGTTTTTGATGTTTTTCTTTTCCAAATTTTTTTTTTATTTACACCTCTAAATCAATAAATTAAATTTAAAATCGAGGTATTCTGTGTCAATTGTGGTTTTTCTGTGTTCTCGTTTCCGTCATTTCTTTTCGTCACGTCGTTTAAATATATAATTATAATTAAACATATAGTTAAAACAAATTAATGTCCGTCACTCATTTTTCTACCATTTCTTTCTTCCTTTTTTCGTTAATTTTAAAATTAATTCTCTTCGTTTTCTCTATTTTCAACAAGGGCATATTTTCTAGGTTGGCATTTTTGATGCTTTATTTATTTTTAATTAAAAGTTTTTTTTTCTTTTTTTAGCAATTTACATATATAGCAAATTCCGGTAGTTGATTTTTGTTTTCTTGATTTGATCGATTTTAAAAATGCTTATTCAATTTATTTTTATTTAACTATTGTTTGTTTAAGTTTTTCTCTTTATCTGTAGTTTGTTTGATATTAGAACAAGTACGATAATGTGTGCTACAACGAATTTCAATATTAGACTGTATGCCATGTGGGTAAAGAAAAGTTAAATTATCTTTAAATAAGTTTTAAGCAACATTAAAAGCATTACGTTTGTGACCGCCCGTGCTTCAAACATATTTTGACCAGAAACGTCAAAACTACTGTCACCAAATTCTGCGGAAATTTTGGTATATTTTGCCACCACCTGGACTTTGGCTGCCATGAAGCACCATGAACAACGAACCCACTCTTACCTGTTCTGTTCGAAGCTTGTTCTAGAACAGTGCTATAATCGTTTGCCTTAGATGGAAAAGCATCAATGCCTTGAAGAAACTCTCCTTCCAAACCCAAAATATAATCCTTCGCTTCTAGCTTAATATACATACATGTATACATCCTTCAATCAGGCACATATGAGAACAAGCCTATGTGGAGCAGCAGCAAAAAAGATCCTCGGAGCGATCAAACGCAACGCCACCTGTCAAAAATTCCAACTGTTAAAAACAAACGGTACCGTCATTTTTTGTTCGCACCTACGTTTCGCCACGAAGCGCACTCAGCGCTTTCCATTTGAAACTTAACATTACTGATCATTTCAGGAATAGTATTAGTCGAATCACAAGCAATTTTGCGCAGTTTTTTCGCATTCAAAGGATACTATAGAACCACTGACTAAAATTAATTCCAGCGAACTAACGAAATGTCGCGGAAAAAAGTTTTTCACTTTGCACTTTTTCAACTTCTTATGCACACGACCAGATGATGGCAAACACAAATCAGAACGATAAAGAATTTCTCATTCCTCGTGGCGACGAACTGTCAAACCGACAACCGCCGACAAAACAGATGTGCGGAGTGGAACGCCACATGGCGGCAATGTGCATTTCCATTTGTCGCCAGTGGCATAGTGTTTCGATGGCCACGGTGGAGGGGGGCATTCCCAGATGAATATGCCTCGAAATGTGTCGGGGTTTTGATTAATATTATGTTTCAAATATTTAACTCCACAGATCTAAATATTTGGAGAGAAAGAAAAAAAAATATTTTCTGCGCAACGATATCCGCACGAAAGATGAAATCCGCTTGCATTTCGAGGTCATACCCATCTGGCCGGGTGCAAGGGTTCGGGATCGGAATCACTTCGATTCCCGGGCGTAGGCGTCACATTACATGCCCACGTTTAAATCCGCTGAACCAACATCTAACTGAAGTCATAGATAGCAAAATATCCCCATAAACAGCATTCAACTTTGCTTTTTTCCTCGCATTTTTTCCATCTAAAAACAAAAAGTGGATTACCGAACGATACTGCTCTTTTTCCATCTTAGCAAAAATCACGAAGCACATCTTATTCGAATGGCTGCCAAATCCTAACTAACCTTTCAATCAGTCTGAAATTTACCGTCGTTTGATAGATGGCAGCACACAATGATAATATATGGGTGTTCTGATACCACTCAATAATAAAAAGAATCCGAAAGTCAATAAATATTTAAACTTAATTTTATAATTATAATAAGTGGCGCACACAATATGGGGGCCGTTTTCGCTTTTTCCTTAAAACGATTACAGTGCTTCGTTGCAGTAGCGGTGAAATTCTGTATGACACCTCAGCTGTTATTGTCTTGTCGCTGCAAATAACAACTTCCCTCAGGAACACCCTCTGTCGTCAAACACGGGTACTTATTGAACCGTCCTCTAAAAGAGTGGAAAAGGTTATAATATGAATGTTACATTGATCTAAAGCAGCCTCATAATTTAGACCTCTAAAGAAATCTAGCCAGTTGACGAAAAGTAGTTCTGTATTAATAGCTTCATGGTGAGCTTAAGAAAAGTTAAATTTTGAAGCTTTTCTTAACCCTCCGAGTACACATGGTGTCAATTTGACCCCAGACGCTACTTTGACCGATTGCAGCACCTAGGCCTGTGGGAGAGTGGGGATATTATGGGCTTCTAAGTATATTTTAGTGTCTTGACTATAAGTTTACATAGTTTGTTTACCTTTCGAAGACGTTAGTTATTGTTGAGAAACCTTTGAATTCAGCCTGGGGTCAATTCGACCCCATTGTGCACTCAACGTCAATTTTGAGGTAAAAATTAATTTGTTTTTTACTTTATAAATGGATAGATTAATTCAAAAAGACAAAAAAAAGTTTGAAAGTATTTTGATTTTTTTTAAAGCAATATGGAATAAAGTCTGATGATTTTGGCGGCAGTGGTTCCTCCGAAGACGACCACGTCTCTGAGCAATCGGTATCTGATTATGAACTTTCTGAATGTTCAGAAAATGATTATGTAAAGAATGCAATCTTCAGTGAACGCCTTTTACAACAGCGTAAAAATTCAGCCGCACGAGGGAGACCAACATCAACATTGATCAGTAAAAATAAGACAAAGTGGAAAATGGGAGCTCGTGAAATATTATCAGGTTGGAATATATAAATATGCAAAATAAATACTTTCTTTTTGAGGGACACTATAGAGCTCATTTTTCCTTTATTTTGTTATGTCTTGAGAGTTTCCCCGTAAATTTTCAGCCAAAAATATTTCAAATTGAAAAAGTTAAGATTTTTTATGTAAAAATGCTAATTTTCGTTTTTTCAGGTTGTTCGCGAATTTTTTTAGGTAGGCTAAGGACATTTAAGGCCTCTCTAATGTATGATAATTACTAAAAGAGCTCTCAAACTATTTCTGAAAATTTTTTCAAACTAATAT
The DNA here is from genome assembly GCA_963969285.1 of Odontomyia ornata. Taxonomy (NCBI): domain Eukaryota; kingdom Metazoa; phylum Arthropoda; class Insecta; order Diptera; family Stratiomyidae; genus Odontomyia; species Odontomyia ornata. The sequence goes on from OZ017739.1 coordinate 39,980,790, forward strand.
TTTTAGTGGGGGCGATACTGTATACGTTCAACGAAGGTTGGAGTCAAATTGACCCCATATGTATTCGATGATCGAAAAAATAGGTGCGTACTGGGAGGGTTAACTTCACTATACAGTTCGGTAAACTGAAGAATGCTCTCGAGTTCCACTTTCGGAATAGTATTTTCTTTCGATTCTTTGTTGGTTCGTCGCTGTCGCTGCCTTTTCCTGCGATACTATATATAACTACTGCATATCCGTCTCCGGATGCATCACTAAATCCAATTAATTGTGTTGCATTCGTTGGATCAGTAGTTCCCATCCATCTGAGAATTCGCACATCATTTAATTTTTCTAGTGTAGCGAACATTTCCTGAGCTTATATTGGCAAGCTGCGTCTATTTCTTGAATCCAATCATAACTTTTTTGCCAGAGTTGTTGGATTTCAATGAGAAGTTTCATTATGCCAGGTAAAAGCCATCCTATCGGGTCATATAATGATGCAGCTATGCTAAGGATCTCTCGTTTAGTATATTTGAGTGATATGGGTGAATGTATTAAATAGAAAAAAAAGTCAGCATCCCAATTGAAGTGCAACTCTAATATTTTAGTACTATTGTTGTTCCCCTGGGTATCAATATATGATCCAACTTGCTTCTCTTTCCGAACCATTTCTAGCAAGGTTGGATGATTTGCTACCCATTACGTCAGCGACATCTTTATCTTTGAATTTATTGATTACGAAATTTTCTGAGTATTCTACTTTAGGTTTAATTTCTTCACGTGTTGTATAGCCTAAGAGTCCCTTTAACTTTCTACTAAGCGCTTCCTTTTTCTTATTTGTAATACAGTGTTCAGCTCTCCTAACTTTACTCAACAAGACTGTAATATCCCAATTGTAAAACGTTGCTGATTTTCCTAGTTCTATGTTCGCTAAGTAGGCCTTTTTCGTGATAAAGTCCATCTTTGAATGTAAATATTATATGCCCTGCCTTATTGCTGGTCTTTCTACTAGTTTTTTATGTTTTGCCACTACTAGTGGCCCCTCTAATCTAGTAACTACATGTGGTTTTAGAACTACTTTGTGCCTAGTGCATAATTTCAAGAACTTAATGTCCTGCCTCAGTGATTCCATTTTTTCTGGTGATTTCAACAATTTCATGAATTCGGGATGCAACTTGTTTGCCATGATACTAAGGAACTTTGTGTTTCAACCCTTATATATTCTGAAGATTTGATCTCAATATTTAGACAAAGAAAACCTTTTTTCCTTGTAATAGTGATTTATTCAATATCTTGACTTCCGCCCGCCTCGGCATGTGTTTTAGCAAGCCGACTGGTACACTGAAAACAGAGAGAGTAAGTGTTTGAATGCCCATCGTCTGTGGCTACTCAGAAAGAATTGGTAACCCAGGTACCACCAGCTTGCAAGTAATCTTGAAGTAATGGCAAGTATACGAGCTTGTCAACAGGGCTTGTGAACGGCGATGGGGCGGAGCGTAGTGACACGACGTTAACGAGTTCAGCATTTCCGGGATGTACTTGCGTAAAACGGCCCAATACCCATTTTGTTAGCGAAAGCTTCTCGTTGACCAGTAACACAAGAGAAAACAGGTTGATTGTCAAATAGTTCATGCAACTCATCGTAGTAACGTATTCTTCACTCTGTTCCTTTTTTCATGGGGTCATAAATTTTTATAGCACTTTGCGTTCAAATATGTCCACTGCCATTTCGTATTCGCTCATAAAGGTCCATGTTTCACTTCCATATAATCGCACAGGTTCGGCTGGGTTTTGTAAATATGGGGCTTATTTTGCCTGCCCACTATTCTAGACTTTAGAATAGGAGGCACAAAGCAATAAGCTTCATTTGAAGTGTTAATGCCGCGTCTGACCTCATCTCTTTTGGCGCCTCTTCTATTCAGCTGGGCACCAAGGTAAATAAAGCTACCTACAATTTCAAGTTTGTAGTCACCTACGGTAAGATTTTGTTGAACTGGTATTTTCATCCTCGTTTGAGTCATGAATTTAGCTGCAGTTTTGATTGAACGTGCTATAGTATTGACGTCATCAGCATATGCTACCAACTGCGTGAACGTGAACATTAGTGGACCCGAGTTTTCAGTTTATGTCTTCCTGATGATGTATTCCAGCGCAATATTAAAAAAACATTGGGGCAAGTCCATCCTCTTGTTTTAACCTGGTCCCATTAAGAAGCTATCAGTTATTTCACCGTTTACCTTCACTTGGGACTTTGTGCTTAGCATTGTGACCTTGAGTATGTGGGCTAGTTTTGCTGTGACGCCAAAGTCAAGCATTATTTTGAACAGCGCATTTCTGCCAACACTGTTGTATTCTTGCTTAAAGTCCATTAAGAATTGGCGCATATCCACCTTATATTCCCAGCACTTTTCGAGCAACTGTTTTGCTGAGAATATTTGGTCCATTGTATACCATCCACTTCGAAAGCCTCCCTGGTACTCTCTTATAATATACTTTCCTAGTAGGCGTTAATTTTCTTTTTTTTTTTTGGAGTACGCTTTATAAGACATGCACAGTAGAGCGATGCCTCTTAAATTTTCACGTCTTAATTTGTCCCCCTTTTTATGTACAGGATATAGTATACTTTTCCACCCGTCATCTGGTAACTACTCCTCTGACAATATTCTGCATATTAGTTGATGCAGAAGGTTCTTTAAATAAGAGCCCCCGCTCTGAAGCAGTTCTGCTGATATTCCATATATTTCAGGAGCCGTATTTTTCTGCAGACCCGTGCTGGCGCTTGTACTTTGTCTCTGGTTGGTGGTGGGACTGGAACCTCTTGTTCTACTCCTGAAAAGTTCACAGCATCAGCCATTGTAGGGGATGCTGTGAATAACTTCTGGAAATATTGGATTTATTTGTGCGTCTCTTAGTTATTTGAAAGAGGTATACGCCGATCTGACTTCATGTAGGGTCATATTTTCGTTTGTCTGTTGAATCTTGGTGTTGACGATCAGTGATTTCTTTCTTTACCATGTTTTTTAACTTGTCGTCGAAGGCTTTTATATTATTCTTCGTTGGTCCCAGTTGATCACTGGATGTATTTTTTGTGCACCTAGTTCCTTTTTTCAATCGCTTCCTTGCACTCTTCTTCACACCAGTTGTTCCCACTTTTCTTTGACTGGTGCTCAAAAACCTCATTGGCTGCTTTTATCACCGCATCTCTTACTGTTACCCACACGATAATTAATTCCTTCTGCCTGCGGGGATATGCTGATGCGACTTTCAAGTTCTGGCACGTATGTGGAAGATACTGAGCCAGTTTTCAGCTTGTATATTTGGCTCCTTGCTTACAGCTCTGTAAGATGCGGCATTGGAAGTGTAATCTTATAAGGTAGTGGTCCGAATCGCAGATAATGCCGAGGAACAAGTGCGTGTCGAGAATGCTGCTGGCGGCTCATTTTTGTATGAGAATACGGTCAATCTGGTTGAATGTACGACCGTCTGGGGATGCTTACATTCTCTTATGGATGTTTCGATGTGGAAAGCATTTGGTGCTTACTGTGAAGCCTCTGCTATTAGCGAAGTCTATCAGGCAGGGTCCGTTAATGCTGATCTCTGCATGGAGGCTGTTTTTCTATGTGCTCTTTCTTGGCCGATTTTTGCATTGAAGTCACCCAGAACAATTTCAATGTCATTTGACGGCAATGCATCGACAGTGCATTCCAGAATGCTGTAAAATTTGTCCCTGATTGCCTCTTCCTTGTCTTCTGTGGGCATGTGACAGTTGACGAGCCAGACATTAAAAAATTCGGTATTGTTAAGAATTGCACAAGGCCTTTCGTTAACGGGCTTGAGATCAGTGATAATTTGTTTAAATGTGCTGTCAATAATGAAAGCTCCTCCAAACTCATGGTTTCCTTGCAATTTTTTGTTCTTAAACACGGTGTGCGTTCGCATGTCAAATATGTCTTCACCGTGCCATCTAGGTTCTTGCACTGCGAGGATCTTGATTTTGTATTCCTTTATTTCATTCAGAAGTTGTCTCAGTGCACCTGGTCTGTTCAATAATCTAACATTCCAAATTCCAGAAGAATAGTATTTCATACGTTGCAATAGTCGTTAACGTTTATCGAATCCGATCCGAGGCTGTTGTCCTGGTTCCATGACAAGTAAATACTAAGTAGGGCGTCGGCAGCGCTTCGAGTTAGTCAGTTTTAGTCCAAGAGTGGTATTTTCCGCATACTATCCGCTACCTGAGGACGCGTCAAATGGGGGAAATCTTCACATGGAATACGACATGTAGGTATTATTTTGAATACAAATATGTTTCTTCGTTCCTGAATTATGAGTATGCTATGTGACTTTTTATTTCATGTAGGTTAAATGATGATTAATTGTTTAAATATACTTACGATACTAAGCAACATGAATATTTAATTTATTTATACCTGGAAAGAAAACGTATATTTGATTAACTGGTCGTAAAAAAAACGGAGAAAGCTTTATTTATTATTAAGAAATTTAGTATAATATGCAATGCAAATGTAAAATGAACACAATTCAATTCTGGCTAAAAACGATTATTCAATCAATTCATTTGACTGAACTGAGCTTGGTAATGTAGCAGCTTAAAGTTCAACTAAGCATAACATGAATTTTCTATCCAGCAGCATATCCTCGACAAATGATGATACAAAAATTGCTTTGACACACAAAATCCTGATTCCCACTACACTCAGATATAACATCTCAGGTGCTGCCAACCAGACCATGACATAATCTTTAGTTACATCATTGCTATTCGGTCCTTTTATTTCCAAGAAATTTCAATTCGTTGCTGTTTCAATTTAACCTGGTGAACCATTTTATTGAAATCTTAAACTCAACAGAAAACTATTCACATAAGGTGATGTCATCACGTTCCATCGTAATCATCATCACGAGGAAGAAGACATTGATACTGCTTGGGAGTGAGATTAAAGGATTCAAGGAGATAATCCAATTTGGGAACCTGAGTAGGGAAATCGCCTATACATGGATGAATTTCAGTAGCTTGGAACTTTTCGTTTAGCTCGAAGAAAACTTTCATTTACAACGAATACGTGCACAGTCTTAGGATCTTACCCGGAAACATACTTGTAGAGGTGTTGAAAACATTTTATTCTCGAGTATATGATAAGTCAATGGGTTGATAGTGATTCCCTTGGAGACACGTAAACAAAGTATTATTAAGTCTCATCCTTGCAAAAACAATCACGTTGGACTACATGTCGAAATCGACACATGGTTCGTTTGATGATGAGATTAGGCGTGTGTAGTATTGATCACATATACAAGGCCATCGATTAACATTCATGACACGATGCTGGGAAAGTCTGTAAGGAGACAAATTATTAACAGGGATCTGACAAAATACTCGTAATTTAGAATTCTCGACAAACTCGTGTCGGCCATTTTGTAGCTACATTTTTTACATCTCTTTACCTCTCACTTATCGAAGGACTGATTGCCTTGGCAATGTACTGAAATTGAGGTTGTTTGTTAGTGTTGATGTTTTTTGCAGACACTTTGAATTTGATTAATCGCAAGCCATTTGAGTATGATTGATGATAGTGTCATGGAGAGTTTTTCATTCCTAGAGATTAAGGGAAGAACTATTTTGAATTTGATTTTTAGCATATGCTGGGATGGATTAAATGGAAATTAGATATGAAGAAGCTTAAGACTTCAGGTTATACTTGAAGTATATGTATCATCATGTGCTGTGTTCTGTTAATTAGAACAGATATTTCCATAAGTCCAATAAATGAGTATGTAAAGTGAATGCACTTTGAAATACAATACAATCCTTTAAATGAACTCTAAACCTTTAAGCACTATTATGAAGACACTTCAAGAAATCTTCGACAGAATATGGAAATGCTTTGAAAGAGTATCTTGGCTACGGAGATTCCCTTTCAAAACGTTTTCGATTGGCTCTTTCAATACAGTTTATTTAAATGGACACCAATCATTTTGTGTGCTTTGAGACGGAATTGATGAGTACTCCGGAAGTTTACCCCATTGTCAGTGTTAAAATAATTATGGAAAGAGTAGTTTGTTCGTACATAAATTTTTAAATTTCTTGTTGGTTCAACTTTCATGTGGGATCAACTATTAACGATCAGGTTTCAGAGAATCAACCTTTGTTCATGCCTGTATAACTTTCTTCATCTGACGGTGATATTTCATTGATCAGTTTTGTTAAATGATTTTATTCTTCCAAAAGGACAGATCTCCTTGAATATTTTCCGTTTTCACAGTATTGATCTTTGATTTGTTCCTTTTATTGATGCAAGTATTTCGCAAAACTTTTTCACAACTTCAACTTCACCACCATCAGGAACTGAAACAGCCTTTGAATTTGAGTTTATAAGTTATTTGAAATTCAAATTTCATATTGAAATTATTTAGAGATAGGAGAACTTTATTGAATACTTTTTGTACTATTCAACTTTCATTTTCAAGATCCTTCAACACTACAGCCAATGGAATATATATTTTGGAACAGATTCCTACCACATGTTCTTTTGCCTTGTGCTTTCTACGTGCATTTGATAAAAGTCCTAAATAAATGGACACAAATCCGTTCTTAAGAGATAAAAACCATTCTTTGTCGTTCCTTCATCTGGATTTGCTTTTCCACCCAACAGGCATGCCTGGCTTGGATTTTGTTCTCGTGCCATTTTCAATAATATAATAAATGTTTGTGGAAAGTACTGTCCATAGAAAATAAATGGTTCAACGAACGAAAAACCAGAGAACGAATGACAGACTTTCAAGATAAATCAGACAAATTTATCCAAAGCAAACAGCAAACAGTAAAATCCCCGTTGGCAGCACCAGCCGGAAAGGTAAATTTCTCGTATGTAGCGTAAAGTTTCGAAAAAGAATTTGGCTTGCCTACTACTAAACTTCTTACTGCAATTTTCGTTGTACCACATGGGTATTTATTAACATAAAAAAAATCTGGCTACGTTCGTTTTTAGAGACCTTCTATCGGGGCGCAAATATTTTGCTAATTAGATTGAGTTGCACGCGTATGGATTACATATTGAAAATCGGCGGATCATAAATTGTTGTAAACATATAAATACCGGTTTCGCCCTTCTCGCATTTGCTGTTTACACAGTTCACAGTGGTAACCACACAAAGGCTTAAATAGCTCGAATAGTTAATTTCAAAAGATTTCCATAAAAGTTTAATCAGCACTTGCATTGCCATTAATATATGCATTTCAATTTTTTTCTGAACTGTGAGGGCCGTCATTTCGATTTTTATTGAAATCGGCTGCTAAAAATATTAAGCTGTAAATTTTCGACTTTTTCATTTGTCATTCGATTTGCATAATTAAATTAAATTAACTTGCGTTAATAACTTATAATTTCAAGTTTCAACGGAATCTGTTGAGAATCTTGGCTGCTACAGAAATAAAAAAAATTGTATGCCACCCCCCTTAAAATACCTTAAAATATTTTCTTGCACTGTAAATTTCAAGAGGCACCACTTTTGACCTACGTAGAAAATTTCCTCATTCTAGCTCATGTGGTTTGCGAGAAAACTTGTTTTGACGCACGAACAAACGGACGGAAAGACAGACAAGTCGCGATTTTATAATTTTTTAGGGGATTGTTAAAAAGATTTTACAATATCTTAAAAATGGTCTGGTTTATAAATTCTATCAAGTAAAGTCATTTAAAACGTTATCATGAAAAATATTCATTATTTCAGTTGGCACTAAAATAGCGAATTGCGCTTGCCTTCTGACCTTTGGGGGCCGCCATTTTGAATGCATGCATTTTATTTTGGATTATTTTAAATCTTTGTATGCTAGGAACTCATCAATCAATGTACTATCTCGTTCAAATAGAAGTTTCACTCTAGACAGGGCAAAATAATTCAATTTTTAAAGAAAATGGCAGCTAAAAATATTAGGCTTTAAATTTTCGACTTTTTTATTTTTCATTCAATTTTAATAATTTCCTGCATAATACAAGAACATAGTACAGAGATCCATAATCTCAAGTTTCATCAAAATCCGTTGGAAAATGTGACCGCTAGAGGGCCACAAAAACCTGAAAAAAACGCATATTTAAACGGCCGCCATTTTGAAATTTGCTCATGCATGATCACCAAAATATCAAAGACTGTAGGCCTAAATAATGTCTATCTTGAAACCGAATTTCGTATATGTCGGATTAAAATTGCGACTTTAAAAAGCCTTTGAAATTTTGCCCTTTAACTGGCCGCCATTTTGTTTTTTGCAACCTGACCTCCAATTTTTTCACGTAATTCTTTAGATACTTATAATTTCTATCAAGTTATCAAATTTCATAAAAATCTGTTGAAAGCTTTGACCACTATTACAACAACAAAATTTTGCACGTTTTTCGACCTTTGAGCGGCCGCCATTTTGTTTCTGCCGTACCGACTTTGGATTTTTTATTGTGAGATTCATCACATACAGCAATGAACCTTTGTACCAAATTTCATCCAAATCGGAGCTATACTTTGGTCAGAACAGAAATCACGATTTTTCGTCTAAAATGGCCGCCATTTTGTTTTTGCCCGGCCGATATAGCTGGTTCACGAACTTAACCGAGATAATTACTCAATACACCTTTCCTGAAAATTTGGTGAAAATCGAAGCAAAATTGCGACCTCTATCGTGGTCACAAATTTCGTTATATCCCATATATATATATATATATATATATATGATGCTCTCCGCAATAGGTAAATTTCTCTCGAGAAATTTACCTAATAACATCCCCTTTGTATTGTTACAATCGCTTTCCTCGTTTTGTATTCACAAATCGCTTTTGAAATGCGATAAAAGATAAGTTTGAATGAAAGATACCAGTTCAAATGTAGCAGCGTCCTGTATCCTGAATATATATCGAAGTGGCTCCATGGTAATTTTCCAATAGAATTAATGGAACTGAAGTGGGTAAGCATAGCTGTTCGATTTTCAATGGTGTCGGTAAATGCGGGTGAAAAGGTAAAAAGATGTCCTGTGGGAAATGTTGAAGTTAATCGCTTGCTTGACAGGCTATTTTCAGCTTATTGGGAACTAAGAAATTGAAAAGGTATAGCATGACTTGAAGGGAAACATTTGTTCGATATTCATTTTTTGGCGTTTATCTGACAAGAAACTGCTGCGAAACGTTGGACGACCTTGGGTTCATCGCTCTATAGCTCCATAGGCTCTAATTTCTTTTTGGTAGAACCTGCACGTTACACAATGTATTTTTCTTCTAGAATAACATTATCATAATCCTTGTGATTTTGCCAATCAAGTGAACCTGACAGGTGTGTACGTAGCTATATGTAATATAATATTTGAAACATTGAATCGAAGGTCAAGCTCAACACCATTTAATACTCTTTAAGGTTTTGTAAAATGATTTTCTTCTTCTTCGCAGCACTACAGCCCTCCTGGGCCTTTGCTGTTTGTAAATAGCAACTCCAGCTCTCTCGGTTCATAATTCAAGCAATTTTCAAATCCAAGCACTCATAAACTTCTTTGTTGACCGAGTCAGACCAACATCTCCTCAGTTTCACCTATGATTTCCACTCTTCAGTTCTCTCACTAAATACACTTCGTCCATACAATTCAAGCAACTAGTCGATTGTAGATCTCACAGTTTCACAATCTTTGACACCTTCGACTCGTCAAATATTACATATATTGTGGAGAATAAATAATCCAAACTCACCACGAGAGTAAAATGAAAATGTCAAAGAAGAGAATTTTATCACTTACTAATTGTTAGAGTGCGAGAAGAGAAACATCGCGCAGGGTATATTTTTAATAGTAAAATTTTTTTTACTGTTTTCTGCCTTATTTTGTTATTAGATAGTTATTCGCTACAAGTGGTGACCAGGAAATCTGACTAAATTTATTTTCAATCATTCGGTTTCCTTATTTTTGTATACTACGTTTCATTTTCTTCTTATCCCTATAAAATCTCCGACACGGAAGAGTCGCGTGCCAAGACACCAATCAACAACACACTGTTTACCCCGAAGCAAACATTTATGCTGCTGCAGGTCGAAAAGATGCAGAATTTAGAGCTCTTGCTGTTTTGGTAGCAACGCTCATCAATGTGGTTTGCACAAACGGATGCAAAATTTGTAATGCAAAGAATTACTTCGGATGTAAGCAATTTTAATGCAATCATAGCTTCTGAATTGACAGATGGACACAGGTAACGATTTCAATAGAGTTTTTTATGTTGTTGTTACGATGCAATTAAGCAACGTCTGATTTCTCACTTCGACGAAACACCAGAAGTCAAGCTTAATCGCATGCTGAAGGAACTTGAATTGGGAGATAGGAGGCCATCACAATTGTCCCGTGAGATGTCAACATTAGCCGGATGGCAACTGTCAGAAGACGCTGTCAGATCGCTATAGTTGCGCCGTTTTCCAGCACAAATACGGCCGATACTCAGCGTTACTGCAAAGCTAGATTTGGTGAGGTTAACAAAGGTGGCTGACAAAATTATCGCAAAAATAAACATATGGGTGCCACCATCGACAGCAATAGTAAATGAGTTTTAGGAGAACTGTAAGTTAGCGACGCACTAAAAATGGATGGCCTCTTTGATAGGTTAGTGAAGATGGAAAAATGTTTAAGGAGTTTGCAGAACAAGGGCAGCACTAGAAATGCACGGACCGAAATTAAAGCAAATATGAAACACCCAAAACAACAAAATTTATTTCTACACCAATTGTTTCAGAGAAGAAGCTCGCAAATGCCGCGAGCCATGTTATCACTGGCAGTCGGAACACTTGCGAATCACACCGATTAGTAACACAAAATAAACTAAGCAGTATGCTGTTTTTTACAGATATGGATGCTACCATATCAGTCAATCCTCGAAGAAAGATGGATCATATTTCAACATTTAAATTAAACACTGCGAATAACTCTATCACTCATATGCACGGCGAAAGTGTATTGGAGCTGGACGTTGGGTTGTAAGGACCAATGCGATGGTATTTCCATGCGGTAGATGTCAAAAGGCCAATAATAGGTGCGGACTTCTTCAGCAATTTAATCTCTTCGTCGATGTGAAACGGAAGTGCCTCGTTGATAGGCGGTCACGACATTTTTCAAGCGTAGAGTTGCAAGTAGGAAAACATTTCAATGCACTGTCAGCCTTTTGATGGGATAATGCTTTTCGCGGCTCGTAGACAAAATTTCCGGAGCTGACTACATCATCAAACTACACTGAGACCCAACTGCATATAATTATATCTGGACTACCCACTTCACAACAACCGAGGTATTTATTGACCGAAAAATACGCAGTTTCAATATATGATGCGATAAGGAATTTTGTAATGATTTTCGTTTAAATATGCTCGCTTTCTTAGCAGAGGAGCAGTTATAACCATCTCTTCATTGAAGATGCGCTGAATTTCGTCTCATTACCATTCCCCTGCGCATTCGGTTTGGCAACGCGTGAAGTCAGCTGCGGAACTTCAGGAGAACTGTGTTTGGCGGTGCGAACCAGCAAAGTTGAGGTCGTATATGGGGCTCATGCACATAGCAATGGGTTCGGTATCGGTTTGTTCAGGCTTTAAAAGTGCCGACGGGTGGTTGTCGCACTCGCTGGCAAGTTTTTTCGTAACTTTCAATCTGCAAAATCTGGTGCATACGTGTCCACTTTTCTGCAAGGGTAACAGAAAACCGTAAATTCCGCAGGACATGCAGAGAACCGGTGTCCCGGTTGTCGGCAGTTCCTACAGACCGTCAGACTTGCAACTACCTCGAGAAAGGTCGGTCCGTTGCTAGTTCGAACTCTCGATCCAGGGGTACTCCGCTCCTCGGGACGTGTGTCGGATCGGTAATTATGTGATCTGCTGTTACTAATACCGCAGTATGGTTGCTTCGTTGATTAGGTCCCATCATGCGAAGTTGTGGACAAAAGATTCCTCGCCATTCATCTAGGCTTTCTTGCCTATGGGCATGGGGGCGCAATCCCTGTATGGTGTATATTGGCACATGAAGAAGACTGTTTTGAAGCTCCTACCGCATGTCCTCCCTGATGATTTCCAGCAGTTCTTCCTCGGGCATGGGTGTTTGTAACCGAGTGCTTAGGCATAGTATACTGATATAATACTAGTCTAATCGTTTGTGGGCGCTTTGCTTGCGTTTCCGCAGTTGTTCATGCAATTCTCTTTCAGTGAGGCCGTCATCGAAGTGCACAGAAGGAATATCACGGATTTCTTGAAGCTCCAGTACCATTCGGTAACATCTCCGCTGAACAAGAGGTGTGCGTGTCTAAGAAAAGCCGAGAAGTCACCTCCCTGCGTACAAGTGACTAAAGCCTGAACTCGAAACAGGAATCATCCACTGGTGTCGCCGAATTAAAGCCGGTGAAGCTGAGTCGCCAACTCTCCATGATGCGAGGTGTTGGGTCTCGGGTTGTAGTCACTAAACTCGCGGGGCGATTCGCATCATTGGTGGGCCTGCCATAAGGAACCGATTCGTGAAATGTAGGTATCAGTGGGGATGCGGTGCTGTACTGAGCTCGATACTGTAGGGGTCTGAGATCCACTCTCAAGCCCCCTCGGGGGGGGGGATTCCAGTCATCAGCCAGTCTAGACAACCCTTGCAATAAGGACAAAATTGTGTCGGTGACCGTGGTATTTGAATGCGTTATTGGGGAATCTGCCGGGACTCCAGCAACTGGAGCTTCTCCGCCCACGGCTCCTTGGTTGTCCGACAGCGGTTAGGTTTGTTAAGTATTTCGGGGGTCTTTTGCCACTGCTCCACGCATATGGGCGGGCGCTCCGAGGGGGGCGACTAGGGCACTTAGCTCGATTAAGCGTCTACATAAGGCGCAGAGATCGAATGTTTGCAAAAGCTGCTGGACACAGGCACGATGAAACAAGTGTCCGCACTCCAATCGCACACTGGTTACGCCCTCTATGACGTCCTCGAAACAGAACCCGCAGTTGGCTGGTTGCACCGTTTTGGAGTGGGTCCACCGTTTTTCCGGAGTCCGCTTCATTGCCATGGTTGGTGTCATCGATGAACACGTATAGGTATATCTATATATCTACTCTTAAATAAAGAAAGAAAGCTTAAGTGAGCTAATTAAGTGGCCGATAGTGGCGAGCTAATGTTATCTATTCACAAGAAAAAAAATTTGTTTAATAAACTCCTTCCTTTCCATCGGCACCGAATCTTCCATAGGAAAATGAGAGCGAATGGTGGTCTGCCGAGAAAAGGGTGCTCCTGGCCAATTTCTTAAAAAAGATTACCCCCCCCCCCCCCAAATACATCACAAAGCCACCTCTAATCTACGTTAATTGACTCAATAAGATGAGCGATTGCGTTATCGTAACAGTTTTGTACGCGGTCGAAAATCCCGACGCGTGAAAGCATTCCGGGCTTCGCAACTCCAGCATACGCCAACGATAGTTGAACCGAAACCACTCATCTATCACGCATAAAAAGATGGGTAGAATCCTTCCGCGATATAAAGGCAGGGCAGCCTTGTATTTTCTTGACAATCCAGGCAGATAGGGAAAACCCATCTGGCTGGCTGTTCCCATGAAGAAAATAGATGGTCCTTACAGGTTTTTACTGGGACAACACATCGGAAGGATTCTGTTGCGAGAAAATAAATGAAACAAAGTAGAGTGGAAGCTACAACTCACGTGAAGTGACTGAATGTGTGTGTAACACAACTCCACTACTCCTGTCCGTGGGGCTCGAGTACCAAGGTAACTTACGTCCTCCGTAAAGGAACAAATCGTCAGAAGACGCAAATCTTTTACCCCTTTAGGATTTTTGAGCCCCACGTTGGGTGCCATTTGTAATGATTTTCGTTTAAATACGCTCGAATGAAATCTGAACCGACCTCTCATCGGTTCAAAACGTGAAGTCTTAGAACGTGACAACGGACTGTACCCTTCAGGTCAACAAGTCCGGACACCCTTAGTCTACTTCGAGGTGGCTGCTGGCTAGTTAGCTGGTTCGAGGAGAGGTTCGGTTGCAGGTCTTACGCAAGTACATGCTCGATTTAATAAGGCATCCCGACTTAATAACGCATTCCGAAAATTGCAGTCTGCACCCCTTTTGGCTACTTCGAATTATGTCGACTGACATTTGACCTGCGTTACGCAGCACGAACCTTTCAAAGGTTTCTGGATTCAGTCCTACGACGTCTGGATTTCTGCTACGCTTACTTAGATGAAATCCTAGTCACTTTTTGCAACCCGACCGATTATATTGCACATTTAAAACAGATCTTCAAACGCCTCACAAAATACGGCATCCCAGCTAATACACAAACAGGCTGATTACGAGTAGAAAGCGTGGAATATTTATGGTACTCGATTTCCGGAAAAGAAACCAAACCGCTGCCTCAACGTGCAGCTTTAGACACCTAGAAGATATTGTGGAACACCGGCAATATGTAGGCGCTAGACTTCTACAGAAGATTTTTACGAAACACGGCAGAAGTCTTAGCACCACTCAACGACCTCATTTTGAGCGGTATAAAGATCGATAGGAGATTGATTGTATGGAATGATCACCAAAAGTAAGCACAGAACAAGTTATAAGAGTAAGAGGCATTGAGGTAACTTGATAGTAAAAACACTCCAAAATTTTTTAGGGTGAATCAACGTAATGCACACACACAAACCCATATTGTTTATCTTTTGGTTAGAAAAACGTTTGAGCAGAGCATATAATAATTTCATATTGAACATCAGATGGCATCGGTTGGATCTCAAGCAACGAAGATGCTGAGCGCAGTTAAAAATGTGTGCAAAATGTGAAAACTTGCTGCGTAGCCATTATGCCTTTTTGTTCTTCATTACTGCTCAATAACAGGTAGATTTTTTGGACCCGTAAGTCTATGGGTGCAATATACGATGCGCAGACTAACAAACATGGCAGTATTAGTGATGGAACCGTCTATTAAGAGATAGTCGCGCGACTATCAAAATTCACACATCGTTAAATGGAAGCGCGCATTCCCTGGCTTTGCGACATTTCTAGCATGTTGATTGTCGCAACGATTTGTGATACTCTTAAAATCAGTTTATTAGGCATGATAATTTTTGCGCAGGCAAACATCATTTACTGGCATGCATGGAACTAATTGATTTTATTCTTTTACTTTCGTAACACTAATGCCGCCGCTCTTTGTAAATTTACCATATCTAAATTCCCACTGATTGTCTTAAAAAAAACAGTAAGGACATACCTTGAACTGAGCATGTCAGTTCTGCGCATGCCTGAAGATGGCCAAATATGTTACGAGAATGATTACTTACACATATACGTACAATGTGCATCATATACATAGTCTGGGTAAACTATGGGAGCCTGTGAAAATTAGAGCATCAGCCGAAAATACGTATCACGCCCCTATTTTCAGTGCCGCGTGTTAAAAGCCCAATAAAAACAAGAAGTCCATCGCAAATAATTTTCTACTAATCCATGCTGCACCCAGAGCATAGTTGGCATTGTACATGAACGCATCCAATACGGCGCTGGGGCAGTCAGTGAACAATGAATTGACAAAGATTGGAAGCCCTTGGCGTTAAAAAAAGCGTAATGCAGTTTAAAAACATTACAGTATCTATGGTATGGAGCTTTCAGCCGTATACAAAGCCATCAAACATTTTCGACATATACTGAAAGGCTGCAACTTCATTATCAAGATGGATCGTAAATCATTACTTTATGCATTTCGACAAGCTTTGGACTAAACATCAACGATTTGAGCTCGACAATTGAAATATAAAACTCGCCACAAAACATCAGATAGAACTCGAATCGTCTGGGAAAGGTAGAAGGTCGTTGTGACTCCAAGCTATCATCACCACTACCTAAAGCAAGAAAGCGTTGCATTGCGATATGTACACCGAACAACCCAGACCATTTGTTCCACAGATGTTACGAAGTGCAATTTTTCTGGGACGGAGCAGTCCAGCAATTGGTGACTGAATGACAATGTCTTAATTATTTGTGGTTATTTTTGTTTTCGTGTTTTTTTTTTCGTTACTTAATTTCAAGCTTCAGCTCTCTTCTGCCTCTTTTTTGCAGCACTGCAGCCTCTCTTGGGCCTTCGCCTCCTGCAATAAGCGCCTGCAAGTGTTTCGGTCCATTGACCACATCCTCCGATTTCAAAATCCAAGGAGCGATGAACTGTCTTCGTCGACCGAGTCAGACCAGCGTTTCCTCGGTTTCTCCACTGGTCTCCGGCCTTCAGTTCTCTCAACGAATACCTTTTGGGGTATCCGTTGTTCGTCCATACGAATCATGTGTCCCGCTCATTGCAGCTTCCGCAGCCTTACAATCGTTGAGACCTTCAGATCGTCAAAAATTCCATACAGGTTGTTCGAATTCACCATTGGTCCCCGTCTAGCTTCGCTCTGATTGTTCGTATCAGGACCCGTTTCTCCAAGGGGTTCAGTATATTTGCGGATGCTTGGGTTAGGGTCCATGTTTCACAGCCATAGCATAACACAGGTCTTATCACAGATTTCTGTACTTGGAGCTTTGTTTTCCTGTGTATGCAGCTGGTCTTCAAGATCGTCAAAACTGAATAAAACATTTTATTTGCAAGCTGTATTCTTTGGCGTATTTCGTAGCCGTCTTCGTTATTTTGACACCTAAATATACAAATTCACCAACATTTTTGACACTGTATTCGCCTAGTGAGATATTCTGTGTATTTATGGTATTTTTCCTCGACTGCGTCATGAGCTTTGTTTTATTTTCATTGATTTGTAGCTCTACCAGCTTCACTGTCGAGTTTTACGAGAAGTTCTTTGGCGGTTGTTAATGACCGTGACAAAATGTTGATGTCGTCCGCATAGGCTAGTACTTGGCTCAACTTGTATAGTGATGTACCTCGTGTATCGACAGGTAGCTTCTTTATGACATACTCTAGAGCCAAATTGAATGGCAATGAGGCCAGCCCATCTCCCCATTTTGGTTAGACGGACTAATTTGGCTGGGATGCCAAAGCAAAGCATTACTTGGTACAGTATGTGACGATCAGTACTATCGTATGCTTGCTTAAAGTCAACGAAAATTTGTTGAACGTCTATGTTGAACTCCGGGCATTTTTCAAGTACCTGGTTGACTGTGAACAATTGGTCTATCGTCGATTTACTTGCTTTAAAAACCGCCTTGATACTCCCCAATAATACTGTTGGCGTATGTTATTTTATATACGGTAAGTGCTAAGGGGTGGTTTTCTGAAGATGGGAAGGAGAAATAAAAGTTATAAAAATATGTACCAATAATGCATGTTTCTCAATAAAGTTGATGATCTAGCTCAATAGGCAGGGAGTAAGTTACGCAGTGGGGGTTGAACAAATAGTTTCGGAAATTTTCTTTCCAGCAATAAACTAGCAATAAAATAAACCACCTCGACACAGTCTCCGGCTTCATTGGCTATTGAGAAACGGGGGTGACTGATGTAGCTTAAGTCTTAAGCCATATTACCTACTTTTCCGAGCGAAGAGGTGGACCAACTAGATCGAGTTCTGCGTGAAAGTTCACAAATAACTTCCCTGGCTTTATTTTACCTGCTTAAATATTTTTATAACTTTTGACAATTTCTAGAGGGTGAAATACGCAGAAGGGGTTGATGGGGTGGTTTTCCGGAAAAGTGTGGGCAAACAATTTTTTTGATGCGTGATAAATTAGCACTAAATTAACTATAAGATATATACCTATATTGAATGTTCCCTTATAAAGTGGACGATGTATCTTAATATGGAGGAAGGGTGAGATACGCGATGAAGATTGAAGGGATGGTTTTGGGAACTTGCCTACTGCTTGGATCGCCTATTACGTTTTTCTAGATGACTCCGGCTTAGGTCTTGGGGTCTTGCCTAACCCGTGGAGACGGGATAGAAAGGCGCCACTTGCCAACCCTTGAACTGCCCATGGGAGCCAATTGGCGAGCTTGAGGCTCTCCGGAATGGTTAGTACACTATTTGGAAACGGAGTTGTATCACACATCAGGCCAGGAGAGGTAAGTGAAGATGAAGGGATGAAAAGAGGTCACGAAGCAGAGGAACGGTTTTCAGAAAATCCAGGAACAGCAGCGAGATTTATTTTACCAGAGTTTCCGATGCCCTCAGCAGAATAGATGGTGCAAAAATTGCCGGATGTCTCTAAGTGGGGAGTGAGGTTCTCCTGCGATCGCTCTGAGAATGTAAATGCTTTTCTAGAACGAGAGGTGGAGATAAGAGTGGTAAAAGGGGTCAACAAATTTCAATTGAATGCCGTCTGAGTTATTTGAAGATACAGCCCTGGTTTGGTTTCGCTCAACCCAAGAGCGTGTGGCCAGTTGGGACGAGTTGTGACCCGAGTTGTGGGAGGAGTTTTCCCTCCAAATAACAATAACCTCTTGTGCCACAGAACCCAAGGCAAACATGAATCGATCGGGGTTTACGTTGCTGTGATGGATAGGCTATTTTGATGGGTGACGGAACCTTGTTCTGAAAGACAGATGCTTTACTCTGCTGACTTCTAACACTCTTTCTACGTGGTCGCTCGAAGTTTATCCTAACAGCGTCGGTATTCTTACAACTTGGTAGTCATATCAATCATTTTTCCAAACAGTGCGTGAGTGTATTTCCCTCTGTTTTTTAAACATTTCAACTTTTCCGTGCGCTTAAGTAAACAATATTCATTTTCTTTGCTGTTGACTCAAGTGCTCTTTTTAGATCTTAGAGACCCCTGTTGTTCTTTTTATCATTTGAACTACTTACCAAAGACTCAAACCGGATGTACATCGAGCTTGCTGCGCTGCTTTCAACTTTTGTAGTGCCACCTGTATAATTTTCTTTTCCTGCTTTATCGCGTATTCGTGGTCACCTTATACTCCTACCTAAGTGTATCTACACCCTCAACCAATAGTACACTAGTTCGCTTTTGTTTAGTGGTTTATGCTAAAGGTCTGCTATTTTCGGTCTGTGTTTGCGATTACCAAGAGTGCTTACATTTCATATACTTTGCACATATCTTATATTGTGATCAATTCTTGCGAATTATTCGTAAGTCTCAATTCTTTTTTTGGACATTCATTCATTTGGTCATTATAATCTTATAATTGAACATGGCAAATTGTTTGGCTCCTTCCTGCATTGATAAGCAGGACAAAACACCCATAATTACATGTGGTGGCCTTTGCGGTCTGACTTTCCATGCAAAGTATGCAGATTTATCCAACGCGATCGCGGACAGCATTAACAACCCGAACTTTATCTTTATTGGCTGGACTCAACACGGGAAGAAATATCTTTTCTAAGCCAGCATGCCAGAGTTGATCTGCCTCCTTCATCGACTTCCGATGTAAACCTTGCTGGCCCCTCAAGTGCGGCCAACACGACTTCAAATAATTTGAAACCTACCGTCATAACAAGAAGCAGACGAGCGCTTCAATATACTGGTTCAACCTCTGGAGCATCATCGCCATCCCGGAACAACACTGAAACTTTAAGTTCGCCTAGTGTTGCAGCGAATGATAATTCAATTAAACCTGGCAACCCACTGCGTGCTATTTCGCCGCCCTTACAAATCTTCATATCAAGATTGGACTATAACACACCGGTTGAAGACATCATCAATCACATCAAGTTTAAATTGAATTTTATACCTGATTTGCTCCAGTGTACGAAACTCACTCCAGACGGGAAGACAAACCGTTCAATTGCTTCATACAAAATCACGGTTCCAGCCAATCTCAATTGCCTGTTGGAAAAAGAGTTTTGGCCTCCTGGAGTACTGGTAAAACAGTTTTCTGCCAATCAGAAGCGTAACAACACTGTGTCCTTTCGTAACAGGAGAAACAAGAAATACGCCTCGCAACTCTTTTCATCGTAAATTTTGACAATTTCATCTTTGTCCTGTTATTATCAAAATGTCCGTGGTTTGAGGACCAAGACATCTGAACTTCGTATCTCTTCAATTATATATCCGGATCAGATCATCTGTCTAACTTAGACATGGCTGACAAATGATATTTATAACAGTGAACTCCTTCCCAATCACCTAATTTTTCGCAGAAATAGAGATCGTGTTGCCACTGGCAAATCTAATGGTGGGAGTATTCTTGTGGGTGTACATGCCTCTCTTAATAGCATCTCTTGTGAGGATTTTTTACCTTCGCTCCCAGTGGAGTGTATTATTGTGCGAGTATCTCTTTCTGATGCTCTCTCCCTTCTCGTTTCGTGTGTCTTCATCCCATGTAGCAGCTCTGCTATGGTGTATGAACGTTTCTTTGCGGAATTCTCCAGCTACATCCTAACTCATTTCCCATCTTCCCCTGTATTGCTCTGTGGAAATTTCAACCTTCCTTCCATTACTTGGGATAGTGAGTATCTTTCCATACTGTCCGGAGGTAACTTGTCGTTTGTCCTTTCCTCATTTCTCTCCGTATGCTCCTTCACCCAATTCAATACTAGTGCAAACTCCAATAACAAACTTCTTGACCTTGTTTTTTCCAACTTGCCAGCCTCTTCACTTGTTGCATCCAACTCACTCTCACCCTTCATTAAGCCAGATCCTCACCATCCACCTCTCTTTTTGGAGCTTTGTATCTCATCTCCACCTTTGCCTAGAAATACATCACCTTGCCGCTATAACTTTTTAAAAGCGGATCTTCGCAGCATAGATTCTCATATTAGCGCAGTTAACTGGTATTCTTTTTTCAGCAACCTGAACCTTGAAGAGTGCGTTGATAAGTTCTATCTGTTTCTCTCATCCTTAATCACTCAATTCACTCCTTTGTTTCCTCCAAGGAGGCCTAAAGATGCTCCTTGGTTTACCTCAGATGTTGCCAAAGCCATTAAGGTGAAGGATGCATCCCGAAGAAAATTCTTCTCCAGTGGCCTTCCTAATGACCTTGCCGCTTACAAGCAGAGACGAGCTGACGCTACGTCAATCATGTCGAAGTTTCACTTGAATCAAATCAAACTCGCGCTAGTTTCAGCTACGATGGCATTACATCATCTACCCCTCAGGAGTCCTGTGAACTTTTTGCTTCTTTCTTTTCTTCCTTTTTCCGCACTTCAAATACTTCTCCTTCTTTCTATTCCTCTTCTTCTTCCTTTTCTTCTCCCGCACTTCGTACCAATCCCTTGCAGGTTGAAAGCAGCATTAAGGAGTCTTGATACTAGTACCGGTGGTGGCCCAGACGGCATTCCAAACTTCCTTGCAAAATCACTATCCTCGTCTCTTTGTGTTCCTCTTTTATTTATTTATAATTTGAGCTTGGCTACTGAGATTTTCCGCTCCCAGTGAAAAATTC
Source organism: Odontomyia ornata (assembly GCA_963969285.1). NCBI lineage: Eukaryota > Metazoa > Arthropoda > Insecta > Diptera > Stratiomyidae > Odontomyia > Odontomyia ornata. The sequence continues at coordinate 40,002,104 of OZ017739.1, forward strand.
CCCATTTTCTTCCTATCTTCAAATCTGGGGATCGCAATTCCGTTTGTAACTATCGTCCGATATCTCTCCTTCCCTGTTTTGATCCTTGAAAAGATCGTTCTCGATACTCTGTTTCCCCTTATGCTTCCATACTTAGCAGAACAACAACATGGTTTTGTCAGAGGTAGAGCTACTCTCACTAACTTGCTATCTTTTGCACACCACATTGCTGCAGCCCTTGACCGTCAGCAACAAATAGACGTTATTTTCATGGATTTCTCTAAAGCGTTTGATTCTGTAGATCATGCACTTTTATTTCAAAAATTTAAAAATTTCCGAATTCCTGATTTCCTGTACTCCTGGCTTCTATCCTTTGTTTGGGATCGTCGTTGTCTTGTCACTGTTAACTCCTGCTTCTCCTCTACATTTTGCCCCAGCTCAAGTGTACCACAAGGATCCATAATTGGCCCAATTTTATTCCTACTATTTGTCAATGATCTTCCCTCTGTTATCACTTCTCCCTGCCTGCTTTATGCTGACGACTTTAAGATCTTTCGTGTAATTGACTCACAATGTGATGTTGAAACCTTGCAAAGTGACCTACTGCTTCTAAGTGATTGGTGCAAATCAAACCATTTCTCCTTGAATGTTTCCAAATGCCACCAGATGACATTGTAAAAAAATCCTTTTCTCTCCACCTACAGCCTTGTTGGAACCCCTTTGTGCAGTATAACTTCTTTCAAGGATCTTGGTGTGATGTTTGATTGTAAATTAAAGTTTGACCTCCACATAGCCCAAGTCATCAACAAAGCCTCCCACCTTTCAGGGTTCATATTAAGAACCGCTTCCTCGTTTTAGCATATGGCCTCCTGTATGTGCCTTTACCTTTCACTTGTTCGCAGTAACCTGGAATACTGCTCCCGAATATGGAGCCCTCACCACAAGAATTATGTTGATGCTATTAAGTCAGTTCAACGCAGATTCACACGGTCTCTTTTTGTCAAATTTAACCTCCCTTATATCCCCTATAGTGACCGTCTTCGTACTTTGAAACTCCCTACCCTTGAATCTAGACGATGCTTTCTTGATGAATGCATCTTGTACAAGCTTTATCACGGTCACTTACCCCAAACTCTATGCAGATACATTCAAAAATTGAATACCATTCGCCCTAATAGATCTTCCGATCAATTCCTTGTTCCCTTTGCACGCACTAACACCTTCTTCCACTCTCCCTTACTACGCTTGCCCCGTTTGCATAACCAGCTTTGTCTTGGTCCTCTACCACAGTCGCTTGCTGCCTTTAAAACTTGCCTTAAAAGCAAAATTTACAACTACAATTATTAATCTTGGTCATCTTTATAACTGCTCTCTCTCTTCATGTATTAGTCAGTAATTAAGTAATTGCACAATTTTCTTTTATCTCCTATTTCTTAGATTCCTTTTTTTTCACTTTCCTTCATATGTATATTTCCATTAATTTTATATGTATATTTCCTTTAATATTAGCGTTAGTTCTAATTTATACGCAACATGTAATTGGACTTCTATCTGTTTGTTGATACTTAAATAAATAAATAAATAAAGGTTTTCCGGATCAATATCACTCCATTCTACCAGCAGCAACTATCTATGTAAACTATAGCGTCCATGTATATAATATGGGACGTATGCTTGAGGAAACACGAGCATCTATGGAAGCTTTTCTACTGCCGCCAAATCGTAAAACAGCTCGGTTATTAGAATTGGACCTAGCTTATACTGAAACGCCGATAAGTGAGATCAATACTTCTAGTGGAGCATCACGGAGATCCTGTTGGACTTACGATATTCAAGAGCATTTTGCCCAAGAATGCAAGAAAATTCGACGCTGTTACGGGTGTGAGAGGCAAGGAGTCATAAGATATAGTTGCCCCACATACTCTCCTTCTCGAGCAACACCAAAGGGGGAACAATCTACACCCAAGCAATCGGAAAATGGAGACCGTGCTCACTATGCGGCGAGGAGAGTACGGGGATAAAGAGTAAATCCGCCGCCAAAGGAGGAATATTGAAGTATGCTCTGGGAAGGGTACCGGATGACAATTGGCTACAATTAAAAGTACAAATTTTCGAAATACAACTGTTGGGCCTAGTTGACTCGGGGGCAACACACTAAATTCTGGGGGGAGCCGGACACAGTGTAAAGGCTTATGGTATGGAAGTGAATCCAGCAGAAAAAGTTTCGATAATGGTGGCTCATAACGCCAAGGCTAAAATAGAAGGAGATACCCAAGTATCTCTAACAGTGAAAGGCCATACAAAGTGGATGCCCATGCTATTAGTGTCCGCTGTGAACCAGCCCCTTATACTGGAGATAGACTTCTTTCGGTTGTACAGGATTTTTTTTGTGGTAAGGAGATGAATGCCATTTATGCACAGAGTGTGGGACTCCCATGCTTGAAAGAAGGTGGCTGGACTACCCACTAAACACCTCCCCTCCTGAGAGCCCAGCCTGGAACCGTTTGACACATTACCTCGGGCCAGGTCTCGTTTTGTTTTGCCTTCAAGCTGGGGGATCCCTTTCCTAGTGGGAGAGGAGAGGCGAAGAGGAAGTACCAGACAAGCGATCCCCCAGCCTCAACGCCCCCGGTCGCTGTGAGTCCCTTTTATCTTTTAGAGCCTGGTTCCATTTGTTAACCGATTCGCGCATCACCGCAACTATATTATCCGGGGTGAGCTCTCCTGTCTCCCTGTAGAGGTTGTACAGGATTGTACTGAATCTTAAGGGTGAGTCGTGGAAGTTTGCCGTCACAGCTACCCTAGAGGTGCTGCAAGCGAGATCTCGACTGACGATAACATAGGAGAAGGAACGTCAAAGTTTGATAGAGGAGGAGTTCAAGCTGATGGGGGATGGCCTTAGCTGCACAAACGTGGGACAAAACGAGATTAGAACCAACTTTCTACCAATGGAGAAACGTTACTCCCTCGTTTTGTGTGCCGTCCAGCGACACATTAATGCTGAGCTGGACGAAATGCTTGAATTGGGAATCATTGAATTTTCCTCTAGTGCTTGGTCGTCTCCGGTCCAGCTAGTCAAGAAGAAAGATGGGAAATGCCATTTCTGCGTAGACTATCGAAAATTCAACAACGTTTCGGAACGAGATGCATATCCCATCCTGCTGTATGTATCTGCTATTCTAGATAAGTTACAAAACGCCAAATATTTGTCTACTTTAGACATTAAGTCTACCTATTGACAAATCCCGATGGCAGAGAAATCAAAACCTTTCACAGCATTCACTTTTTCAGTAAGGGGTCTATTCTAGCTCAAACGCATACTCTTTAGCCTTCATAATGCCCCTACAATGTGGCAACCAGAGTTGGAGACTTACGGATTCGCTTACGTTGATGATGTGATCGTAGTCATCCCTGAGTTCAGGAACCATTTGGAGGTTTTGCGTGAAGTACTACGCCATTTGCGTGAGGCGGGGCTTTGAGTATCGCGTGAAAAATGGCTCGCATGTCAAATATCTAGGGTATGCAGTGGATGACAAGGAGATATACGAGTATGTGGATCCAGATAAGGTGGATTGTTTGCTGAACATCTCACAACCTAAAAATGTGAAGAAAGTACGGCATTTTTTGGGCATGGTATCGTAGTATCGTCTGTTTATACCAGATCACGCCACGCTATTTGCACCACTGACTGATTTGCTGAGAAAAATTGAAGATTTGTGTGGACTGCCGAATGTGAGGAGGCTTTTCTGCGTTGTAAAATGCAGCTATTTACAGCACCAATCCTTACATGCCCTGATTCCACCAAGCCCTTCAAAGTGCAGACCAATGTTTCTGACACAGGGTTGGGGGCAGTGTTGAGTCAAAAGGATGCGGAGGGGGAGAAGGTAGTCTGCTACCTCAGTCATAGCTTGACAAAAACTGAGAAGAAGTACTCGACCACGGAAAAGGAATGTTCAGCGGCGCTGTGCACAGTAGCAAAACTGCGCCCATATTTAGAAGGGCTCAATTTGGCGTTATCACGGCTTACCATTCGTTGATCTGGTTAAGCAACCTTAAAGATCCAAGCAGACGGTGGGCGAGACAGGCTGTTCGACTTTGACGTCCTTCAAAGAAAGTGAAAAGAAAATCTCGTACCAGATGCCTTGTCACGGTCAGTTCTCGAAGTCAATGTCGTCCTGGCAGAGACGAACAGTGGAGATAAATGGCTGGAAAGGGTAATTTGGATTGGTGGGTGGAAACGGGCAACTGTGGAAGCATCTCACAGGCAGGTACCCAGAATTCAGTGGCAATAGCTGCAAATGGGTTGTAACAAAGGGAGAGCGGGGGAAGATACTCCGACAGTGTCATTGTCAGGCGGGTTGTATGGAAGCTAGCAGAATATGCGAACGTGTGTTGTAAGAGTACTTTTGGCCCAAAATTAGATCAGATGCCAGATCTGTCAGTCGACAAACAGATCTGGCATCTTGCGACATATCGTTTAATATCTGCTCTCATTTCGGGCCAAAACTACTTTTGCAGCACATGATCACGACTACGTAGCACGCCAGCAATAAATTAGCAATAAAATATGCCGCCCCAAAAAGTCTCTATCTGCATTGGTTCTTGGGATATGGGGGTAGCTGATGTAACTTAAGTTTCAAGCCCCATTACACGATTTTTTGGGGAAAGAGGGTGGTCAATACGAGTTTTTGTTGAGTAATCAATTAGCAAGTAGTCCGTGTTGAACTGTGCATTAGAGTACACTCCGCTTGCACAGCAGCACCCGAGTTCAAGCCTCGATGGCGGCATCGAGTTTGGCTTCTGATTGCGTTGTCGGACTTTCGCACTGTAATGGGTACTAATTGAAAAATTAGGTAATAATCACAAGGTTAAGCGTGATATTAACCATATCATCTCGAATTCTGTTACGGTCATGGAATGAGATGGATTTTAACTGTTGTGCGATGAAGTTTTATTAATAAATTAGCAATAAATTAGCAATGAAATATGGACTTATAATAAATGCTCCCCAATGAAGTGGATAATGTAGCTTGATAGGTATTGCTTTAAGGCGAATATTTCAATATTTTAAAATAAGATAAATGTTGCCCTATTCTGCAAATTTCATGCAAAAAATTTTCATAAGAGGAATGAATATAAAGCCACTCGATGTTATTATACAATAAAAAGAAGGAAAATAAGCAAAGCTTCAGCAAATTCAGTTGCGAAAATGATTTCTTTCTCTCACTCTGAAATTGGCTTTTTTTCTGATTAAGTTTTTTGAATAGTGACGATAAAGTGAAATTTGAAAATTTTCGCCTAAATATTTCAAGGAAGCTGGAGCAGCAAATAACAAGTCTAAAAGTAAGCTCTACTCGTATATTGTTTCTCTTCTCCTGCAAAATATGTTTTAATTATGTTCATTGAATTTTTCCAGGTATTGATTGTATTTTCCGATGATTCTCATTAAGAAAAGTTAGACCTTCTTGTTTTCTATCGACAAAAGCATTCATTCACTTTATTTTCAATGCACGTGCAGTGCTTTTCATTATTGAATTCTTCAATGAAAAAAATTGAACTACTGAAATGTAATTAAATTCCAATTAGCATCTCTTGCGCCACAAGTACACATTTCGCTATCATGAGGATATTAAGTTTCTTACAACTTTCAAAGTTCATTGAAATAAATCAAGAGAATGGGTGGGCGAAAAGGATCTCCGTGGAGGATTTAATTCAAATTGCCACGTCCGCCGCTTCCTTCCACTAACCTAAGTTCATCCTAATGAGTAAGTACAAAGCATACAAACCAGGCCAACTAAATAATTAGTTTGTAACTTATTGAGGCGTTTACCCACTCACTAGTTATTCTAGTTCCTCTTTCTTCTGCTCTGCTTCTATTTTAATGGAATTGTTAGGTTGAGTGTAGCCGCAAGTTGTCCATCTTTTCGTTAAAACAATTACTGGTGCCTCTATCCCCAAAGAAGCTGCTCGACTTTCCGGTTAGATGGTTGGTTAGTCTCCTGGCCGCTAACATTGCGCTCCTTGCATTCGAATGCCATTTGAAGTATATTTTGCTCGAAATGATGTAATTTTCATTGCAGAAGGTGGTAGTGGTAAATGCAGACAGTTTGACTTCAATGCAGAGTAGTAGTTAGTATCGGATTACTATTTCAGGACGGAGTTCTAACAAATGGGTGAGGCGGCGCTTTCAAGGATTCAAATGCAAGTACAATAATAGTTTTCATTATGTTAGAGTTGTATTTGTTCTACCGTAGTTGGATCAACACCTTGCTGGTCGTGAGCTCCTGCTTCGACTTTTTTTCTGTTGTTAGTTGTAACAAAATACCAAATGTAAGATGGAGTATTTAAGGAAAAAAATAATGTAGAACAATGTAATGGTTCCTTGCAATTAGGAACATGCTTCAAGCTTAAACATTTTCTTACCTAGATTAAACTTACCAAAAATAGATAAATGCAAGGAAAGTACCTGCAATAGGATTAACACTAGTTGCGGCTGTCTAACTATTTATAAGATTGAAGTTAAAAAATTCACTCGAATGATGTACTTCAAAAGCGTAGTACTGACTACATCACCTTTTCGAGTACCTATACGATCGAGATAAAGAGATACTCTATCTCTCAGCAAATGCCTAAAAGGAGCTATAGTGCTACAACAACTTATTCGAAAAAGGATTAGGATAACTAAGATTACATTATGGCAAATGTAAATGTCCTTCGAGTAATGAACCTACACGTGAAAAAATCTCAAGAATATTCCATCATACCTCAAGCACCAGCTAATTTCAGAATGCCTTCAGTGGCTCAATTTGCTACCACTAAACCAATTTCATGACATGAAGCTTTTTTCAATGCCAAGATCAAGACAAAATGTTGAAAAGTCACGAATATTTGGCGAGAGAAATTTTATCTACCCGCTCAGCCTTGCCGAAATCCTTTCAAAAGCACTTGCTCAAGCCGCAGATAATAATGACGTTACATGCAATTTCAATTCGCTATATCAACCCACGCTTTCCTTATTCACTGTAAGCCTCAATGAAATTCAAGTCACTCACATTAATTCCATTCCTCTATTTTGTAAATCATTTGGAAAATTAGTCTAGAATGAAAGGAGCCCACGTGTGTAGAATGTGTTTATTTTCGTGCTTGTCGACATTCGCTCGCTTTATTCCATAGGATTTTTCCAATTCGTTTCACGCTCCCATTATGAAGTCTTTATGCTTAAGTACGTCTAACACGATAAAAAGTTGAGTTTCACTAAGGTGTTCATTAAATACCACGACGAAACGATCGAGACTTACAGCATTGACTTTTATTACCCACAAGAACGTTATCTACCTATATATAAATCTACTTAGTAAATATAAACAAATCTGCTGATAAGAAAGTTAGTGGCAAAAAACTTCCTTTTTGATTTTGAAAACATTCAAACGCCCACACGTCACTTCTACCACCTCTCATGTTGGATGGCCGTAAAACCTTACACCTTTTCTTCTGATGTGGTAATGAATTATATCCTCGGGAGAGGAAGTCAAGTTAATTTATGGCCTTGTAACTTTTGTTTCTTCATAAACTTCGTGAAATTTAATGTCCGACAGTTTTACAACTTGAAAAGTTGAAAGAAAATTATCAGGACAATTTGTCAGACCATCAAAAATCACTTCATGCTGAGCGTTACTTGCACGAACTGATTTGGCACGCAATTTTTGAGGAGGGACGGATGAAGTTTTGTTGTGAGTGTTTAAGTGGTGAATTTGAAGGCGATTACCTGGGGAAGTGAATAAGTTGAAATAATATTTTTTTCCCATTTTGTAAGTTCTTTCCTGGCTCATAGCCCACGAAATTCTTTACCATGGCCGATCCAAATAACCTTATGGGTGCATCTCTTTTAGATTTGATTGCTCAATATGGGAACCTTCTTCTCACTAATAGTTCCACATATCACGTAGCTGCTTACTATTGTGTTTAGTTCCTGAACAAGTTGGGTAAACAGACCTACGCTCATGTCAGAAGGGTTTTGTATTCAATTTACAAAATACAGTCACCAGATCGAATAAAATCAAGAAACATGTCAAAGACAATTTTATTGGAGAAAATATGAAATACGAAGATCATACTATTATTAACAAAGTTGAACGAATGTCGACTTCTGAGGTTTTTGCTATTGTTATACTCATAAATATCTCCCTTGATAATTATTTCAGATGTCCATTCGCGAGGGAGGAAACACATTTTTCATGTATTTCCCCCCTGTGCCCCCACTGAAGCAAAAACTGACAGTTTAAGAACTGTTTTGAAAAGCTCCCAGGAAAAATTTCATTTCATACTCATATTGGCTACCTTTGATGATTATTTTTTCAGGGGCCACTCTCCTGTATTGTTATCATCGATTAATGGCCAATTTTTCGAATCCTTGAATGGTTACAAAGCCCTTTTGCTAGGAGCTCTCTCCCGCCTCTTTGACTTGTTGCACATATGGTTATTAATTGGAGGTACTCATCGTCAGTCATTCATTAAATTGAATCAAGTGTTCAAAGCATGCACCTGAAACGTTGAAGTTGGGAAAAAATAACTCAAAATTATTCAAGCTTCGCATTTAAAACAGCCACTATTTTGTTTTACGATTACTGATACCACTAGCTGAACCGAATCTCAAAGATATACATGACACCTATCATTGCTGCAATTTCCATGCAAATCCTAGCAAAACTGTAGTGTCTGAGTCGGTAAAAAGCGCATGTTGTTCCATAGCCATATGTTGCCATAGTAATACGTGCAGCGCATATTGTTCCATAGTAATACAGGAAAATTCAAACCGCTATAACTTCGCTAAGTATGATACAATCTTTATGAAACTTGCAGAGTAGATTGATCTTATAAATAGTCATCTATCCCATTGAATTTAAGGGTCCCGTTAAGACTGAATTGCGACTTCTCACGTATTTGTTGCTGTTGTACTCATCAAGGCCTACTTTTATGATTTTTTTCAGATTTTTCAGATCACAGGTGTCCAATCGCGAGGGGGGGGGGGGGAGACACAAATTTTTCGTGTATTTCCCCTCCCTGTGCGCCCCTCGAAGCAAACTTTGCCAAACTAAGACTCGTTTTGAAAAGTTCTCATCAAGACCTTTCATTTGATACCCATATCGGCTACCTTAAATTAAATTTTTTTTTTCGGGGGGGTCACTCCCCTATATGGGGAGACCCTCCTTAAATACCTTATAAATTTTTTTTGTAGTTGAACTTTGAAGAGAGCACCACTTTACACCTACATACAAAATTTGATGATTCTAGCTTAAGTAGTTCCCGAGAAAATCTGCTGTGACACATGGACGGACGGACGGACGGACAGACAGACGGACAGACAGGACGCGATTTTAGAAGGGTTTTGTAAAATTATTTTACAAAACCCCAAAAAAACAGTCCACCGTATGCTCAGGATATATGGGCTCGAAAATATTTATGTCCTTATCACCATCTACAATACTGAAATATTTCACATATAGTATATTGGTTAAAGAATATTACAATAAATCAATAAAATGCTGTTGGATGAAAACCACATTTTGGTATATAAATGGAGGAAACAAATCACTCCACTTCTCAGGATTTTATAAAATAATGTTACCAAGCCCTACTCAAATCACGACTGTCTGTCCCTCCATCCGCCCGTCCGCCCTTCCGTGTGTCACAGCAGTTTTTCTCGCAAAGGATATAAGCTTCTTCGTAGCACTACAGCCCCGTTCGGGCCTTCACTTCCTGCGAATAGCGCCTTCAAATGCCTCGGTCCATTGACCACGTCCTCCAATTTCAAAATCCAAGCAGCGATAAACTGTCTTCGTTGACTGAGTCAGACCAGCGTTTCCTCAGTTTCGCCCCTAGTCTCCGGCCTTCAGTTCTACCAATAAATTCCTTTTTGGGTATCCGTTGTTTGTCCATACGTTTCATATGGCCAGCCCATTGCAGCTTTCGTAGCCTTACAATCGTTGAGACCTCCGGGTTGCAAAAGTTCATACAGCTCATGGCTGTATCGAATTTGCCATTGGTCCCCACCTAGCTTCGCTCCGATTATTCGCCTCAGGACCCATCGCTTAAAGGCATTCAATATATTTGAGGATTGGGTTTGGGTCCATGTTGCACACCCATACCATAGCACAGGTTTATTACAGACTTGTATGCTTGGAGCTTTGTTTTTTCTGTGTATGCAGCTCGTCTTCAAGATCGTCAAAACGGAATAAAATATTTTATTTGCGAGCTGTATTCTTCGGCGTATTCAGTTTATTTCATAATTAGTTCTCATTATTTTGGCGCCTTAATACACAAATTTGCTCACATTTTCATTATTGTATTCACCATGTGTGATATTTTGGGCATGTGAGACATTTTCCCCCGACTGCGTCATGAGCTTTGATTTATTTTCATTGATTTGGAGCCCTGCTAGATTTTCTTCGCTGTCGAGTTTCACGAAAAGTTCTTTGGCAGCTGTTAATGACTGTGACAGAATATTGATGTCGTCCGCTTAGGCTACTACTTGGCTCGATTTGTATAGTAATGTACCTCGCGAGCAAATTGAATAGCAATCGAGCCAGCCCATCTCACTGCTTTAGTCCGATATTTGTGACAAAGGCACCGGTGAGTTGGTTATTAATGCAGACTTGAGAGGTCGTCGACATCATTATCGTTTTGGTAAGACGGACTAATTTGGCTGGGATTACAAAGCAAAGCATTATTTGGTACAGTACGTTATGATGAATACTGTCAAATGCCTGCTTAAAGTCAACAAAAATTTGGTTTACGTCTCTGTCGAATTTCCAGCGATTTTCAAGAACCTGCTTGACAGTGAACAACTGGTCTATTGTCGATTTACCTACTCTACAACCACCTTGATATTCTCCAATAATATTGTTGGCATATGATCCCATTTTACTTTCGAAAATCTTTGAAAATATTTTGTACGCCGTACAAAGCAGTGATATGCCTTCATAATTTTTGCACTGTAGCTTGTCATTGTTTTTGTTGATAAGGAATATAGTTGATCGACTCCAAGCTTCCAGCATAAATTGCCAATTGTACTGGCTGACTTTGCAAAAAGCTTTATGAACATTGCTGCCTCCATATTTGATGAGTTCCACTGGAATCTTAATACTCGGGGCTTTATTATTGTTTTGGGCTTTGATGGTAGAACAAACTTTGCCCAGTGTTAGTGGGTAAATGGAAGCTCTCCGTAGACAGCTTTAGGCTCCGATATTCTGGGGCCGTGCGGGAGACTAAGAAAGTTTTTAAATATAATGCCCATACTTATTTAATCTGAGTTACATCAGCGATGATATGCCGATGTCATCACGACAGCGCGCGGTTTTGGGCTGATAACCACGTTTCAAGCTTTTCACTACCTTTTATGCTTGTCTCGTGTTATTGCTCGCTAGACTTACATTGATACATGGCAATTGGTTGTCATTGTATTTTCTTTTCTGGATTCTAATTATCTTATTCGCTACTCTTCCGAGATTTTCATATTGTTCTCTCTTAATCCTGGTTTTCGTACCTACGTGTTCTTTCTACGCCTGATCCCTTTTGTCTAACGCATTCTGGCACTCATCGTCAAACCATTTATTTCTCTTGCGCTGGACTAGATGTCCAATCGTATGTTCTGCCATGGCCTTAATAGCCGTTTTCACTTCCATCCAGAGTACGTCGCTTGTCTTTAACGATGCGTCTGATAAGATGGGACCCAGCTGGTTTGCGAGGGATTCTGTGAAATTTTTGGCCTTTAGATGTGAAATTCTTGTAGCTGGCTTTGTCATAAGACATCAATGACTTAATTTGATCAAGTAATGATCTGAGTTACAATTGGCTCATTGGTGTGTACGGACGTCTAGTATGCTCGATGGCCAACGTTGTTGGATCAGATCAGGGTCGATCTGTTTTATTGTGTTGCCATCCGTTGATACCCAGGTTATTCAATGAATGCATCGATGTGGCAAGCAAGCATTAATGTAAATTATATTTAGTTGTGGAATAACATGTATAATAATTACTGACTTATCCCCCTCTTGAAAAGGTCGAGAACATTAAGAAATAAATCGAAATGTTTAAAAATCATAAAACGGACTTGCTCCCAAATGATGCTAGTAACGAGCTGCGATCACTGCTGTTGGGCTACGTTAACCTCTCGGAGGACAACCAACGAACAAACACTAAGTACACTCACGCATCACATCCTAAGAAAGGGACCGTTGGTCAACGCGAAGGCACGCAGACTTTCACCCGACAAGCTGGCCATCGCTAAAGCCAAATTCGATCACCTTATCCAACGCGGAATTCGCCGTTCATCAAAAAGCGCATGGAGTAGCCCTTTGGGCAGGGGCTGCCGTGCGCTCAACAACCACACAATTCCAGACCACTCTCAAATCAGATTCTTTCAGGATTGTACCGCAGCTCTCCATGGAATGATGGTTTTTTCCATGATCGATTTGCAGAAGGCGTACCACTAAATTCCCGTGGAACCAAGTGATATTCCAAAGACTGCCATCATCACACCGTTTGAACTGTACAAATTCATGTACATGACATTTGGACTTTGCAAAGCAGGCCAGACATTGCAACGTTTCATGTACGAAGTGCTTCGTGACTTGGACAACGTATTTGTTTATCTCGACAACATACTGATCTTTTTGCCCAGCTAACAGGCACACCTGGTTCACGTAAAGCAAGTGTTGGACCGACTGGTCAAATTCGGCCTGATTATAAATATTCCTGAGTGCCCATTCGAGAAACAGGAAGTCAGCTTCTTGGGGCATGCCATCAACAACCACGGTTTGAAGCCTTTACCAAAAAATGGAGGGAATTTCCGCAGCACCGAGGCCAAAGACCGTACACCAACTGAAGTCCTTTTTAGGGATGGTCAACTACTACAATCGTTTTCTCCCACATGCAGCCCAATAACAGCGCGCCCTATTGCGGCCGATCACTGGAAACCTCAAACGCAGTCAAACGCCTCTCAACTGGATGGACGAAACGGTAGCTGCATTCGAGCAGTCAAAGGCGAACTTAGGAAAGGCACTTACCCTTGCCAATCCTGACCCCAACGCTATAGGGTCTCTTTTCGTCGATGCTTTAGACAACGGTATCGGAGCCGTACTGCAACAAACTAAGAGAGGAATCGTAACCCCACTTGAATTTTTCTCAAGGAAGTTAACATACGCCCAAAAAAGTAGAGCCCGTACCACTGGGAAGTTTTGGCTATATACGAAGCAGTTAAACATATCCGGCACATGGTCAAAGGCAGAGTTTTACCGTCTTCACCGACCACAAGCCGTTGCAGTTAACACTCCATCAACGCTCGGAGAAAGCATCGCCGAGGCAACAACGCCAGTTGGACTAGCCCTAGCAGAGAAGGATGACCCTGAGCTTCAAGCGTTAATGAACGCCCAAGACCAATCACTTGAATGGCGGCAGCAGAAGTTAAATCATCCCTCCCTAACTCTCCACTGCATCGTGACTTCAGAAAGATACGCCCTTTCATCCCGCAGAAGTTTCGAGCAATAGTTATGTAGAACATATACAGTCCCTGACACCCAGGCATCCGATCGACCAGGAAGTTGATTACCGACCGATACTTCTGGCCTTTGATTAACAGCGACATCAACAAATTCGTTCAAGCCCGTTCACCATGCCAGTCCAACAAAATCACTCGGCACACAAAGTCACCCCTGCAGAGATACAACTTATCCGATGCTTGCTTCGAGCACATCAACATCGACCTCATAGGGTGAATGCCACCGAGTGTAGGTTTCTGATACAACCTCACTATTGTGGACAGGTTCTCCCGTGGGGCCAAGACGATACCAATCGAGACGATCACGGCAACAACATACATGCATATGGAGCAGTCGTTACAGAGTCCCTGCATGGATCACAACCAACACAGGTAGATAGTTTAAGAGCCAGATTTTCAAGGAGCTGGCTAGGATACTCGGGATCACACACTTGCAAAAGACACCCTACCACCCGACGTCCAATGGAATAGTGGAGCGGTGGCATCACACGGTCAAAACCACATTTTGCTGCCACGACTCACCCCAATGGACCAAGGCGCTACCTATCATACTACTGGTATTACGATCAACGCTGGAAGAGGACATCGGTTTGGCACTAGCTGATATGGTCTACGGAACGACACTGCGTCTACCAGAAGAATTTTTCAGTACGTTTCATGCTAGCATGAATGGATTCAAGCTTCCTAGAGGATCTACGTACGAGGATATCTACGCAAACCCCGTGCAATACGACACACCACAACACGGATGACGTCATCGTGAACATGGATCTGCCAAATTGCATGCACGTCTTCGTCCGCAACGACAAAGTCAAGGCCCCACTCACACCACCTTACAACGGTCCGTACCCGATGTTAAAACGAAAGGACAAACATTTCAAGATTGACGTGAATAGACGACCAACACCCATATCCATCGACAGGTTAAAACCTGCATTCTTTACGATGGGCAAGCAACCAATCAAATCGAGCAAGACGACGAGGATCGGGCGTGAGATCCGCAAGCCGTTGTGACTAACGGCATTATGGCTCCATATTGCGGCTCCGCCACTGCAGGGGGAGTACTGTGGCGGACAACATGGATACTTGTGCATAAGACGAAAAACAATTATCAAAAAATAACATGTGCCCAGGGACTTGCAGGCTTTTGCTTAATTGAACCACAATTGTAGTATTTTGACCTAGTTCACTCACATATGCCAGATTGATTTCGGTTGTTGCTCCCTCGTACAATAAGAAATTCAACATTAGGCCGCTAGACTCACTCAAAACGAACAATTTAAACACCCAAGGATTTGGCTTTCCCTTCATATATTGCTTACAATGATGATGCTCCTTGAATAGAACAATTTGCTAGTCTATACAAACGCATTGGTCAACTGTTGTAATTTTCATGCACCTTTTCCTAATAGCTTCGTAAATGGGCAACACTTTTATGAACTTGTCTGTGTTGCCATTAGGAATTTGTAAATTATTCACCAGGTGCAAATAGCTTCGTAAGCTGAAAAATCTGTTCACGGACATTGTTTTTTTTTACCCATGGAACGATGTTTACAAACAAGTCTTCCACAAAAAGTATCAACAAACATCCAAAGTGCTTCATTTGCAAAAAACCAAATTACTTTGCTAAAAACTGTCCAACTAAAATGAACAATAAAAATATTAATAAACGGGGTGAAAGTGAAAAGTGTGAGAAAGCGTGGGATGGGACATTATTGACAGCACTAGCTGTGAACATTTGACTCGAATGCCTGGTATGTCGACTCCGGCGCTACTTGTCACATGACAAACAACATAAATCTATTAAAAATTTTGTTGTGGACACTCTGAAAAATTATGTTGTGGATACTCCTCGGTTAGTTACAGTTGCTAATAATCAGAAAATGCATAGTGAAGGTCATGGTGAAGTTGAATTATTGTTGAAAGGACAACCTCAAGTGACAAAATTAAATTAGGTTATTGTTGTGCCAGGACTGTCAATAAACCTTATGTCCGTGGGCAAAATGGCTGCTAAGGGACTTGAAGTTCATTTTGACATAATGTTTATTGCGGAAAAATGCCAGTTGCAAGTGCTACAATGGTGAATGGTGTCTATGAACTGAACACAGTGAGTCAACAATCAACAAATGGTCATGAGCTGGCTGCGACATGTCAAACAGTGGCTTTGGTGGAGCCACAGATCCAGTCCATTGATGGGAGGAAACGCGCAGAAGCTGTGAATTTGTGTGAAGCGAATCAATCACAGGAGGTTTGGCATCGGAGACTCAGACACCTGAACAAGCGAAGTATGGATTTACTGAAACAAGGCATGGCAAGTGGAATTAACTACACTTATAGTAAAAATAATCCCTGTGCGGCAAGTATTGAAGGGAAACAGAGTAGAATACCATTCCCAAAATAATCCTATACTCGTGTCATTGGGAAATAGGTACATTCTGATTTATGTGGGTCTGTGTCGGTTTCCTCATTTAGTGGTGCCAAGTATCTATTAACATTTATAGATGACTGTACTAGGATGACATTTGGTTATTTTATTAAAAGTGAAGATGAAGTTCTGTCTGTATTCAAGCTCTATAAAAGTTTGGTAGAAAAACAAACTAATTTGAAAATAAAGTTGATAAGTACAAACAATGATCGTGAATATGTGAATGAACATTTCCAGACATTCCTTCAAGAGCATGGCATCGTTCACCAGACGACTGTACCTTACTGTCCACAACAGAACGGAGTTGCGGAAAGGGCAAATCGCACGATTATGGAGGCCGGACGATGTATGCTACAAGATGCAGGTATGGACCAAAGATTCTGGGCTGAGGCTTTGAATACAGCAATCTTTATCAAGAATAAATCATCAAGTAAAGCGGTAAGATGAACCACACCAGAAGAAAAATGGTCTGGTTGTAAAGTTGATTTATCAATTTTGAGTACATTTGGCTGTGTAGCTTATGCAATGATCCCTGATGAGAGGCGTTAGAAACTAGATGCAAAGAATAAACAATACATTTTTCTAGGATATTGTAATGAGTCAAAAGTGTACAGACTAATTGATCCTCAAAATCTCTCGAAACACATTAAATCTAGAGTTGTGTGCTTCTTGGAAGGAATGATGTATAAAGACTAGTTCTAAATCAGAATCGCACTACTACTGATTGTCAAATAAATTTTACTGATGGAATAGAAGATGTTGTGAGAACAAATGATGATAACAATGTCGATCCCTCGCCTACTAGAGAGTTATCTGACTCGATCACAACTACTTCAACTGTTTCTGACTCCAGCTCTGTGGATGACCCCAATGATGTTACATGGAATCCAGATATGCAAGATCAGATTTTTAGTTATTATGAGGATATTGATGAGAGTGTGAATGCTGTAATAGCAATGACAGCAACAGCTCTTGATGGAGAACCACAGACAATTGAGGAAACATAATCAGGACCTGAAAAGGAACACTGGAGGAAAGCTATTGAAGATGAATATAAAGGAGCACCGGAGGAAAGCTATTGAAGATGAATATAAATCATTTGAGAAAAGTGAGACTTGGAGTTTGACATTACTGCCTGAAGGAAAGAAGGTTGTGCGCTGTAAGTGGGTTTCAAGAAGAAGATAGGACCAGAAGGTCAGTTACTTCGGTATAAAGCACGGTTTGTAGCGAAAAATTATACCCAAGAATACGGGATTGACTACAAGGAAACCTACTCACCTGTGGTACGATATTCTACTATACGTACATTGATTGCCCTGGCAGTAAATCGAAACTTACACATTGATCACATGGATGTAAAGACATCATTCTTAAACGGTGATTTGCAAGAGACTGTTTACATGGAGCAGCCAAATGGATACAAGATAAATGGTAAAGAAAACCATGTATTTAAACTCCATAAAGCTATATATGGGCTTAAGCAAGCCTCAAAGGCATGGTATGACAAGATAGATAATGCCTTGCCAGATCTTCAGTTTAGAAAAACACAAGCCTCAAAGGCAAAGTATGACAAGATAGAAAATGCCTTGCCAGATCTTCAGTTTAGAAAAACACTCAGTGAGCCTTGTGTTTCTTTAAATCAGACAACTCAGGAAATATAATTATATTAGCTTTGTATGTCGATGACATTTTAATTATAAGTAAAGATACACCAGAAAAGAAAACGCTCAAGGAGAACCTGATAAAAAGGTTTGGAACAAATGATCTTGGCCGAGCTACACATGTATTAGGAATGAGATTAAATCAAAGACAAAATCAAATTACATTGGATCAGAAAAAATATATACTGAAGGTATTAGATCAATTTAATATGACTGTTTGTTAGCCTGAAAGTACACCTCTGGATGTGACTAAAGCTTGGTAATTAGGCTAAAAATGTGGACATCAAATTTAAGCTTGGGGTCAAATATTACACCAAGATCTTTACATGAGTCTGCAGAGGAGGGAACAACATCACATAAGGTGTAATTAAAAATTAAAGGGACAATTTTCAAAGTAAAAGTCATTTTAAAACATTTGGAAACATTAATACGAAGGGAGTTTACATTACACCAGTTATACAGGTTAAAAAGATCAATTTGGAGTTGCTGACAATCTTCAAGGGATCTAATTGACCAGAATACCTTGAAATCATCAGCATACAGGAGACAAGAAGAGGAAATTACAGAAGGAAGATCATTGATAAACAGTACGATAAGAAGAGGTCCACAACGGGAGGATAAATATGATGAAATCCAAGAATGAAGGGAACCGGATAAGCCAAGCAAAGCTAACTTTTGACAGAGCAGAACATGGTTCACGGAGTCAAAAGCTTTCGAGAAGTCCGTGAATATTGCATCTACTTGAAGCTGTTTATCTAAAGCTCTTGCAATATAGTCTTCGAACTCAGCCAAGTTCGTAACAGTTGAACGAACCTTTAAGAATCCATGTTGCTGTGGTGTGGCAAATGAACTCAGGGACTCAAGAAGCCTGTTGTGCACAAGTCGTTCCAGCAGCTTAGAGAAACAGGAGAGGAGTGATATGGGACGATAGTTTGAGGCAGATGATGGGTCGCCGTTTTTAAAGATAGGAACAACATTTGCATCTTTCCAGTACGTTGGAAAGGTGCCAGTACTAAGACTGAGATTGAATATAAGGGAAAGAGGAAAACACAAAGAGGAACAAAGTGACTTTACAAATATATTAGGTAATCCATCAGGACCAGGGCTAACATTCGGATCGAGCAAGTTAATAAGGGATTCAACTTCAGAAGGATCAGTGGAATAGGATGTACTTGATGCTGGATAAGTTTCAGTTGAATTTATGGGGGAGTGTAGTATGTCAGAAGAGGAAAAAGTAGAGGAAAAATATTCGGCAAATAGGTTAGAAATGTCCTGAGGGGAAGAGGCTTCAGTGTTATTCCATTTGACAGTATGCGGGATGGAAGAGGAAGATTTAAGGGATCGGATGTATGACCAAAAGGATTTAGGGTTATTTGTCAGGAGGGAACTCTCTAAGCTGCTAAAATAGTTTTTCATGGCCGTTTTGATCTCTGTTTTAGCCAAAGAGCGCAATCTGCGGAAATTTTGCCTAGCATCATCACTTCCGGTCAATTTATAGTGCCTATGCCCCTTATCTTTGGCTCTTAAGGCACGAAGAACACTTCGGGTAAGCCAAGGCTTCATTTTTGCATTGCGAGGAGCTTGGAGCGGAGTGTAAAGAGCAATCAGATTATTCAGGTAATCATAAAATTTGTTCAAGTCAAGACGAGTGAAGAAGGTATACCAGTTGACCGAGTCCAGATTGGTTTTAATTGCCTCATAATTTGCTTTAAAGAAATTGTAACGACAAACTGAGGCAGTTCTCTGGGGTTTAAGGGTATCAACGGATAGTGCTAGAGACAAAGCTGGATGATGGAGATCAGGTTGAACATAAGGATGTAAAACGGGAGCTATAGATAGACACCTAGTTTGAAAATTTGACATGACAAGGTCCAGAAGACGACCATTAGGGTCACGGATATGATTAAACTGTGAAAAAGAACAAAGGCAAAGAAAGGAAGAAAGAAACAAAGAAGGATTATTTGTTGAGGAAATACCAGGTGTTGTTAAGTGGTCCCATTCCACTGCCGGTAGATTGAAGTCCCCACAAATTTATTTTTTTATATAATGATCCATTACGGAGTCCATGAGGTCTACACCACCCATGTGCCGATTATATTCTGCCACAATATAGGGCCGTTCAACATTGATTTATTTCTTTTGCGACCTGTCGAATCTACTTACGCCAGCAAAGTTGGATGCTAGATTCACAATTTTATTATTTCTCCAGGCCACCACCGATATGTCAATACCGTTATAACTTGCAACCTATTTAGCTGATGTGCCTCTAGGCTATTTTTCGGCTGTTTTTCTTGTGGTAATTTACAATTCGGCTTGCCAACTGATGAGTTAAATAGAACAAACAAGTTGGTAAACAGACCTACGCTCATGTCAGAAGGGTTTTGTATCCAACTTCTCAGAAATGCAGTCACCAGCAATGAATAACGTCAAGAAATATGTGAGAGACATGTGCACGTTCAAAGGAAAATCCATTGTTTTTCTGCTTTCAACGGTCGCCATTTTGTTGCAAACAAACAAAAATCACTCAAATCATGAATTCTGAATAATATTGATGTTATTGACCTTATTGGAAAATTTCAAGAAGATCAAGTGAAAACTGCAGTGACTGATTCGATGGAAAGTCCATAAAATACCAAAATCATCATCAATTGGAGAAATTTCAAACGGCTATAACTTCCGTGTATATCATTCGATTTTCATCAAACTCACAAGGTTTAAGAATCCTTAGTAGGACTACGTACGTTTTGGTTCGTTTAAGGGTACGGATGCAATTTTATTAGGGAAAATGTGAAATTCGAATATCATACTATTATTAACAAAGTTGAGTGAATTTTGACTTCTAAGGTGTTTGTTGTTGTTGTGCTCATAAACACCTATCATCATAATTTTTTTCAGATTTTTTGGATCACAGGTGTCCAATCGCGAGGGGGGGACAAAAATTGTTCGTGTATTTTCCCTCCTTGCACGTCTCTCGAAGCAAAAAGTATCAAATTAAGACCTGTTTTGAAAAGTTCTCATCTAGACCTTTCATTTGATACCCATATTGGCTACCTCTGATGAAATTTTTTTTTGCGCTACTCCCCTATATGGGAAGACCTCCCCTTAAATACCTTATACAATTTTTTGTAGTTGAACTTTAAAGAGAGCATCACTTTACACCTGCATACAAAATTTGATATTTCTAGCTTAAGTAGTTCGCGAGAAAAAGTGCTGTGACACACGGACGGATGGACGGACAGACGAACAGACAGGTCGCGAAACTAGTAGCGTTTGTAAAATTATTTTACAAAACCCTGAAAAGCGCTAGAATAACTAATACTAATGACTAACAATCGATATTTGCCTTAGTATTGACTACAAGGGTGATAAAAAACATGTAAATAATGTGCAACAGTACTGAAAGGGTTTAAGGAAGGTTCTGACATATGGCTGATAAACTGTATTTTGAGACGTAGTCTGCTTGTTTAAGACCTGCGACCGAAACTCCTCCGAACTAGCTAGCCTGCCAGCAGTCACTTCTGAGTAGACTAAGGGTGTCCGGACCTATTGGCCTGTTAGTACAGTCCGTTGCCACGTACGAGGATTCCACGTCTATAAACGATAAGAGGTCGGTGAAGATTTCCTCCGGGAAATTTCGAACGGTCTAGAATGATGAAAAATGATAACATTCTAATGAAACTGTCAATAATTCTTTTTTAGAGAGGGGGTTTGCGTTATCATCAGATTTTTTTTTGCTGACCTGCATGGTTGTAAGTCATAAGTCCTGACATTAATAAAGTTTTATATTAATTGTTTTTTTTTTGAGGAGCCAGTCTAATGTTTTATTTTATTCTATGTTTGAATAGCTGCCGTAAAACATTTTCAAATAGTTTGAAAAGACCAAATAATTTGTTGGTTATTTACAAATTTAATTTCATGAATCACAAAACAAAATGTCTATATATACTATTTTGTGCAATTTATTTGTAAACTTTTCCATATTGCTGCATCAGTCATCATACACTGAATTTTAATCAAAATACTAATAATTTTATCTTCATGATTTAAACATAAAGTAATCTTCCCACCTCTATCAAGTCTGCAGTAGAAATTACAAATTTATAGCAAAAAGGCTCATTCTTCAATTTGCATCAAAGCTTTTCTTGAAATACTCGCTATATCTCGAAATATTCACTCGTGAAATTTTCCAGCCAACGGCGTGTATGAAAAAAAAAATGCTTTTCAAATAATTTCTCGTTACGCACTCCCATAAATGTCGGCAGACTTTCGCTTGGTCGGTCTCGTGCCATAAATACGAAGCTCTTGAAGAGTTCTTTTTGAATATTCATAAGAGTATCAGCTGTTAAATCGCGAATCTCATCTATTTGGAAAATCGTCAAGTGTAGCAGCTGCTACGTAGCCAAATCCTTTTACAGGAAATTTGTAAAAAGATTATCAACATTATCATCACCATCATCATCATCCTGAAGTTCACGCACGCCTCCACTCATACGTACTCAACCCAGATCAGAGTTCATCATTTGTGTCATGGTTTCTATTCAGACATCATCAAGTTGAAAGAAGTTTTCTCTAGAGGCCCAACACACTTTACCCGGTAAAATTTAATAACTCATGGAGTGGAGACGGTAGTAAATATAAAATGAAAATGCAAGGATGGTATAACAAAAGATGTTTCATGTACTGAAGCTCCGTTACAAGTAAGTAGAATTTGAAAAGCCGATAACGAAAATTGTTATCCCCGTACGAGTCGTTTCATTTGCTCCTTCGTAAGAGAAACAAGTTCGTTTCCTAATGGAGTAACCTACATACACACACGTTATCACAGGCGCACACATGAAGACTTTTTACAACTCGGTCTGAAGGAAACCTAGCCCATGTTATCTGGAAACAGATTTTTTCAGGTCGCAACTTTTCTACGCTAGCCGTGAAAAGAAGATTTATCATTTCCATTCTTAACAACATTCGCATGACGTTCAATTCATTTTAATTCAGAGGAAATTATACTTGAAACGCTTCGCAACGACATATCAGCTTTGCAATTGTCTCTTCTTTCTTCATGTCGGCTTAAATATACACTCATGAATAATTCACGCACAAAAGCACCATTTTTTTACATGGGAACGTAGTGCCATATCTCGTAACGAGCATATATCATCGTTCTTCAAAGCCGCCTCCTTGAGGCAGAAGCGAGCAGCATTGTCCTTTGCAAATCCAGGATATGTGTTAGGGGGCTGTGACACTTTACGCAAAGCTCCTCAACTGTAACGTATTAGGGTCATTATTTACGTTGCTTAGTGTGGATCTCCTCAGGAGAGCTATTTAGCGGAAACACTGATTTAATTTTCATTATCTCACCAGTTAAATCTGATTTAGAAAGAGGTGAAAATAATCTGATTTGCTGTAAGCAAGGATAAATGACGAGGAAAATATGAAATTTTTCATATTACATTTGAGGAATGCCTAAATGAAATTATCGTAAAAGCCCTTGGGGAAAATATATTTTTTACATGCAAAACATTTAGAAAAGTAACTCAAGGATACTTTGGAGATACTAAAGAAAAATTTGGCATTAATTAATCAAATCTGGGAAAAACTTTTGCCCGCACAATTGTAAGTTCATGGAATGTGAGAGCAACATAAATAAAAAAAAGCCGGGAAAGCACTTCTGTCAAAAAAAGTATCATAATCCAAGCAGGGAGTTTACAATGTCCAGGTATCTAACCTGTCCCTCTGAAAATCACAGCATTTTTTCTGAAAAGCTATAGGAACTAGGTTCATTAAACGGTCATCATAAACTGCCATCTTGGCAAGCCAGTGCAAATTAAAACGTGTGGATTGAAAATAAAAGCGTATCAGGATAATTTGGCAAACAAATTGACCTCTTTGAAACTTTGTTATAAGAAACGGAATGCAGGATTAATCCATAAAGAATGAACCCCAAACAGAGAAAATTGAGATTCCAAGTAAGCGTGCCAGCTTGGCACAGGTTGAAGGAGCATTCTAGGTACAAAACTCATACTTAAAATGCAAATACAAAATACCCCGTCAATTAATTAATCCATTTAATGTCCACAGGCCTTCTCTTTTTTCTTGAAAAGGCGTCGGGCCGTTCTTTGTTTGTGTGAGCAGACGCATTTCAACTCCTTTGAATCATCTTCAGTGTCTAAAGGATGTGTTGAAGAAAATGACTTTATTTAGTTGGAGGGTGGGTTGAGCAGGTAGTACTAAATTAGGCCAATTACTAAATAAGGCCAGGTACTAAATTAGGTCAGGTAGGCTTTTGGATTTTTGGATGTCTGTTTGCTTTTCTTCATTTCATTTCCATTTTCTTTGGAGAATGTGATCTATAACTGAGAAAATCACGTATGAATTTTAATATTTTACGTTCAATAACAACACATACATGGCCAAGGACGGTCTGGGTATGGGACATCCAATATCCCCAATAACGTCAGAAATATTCTTATAATCTTTGGAAGAAGTCTTTTTACCCAAAATTGCTATAAGATACCATGTAAGATTTTACAGACGATATGTGAATGGCTGTTTCATCGTTATTGACCCAAAAGTAAATAAACAAGTTGAACTAAAGGGTGGTCCAACCAAAATGCACGATGTTAATTGTGAATAAAACAAAAATTTTTTCGGAAAATTATGCTAATATTTTTTAATATAATAGAAGGATCTTTGATAATTATGTGCAAAATGAAATATTGCCCAAACGCTCACCACGGGTACGGCGGCATACTTCTATCCAATGGTCCATACTTTCAATGTCTCTGAGATATAATTGAGGTTCAATGTTATTAATGAGCTGAATTATCTCATCCTTCAGCTCATGAATTATTCTTGGCTTATTGACGTACACTTTTTCTTTTAAATATCCCCAAAGAAATAAGTCCAATGGTGTCAAATCACATAATTGTGGTAGCCAATTAACATCGCCACAACGTGAGATAACACGGCCATTGAATTTCTCGCGCAAATGAGCCATTTTTTTTACTGGCTGTGTGGCAAGTGGCACCATCCTATTGAAACCACATATCGTCCAGGTCCATAACCTCAATTTCTGGCCACAAGAAGTCCTTTCTCATCTCGCAATAGCGAACACCATTCACGGTAACTGCTTGGCCGTCCTCATTTTCTAAGAAGTACGGCCAATCGATAAACCCCACCAAACAGTCTTTCTTTGTGGATGCATTGGCTCTTCAACAATCACTCGTGGATTCTCATTTGCCCAAATGCGGCAGTTCTGCTTATTACCAAACCACTGAGGTGAAAGCGCGTCTCGTCACTGAAGATGATTTTCTTTGTAAAGTCACCATTCCCTTTTCTGTCTGTTCAACGAACCATTCGGCGTATTGCCGACGCTTGAAATGGTCAATAGGCTTCAGTTCTTGAGACAACTGAACCTTGTAAGTATGTAAATTCAAATCTTTATTCAAAATTCACATCAGTGATGTTCGTGAGAATTGTTGGGCACGGCGACGAGTCGCGGTCAACGGCTCTTCTGAAACACGTTCGAATTTGTCAAACACTGAAACAGAGAAATGTCAAATTAAGTTAGGCGGAAGACTTGACATTAAGGTGTGACTCACAATTAATATCGTGCATTATGGTTGGACCACCCTTTATTTGCCTATATAAATGAAATACATCCGAATAAAAATTTTACATAGAAAAAAAAACAAACGGGCTATTCAACTACATATATGGACGCAAGCGTAACATGCAAACAAACACGATTAGATTACAAAATATATAGAAAAATATTTTTGATGGCGCTATCTGTGAATGAGAGCTACATTCCTCCCTGACTTCCAGTGATAGTTTGGTGACGAAATAAGTTTATGGCGATGATTGTCTATCTCGTGCCAGAGTTCTTGAGTGGTTTACTTGTTTCAGAAATGGTTGTGAGGACATAAATTACGATGAATACACGGGCCGCCCAAAATCCGGTCACCGAAAACTCCATCAAAATTGTGCGTAAATCTATCAAAAATGAGTCGAAACCATCATTGAAATTCATGGAATGGGAGTTCAATATCTCCAAAACATCGATCAATTGCATTTTAACCGATCATTTGGGCTTACGAAAAGTCTGTGCACGCTTTGTTCCACACAAGTTAACTGATGAACAAAAATTGCTCCGCTCTTGTGACTAATTTTTTGACTAGAAATCGCATTTTGATCATTAATCACTCACCATATTTGCCTGATATGGCTCCCTGTGACTTCTACCTATTCGAAAAATTGCATTTGGCCATGAAAGGAAAACGCTTTGCACCCGTAGAGGGTATTCAAAAGGCTAGTATCAATATCCTGAAGGACGTTCTGGTCAATGACCTGAAACACTCTTTCAAAAAGCTTTTGGATCGCGTAAAACAGGGTATCGAGGCCGGAGGAGACTATTTTTAACCAACTTCCAAAAGAAAGAAGGTTATCAATTCATCGCGTATATTTTTTTTTGTATGCTCACGCATAACTTATAAACAGAGATAGATAGAAGAGTCCTGTTTTTGGCAAATGATACGTTTTTCTTCCAGTTAGGTCCCGGTCCCGTTTAAAGGATAAGAAATTCGTGTAACGGTAAAGGGCTCTTACCGTTAAAACTAAAAAGATTCCGACTTTCACTCCGATTTTTCAGCATAACTGATCGGCGCGTGTAAGGATTTTGATTGTAGAGGTTTCAAATGAAGGACAACATATTGATCTAAAATGTTTCAGAACAGAATTGAAATCCTTCCACGGGGTCTGTAGATATTAACAGTTAAATATGATACATTGATGTCGAGAAATTGAATTTAAATGATATTTCGTACGAAAAGTGCCAATGAGTTGGCACTCTGCAAGGATTTGTTGGAGATACCGAGTCCTTTGGTGACGGATGCTAAAAATGATCAGTATCCTTAATTTTTTGCATAAACGGTACATTTCAGTCCATCATTTGTACCGGAAATAACCAATAAATTAATTCTAATGTGGCATAAGTACAATACAACAATAGTTAAAGGGAACATTTCAGAATGCTTTTCTCTTCCGCATTCATTCTTTGCTTACCAATGAGCTTGGTATAGGGTCCTTCTTACATCCTTAGACGTAAACGTTACATATAGGCTTATAAAATTCCCCGAAGAAATAATAAGGATTGAGTGATTGCAAATTATAGAGTTGACTCGTTACTTTCCAGTTAATGTTTTATGTATCATACATTACAACATATGCCCAGAAATCTAAAATTAGTGATTTCCATACTAAAAACTGGCGAGAATCGCAACCTAAAAAGAGATACGTTTCCTGCTATAATTGATCATAACTTTACAGATGAAGATGAAAATGCATAGCCGAGTTTTCATTGAACTATATGGTATGATTTTCTTGAAACTTTCATGAAAATTAGGTGCCATAATTAACTAAAAACGAAGGCGATGGGTATCGAATAAACGAGAACGAATGATGCGGTTAAGAAGGATATTTTTAAGAAAATTTCATGAGACTGATTGCGAAGTGAACTTTATGTTTACATATATATATACATATGTGTACATATGTGTATATATATATATAGATATGTATATATATACATAATATATATATATATATATATATATATATATATATATATATATATATATATATACATATATATATATATATATATGTATGTATATATATATATATATATATGTATATATATATATATATATATATATGTATTTAGATATATATATATATATATATATATATATATATATATATATATTATTTATATATATGTATATATATATATATATAGATATGTGTGTATATATATATATATATATATATATATATATATATATATATATATATATATATATATATATATATATATATATATATATATATATGGCTATGTGTGTGTATGTGTGTGGTTGGCTGCATGTGTGAGTCTACATAGGATATAACAAAATTTGTGCCTGGGGGTCGCAACTTTGCTTCGATTTTCGCCAATTTTTCAGCAATTTTTCTGTTCTGGCCAAAGTATAGCTCCAGTTTGTATCAGAACTAGCTCAACGATTTATGCAATTGTGTGATAAAGCTCAATGAAAAATCAAAAGTCGAACAATTTGAAACGAAATGGCGGCCAGTCAAAGGTCAAAAAAAGTTGAACGATAAAAGTGCGCTTCAGGGTCAGATCAGAATGTAAAATTCGAAAATTTAAAAAATTTCTCTAGACTACAATTCATAATGGATTATTATGAAATCTAAAATCAAGGTAGACGTTGATGAGATCATGGATTAAATGTACCAGAGTTAAATTCGATTCCTATGAACGCTGTACATTTTAGCCGTAGTGGTTTTCGCGTTGCATTAAAAAAATTATATTTTAATATACGAGAACATGATACAATGTATTCAAGAAACTGAGTTTTGAATAGTTTGAAATGAAAAAATTTGCCACTAAAAAGAGTGAAATAAAAACTTTTAGAAAAAAAAGAAAACCGACTTCGGAATGCCCTAAAAAGGATGAAGTAAATTTTATGGAACCGGTGCCAAATGAATTTCCCCATTTCAACATCTGCACCATCACAAATAAATCGGGGAAAAAATGATATGGCACCGCTTCGATAAAATTTATTTCATCCTTTTTAGGGCTTTCCGAAGTCGGTTTTCTTTTTTTTTTCTAGTTAATAAATAAACTCGAATTTATCAGGACAAAGCTCGTATCGTTTCTATTTTCAGTCAGCCTCGTTTATTTTTGAACGCACGTTTTAAACAGCATTTACAGAATAGCTATTAATAACGGATACTAACAACGTGACTTTGACAAACTTGTTACACAATACAAGCATATATAGGGACGCCAACTGACTGATACTCATAAGAATAACCAACAGTGGGTTTCGTTAGCATACGTAGGCAAAGAGACATATAAATTATCAAACCTGCTTATGAAATACAAACTGTAAACTGTATTCAAACCTAACAACAACAACATCGGAAACAAACTGAATGTCGCATCAATATATAAGAATAGTGGCATATAAAAACTGACATGCCAGGACTGCGACATGGTATACATAGGAAGGACAACACGGAAAATAACGACAAGATACAAAAAGCACTTACAATCGTTCTTACACAACAAGGCAGACTCCAGTTATGCGATGCACCCACAAAACTACACACACGAGCCTACAAAAACAAAGTAAAAGGTCGGGACTTGATATCTGAGAAAGGCTTGAAATATATGAAGATACAAAGTGATATTATCAACGAACAACTTATTGCGAATCCTGACGCAATTTTCTCAGCAATAGACCACACTCTCCGTCGAAAACGGAAACGAGATGAAACAGACATCCAACAATCCAAAAAATAAAAACTTAATATCCCTCTACCTGACAGAATTTAGTACCTGACCTCATTTAATAGCTGACCAAATTCACATAAGTACTACCTACTAAACTCATCGGACGACTCTATAAAGCCATTCTTTTCAACACATCCTTTAGACACTGAAGGTCGAAATGCATCTGCTCATACAACAAAGCAAGGCCCGACGGTGTTTCAAGAAAAAAAACAAAATACCTATTTTCTATTTTGTTTTTAAAAACCTTTTTAAATAGGTTTTTGTTTATTTGAAATTCATTTCGCGATATATTCTCTATTTGCAAAATAGAAAATACTTTATTGTTAAATTTTGCCAAGATTGCAAGTCAAATTTCACGCAACATTGACCACTAGAGGGAGTACAAATCGTGCGAGTTGGTCCAATGACAAATAACAAACGTTACCTGTGGATCATGACGCGTTATGATAAGCATCACGCTAATCTCCCAGCTTCGTAGTTTCGTGGCGGTAATCAGTGTTTCGATTTGCTATTCACGTGAAGTGCAATAGTACTACAACATGATTATCAAAACGAAACTATTGGATTTGTTTGGTTTGTGCTAAAATATAACATTAGCGTTTATTTGATCAGAGCTAACGCAAAATATTGGTAAGTCTAAAAAGTATTGAGCATTTTTTGTCGTTTTTCGATTGAATATTTCTTTTGCTTAAAAATGAATTTGATTTAAGTATATATTGTCCATTATCACCTTTGACCTTTTGCCATTTTTCGGTAGAGCCATTATTCCATCTGTGTGGAACTTCTGTGGTTTATCGGCGAAAAACTTGGCCAAGTAATTTTCCCAGTCCCTTTTTGAAGTGATTTTCTTTTCATTAAGTAATTTTGCAGAGACCGAAACAAATGGTAGTCTGATAGTGCAAGGTCTAGAATATACGGTGGATGCATCAAAACTTCCCAGCCAAGCTCAGTCCACTTTTGCCGCATCATCAAAGATGTGTATGGTCTGACATTGTCATGATGGAAGACAACGCCCTTTCTATTGATCAATTCTGGCCAGTTTTTTTGAATTGCTTGTTGCAATCTGGTTAATTGCTGACAGCACAGAGCCAAATTGAGTGTTTGGCCAGGTTCTAGCACCTCATGATAAACGATTCCCTTCCAATCCCACCATACACACAGCATAACCTTATTTGGTGTCAATCCTGGCTTTGAAGTCGTTTGTGATGATTCACTATTTTTGATAATGATCTTTTTTGAACGGTATTCTCGTATCTTACCCATTTTTCACCGCCCGTAATGATTTCTTTCAGAACTGACTCGGTTTCGTTGCGTTCCATTAACATTTTGGAAATTCGGTCGATCAAATTTTTTTGTGTTAATTCATGCGGCACCAAAACGTCGAGCTACTTTGATTATTCAGCCTTATGCAAATGGTTCAAAGCTGTTTAGTGATGGATATTCAGTCCTTGGCAATGTCATGGCTGCTTAGTTGTCGGTCTTCTTCAATTTTTTGTAAGCTTTCATCGACTTTTTCAGTGATTGATCGACCTGAACGAGGTACATTTTTGACATATAAATTTCCAGAACAAAAGCGAGCGAACCATCTCTTCGCTATGGCTTTTGATAAAGTATCTTGATCGTAGACACGACCAATTTTTCCACGAGCCTGCGATGTATTCTCACCTTGATCTTAGTGATATTGTAAAATATAACGATTTTTTTTCAAAAATTTCACTCATTTTTAAATGAATACAACTTTTGACACGAGTGACGAAATACAAAACTGTCCATATAAAAATTGTAGGCTGGAATGTCACCTTTCAAACGCATGTCAGTTTGACTCAATCTGATTAGTATTGCCCGATATATGACAACGAACACCATTTGGTGACAAAAAAGGTTCAATACTTTTTAGACTATCTAATATATATTGCTCCTCATTTTGCTTTCGATGTGGAACTGATTATCGTATCCGGACAGATTATCTTACTATTAAAAAGTGGATTATAAAATGTTCAGATGATAGTAAAATAACAAACTACTTAAGCGCAAATACGAAAGATTGCCTGAAGTGTCAAGTATGCATATAAAAGAGTGGAGGATGCAGACCTATAAAATTGTAATGATAAGCAAGCTGTTTGTTGAATGTGCCTTGGTGATTGAAAATCACTTGATTAGGTATTGCATTATTGCTAAATTTTAAATGTACAGGGTTATCCATTTCGTGGTTGGGAAAGTATAACCCTGCCATTTGACATCTGTCAACATTAAATGTGATCCAAAGCGTGTTTTTTTTTTTAGTTGCTATATCGAAATATGGATCGTTTAACAGTCGAAGAATGCGTTAAAATTATTAAATTTTATTATAAAAATGGTGATTCTGCTGTATCAACATTTAGGGCTTTTCGAGCCGATTACGGTCGACATAATCGACCTACACAGCAAACAATTTCGAACACAGTGAGAAAATTTGAAGAGACTGGATCGGTTATTGATATTGCAAGGCCATCCATCTGAATATTTGACGTGTTTTCTTTAGCTTTACTTTCCCAAGCGTAAAATGGATAACCCTATACTAATCGTGTTACATACTCCACACGAAATGCAGGCATGGTTACAATAAATTATTGGTTTGAATGTGATGTTTTTGCATAGAAATATTAGAAACTGAACGTTTCCTAAGAAAATAGCAACAAAAAAGTTTTAAAAGTAACCAAAAAACTAGGAGGAGTAAAAAACCGAATTCACATTTAATAAAGGACCATATCCTTCAGGGATAAATTTAATATTTTAAGAGAAAGAAACTCAAAGAAACAACTTTCTTGCAATGGAAGTAGTTTTAAGCAAATCATTTATTTCAAAGGCTTGATTTGAAAAAAAAATCATATATAGAAAATGAACTTGATCATTCCATTTATTTATCAGTTTTGATGTTTGATTATTCAAGATGTACCTTAAAACCAATGCTTTTCTACTATATTGTAAAGATTGTAGCACTAAAGGTGAATATGTAAGATAAAATTAGGCTTTATCGTTTTTTCGTAGTATCTAGTACACACTAAAATAAATTTTCATATAAAAGCTATGGAAATATAGTCACCATCTATTCATGTTCAAATACCTACCGATCAATATTATCATAATATCAATTCTGAAATCCTCAAACCCTTATCAAATTAACTTGACTCTTAACACATTCGGACATGCAAAAGTAGCCCTTCCTATTAGAACTGATAAAATTTGTATTCTTAACCCAACTGTAATCGCAGATAAACCTATAAAGCTGAATCCGTTTATAATTCTATTATTTTAGGATTCTATTGTATATCAAAAACTTTTTCCATTCCATACTCAACAATTCCCACAAATTTATATCCACAAATATCTACATCTACACCTATACCAAAACCATGATACAACTTGATATAGAGGCTCAAGAGTTAAGATATTCTCCGAAAATACTTCGCGGTAATCATGACTATTCGTTCATTCGTGCCAACTTTAAGGGATCAGGAAGGACTTAACTGGATGAAGCGGAGAAGTCATGCCTGAAATAGAGTAAGTGTAGGAAGTTTTTATTGTACTTGCTCTTTAGTCGTCGTCGGTTTGGTTTATCGACCGAAAGAAATGCCGGATTTTAGCAAAGCAATACAAAGTGCTGACTGGTTTATTTGGGACTGGTTTAATTACAAAATGCGAACGTTTATTGGATGTTTTATAGATTACTTTCAGTTAATGCTATAATGATGAATTTTTCGAAGTAATACTGCTGATTAAGCTCAAGGAAGTAGGTTACGTGTAGAAATGCAATTATAGAATAAGTACTGATTTGAGTTGAATTTTAGGACACAGGCGGCTGTAATTGATAAATACGTCGTCATATTGTAAATGAAAAGGTAGAAAAGATGAACTTCGAAAAAAAGTTTCAAAAATAGCTATGGAGCAATTGGAGCCATTTTCGGAGGACAACAGCTCCTTTCAGGCCCTTGTTTTGTGCGAAACAGTGCCTCCAATTGGCTCAGCTTACCAACTTCTGAGTCTAAATAGCGTTAAACTGTTTTGTGTCAACCCAGTTGGGTTCGTGTTCGTGTTCGTTTGTTGCACATATCCAGCTAATTTCAGTTTCTACAAAATATTGTACTATCCTTTGATTGCATCAAATTTAGAATATATAATTATTTAACAGAGTAGAAGATCAGCCCTAAACCACGCTCTGTCGGGATGACATCGGCAATTTCATCGCTAATGAAACCAAAATTAAGGAAAAATGAGTGTCATATATGAAGAATCTACTTAATTCTCCGCACAGATCGAGAACATTGTAGCCTAGAGATGTTTCCTTAGAGCTTCCGTTGGCCCCACCAACTCTGGATGAAGATTGTTTCACCATCAAAGCCATCGATGAGATTCTAGTGTAGCTCGTCAAATATGGGGCAGCACATTTGGCAACAAGAACATATGCCGAAAGAGTGGAGCCAATCAATTATATTCCCTTTCCACAAAACAGGTGACAAGTTACAGTGCGAAAATCATAGAGGCATATCACTACTTTGAAGTACGTACAAAATATTTTTAGAGACTATACGCCAAAATAATTATTGAGAAGTATCAAGGTTGTTACACCCCCTTTTTTTTCCATGGGAGCCACTTTGGCCCCCAGGGAAATTAGGGTGCTCCGGCGCGGCTTACGGACCCAGTTAAGCTCATCCGGAGACGGGCGTGGGACGCCACTTGCTTGTCCCTTAAGGCCTCAATAAGCCGCCAAGCGAGAATGCGGCTTGCTGGAATAACCAACGTCACGATTCGCCCGAACCCTACCTACACATAATCTTTACACTTTCACAACCTTGCCGCCCTTATGCAACCCCCCTACACTCCTCTCTAACACTAACCCTATCCGTCTGGCCAGCTATCGGAATACCAACACCACCCCCGAACATTTTTATATAACACCGAATTCACTTTTTTATTAATATTACACTTCGACTTGCCACTCAAGCCGCACCCGTCACAATCTGTAATACAGAAAATTCAATTTCATCAATCAAATATGGTTGAATAGAATTTCAAATTATATAATAGAACTTCAAATCATATACAAATAAACATATGCTTTACGTTAATTAAAAGGAACTTACTTCTGAATCTTACCTACAAGGGGCCCCTTCACTATCTGCATCCGTTGGTGCACTTTTACTTTGCTTCGACGTCCGGGCTCTGCTTGTCGCTTCTCGTCGCTTCACACTTGCTGCTTGGTATTTGCTTCGCGCTTGCCGCTTCGCCACTTGATGCTTTTTATCTCCTCACGCTGCTGCATCCCAGCACATCTGCTTCGCCACACCCGAGAAGAAAGAAAAAGAGGAGGCGCGTCATTCTTCGTGCGCTTTTATAATTTCCTCCTAACGGACAATGTCCCGCTCTTCGACCGATTACCATTGTCCCCGGTCATCCACCTCTCCAGCGTGGTAGTTTCTCTCTGCCGCCACTTGGCTTCCGCTCCGCTCTGGTGGTGCTCACTCCAAGTGCGGCTGAATTGGCTGAACACAATTCACTGACAGTTTGGCATGTCAGTGATGTTTGTTTACTTTTGTTTTAAGGAGGAACTTTTATTTCGAACTTCTATTTCGGGAAATCGTGTCGTGGTTGTGATCTATAATTCTTCCCGAAATCCGCCCCAAATTAGTGCTTTTCGTGTGTCACAATGGTTTCTCGGTTTTCTGCAATTTTCCCGGGGAAGTGCTTGTGTTCCGAGCTGAGAGATATAGTCTTCAGGTGTGTATGTTTATATTTAAGGTGCTGTGGAATATTTTTATTTCCTTTTTGCAACGTCGGTGCTCGACGGTTTGGGAATGCATTCAAGTAGATTTTGTGAGTTTATGTACGTAAATTAGAAAAACAGGATTGAAAATGATTAATGTCGCTCCCACAATTGATGATTTGCCTGGACTAATTAAAGATGTTTCGCCTATGTATAAAGAGCCAGTCTCGGTTATGGCAACGAAAATGATGGCTCATCCCGCGTATGGGAAACCGTATGAAAGGTCGACAGCAGACTTTGACCTCGGAGCACCATTAGGACGTGAAAAGATTTGGACGTTTTTACATTGCGCGCGAAGTTAACACTCGCTTCACGGTTGCAATGAAAATTATGTTCAAGTCGGAACTCAGCAAAGGACGAGTAGAGCGGCAGCTTTTACGTGAAATTGAAGTTAAATCCCGATTAAAGCATCCAAATATTCTGTGCTTGTATACATGGTTCCATGATGAAAAGAGAATCTATTTAGCTCTTGAACTAGCTACTCAGGGTGAATTGTATAAACATCTCCTATGCATCGTTTCAGTGAACATCAAACACATATCAAGTGGCAGAACCTTTAAACTATTATTACATGAACAATGTTATCCATCGTGATTTAAAGCCAGTGAACATTTTATTGACTTCTGATGATAATGTTCAATTGGCAGATTTTCACTTGTTTGCTCAAGAAATTGTTGGTTCCGTTTCGGGCTGT
The DNA here is from genome assembly GCA_963969285.1 of Odontomyia ornata. Lineage (NCBI taxonomy): Eukaryota > Metazoa > Arthropoda > Insecta > Diptera > Stratiomyidae > Odontomyia > Odontomyia ornata. Next base: position 40,037,574 of record OZ017739.1, read on the forward strand.
GATTTTCTTGAGGTAGTGACGTACTTCATACTGATTTTGATATAAATTTACGAAGCGCACTCGGCAAATTTGTCAATTCGGTCAATTCACTATCAGTTAAACGTTCTGATTTGATAGTGTTATTCCTTTTGGTATGCCCAAAGTGGCTTTGACCACAGTTGATTTGCCATGCGCCCGATAGTGCCAATATTGATGGTTGCCTGGCGGGAAATTACCTCGGTGAAAGTGACGTTGACTTGGTGATATCCAGCTGTAATAGATCCTGCTTTTGCAGATTCGAATAACCGATAGTCTGCCCTTCACCTGATGACAATTCCAGTTGTTCAAAATTACAAATATTCATACTTAGCCTACTGTTGTGAGTACAATTTGGAGTGGCAAACAAACCCTACTCAAGTGCGGCCTAGATTTCTGAATTTATCGAGTCACGCGAATGCTACGATAGTGCTCGGAATGAGGTAATGATGATGCCCTTCTGTTTTATCCGCAACAAGGTGGTTTTGGAGCAGATATCCCGATAATAGACTAATTGTTTACTAACAAGCATATACTTAAAAAATGCTGGGAGTGTAACATAGACGTACACCAAATTTTCGTTGACATTAAGAATGCATACTACAGTATTGATCATAACGCACTGTACCGAATAATGCTTTGATTTGGCATCCCTGCTAAATTCGACCGTATTACTAAAATGACAATGACGTCGATGACCTCCCAAGTCTGCATCACCGATTTGACATAAATATCGGACTAAAGCAGGGAATAGGCAGGTCCCATTGCTATTCAATTAGGCTTTGGATTTCGTCATAAGGAAGCTACCTGTCAATACACGAAGTAAATTACTATACAGGTCGAGCCAAGTAGTACGCCATGAGGACAACATCAACATTTTGTCACGGTTGTTAACAACTGCCAAAGGATTCTTCCTGAAACTCGACACCGAAGCAAAACTATTAGGGCTACAAACCAATGAAAATAAAACAAAGTTGAGTGAATTTGCCTATTTAGGCACCAAAATAACGAAAATAGCTATTAAAAGACACGAAACATGTCGAAGAATACAGCTCGCAAATAAAACATTTTATTCAGTATTGACGATCTTGAAGGCCAGCTGCATACCCAGAAAAACAAAGCCCCAAGTATACAAATCTGCAATAAGATCTGTGTTATGCTATTGGTGTGAAACATGGACTCTAACCCAAGCATCCGCAAATATATTGAACGCCTTTGAGTGACGGGTCCTGAGGCGAATAATTGGAGCGAAGCTTGACGGGACCTATTCCAAATTCGATACAACTATGAGCTGTGTAAAAGTTTTGACAAGCTGGAGGTCTCACCGACTGACAGACTGCGGGAGCTGCAATAAGCTGGTCACATTAGTCGTATGGAGGAGCAATGGATACCTAAAAAGGTATTCATTGGGAGAACTTAAGGCCGGAGACCAGTGGGAAAACCGAGGAAACGCTGGTCTGATTTGCTCGATGAAGACAGTTTATCGCTGCTCGGACTGCAAAATTGGAGGACGCAGTCAATGGACCCAGACAGTTGGAGGCGCTATTGGCTGGAAGCAAAGGCTCGAGAGGGGCTGTAGTGCTATGAAGAAGAAGAAGAGGAAGATAGTTGATACTAAAGTAAGATCCGAATCTTCAAGCCATTAACTCACTTATCACAGATATAAAATCTCCTGGTTTTTATAGTTGGTGCATATTTTAAAGCATTGGAAGTGACTGTAACCACTTTGTTGTCGTTCCTTCTACAAACAACAATGTCTTCATCTTTAGCTGATTTATATTTAAACGTACCACGCTCAATTTTCTTAAGTTTTTACTACTTGGCAGTGGGTAACCTGACCCCTGATTTGCTTTGATCGTCCCAGTAGCTACAAAGTCTCCTTCACAAAGGTCATCTTTTAAGGTTATAACAGTATAAAACCAGACTAATCCTAGTTTGCCATAAATGATCAAATCTACTACAGATTTTCCTTGGTATAGTAGAAAGCAAATTATATAGCCAGGACAAGTTGCGCCAAAAAAAACGTTTAACCCCATCTGATTGGATTGCCTTGAACATACTCGTATTTTTTACAGGAATGGTCCCCACTATATGTTATCATTACTTTTTCAACGCCGTGATTTTCTTTCTATGGAGTACATGCCGAAAATTTGTATTTAACATGTCAAAAATTAGTCTGACTTTTATAAAAAAAAACCATTCAAGAAAAAAGATAATCAATTTTTTTTCTGTGTCTAGCTCGAATAAAATTCTACACACGAGTTTGGTTGTCAAGTTGAGACGTCTTGGAAAGGAAATGACAATCTAACTCATTGGGCTTGGTCTTTTCCTTTCTTCTTAAAATCTCGGTGGGCGTAGCCTCTCCATTGGTTTCATCCCCAAAGGCAGACACATGTCGCTATCAGTAAGAAGAGAGGTTAGATCTTGACGTCTACAAGTTGAAATTGAATTTGAGTTGTCGGAATGTACAGCGGATATTGTTACGCCAGCTTCCGGACAAATTGTGCAAGTTCTTACAGGTGCGCATTTTCGCTACCATTGCCAAGGGTTTTGAATAATCGTTGGCAAGAATTGACTCATTAAACAAGATGTATTCTAGTCACTGAGATAATTTTCAGGTGCGGCGTACCAAAACGCCACAAAGTCGCTGGCCAGGTTCCATTGGCCAGCTCTCCTCCACAGGCACACCACCATTCAAGCCAAGGAAAACTTTGGCGACATAAAGATCACCTAAATGAATTCTAAGTCTTCAGATGAATGAAGATCTTCTTTTGTGTATTGGGTGTTAAAACAAGAAGACACATAACCGAAATTTATTCCAATTGCCTATATTTACGGACTGAAAGGAGAATGTGACAAACGTGATGCTGAAAATGAAGCACTTGTACATCAAAGTGCATTCAACCTAAACATGAGTTGATTTTTGATTTTAATTAGACAATAGTAAACAAATAACTAGCCAATTAGTGTTTTTAGAAATAATATGAACATTGAGCCAGATTTAACTCAGAATTCTACGTCAAAGTCAATGACGTTTTCTTCAATACTAGACGTTATAAATTTTCTTCGATCATAAAGGGAATTCCAAACAATAAAAATACAAAAACTTAATGGCCTAAATGGCTCTTTAAATTTAAACATTATCAATGAAACACATTTAATCAAAAAAAGCAAATTCAAATTAATTAAAATTATTACATATTTTCTGAATCAATTAGAAAAAGTAAAGAAAACCAACGAACCCTATCCAAGAATAATTAATAATTGCAACACAACAGTGAACTTTTATCATATACCTAATCTCTTATAACCTCATTCTAATTAAAATCTTTATCTTATACCAAAAAATGCTAACACAATATTCCTTACTCAAGCTTCAAACATTATCTCTCCCTTCAGCAGTTTAATAAATTTTTCTATACGATTTATAGTGCTTCAAATCAGTTTCAAATTTCCTGCATAAACCAGTACATGCGCGGACATTTTCTTTCGAAAATCTTAATTTTTCCATAGTACAAGCACTCTGGTTGTACCAGATCTTACATCCATATATCAAAACTGGTCGAATCAGGGTCTTGTAACTTTGTCCTTTCGATCAATGAAAGTGTCCTTGAAAGCTAGGACTACTTACTGTGCTTTCATCTTCACTACAGCCCCTCTCGGACTTTCGCTTAGAGATAGTTAGAGTATCTCATTTTCATGACTCTATTGATTTTTTCGGACGTCGGTTTGGTCAGTACCATGCTCCCATGCGCCTGCTCAGCTATGATATGATCTGATTAAATCTGTACATATCACCACTGAGTGAACACTCATAGTCTATCCAAAAAATCCCCTGAACTAAATCACGTTGCTCCCAACGAGATTTGAACCTGGGACCTTCGGCTTATCCGTTCATGCTCTAACCACTAGAACACACAGACTACTTTACTATGCTTTACTAAGCATGAATTTGACATCTTCAGCCTAGTACAAATATTGATCGAGATTAACACCAAGATATAGAACACAAGATTTCTGTGGAACCCGTTCTGAATCGCCCTCACTAACCATCATGTGGCAATCCTTCCAATTACGTTTCAGGTCTTCTCTGGCCCCTGCAGCATTGTCCAAAATAAAATTGTTTCGCAGTTATGCACATTGATTTTCATTCGCCAACTGTCAGTGTACAGCTGCACATCATTAAACATTTTTTGAGAAGTGTTCTGAACTATTGTAGCTATTCGGTCTGCCGTATAGATGATCGGATCATCAGCAAACGCCACGAATGACCGCGTCGGCAAGACGTTATAATCAAAGCCGTTCAATAGCTTGCGAATGAATATGTATTAAGAACAGCAGAGGTGCATTAACTGTTCACTACTGTAGGCCATTCAAGACTTTGAATTCGTGCATTGTTGGCAGGTTTCCATCAGTTACAACAAATAATTTCCCGTACAATATATTGCACATCATGGCGACAAGGTGTCTGGGGAACTTGTCCTGGAGCAGTTTAAAATCTAGTCCATCTAACTACACCATATTGATAGCTCTCACACATTCTCTATTGTTCAGTTTCCAACAGATGTCTGAGGTTACTTTCGTTATCGCATGTATAGTCGAATGCATGGCACGAAAGCCAAACTGGCAATTCGCTATCAACTCATATTTCTCAATATGGGCGTTCAACGCTTTTTTCAGTATCACTTCAAACACTTTGTTGAAGTTAGGCAGCAAGCTGATTGGGCGATTGCTTGTAGGGCTCGAAGATTCATTTGCTTTCTTCAAGTTTGGAAATACCTTAGCTTTTTCCACTCATTTAGGAGGAAATATGAATTGCTCAGCATGTTGTCAAACAAGATGCAATAATTCGTAATAGCAGCCCAGGCGAATTTCGGAGAACTATGTTTAGAGTACCGTCAATACCACATGATTCCTTGTTGTTTATTTTGCTGAATATGAAACAAACGTCTTCAAAGCTGACAGAATAGTCCATAAAATTCAAGCTTGGTATGAGGCCAGATGTTAATGTTTCATTGAAATGTAGATTAGCCGTTCAGGCTTGATTTGAAGTCGGAAACTTTTGCTTCAACGACCTCTGAAAATATTTCATTCCCTCTCTGAGGGTTTTGTAGATGAACCAATTCAAAATGTGTTCCAATCAGGGCAAGTTTATGCAATCCCTCACATATAATCCTGTTTACATTTTTACCGGGAGTCGTACAATCAATTTCGATACCAGCCCTATTGAGAGGATTTATCTCATCACTAGTGACTTCAAGATTCGATACCTTCACTCGAGACTTCTTACGGAATATGATATTCACTTTTGCGAAGATGCATTTGGGTTCTGTGGGCTACTACCCCTCAATTTTTCTGCCCACTGATTGCTGACCTCACTCCTGAAGTATGAACGGATTAGGTTCCGGACATTCTTCCGGTGTAATTTCAACCAAGCCAACGAGGGATGGTTGTAGTCCAAAAATCGCCGATAAATATTGTTGACGCATGTGAGAAGGTTTTTCAATCTTTTTACCTTGCAAAGGTTGGTGCTTCATATCCTTCCATATTGTTTCGATGTTTAATGTTGGGAACTACTTTCTCAATTGTTTCCAACGTCAGCGTCTCTAACTTCGACAAATAGAGATATATTTCAACGTTAGTTAGATTCCTGTCATTAGGAACCATTGGGCAAGAGTTGCTATCATCAGAAGGGGGATATTGCTTCTGGTACTCCCGATTACACTTCTTTTGAAACTTTCCCCAGTCTGTTTTTTTTTTAAATTCAACCGATAATTTTCATGTTGAACTGGAATGAGGAAGACATCATCCCTTTGATGATTTATTTCCATTACGATTGCGTTATGGTCGCTATCATAAAGAAGCACCTGCAGTTTCCCTTGAGGACTATTAAAGCTGAATTCAAGTTTTGCGTCAGCAATGTAGAGGTCCGAATATGAATTTGTCCTAGGTATGTTAGGAACTCCGACTCGTATAGATTGCTCCTGTATTCAATTTGGTTCTCTGTTATCCACGATTTCAGGAATACACCACTTGGATTATTGGTGGCGTTCAGCCATGATGTATGCTTGGTGTTCAGGTTACCAACAAGAATAGCCTGTTCAATTCGAGTATTTCAAACAAGGAATTGAGCTCCTTCTTGAGCTTGAGAATATTTCAACAGGCAGAGATAAAGAAAAGGTTATCCTCACCTGGCAGTGAGATTTTGATAACGGACACTTCAAGAGGCTCAACGCTTTTGAATTCGAATTTTTCAATATTTTGAAAACAATAGGGTTTTCGAACCAATATCCCGGTGCCACCTCCCCCATCACTGTTTACCCTATTGTTTCTTACGAATTCAAAATCCTTGAATGTCATGGGGTGCCATGAATTGAGGTGGGTTTCGATGAGAAGCATGTTGTCATGCTTTTGCTTGGCAAGGAACTACAAGAGACAGTCACGTCAACATATAGCAACAATGGAGTTGACGTTGATCGAGATGAGACGAATCCTATCCATGGCAATGTGACTGGATGACAAACTATTTTGAAGCATGTTGGCCTAAACGTTGAAAAACGAAATTGATTTTTTGGTTGTGTTTATTTGTTCTTTCTGAAAGAGATTCAAGTTTTTCGTAAATTTTGAGAAGCAGCTCATTATTGCCACTTACATTATTTATTTTATTTATATTGTTGTCTGCTGGTCCTCTAGCCGCAAGTGCAAATGATACTCCGGGTTTGATGATGTTGGGAGGTAAAATATTGCGATGCACTTTTGGAGAAAATTTAACTTTTTCATCTTGATACCGCAGGCATCCTCAATATGATGCTGGATGGCAAAGTCTACCGCAGTTAGCAGATTATAATTATTCTTTTGGCTCTATCTGAGCCAATTTGCATTCACCGGGGACGTGAATATCTTTGCATTTAATACAGCGATAGTGCATGGCACAATTAGCAGCCGAATGACCGAACCTTTGGCACCTGTAACACTGATTGACCTCAGTTTTTAGAGGCATTCTCACCTCACGGCTCTAAAGTTTAAGTACCTTACCTGTTGGAGGGCACTCGGACTGCTATCGTTCGAAATTTGGACCAACTAAAATGGTAATATTTTGCCTTCAACAGTTAATCTCCTTGTAGTGAAATTATTCACACTGATGTCCTTAACAGCTGGTGCTGCTTCCTGTAACATTTCAAGGAGATCAACTGTATTCTCCCCACAGTCCAAGCCCTTCAACAGGAAGGTCTGATTGTGGGGAGCTTTTACACTATTTAGAGCATCATTGGCGAGCTTGAAATCAGCCAGTGTTTTTTTATTATTATTATTATATTATTGTGAATTTATCAGCGGTCACTCTCATAACTTCGAAACCATCTATTCTACGCGGTCCCCTCCACGCTGCCCAAAGACATAAATTGGAGGATCTTTTTCAGTTATCTTCTTATTTTGAATAGGAGAACCAGCGCACACATCGGTTGGCTTCTTCTCTTTTCCTTATTTTTAAAATTTTAATTATTCGATAAATTTATCACTAGAATCATTAATATTCCCTATATTTTCTTGGTCCTCCACCTCGGTATCCATATCGTCATTCGTCGCAGCAAGTACCGTATAGTAGTTTGCAGTGTCGTTTGCTCCTCCCGCACTTAGTATGATATCAGCATTATAGATTGTGTACTTTTTTGTATCTTATTTGTTATGGTTTCTTATTTTCCGGACGTGCTTTGTGGCTTAATCACTTTAGTTTTGTTGACGTTTGATAATTTACGGATCATTTTCTTCAAGTTTTAAATTCGCAGTTTCATCTCTTCATTTTCTCTAGTGACTCTTGCGTTTTCTCTGGTTACTCTTTCCAGTTCTTTGCTTGATAGGGTAATACGCTTCCCACGTTCAAAGTTTTCTTGTTCATTTTTCTTTTTTATGACTTTTTTATTAGTGGCGGTTGGAATGCCAGGCTCCGGGTCCCCCAGCGGCAGGAAGCCGTTGGACTACTCCATGCCCCCGGTGAAACAAAAGTTTCTTCTTTTTTGAACTTTTTGAGACTTTTTCGCAAGTAAAATTCAGATATTCAGTAAATTGTTTAAATATTTTGACGATGTTATAAATTTTGAAAATTATTTTAATTTTTAAAAATTCTTAACATGAGGTTTTAAAAACACGTCTTTACGCAACGAATGCTAAACGTAGAATTTTGCTTCAGAGTTCTAAGAATACGTCTTTGAAGTCAAATCAAACTCTAATGAGGAGTCTCTTTCTGTGTGACAAAGATATCAAGTAGGAGCCTTTATCTTACAAAAAGGAGCAAATAAAACCTAGCAAGGTAGATGGTTACCTCGCATGAAAACTCAAATGAACTGGAATTAGTGGATAAATTTTATATCACCTACTTTTGAGGGTATTTTTTTGCTAGGATTAAGGCGAATTCGTCATTTTGTCGGAAGAAGATCTTCACGTGAAGCAAAAAAATAAGACTAAACAAGTTGGGTAGACAGACCTATGCTCATATCAGAAGGGTTTTGTACTCAACTTACACAATGCAGTAACCAGTAACGAATAAAATCAAGAAACATGCCATGTTCGAGGATCATACTATTATTAGCGAAGTTGAAAGAATTTTGACTTCTGAGGTATTTGTTATAGTTATACCCACAAATATCTCCCTTGATAATTATTTCAGATTTTTTAAGATCACAGGTGTCCATTCGCGAGGGAGGAAACACATTTTTCATGTATCCCCCCCCCCCCCCCCCCATGCCCCCACAGAAGCAAAATATGTCCAAATATGTCAGTTTAAGAACTGTTTTCAAAAGTTCTCATAGAGAACTTTCAGTTGATACTTATAGCGGCTACCTTTCATGAAATTTTTTTTCAGGGGCCACTCCTCTGCACTGTAATCATCGATTCATGGCCTGTTTTTTAGAATTTTAGAATGGTTACAAAGCCCTTTTGCTAGGAGCTCTCTCCTGCCTTTCCGACTTGTTTCAATTGTATGTACTCATCTTCATGATACCTATCATTCCTGAAATTTTCATGCAAATCCTAGCAAAGCTGTAGTTTCTAAGTCGGTAAAAAGCGCATATGGCTCCATAGCCATATGTTTCCATAGTAATACAGGGCATATTGTTCCATAGTAATGCAGGAAAATTCAAATCGCTATAACTTCGTTAAATATTATTCGATCTTTATAAAATTTTCAGAAAAGATCAACCTTATAAATAGTCATCTGTGTGCTAAATTTTATCGAATTTAAGGGTATCGTCTAGATTTTATTTAAGAAAACATAAAATCAATAAATCATACTATTACTAACAAAGTTGAGTGAATTTCGACTTCTCATGTATTTGTTGTTGTTGTACTCATTAAGGCCTACATCCATGATTTTTTTCAGATTTTTCGGATGGAAGGTGTCCAATCGCGAGGGGGGGGTACGCGAAAAGTTCGTACATTTCCCCTTCCCATGCCCCCCTCGGTACTCATAAAGCAATTTTAAGACTTGTTTTGCAAAGATCTCGTTGAGACCTTTCCAATGACACCCTACTCGACTACCAATGGTGAAATTTTTTTTTGGGTGGTCATTTCCCTATACGGGGAGACCCCCCTTAAACCCCATTGAAAATTTTTTTCACCATCGAACTTTCAAGAGGTCACCACTTCTGACCTTTCCACAAAGTTGCATGACTGTAGCTTCTATAGTTTCGGAGAAAAAGTGCTGTGACATACAGACGGACGGACGGACGGACGGACGGACGGACGGACGGACGGACGGACGGACGGACGGACGGACGGACGGACGGACAGACGGACACAGGTCGTGATTGCAATAGGGTTTTGTATTTTAGTACAAAACCCTAAAAACGGTAGCGATAATGATTGGTTGCCGAATTTAACCCTAAATGGATGGCTTGCATTTAGGGTGAAATTCGGCAACCAATCGTTATATTAGTTCTACGCCCACAAATACAAACGGAACTGCCCTCTACATCTCCTAAGTCCAGCGATGCTATGAAAAGAGATGAGCTCCAGCAGCATCAAAGTAAAAATCAAAATTTAACCCAAAGTGATTTACAGCCGCTTATAGCAGCAAAATCACCAAATGTTCCTCAAGAATATCTAGCGCAGCGTTCCTAGCAAAATTCTCGTTCTTTAGCCCAGTCATATTAGGTAAAATAAGGGGTCAACCTCGGAATGAAAGATAATAAGCTGCAAATTGGTATGAACCTTTGTTTTGTCATTCTAAATGTTGTCTCAAAAGTCACAATCGTTATCGTGTTCGCGTCTCAAGATATTCAAGGTCAAAGGTCACAAAAATCGGTTTTTCGCGAATATCTGGCTTCCTATCGGTTAAATGAGATTTGCATTTATTATAAAAGTTGTAGGCTATAAAATTCACTACAACTTTTGTTTAAACTTTTTTTTCATACGACCAACCGTTTTGAAGGTAGAGCGCGAAGAGTGCACATCGTACAGTCATATACGGCCTAATGCAAGGTCAAGCGTGAGTTATGGTTATCAGTACGTTATAAAGTCAATTATTTACTTGGAAATTGTAATTATTAAACAATGCCTATTATTTATGTACTAACTATTAATTATTTATATTTAATTAAAGTAAGTAACTTGATTATTTATATATAATTATTCATATTTAACTATTTGACAAAACAAAGGTTCATACCAATTTGCAGCTTATTATCTTTCATTCCGAGGTTGACCCCTTTTTTTACCTAATATGACTGGGCTACTTTGCACCTTATGTGCAAGATGAGTTTGTCTCTTAACACCTATCCAGCGATCAACAATCATCAATTGATCATCGAGGACCTCAAGATTCGTAGGTTCGTTCTCTCATGCGTAGTGTGCTTGTTCTACAATAGCAACAGATCAGCTACAGAATGATAGTCCTTCACCAAATACCTTACTTAACCCACAAGTAAGCGTCACGACAGGTAATGCTAAATTAACTGCAGTTTTGGCTCCACTCCAAGTTTTCGTATCGAGACTAGCCTATGAAACTTCGAACGAGGATATGACCAAGTACGTTATTTCTAAACTTGGTTATATGTATTCCAAAATTATTTAAGTACGTCAAATTAACCAAGGACCACCTTCCGGCTCAATTCATAAGCTCCTTAAGACTAACGGTACATAAGAGCTTATCAATTATGCTGCAACCTGAATTCTGGCTCCAACGATTACTGGTTATATCCTTCATCAAGTGACAACCCAAGAGTCGATCTTGGACCAAAACGGAACCTTAATGAATGTTCTGATATCTTCAATCAACAATAGATCTCATGTTACTATCAAAATGTTCGTGGTTTAAGGACCAAAACAAATGACCTGCGAGTAGCTTCTTCTACATATTTATAGTTATAAAATTATATGCTCAACAGAAACTTAGCTGACTGATGGTATTTCTGACAATGAAATTCTATCTTACTTTTTTGTCCTCCGTAGTGATCGTGACCGGTTAATCAGCAGGGAACATGATGGAGGTGGCGCTCTAGTAGGTGCTCATTAATCCGTCAGCTGTGCTCTGTGTGCTGACTTCCATGCTTCTCCTCCAGTGAAATGTGTAGCTGTCCGTGTTCTCTTTCCTCATAGTAAAATTATTTTTTGCTCCGTCTAGATCTTTTGCAACAGTGCAATTTCAATTTATGAGCGATTCTTCTCTGAACTATCTTCCTATATTACCAAAAACTATCCTTCATCCCACATTCTTGTTTGTGGCGACTTCAATATTGCTTCTGTTGTATGAGATCAGACTTTCTCCACTCAATTTCAACTGGCGGTTTATCTTTAGCTTTTTCTTCCTTTCTTTCACTTTGTGCCCTTTTTCAGTTCAATATTGTTCCCATCATCAATAAAAAAATGCTTGACCTTATCCTACCTAGTCTCCTTAAATCCTCACCTACCTTCCTTTCCTCGCCCACACCATATGTGAATCCTGATCCGCACCATCCCCCATTGTCTTTTCTCATTAATATACGCCCAGTTTCTTATCCTAAGAAGGTGTCGCCTGATCGCTTCAACTTCTTTAAAGCGAATTACTCCTGAATTGAAGGGGAAACCAATTCAAAAAACTGGTTCTCTCTCCTCAAGAATCTAGGAGTCAATGAGGCAGTTTGTAACTTCTATACCATACTATCTGATATCATTCAGGAAAATACTCCTATGTGTCGTCCAAGAAAGCCGGGCGATGTCCCATGGCTCGACTCTAACTTAGTTGTGGCTCTGAAAGGAATCTGCTCGTTTAAAAGTTCTGAAATCACGTCCCAAGAGGGACTACGAACTGTTCAAGGGGTACCGCAAAGAGGCCAGAAAAGCAGCTATCTTTGCTTAAAAGATATATATATAAAGCTCGTTTAAATCTCTTGAAATGCCAATCACACGAAGTCATTTTGGTCTTATATCCGTTCTCTTAAGAGTTCCCGTAAATTTCCTTAGTTTGTTCGCTCCGAAAACATTACCTCTATATCATAACAAGATTCTAGTGATCTGTTCACACGGTATTTTCCGTCCTTCTTCTCTTCTTCAAATATCGGCCCAGTTACTAAAGAGTTATCTATACCTGCGTCCTTATTGGGCGCATCTGGGTTTATTACAAATCCACCCGAGATTGAGTTTATAAGCTGGAGTCCAGATGGATACCAAATTTTTGAGTAATCGTTGTCATCTTCCTTGTGTGTTCCTCTATCTTTAATTTTTAATATTAGTCTTGCCAATGCCCCCTTTCCATCCTACTGGAAGTATGCATATGTATTTCCTATTTTTTAGGCAGGCGATATTAATTGTGTTACTAACTTCCGACTTATATCTCTCCTGTTTCGGCAAGATTTTTGAGCATGTGGTATAAAATAGAGTCTATTCATTAGCTCTTCCCTTATTGTCCCGTAAGCAGCATGGCTTTATCAAAAGTTGATCAATCTTGACCAACCTTTTATCTTTTACCGACACGGTTGCCTCCGCGCTTGATAAATAAAGCCTAATGGATGTTATCTATACAGATTCCTCCAAAGTTTTCGACTCTATGGAGCATAATCTCCTTTTCAGCAAAATAAAAAGCTTTAGTCTTCCCCCTTCCTGATATCCTGGTTTTCCACCTATGTCACAAACCGTGCATGTGTTGTTTCTGTCAATTCCTAACTCTCTTTACCATTTCATCCTATTTCTGGTATCCCACAAGGATTCATTTTAGGTCCTTTACTTTTTCTCATTTTCATCAATGACCTTCTGCTTAAGTATCGTCATCCTGTCTCTTATATGCGGACGATTGTAAAATATTCAGAGTTATCGTTAATATGAAGGACTGCATTTTATTGCAAAACAATCTTCATGAAATAGGTCAATGGTGCATTCCTAACGCTCTTAACTTGAATATTTTTAAATGCCGCCAATTGAAATACTCTAACGAAAAATCCTTGATTCATTTGTTGTTTCCTTACTCCATTTTTCAAGAAGTCCTGCATGAAAGTGTATACATAAAGGATCTAGGTGTTATCTTTGAAGACAAACTAAAGGTTTATCATCAAATAATGATAGTTTCGAACACATCATTCCTTACTGGCTTTCTCCGTAGATCTTCTAATAACTTTCGCATTCCTTCTAGGTCCATTTGTCTCTTCGTTTTCTTAGTTTGTAGTGTCTTAGAATATATGTTGTTCGCCAGTGTGGAACCCGCACTTAAAATCTTACTTCTAACATCATCATTAGATCAATCCCTTTACATTTTAAGGGTTCTAAATTATAATGCATGTGACTTCAAATGCCTAACTCACTTAAGCACAAAACACATCAGACTGATAAAAGAATCCCTCAGCTAATGTGTAACTTGAACAATGCAATTCGAAATCGCTCATATTATTTACATAATTTTTAGGTAAATTTCTCGAGAGAAATTTATTAGGTAAATTTCTCGAGAGAAATTTACCTATTGCGGAGAGCATCATATATATATATATATATATATATATGGGATATAACGAAATTTGTGACCACGATAGAGGTCGCAATTTTGCTTCGATTTTCACCAAATTTTCAGGAAAGGTGTATTGAGTAATTATCTCGGTTAAGTTCGTGAACCAGCTATATCGGCCGGGCAAAAACAAAATGGCGGCCATTTTAGACGAAAAATCGTGATTTCTGTTCTGACCAAAGTATAGCTCCGATTTGGATGAAATTTGGTACAAAGGTTCATTGCTGTATGTGATGAATCTCACAATAAAAAATCCAAAGTCGGTACGGCAGAAACAAAATGGCGGCCGCTCAAAGGTCGAAAAACGTGCAAAATTTTGTTGTTGTAATAGTGGTCAAAGCTTTCAACAGATTTTTATGAAATTTGATAACTTGATAGAAATTATAAGTATCTAAAGAATTACGTGAAAAAATTGGAGGTCAGGTTGCAAAAAACAAAATGGCGGCCAGTTAAAGGGCAAAATTTCAAAGGCTTTTTAAAGTCGCAATTTTAATCCGACATATACGAAATTCGGTTTCAAGATAGACATTATTTAGGCCTACAGTCTTTGATATTTTGGTGATCATGCATGAGCAAATTTCAAAATGGCGGCCGTTTAAATATGCGTTTTTTTCAGGTTTTTGTGGCCCTCTAGCGGTCACATTTTCCAACGGATTTTGATGAAACTTGAGATTATGGATCTCTGTACTATGTTCTTGTATTATGCAGGAAATTATTAAAATTGAATGAAAAATAAAAAAGTCGAAAATTTAAAGCCTAATATTTTTAGCTGCCATTTTCTTTAAAAATTGAATTATTTTGCCCTGTCTAGAGTGAAACTTCTATTTGAACGAGATAGTACATTGATTGATGAGTTCCTAGCATACAAAGATTTAAAATAATCCAAAATAAAATGCATGCATTCAAAATGGCGGCCCCCAAAGGTCAGAAGGCAAGCGCAATTCGCTATTTTAGTGCCAACTGAAATAATGAATATTTTTCATGATAACGTTTTAAATGACTTTACTTGATAGAATTTATAAACCAGACCATTTTTAAGATATTGTAAAATCTTTTTAACAATCCCCTAAAAAATTATAAAATCGCGACTTGTCTGTCTTTCCGTCCGTTTGTTCGTGCGTCAAAACAAGTTTTCTCGCAAACCACATGAGCTAGAATGAGGAAATTTTCTACGTAGGTCAAAAGTGGTGCCTCTTGAAATTTACAGTGCAAGAAAATATTTTAAGGTATTTTAAGGGGGGTGGCATACAATTTTTTTTATTTCTGTAGCAGCCAAGATTCTCAACAGATTCCGTTGAAACTTGAAATTATAAGTTATTAACGCAAGTTAATTTAATTTAATTATGCAAATCGAATGACAAATGAAAAAGTCGAAAATTTACAGCTTAATATTTTTAGCAGCCGATTTCAATAAAAATCGAAATGACGGCCCTCACAGTTCAGAAAAAAATTGAAATGCATATATTAATGGCAATGCAAGTGCTGATTAAACTTTTATGGAAATCTTTTGAAATTAACTATTCGAGCTATTTAAGCCTTTGTGTGGTTACCACTGTGAACTGTGTAAACAGCAAATGCGAGAAGGGCGAAACCGGTATTTATATGTTTACAACAATTTATGATCCGCCGATTTTCAATATGTAATCCATACGCGTGCAACTCAATCTAATTAGCAAAATATTTGCGCCCCGATAGAAGGTCTCTAAAAACGAACGTAGCCAGATTTTTTTTATGTTAATAAATACCCATGTGGTACAACGAAAATTGCAGTAAGAAGTTTAGTAGTAGGCAAGCCAAATTCTTTTTCGAAACTTTACGCTACATACGAGAAATTTACCTTTCCGGCTGGTGCTGCCAACGGGGATTTTTTTTTTTTCTTCATGATCCATATATTAAACGGTTATAACAAATGAGTTAGTTTGAATCATAGATATAGAGATTACTGGATCCGCAACCGGTTTCGAGAGCCGAAGCATTTAGCTAAAGTTGTGTGAAGTTGAGTTTTGCAGTGATATGTTTTTGTTTTTGCAATTAACTTCACTCCGAAACACGTTCACGTTTATTAAGTTTTTGGTTTTGAAGATCGCGTGTACGAAACCGGCACATTAGTTCTCTTTTTTTATCAAAAACTTACGAATTTTCCATCAACTTTGACACATGAGTTTTCTACCACCTACGAATTTTCATCAGTTTTGACGTACGAGTTTTTCGTGATAGAACGTTTGTTGTGTTGTACTCAAACTGTTCAACGAATGATAACGAAGGTGCGATTGTGTGCCCATGAAACGAGATTTTGAAAGTGTCAGTGGGGGAAGTGATTTTTCTGAAGACAGGAAAGAAAAAGCTCTAGGGAAACAAAGGGAAAGGAGAAGCAGAGGGAATCATATAGTTTCGAGAGCGTAAGATATTTATGTGTAAAACTTGCTTCCCACATGGACGAGTACACAGATTCGCGTTGCTCGTCCATTTATTTATATATCTTTGGTTTGAATCCAAACTCATCCCAGGATTCTGCTCATTCGACAAAGAGATTTGTTTCGAAGTTGAGGTTCTGAGCAATTATCGTTTACATGACAACATTAATGTGCAATTGAAGTGTATAATTAAATACGAAGTCATGGCCAAGGGTCTTTAAATGGAAATTTCAATTCCGAAACTTTTCCTGTTGGTTTGCCGATCCTAACTAGTATAACATAGTACTACGGTAGCATGAACATTCGCAGTATTCATCAACAAAAAAAAAAATCCTCAAATTTATTTGAAATTCACTAATTTCTCCTAGCAATGCTCTCAGGCATGTGAGAATTTCAGGATTGTGGTAAAATCAACTTTCGTTACGTTTTAAAATTTACATAGTATCCAATCCGATGATACTAAAGCACTCACCTGTCGATTGCTATGGCCATAAGGGTGAATACCGAGGCACATATACTAAGAATTGCAACGAATTGTGCAATTTTGCAGTATAGCGTTCCGAATGGCCAATCCGCATACAGCATGTAGACATAGTTGAAAGTAACATTCAGTGTTGAAACCATGGCATCTGCGATTGATAAATTCACTGAAAAGATAAATACAATTTGCTACGTCATAACAAGTCAAATGCATTTAATTTACATTGAATTTTGATTTTGACAAACATGCAAAGCAACGTGGGATGTGGATCCTGTAAGCGGATTGGGCTGTTTGGACACTGATTTTATGTGCAACCTTTAAATTTCATTAATATTGGATGAGTGAATAGATATAATCATTTAGAATTGGAAGAGCGGGCATTGTTATACATGTCGCGATCCTTGATTGCTTTTAATAATACACAGAATTGCAATTAATCACTAGTTGATGGAACAATCTAAATAGCGCGTTATGCTTGTATACTCAAACTGGAGCTATTTCTGGATTGATTATATTTCCACACGTGACTTCATACGAGGGAGTTTAAACGTTCGATATTATTTCAGGTTCGGTGGGTTTCACAAACTGAATTTGTGATTCTAGCATGCAATTTTAATTGGACTTCGCTTAAAATCCTCGAATGGGTGAATACTATCAGGATTTTATAGAGAAGGTTTCTTTTTCTATCCGTTATGCACTTCAGAAGCCTTCAGATGAAGTCGAAAAATATTTTGTATTTGGTACGAATTGTGACCTTTCTGGCTAGGTTTGCATAAATGTACAAATTTTGGCGAAAAGCGACGGACGCAGATCTAGACAGTTTAGTCAACAGGCGGCAGTGTACTACATTGGCGTGCTTCAAGTCCGTGCAGGACTAGTTTTTGCTTAGTGACCGCGGGTGCATTCTTGTAAACCAGAAAATTACACCTCTTAAAAGATCCGCATTAGGCAAAATTGTAAAAATAAACAAAAATATTATAAAGATGGTATTTTGTTGCATACTTGGGCCTTCGCTTCCTGCAAACAGCGCCTCCAACTGTCTCGGTCCTTTGACCGCGTCATCCAATTCCGAAATCTGAGCAGCGATGAACTGTCTTCGTCGACCGAGTCAGACCAGCGTTTCCTCGGTTTCTCCACTGGCCGCCGGCCTTCAGTTCTCCCAACGAATACCTTCTTGGGTATCCGTTGTTCGTCCATACGATTCATGTGTCCAGCCCATTGCAGCTTCCACAGTCTTACAATCACTGAGGCCTCCGGGTCGTCAAAAATTTCATACAGCTCATGGTTGTATCGAATTCGCCATTGCCATTCGCCCGTCTAGCTTTGCTCCGATTATTCGCCTCAGGACCCGTCGCTCAAAGGCGTTCAATATATTTGCGGATGCTTGGGTTAGGGTCCATGTTTCACACCCATAGCGTAACACAGGTCTTATCACAGATTTGTATACTTGGAACTTTGTTTTCCTGTATATGCAGCTCGTCTTCAAGATCGTCAATACTAAATAAAATATTTTATTTGCGAGTTGTATTCTTCGGCATATTTCGTCTCTTTCATTGGCCGTTTTCGTTAATTTAGCGCCTAAATACAATGTTTGTTTGCAAGTATTCTAAATCAATTTTCACCCATTCGTCGCGAAGCGTTTTCTTGAGCTCCCGCTTAGAGAGAATTGACGTGCTGTGCATTCTACGGTCCAATTCATCCTAGAGGTATTCAATAGGATTACAATCCAGTGACGGGGACATTCTTGAACAATACCAGCCTTATCTTTAGGGGCATTGTTATCGTAATATATAAACGTATTTAAAATGGGCATTTTCGAGGCACTTTCTTGACGATTTCCTATCGAGTGGTCTAAGTATTAACATGAATCCATGATATCACAATAAATACTAATTTTCCAACACCGTGACTAGATATGCATCCCCAACCCTTAAACTGTCACCTCCGTGCTTCATTGTACGCCTTAGGTTCTTTGGACTCAATTTATCGTTGGGCTTGTGCCGCACCATAACACGTCCATCCGAGTCAAAGACATTAAATTTACTTTCATCGGCATCAATTTCGTCGATCTTCAAATATATTCCTTAGCTATATTGAAATGTTTTTTTCTATTCACTTCACTGATGAATGACTTTTTGCGTACAAAATGTCCATTATACTCAGCATTTCTCAAAACTCAGCGCACTGTTTCACATTCAACTTTTTTTCAAAGTCTGCGAAAACCACACTTACAATTTTTCAGAGTACTCAATTTAGGGTTTTTCTTGATTTTCCGGATGATAGCGCGTTCTTCAAGTGTCGTTAGAACCTTTGGTCGGCCAGGACTATGCTTCAAGTTTATTCTGCCTTCCTCTCTATACATCCAGAGAATATCTTAAACAGGTCTACGTTTCATATCCAGGATCAAACATATTGTTACATGTACAAATAATTCTGCGAGCTACTGTCGCAATTGTTTTCACAACCATTCAAAACATCAACAAAATGAATTTACTCGAAACCACGAGAGCCCACTAAGCATGATCCACATCTGAAAGTGACGTCACTGCTTCATTCTTTAAGCTGCTCGAATATACCAGATATCTCTCGGCAGAACATTCGTCAATGTACGAGAAATGGATTGAATGGCTAGAGACCCTATATAAAGGCGAGCTGAATGAATGGGGGGATTATTCATTACAACCGCGATATAGTAAACTGTGATAGTGTGGAGTGCGAAGTTAAAAGCGATATTGAAGTGATAAATAGTTGAAATAAAAAATTAATAGACGAAGTGATAAACAGTTGAAATAAAAAATTAATAGACAAGTTTTGTGAAATAGTTAAATTAGTGATTGTGCAATTTTAGTAAATAAATTGTCTTAATTTAATTAAAAAGACATCGCGTTTTTACTTTCCCTTAACATTAAAATTATTAGCCGCGAGCCAAAACACGCGACAATATTTCTGCGACAGTTTTACCTTCCTCATGATTAAAAACCACCAGCTGGACCTTATATCGGGACGTGTATTTGCCCATTTTGCGTTAACGGAAGCACAACATTTTTTGAAACTACCAAAATCACGTGGTTTCAAGAAAATATTAGATACGAGTATGATCCACCTGGATTTATTATGACTTTATCACTGAAGCCAATATTAGATAAACAAGTCACTCACATCCGTTTATATTGCATAAAAATGCACAATAATTGATTTTTAGTTTTCTTTTCGTGTCATTGATGATACCATAATTTGAGAAAGAAGGGAAATTTCAATCTTGTACGGATCTTTTTGGAAGTCTCTGTATAGATAAAAGAGGTCAGCGGACGTGGAAGTTTGAGAAAAATTCATAAATTAAATAAAAAAAACTAACCTCCGTTTCTTCTCAGAAGAAACTCAGTTCATTACAAGAGAAAAAGGCGAGAATAAACAGAGGAGCAAATATGACTCAAGTGAACCACATATTCTAACTAAAATCAAAGAAACGTTACAAGCGTGACCAAAGCTAGCGTATTTCCATTAACAACCACAAATTTTTAAGTAAGCAGTGTTATGTGTAAACTTCCATTCTCCTCTGATATTAGTAGCAGTCACCTCCGAACACTTTCTGTAGCGACCTTTCCGAGCCAGACTTTGCTAGACTGCTGCTAATAAGGGTGTTAAAGAAAATTTTTACGATGTAATTTCTCATGCAGAGTAATATTTTAACTGATAGGCGGTTCAATAGGTTCCTGTGTTAGAAATGAAGATACAAGTTTTTGAAAAAAATTTATTTTATTTTTCAACATAGTCGCCTTTTAGAAATGTACACTTTTCCGAACGTTCCTGCCATTTTTTAACCCCTCCAAGAAATAGGATTTACCGAACTCTCCAAAATACGCCTCTGTCTTGGTGACTTGGAGACTTGCTTGTTTGATCTAAATTTTTTTTCCGCGAGCCATTCCTTCATGTTAGGGAACAATAAAAAGTCACAGGGAGCTAAGTCGGTGAAAACGGGGGGTGCGACAGCAACTCGTATCGCAACTCATGTAGTTTAGTGTCAAAAACTCCAGATAAATGTGCTGGTGGGTTATCATGGTGACACTTCAGCTTCTTTTTCGCCTTATGCGGCCGTGTCTCCATCAAAGTGGTCCAATCACTCACTACAGCATTCTTCAGTGATTGTTCTACCTTTTTCCAATAAAATTCAAGGATTGTCGCCATGACCGTTGCGGCCCATTGAACCATCTTTCCTTTCTTTGGAGCAGATTCACCGGGAGAAATCCTTTGTTTTGATTGTTGGATAGTTTCTGGTGTCTAATGATGAATCCAGATCTCATGAACGGTGAAAACTTGATGCAAAAACTCCTTTGAATCTCACTTAAATCGCTTCAAACACTGCTTTGAAGTTAACAGCAGCATCCGCTCGCTGTCCACTGTGAGCGATCCCGGCACCCATCGGCCCCACAATTTTTTACCGTCAACTAATCATGTAAAACATTAATTGCTATTCCGGTCGAAACACCTACGACCTCCGCTACTTCATGCACTTTCGATCGTCAATCAGCGAGAATCATGTTGCAGCTTTTTTGAATGATTTCCTCGGTAACCACGTCTGCCAGGCGTCCTGGTTGCTCCTCGTCAGAAACAGATGTTCACCCACGTTTAAATTCGTTGAACCAATATCTGAATTTAGTCATAGCTGGCAATGTGTCTCCATAAACAGCACCCAAGTTTGTTTTTATCTCCTCGCATTGTTTTCCATCTAAAAACAAAAAGCGAATTTCCCAACGCTTCTGCTTTTTGCCCATCTTAGCGAAAATCACGGAACATGTCTTACTAGAATGGCTGTCAAATCCAAACTTACCTATGAATCAGTCTGAAATTTGTTTAACCGTTGTTTAATCGATGGCAACATACGATGATAATGCCAACTTTCCTCAGGAACGCCCTTTGTCGTCACACACGAGTACTTATTGAACCGCCTTAAGTTATTTGAGTTTAGTGCCGTCATGCATCACGATTCTACATTCTAATAATTTAATCCACAAAAAGTTTATTTAAATAAAAAAAATGGCAGTATAAACGGACGAGACCACCAATCTGAAGCCATTGATATTGTAGAACCAGTGTAATGCTAACATCTAACATTGTGTTCGATGTGCTGACAGAGGCATGAGTGTCGTGATAATATAGGAGGTCATCGAGATGAAAAGAAACAGCTGCAAAAGATCTACCTTCTCGGAAGCTCGATAAGATAGCCAACTTGAAGCTAATATACTGCGGTACATATCGCACCCCTTATTCCTCTTCCACCGCTCCTGTCGTGGACTAGAATCCTAGCCAAATGTTTGATGACCTCTTCATCCGTTTTCCCTGATTCTTTTATTTGGCCATCAATCTCGTATCTAATGACAACTTGTTCCGCGCCAGCAACATCAAAATGGGTGACGAACTTATAAGCTAGTTGCGGGCTATAAAGAAATATTTTGAAGACAAACAATACCAGTAAAATGTGAATACCAAAATTGAAATTTTGTAACGGGATTCTCCGAATATGTTTTTGGTCAAATCGATAATCTGTATATTTCTATGTAAGATGCTGGGTAGAGAAGATTATTTTATGCATTTGATATGCGATTTTTGGTTGGTTTATTGGACAAAATTCCAATGCAGATATCAACTTCCACCCATCGGTTGGGCGCTCAGTTCCGGCTCCTCCAATGTGTGTGATAAGCCGTAACGGCTGGGAAGAGTATTGGTGTTGGCAGCACTCTATACAGCTCAATCGCTGATGTACCAATGAGCAGAATCCTGAGTTCAAACCAGATAAAGTCGGCCTTCACCCTGGCCTTGATGGACGCCAATTTGAATGATTTTTAAAAATACTCTCAGGTAATCGGTAGGCGTTGATTCTCGGGCAGGTGGCTCCTGTTATGTGTCATCTAAGTACTTGACTATTGTAGCAATAGCAGCAGTGGATTAAGTTCCAATGTTGGGTACCCGTGACTATGTCCGTCACCGGTGATGACATTCGCTGCAGCTCAAGAATAGTTAATGTCATGTGGAACAACAATATCGTGATCAAGTTTGTTTCCCTGACGCTCCACTGGCTTAGGAGCTCTGGCACATTGAAGAGTTTAAAATCTTTTCTGGGTCATTTCTTCGGTTTTTTCGAGGATATTCTATGTTGAGTCGATAATCGAAGTTTGATTCTTAAGCAGGGAATGCAGTTCAGTTTGTTTCCCGTGCACATTCTTGATAGTTTGGGACATCTAGTTGGCATAATCATTATCCAGGATGCCAAATAAGGATCTAGTAAGAAGTCGATTCAACCTTTGCAAATAAAATACTCCTTAGGGTCTTTCACAACTTGTCTCTGTCAGTCTGTCTGGCCGTCCGTCCATCTGTGTGACCCACTTCCGAAATTGTAGCAGTTATAGACGCCAAACTTGATATGTTAAGTAGATAAGAAGTGATGACTTTTTGAACTTTTGGGTAGCAATACATTTTCAAAGCTTCTTATGGTCTCCATGATAGAAGGGGATTGGGTGGGATGTAAAGTGTGAGACCTTAAATAGCGTTTTCCTAAACAGGTTTTCGAACAGCGTCAACAGCTTTGTGGAGTGTAGGGGGACGGGAAATGTACAAAAGATTTGAATTTTCACCCCATTATGATTGGAAACTTGTAAGCTGGAAAATCTGAAAAACATCATTGAGATACGTGTTTACGAGTATAAAAACAACAAATACCTTAGAAATTGAATTTCACTCAACTTTATTTATAGTAATATAATTCCTAATTTCACACTTACCCCTACAAAATTGTAAGGATGATGTTATTTGATATTTAAATGGTATAGTAGAAGATCCTTACACTCTATACGAGTATGTTTCTAGCAACTTGATTTATATCTATGCAAGTTATAGCCTTTTGAATTTTCATACCATAAGATGTTGCTATTCTATAGTAGCTAGCTAGGTAGGTTTAACAATAGCTTTCTCCGGTACGCTCAGCGTGGTTGATGAAAAAATATGAGCCCAGAGAATGCATTTGCATGTGAGGTCAACCACTGTTATCCCCTCCTCTTCGCTTCTACATCTCAGACAGAAGTCGTTGTAAGAACATTCCTATCAAAGACACCATTGTGCGAAGGGAGTTTTTTTTGGTGGCTGGGAGGCAAACGCCACACACACTGAAGATGGGGCTACTTTACTTACGAGTGAATATACTTTCCATTAAAAATCTCTCCTGTTAACCTAAGAGCCTAGCGTGGAATCGTTTGACACATTAGTTCGGACAAGGTCTCAATTTGCTATTTGCCATGGGGCTTCTTCAAGCTAGGAGATCACTCTTCCAGCGGGAGGGGAGGGAGAAAGAGGTATTGCTAAATAAATGATTCTCCAGCCTTGCTGCTATGAGTCCATTTTATCTTTAAGGATTGCCCGAACAAAATGTGCTACTTAGTTCCATTTGTCAACCGATGCAAGCATTGCCGCGACTGTGCTATCCAGGGTGAGCGCTGGTGTTTTCTTGTGGAGGTCCGGTCGTAGCTTGTTCTATTTTTTGCGCGCAAAAAATGTGTGGCAGGTATCGTATTTCTCTCATAGGTAGTATTTGCAGTTGGTGGACTTAATAATCTTGTGCAGGTAAGATTGAAAACACCCATGCCCACTCAAAAGCTGGGTCAAATAGAAGTCAGTCTCACCACGTCTTCGGTTTGGTTACGGTCTCAGATCTAGGATAAGCCACGCAGTCCACTTTCTTTTCATGCGATTTACCCAAGACTACTACCAATCATTGAGTGAGCACTGTCTTCCTTCACAGGAAACCATCTCCCTCGGGTCCTCGCTATGCGGCAGGTAAAAAGCGCGGTACTCTCTACCAAAAAGAACAACAGGTATCACTCCTGCAATAACTCTCAACGCTGAGTCAGAGACTGTCGGATATTAAAATGCAGTCTCCAGTGCTTCTCTTCTCTGCAGCTGTGCCAAGCGTTTTCGATACACTTCCTTGCTGAGAGTATCGCCCCATATTTCTCCTCCATGCAGTAGCACTGAACATAATGCACCTCACAAGAGGCACCTACATGAAAGGTTGAATCCCCTTACGTTGGCCATGATTCGACTCAGAACTGATACTCCTCAAGCAGCTTTCTCAGTGGTTGCCATGATCAGCTCAGAAAAACTCATCTTTGGCTCAATGAGTAGACCCAGGTACTTCACCGCTGGCTTGGATTTGATTAGTATGTCTCCAATGCTGATCATCCTTACTCTAGGGATTCTCTTTTTCATTAGTGTTAGACTGAATCTGCGAACAGTTATCAAGTCTCTCACTCGACGCATTAGTATACATAGCCTAAGTTGCCCTTGTTCAGCGGTGTATACAGTGACCTTGCGGCTCCGAATAACCAATCAGCTGCAACTCGTCTGGCATCTTCAGTCTCAATAGTCGCAGGCATTTATTTTATGGTTGTCATTGCAATTTATATAGCCACTCGATGATGTTTGATTTGTTGACACTGATTCTGATTTTTCCTTGGTTGATTTTTAATGCAGGGATGGTTTTTGTTGTCCAAGGCCGAGTAACTTAGTTCCGAAAATATCAGGAAAGAATCCAGAGATTGCAGCTCCGATTGGAATTTCCGGGATTGTTCATGCAAGTTATGTGACGTCTTATCTAGCCTTTTCAGCAAAAAATGAATCAAAATCGGGTGCCAGTTTGTTGTGTTAACTTTTATGTTTCTCAGACGTAGCATGCGTTTTTGGTGATATCATGGTATTGCTTGGTTGATACGGCTGTGTCAACCAGTGAAGCTGGTTGTGACAGTAATCTTTCAAGGAATGTAGTTACTATAAACTTTTTGTTATCACATTGGCCTCGAAAAACAGTCTAAGTATCCTTATAATTTTCATCCGAACCAGCTTGTGTTTGAAGAGCCATCCTGCCTCACCCATTAAATCGGGTTTCAGGCCCTAAATTCTTCAGGCAGTTCCAAGAAGCTACAAATCAATTATTTGATAAAAAAAAGAACGTGAAAGAATGTCCATTGTCCATAATCTCCATCGAATTCCGGAATAAATATATCTGGAAGCTTGATGTGTGGCAGTGGGTGAACGAGACCAAGTTGCCCTGACTCAGCTTTGTCTTTGTTCGTGTTAAGGAATATGAGGGTATCTCGTATGCGCTCTTCCGTTTGATTGATTGCTTTGAGTTCTGCTTACGGTTCCATCCACGTTTTGCAGTTAATCCCTGTACTTCATCAACGTACTTATTTTCAGCTCGTAGGAAGATTTAATTTTCGCTGGACCTTTATAAATTCAATCGATTATGAAATTATTGGAACTGATCATTGCCTCTAGCTGATATTTGAAATCCTCTAAATTAGTATTTGTTTGTTTCACCTTTGGCAATAGAGTACACTGTTGTTCAAGTTCCAAACTAGGGCCTGGATTGATCAAACTTGGATTGGGAGCCTTTAATAGCTGTTTTTCATTTTGGACTTCTTTTTAGAGACTGGTGATAGCATCTCTTGCGGCCATGTATTCTCATTGCATGACCATCAAATAGTTATTGGCAAACTATGGATAATGAGCTAAGGCTACAGCATATTCTTGTAGCTGTTTAACTTGGTCACAGAATGACTCCCAGAGCTCATTTTATTCAGTGAATATCCTGTTCAGGTATCCTTCTGTTCTTTATGTAAGCCCATTCTTGAGTTGATTGGTGATCAAAGGTGCGATCTCGAAGCCAGTTTGATCCTGTTCCCTAGCCAATTATTCCGTTTTGATTGAAAGTAGATTGACCCGAGACAAACTCGTCAGCACTACACTTAAAAAAGGGGATGGTATACCGAACGAATTCTCTTAAAATTTAAATTGGAGAAGAACATTTTCTTCAAATTGATTGCGTGAAATATCACGTCGGGGTCACCAAAATATTTATAGAGCGACGAAGGGGATCTGTCACCGCTCAATAACATACTTAAAGTCACCAGATACAAAATCGGTCAGGATTTTAATTTTTGAATATCTGTACAATACCGATATTCTCTAAGCATGGTCAAGTTCTCAATCAGAAGCTACTGTATCCTCTTTAAACGTCAATGAATCTCTTTCAAACCTTAATACTCTTCAATGTAACTTCTCTTCTCCTAATAAAATGTGTTTATCTATTTTTTACCAAAATGTACGAGGATTAAGGACCAAGCTTGAGGAACTCTTTATCCCTTATCAAGTTAGTAATGATTCTATTATCTGCTTCTACGAGACCTGGCTGAATGGAAACATTTTGAGCAGTGAAATGTTTCCTGATCATATTGTATATAGATGTGACCGTGACCTGATTGCCACTAATAAGGGTGATGGTGGTGGAGTTTTAGTTGCAGTTAGCAAAGCTCTACCTAGTTCTCCTTGTTCTGATTTTTGTTTTTCTCCTACTTTAGAATGTGTTATTATCAAAATTTCTCTCCCTCATAATACAGAGTTCTTGATTTTGTCTATTTATATTCCTAGTAATTCACCTTTAACTGTTTATGAGACGTTCTTTGATGATCTATCCTCTTATCTAGTTTTGCAACATCCTCACGCCAAAATATTAGTTTGCGGGGATTTTAACTTACCATGCATAGAGTGGAAAAATTACACTACTCCTTCAATCTCGTCAGTTGACCCTTTTTCTATAACCTTGTCATCTTTCCTATCTCATTGCTCCTTCTCTCAATTTAACCATATCCGCAATCCTAATGGTCGTCTCCTTGACCTTGTTCTATCAAATGTTCCAGTTGGCTACTTATCTGTATCTCAAGCCTTACATCCGTATGTTCCTCCTGATCAGCACCATCCTCCTTTATCTATAGATCTTAAAGTCGATGAAATTAAATTTAACAAACCTCATCCTGCTCCAAAACTTAACTTTTTTAAAGCTAACTATAAAGCTATTAATACAGAATTACTTTCAGTCAACTGGCTAGATTTCTTTGGAGGCCTAAATTGTGAGGCTGCTTTGGATAAATTTTACATATATATTTATAATCTTATTCGCTGTTATACGCCTCTTCAGACATTCCGTAAAGCAAATCATAAGCCTTGGCTTACAAAGCGAGTGCTTAGTGCCCTACGAGCAAAAGATAAGGCACATCGTGTCTTTAAAACACTCGGCACTATTGAAGCAAGATGTAATTTTAGCAGGCTGCGTGGTATTGCCAAAAAAGAGATCAGATATGCTCTGAAGGCTTATTTCAGCAGTCTGGATAGCTCTCTTATGGCTAATAATACAAAGCCTTTTGGGTCTTATATAAGGTCGCTGAAATCCTCTTCTTCCATTCCTAGTAAGGTCCGTTGGAACGGTGCAGAGGTTTCTTCTCCTGAAGAAGTTACTGACTCATTTGCCCAATTTTTCTCTTCAACTTTCTCTTCTCCCGCTGTAGCTGTGCATCCTGTTGTCTTACCTAATCATCTTCCCTTCCCAATTTCCTTTATTTGTACAGATGTATCTGAAGTCGAAGCATTGATCAATGCTCTTGATCCTAATATTAGCCCTGGGCTGGATGGTGTGCCAAACATGTTTGTAAAGTCGTTAGCCTCATCGCTTGGTTTTCCTTTATCTCTCCTCTTCAATCTAAGTTTGAGTACTGGTACATTCCCAAACCCTTGGAAAACAGCTAATATTGTGCCTATTTTTAAAAGTGGTGATCCTACGTCAGTTTTCAATTATTGCCCTATTTCTTTACTGTCCTGCTTTCCAAAGTTACTTGAACGGTTGGTTCATAATCGACTCTCAAACTCATTAGCTCCTATTATTGCTCTAGAGCAGCATGGCTTTCTCAAAGGATACTCCACTACCTCTAATTTAATGGAGTTCACAAACAGTATTGCAAGAGCTTTGGATAACCAACTGCAAGTTGATGTGATCTACACAGATTTCTCCAAGGCCTTTGACACTCTGATCATTTACTTCTTTGACGTAAGCTTGAAGCTCTTGGCATCTCGGGTGCTCTTCTATCTTGGATGTCATCTTATCTATCGTGTCGTCCCTGTCGGGTAAGTCTCTCTGGTACTACGTCTAGTCCTTTTTGTCCTTCATCTGGCGTTCCACAAGGTTCAATCCTTGGGCCTCTTCTCTTTCTATTGTTCATAAATGATCTTCCCTTTGTAATTAATTCCTCGTGGCTTTTGTATGCAGATGACTTCAAAGTTTTTCGAGCAGTCAAATCCCATTTAGACTGTCAGCTCCTCCAAAATGATTTGAATGCTCTAAATGCATGGTGTGCTTCAAACTATTTATGTCTTAACACTACTAAATGTCATAAAATGACTTTTTCTCTTAAGGACTCTCCTATTAATTTTAATTATATTTTAAATGATGCTTTGCTCTCGGAAGTGTTCAGTCATAAAGACCTTGGAGTAACTTTTGATCCAAAACTAAAATTTGATGAACACATTTTAAATGTGATTACTAAAGTGTCTAGAGTTTCCGGGTTTATCCTTAGACATGTACATAAATTCAATAGGATCTCTTCTTCTGTCCGCCTATTTGTTTGTTTTGTTGGCCCTTTGCTTGAATACTGTTCTGTTATCTGGTCCCCTCGATATTCCTATCTCGTGACTTCTTTAGAAACTTTCCAAAGAAAGTTCACGCGTTTTCTTTTCCTTAAGTTTAATTTGCCGTATCAGCCCTATGAAAGTCGTTTATCTTTCCTATCTCTTCCATCCTTATTATCCCGACGAACTTATTTAGACCAATGTTTTTTGTACAAACTCTGCTACCATCAAGTCCCGTTAAATCTTCAACCGTCGTTGCGCGTGGACGTATTTTGCATTCGCTCCGTTAAAATCGTGCTCAGGTAATCATTAGCTTGTTACCTTGTCAAGTATTTAGCTTTTCCATATATACAATCTGTTTTTACAACCACAACGCGCGTTTTATTCTTTATTCTTATTCTTGACCTACTTACGAAAGTGCTTTAAGTGTTAAAATCAAATAAATAGCTTGAGTGCGTGATCCCCTATAATTATGATTTTCGTTTATTAATAATTGCTGTCTTTTATGTACATTTGGTTTTGTTGCTCATGACCTACATACTAAAGTGCTGTAGTGCGCGTACACTTATTATAACGAAAAACGATTTAATTTTTACTTGCTGAATGTGATTTTTTTTATTGTTTTGGGCTAAGTCCACAATTTGTATACTTCGTTCTTAGTTTTGACCTACTTACTAAACTGCTGTAAGTGTGTTTTATTCACTAAAATTAAAAATAACATCAGTGCGCGAACTCAAATAGATCTTATAAAACGATTCTTATAAAACGATTTAAAAATGTTTTTTTTACAATGAGCATTAAATGCAGCCTTCCGAACTGCATCGCATTCGACAATTCGTTTAAATTTGTCACCTGCAGGGCCTTCTGTAATAGAAAGCTTCATGGAGCATGCATGGATGCGCCTAGAGATTGGTACCATCCGTACATGGACAATCATTTTATATGCTCGGATTGCCAAGGGTTTGATGTCGCACTACGAAATATGTTCGATAGACTGATAGGCTACATTGATAAGCTGAACGATGAAAAAGACAGCCTGATTTCACGACAGCAAAAGCTGTCTCGAGCCAATGACGACAGCTTTGTAGAAATGGCATGCAGTTTTGACGAATTAGCTGCCAGAATTACGGAGAGCAACAAAAAAGTGTGTAGATTGCTTGATTTGCTTGATTCTCAACTCGCTTCGATCAAAGAGACTTTTTTGTGCTATTCCCCGAACGAAAACGATTGTTGCAAAAATTCTTTGTCTCTACAAAATATAGTTGAGAAAATGCTAGAAAAGCATCATAGCAGCCTCGAGAAAATGACTTCATCCCTTTTCAAACCTAAGGACCATGTAGATTTATCTCAGCTGCTGTCGAAAATTAATAGTGTCGAAAAGTTGTGCTGCAATCTCATTCAAGGTCAACAAAATAGTCTCACTAGGCCGACGATCACTCATCCATTGGTTACAGTCTTCAGTAACACAACGCCCCCTACACCACATAATCCACGACATATCTACAAATTTGGTACCTTCTGGTCCGCTGAAGAGTGGGACAGCAGAATACAGAAACTTGCAGACTCAAACCCGCAGGCTGACTACAACATATTCTTTGTTAAGGGTGCAAGAAAATTGAATAACCCAATCACAGTTCGGTAGTTGTTAGAAGATGTCCTACTTATCAGTGGATGCAAGGTTGTGGAGCTTCCTTTCCGGCATCAACGACGACGAGAGTTTAAATTATCTATTCCCACAAGATACGCCTGGCTGTTTAAGAGCTTCAAGAAGAAAAATGGTGCCTGTTCCTGGAATGGCTTGCTATTCAAACAATGGAACGAACATAATACTGGCCCTGAATCCAAAGATAGTGGTAATTTAAGTAGCCTTAAGCATATTTGTAAACTCTCAGATAGTAGCCATAGCCTATCAATCAATACTCACGCCAATCACAGCTCTAAAACCACTTCTCCCTCGCATAAACAATTGAATGTTAATCACCCTTCTTCGGCTGACTCAACATTGCACTCCGTTTGTGTACGTGCTGGCGATTCTGAAACAGCTTCAAATTCCGTGGCATCTTGTGCACAAGAGTTGGATGCAGGTCCCTGCTTGGTACCTAAATCCACTGATCAGGATAGATACAGGAATTTTGTTCGTGGAGAGGACTTGATTCCTGTTTCGCCTGGATCTATTACTCATCCGTTATCGCCTGCCTCAAACAACTTAACCAAGACATTCTTAGACCCTCTTGTGCCCCCTTCAGTCAAGGCAACTATGATATCGGGAGCTGATCTGGAAAAAAGATACCTTATCTCTCAACTGAGAGATAACAAAATTTACGAGCCCGTTCGTCTTTACCTTTCTTATATGTACACGGCGCCAGACACAACCTGCATAGACGGTAAAACAAAAACCAGCTTGAAAATCTTGATTCAAAGAGAAGGGCTTCCAGTCGATCTTGAGGCTCTTAGGCTCGTTTATTTCTCATTCCATGAAGAGTTAGGTGTCACTCTAATTCAAGCTAAAAAAGATCTTGAAATATATGCATCACATGTAAGCTCCAACTATATTTCGTCACTACAAAGAACTAGAGAACATCACAATAAATTTTTTCGCCCCCTATAATCAGCAAAGCCTCAAATTATTTTACCACAACTGTGGAGGTATGCGCAGTAAATTAAACAAGTTTTTCCTTGACGCAAAATCGTGCCATTTTAATGCTATCACCCTCTCCAAAACATGGTTGACGGATTCTCACATTAATGAAGAAATTCTGGATAGTAACTGGAAGATTTAAAGAGATGACAGGGACCCAATTATCACTGGCCAGTCGAGAGGAGGCGGTGTTTTGATCGCCATACATAACTCCTTCATGAGCGAGCCAGTTAACTGCACGCCGCATAGTTCATTTCAGCATAAAGTGGTCAAAATAAAAATGGGAAAATCTACTGTGTTTATTGGCGTTTTTTATGTCCCTCCTAAATCGAATGATACTGTCTACGACAATGTCTGTAAAATTATAAGTGATATCACTGCAATGACAAATAAGGACGATAAAATTATCATTACTGGCGACTTTAATAGACCTAATATAAAATTTGTGATCGACAATGACGATGGTCGACTCCTTCCGGTGAATCTCCTTGATAGTAATGATTTCAAATTAATGAGCACCTTCTATAGTAACGACTTGCAGCAGATATCTCCTGCTCCCAACCAGAACGGTGTATGGCTAGACCTTATTTTTTCTAATACATACGACGAAGTTGTGGCCAGTTTAACTGATGACAACGAGAATCTGTTTTCTAACTCGACACATCACTCCGCTTTTTCTATTGAACTGTCCACTCCTGATACTTTTAATTCTATTTCGTAAAATCAAACTATTGTATATGACTTCGGCAATGGCGATTATGGAAACATTAATAGTCTTCTATCCAGCATTGACTGGTACGGTACTCTGTCAACGTTAGATTTGGATACGGCTCTATCCACCTTTTATCGTATAATCTTTGACGCCGTTGAATCTTTCGTACCGAAAATCAAGAAAAGGGATAAGATTTCTGAACCATGGCTGGGGAGTGATCTGAGACATTAACGTAACCAGAGAAATAAACTATATAGGCTCCTAAGAAAAGATAAATGTGTAAGCGATGCGACTAAGAGTAAATATAACGAACTTGCACTTGAATTCAATATTAAATCGCAAGAGGCCTATCAAACATACGTTAACGTTATAGCGGAGGAAACTATATCCAATCCAAAAAAATTCTTCGACTTTGTTAACGTTAAGCGCAAAACATTTGGTTACCCGTCTTTAATGTCATACAACCACTCCGACTTGTCCTGCACCGAGCAGATCTGTGAATTCTTTGCTGATCATTTTCAGCATGTTTACTTCAATCCAGTCAACTCGCCTCATTTTGAGTCGTTAGAAACAGCCACACAGATCTTAATTGATAACATTACCATTTCTGAAGATGAAATTCTTCATGCTATTGACCTTATTCCTCCTTGACCTTATTCCTCCTTGCTTCCTGTCCCTCTGCAAAAATGAATTGGTTAGACCTCTCTTCCTTATTTTTAATAAATCGCTTACATCTGGTATATTTCCCAAACTTTGGAAACCATCCTTTATAACACCAATTCACAAAAAAGGCGATATGCGGCGCGTGGAGAACTACAGGGGCATTGCTACCCTTTCTGCTATGCCTAAACTGTTCGAAAAAATTATCTGCAGCAAAATTTCCCCTATTATAGAACCGTATATGAATGAACAGCAACATGGCTTCCGTAAAAACAGGTCTACCACCACTAATCTTATTACCTTGACGTCGGATATTCTTTGTAGCATGGAGCAAGGCTTCCAGGTAGATGCAATATATACAGATTTCAGTAAAGCGTTCGATCGAGTGGACCATGAAATACTGGTGAATAAACTTCGCATTTTTGGCATCTACGGTTCACTGCTCAACTGGATTCAGTCATATTTGAAAGACCGCACACAATGCGTTACGTTTCAAGGTCGGTTGTCTCGTGAGTTCAATGTCACCTCTGGAGTACTTCAGGGCAGTCATCTTGGTCCACTCCTCTTCAATATTTTCATCGCTGACCTTTCTACAGTACTGTCTGATGTCTCGCACCTGTTTTACGCCGACGACCTCAAACTGTATCACTGTATACAATCCTTATCCGATGTATCTTTTCTTCAATCTAAGTTAGCAGCTCTCCTTCAGTGGTGCGATGGAAACCAACTTGCTCTTAATATAGAAAAATGCCAAATAATAAGTTTTGCAAGAAAAAAGAACGTTATCTTACATGATTATGATATTAATAACACACGTTTGAAAAGAGTCGAGAGAGTTGTCGACCTTGGCATAGTCTTAGATACTAAACTCCACTTTAACCTCCATTATGATGAAATCCTGAGCAAGGCTTATAAAATGCTAGGTTTCATTAAACGTAGAGCAAAAGAGTTCAGAAATATCTGGGCTACTAAATCTCTGTACACCTCACTTGTCCGTCCACTTCTTGAATACGGCTGCACAGTCTGGGACCCAATATTCGACATTCATAGTCGCAGATTAGAGTCAGTGCAAAAACAGTTTTTGCTCTTCGCCCTTAGATCCTTGTATGATCCTACTTCTTTCCACAATCTTCCATCTTATGATGTTCGACTTCACATAATCAACCTGACTACACTGGCCTCTAGGAGAGTTGCATTGTCCGCTTGCTTGCCCTTTGATGTAATAAGAGGCAACATTCAAACTACATCCTTGCCAGACAAAATACACTTAAACGATCCTATAAGAGCCACAAGACACACACCAATGCTAACCGTGCGTATGCACCACACGAACTTTGCTAGCAATGAGCCGATTAACAGATGCTGTAAAGCATTCAACAGGTTTAGCGTTCATTACTCCCCAACCATCTCCAAATCCAATTTTAAGAACCAAATCTTAAATGCTCTCAACGCCGCTATTTCATAAATGTTTAAATTAAGT
The DNA here is from genome assembly GCA_963969285.1 of Odontomyia ornata. NCBI lineage: Eukaryota > Metazoa > Arthropoda > Insecta > Diptera > Stratiomyidae > Odontomyia > Odontomyia ornata. Next base: position 40,072,438 of record OZ017739.1, read on the forward strand.
TTGTATTTTTTGTATTGTATTTTTTGTAATTACGCCTTGCTTGGTGAAATAAATAAATAAATAAATATTTTTTCTGAGCTGCGTTTCCGACAAACATCTCGTTCATCTCGAATGAATTCTTATTTCGTTACACCATATGCTAGAACTGATTTATATTTCTATTCACCAATCTTAAGAATCGTACGAAATCATAATAATCTCGAGCTTGGTCCTTTCCCCTCTTCTTATATAGCATTTAAGAAAAAACTAAGAAACATACTACTAGTTTAACTTTTAATTATCGACGTTTTAGTATCCTTTTTCATTTGAATTTTGCTGTAATTGTTCTTTGCGTTCCATTTTGTGATTGGATTGTTTAGTCTGTAAGATGGAATAAATAAATAAATAAATAAATAAGACATCATCAAATATCATCATCAAACATTTTCAATAAATGGCAACTTTATTGTTCTTCTCCAGTCTTCAGTAATCAAAATGATATTTGTCTTGACTGAAGAATTCACGACGCGCGTGGAATTTCAAAGCTAGATGCATGTGTTGCATATGTTGCACAATGCATAGAATGTATGGATTTGTATTGAGTAACAATTTATGGAATTTCAACTAACTTGATAATAATGTTCGCAATTTTGAATTGATTTGAGCTTATTAGTTTTAAATTGACTTATTGTTTTTGATTTAACTCATTCTTTTGAATTAGAATACTCATTATTTTCGAATTAGATTATGAATTGTTTTTGAATTATATTTACAGTTTCAATTGTTTTTTGAACGAACATCTTCCAATTTAATCTGCGAAACATACGCTAAATACTCAGAGATGGATTAAGTTTGGTTCTTTAATTGGATTCTGTGGAATACCGAGGGTAAAAGTAGGGTGCCACCAATTCAAAGCAATGCAAATAGCATTGTCTTTCAGAAAATTATCAATGATTTCCAGAGAAGGTCTTAAAAGCTAAAATCATAGAGAACTTTGAGGTTCCATTAAAAGTTGCTATGTTCTTCATCGAACTTATTTAAAAAAAATAATAATTACTTCTAATTATCTCCAAGTTATCCAAAATAATTATATTTTCCTGGTTAAAACCCTACCTTGAAAAGTATCTACCTTTCTTTAATCTTCCACACAAATTCTTTTTAAGGACAATCGTGTACTCCTGCTAAACCACGAGATGATCCAATGTAAAAAGTTTATTACGATTGTGAATAATTTAAGAGTCAAGCCAAGTGTTACCCTGGAATATCATTACCATTAAAAGTAGACAAATGAATGCTCTGTAATGAAAATTTAGGCCCTCATACCTTTAAAAAAAGAGCATTCGAGCTGAGAAAATAAGCAAATCTGCAATTTAACGAATTTCTGCCAGGCTGCAAATAAACCGACACCTTCCCAAAATTAGAATGAATCTTAAGTCTTAATTAATCCGTTATTAGGAAAAACCCCATCATCTCTTAAAGTGAAATTCTTGTGGACATAGCACAGATCCTTGGCGGAGAATCATTATTTCTGTTAACATCTTTGCACGTAATCTTGGCCCATTAAAAGCCTTCTTGATGGGAAAATTCTCCCAATCTGAATCACCCTGGACGGAGGGTAGACGCGACTGCTTGGGCTAGTTACGAAGTCTGACCCAAATTATAAATTCATAAGCTACGTAAGGTGCTCCCAACTATATGGCGACAGAAAGGGTTCCGATCCATTTAATACGGAGACTTATCCTTGATTCAAATGAGAATCTTTGAATACTTTATAGGCTTTCTAGTTATCCTTTATTTTATCATCACTTGGCAATGTGGTCTTATACAACATTCCCCGAAAATTCATTGATTTTTTTCATGAAGTGTAAGCACTGTTTGTGGAAGATAGCCACAATTTTGTTTATACTTATTTGTTACCACGCCTGATGGTGGGACTTTGAATGGTTAACTCCATTCAGACAGTGTAATAACAGATGCATTAAAAGTAGAAGGTCATATTCTTGAATTTCCGTGGAGAACGAATTTCATTTCATTTCACTGCAATGTAATTTATACCGCCAAACATTGTGGCTCGTGCCGAGTCGTAAACGAAAGCCACCCTTCATGATTTACAACCCCATAAATTTGTTTTCTGCAAGTTGAGTACAGCGAAAACGACCATTACTCCACTTGGTGCTATAGCGCGTTGCAAACTGAGGGGGTGGTCCGAGATCGGGTTGGGTCAATGAAAATTTAAATGGAGAATTGGATGGAAAGTGTTTACAGCATTGATGCGAATTTTATCCCTTTGAGTGTTACGTGAGGGAAGTTTGCAATGAAATTCAAATGGTACAGCGTAATGGTAATTGGGCAATATATATAAGTGGTGAGTTGGGAATATTGGTGGAAATGAATATGGATGCTGAGTGAAATAATTCTGATTTCATTGAGAGATTGATCCTCAAGTGCATACATCAAACACTTGGCGAAAAAATCTTTTAATGCTTTTGATTTTTGAGTAAATAAAGGAATTGCACAAAAGCGATATTCTATTTTAAAGGAGATGAATCATATTTGAGTAAAAACATGTGGAGCGACGCTGAATGGAGTCGGGCGATGAATTTTATTTTTTTTTGCTGGACACCAGGATATGATTATTTAAGTTGTTGAGTAAGTTGTGTGGGAGGAGAGTACTCTTACCAAAAGGGCTTTGTAACCATTTTAGAGTTCAAAAAAGCTTTTCTGATAATAACGAACACTTCTTTAGGTATCCGTTGAATCCATACAATTCCCATGGCTAGCCTATTGCAGTTTCTGCAGCCTAACAATCGTTGAGACCTTCAGCTCACCAATACGCTCCAGGTTAATTAATTTTTTTGAATGTTTGGCTGATTAAACATTTTCAAATCAAACAATGTTTCTGAAATATTCATGAAAATGCTGATTATAAGCTGATTTACATGAAATTTTAGAAGTATAATTAACTTATTTTGATGTACACAATTTCAAAACTTCAAGAAATTTAAGGGCTAGGTTTTGGTTTTATGTGGGTAAACGTGAAACTAATAAATAATACTGTTACTAACAAAGTTGAATGAATTTGGATTTTGGAGGCATTTGTTGCCTTCGCACTCATTATGAGTTAACTCCATAATTTTTTCAGATTTTTAAGCCTCAAAAGTGTTCAAATGCTAGAGATAACTAACATTTTATTGTATATCTTGCCTAGTCTTGGATTTCCTGATGCACAAATAGACTTTTGTATTTAGATTCTAAAAGTTACCGTTCAAACCTTTTATTTGAAGCCACTCAATTTCCTTTGTTGAACCATTTTTAAGGCTCGGATCGGTAAATAAGAAGGCCCTTAAAAGCTTTTGAAATTTTCGATGAAACATAAATTTTTGGGAAATCGCCAATGCTGACCTCCTCACGAAATTTGACCATTGTATGTTCCTTAGTGCCGATGCATATGATCGTTTAGGGCGAATTTTACAAAAACCTATACATTTTTCGTCCAGTCTGCCCATCTGCTCGTCCGGCGGTCTGCCTGTCTGTTCCTTCCGAAAGTTTTTTCAAAAACTATAGAGGCTAGAAAGCTCAAACTATGTGGAAATGTCAAAAATGTTGGTATTTCAAAAATTTCTTCTTCTTTGTAGCACTACAGCCCCTCTCGGACCTTCACTTAGAGATATTTAGTGTATCTCATTTTCATGACTGTATTGATTTTTCTTTTTTTCGGAAGTTGGTGTGTCTGCTCAGCTATGATATGCTCTGATTAAATCAGTACATATCACCACTGAGTGAATACTCGTACTCTGCCCGAAAAATCCCCTGAACTAAATCACGTTGTTCACCAACGAGATTTGAACCTGGGACTTTCGGCTTGTGCGTCTCATGCTCTAGGCACTAGAGCACAAAGACTAAATTTAGGTCTTATCAAATATTTCAAAATGGCCCCTCAAAAAAATATTTTTTATCAAAAGTAATTGAGTGGGGTATCAAATGGAAGGTCTTGATTAGTGCTTTCAGAATATAAATATTTTATGTATCAGGAGGTCCAGAGGCAGCAAAATCTAAGGGAAATTAGTGCGACCCTCTTCCTAGTACTTGGACACCTTTGAGCTGAAAAATCTGAAAAAAAATTGCAGAGATAGGGTATTGTAAGTACAAGGGCAATCAATGCCTCAAAAATCAAAATTTATTCAACTTTTTTCATAATGGTATGGCTGGTAAATTAATGTTTCCTTCCATGAAATCAAAATAGTATCCTTAAACTTTTTCAAATTTCACAGCTATGTAGACCAATATAAGATCCCAACTTCATAGAAATGAAATCGGAATCAAGTAAGTAATAGCAATCTCAATTGTATGGAATTACAACAACAATAACACGTATTGATGGTTGATGCATATTTCAAATTATACTAGGCCCTCACATTTTCTTCAGGTTTTCAAGAAAATTTAAGGAATAGTGTTTAATTTGAAAATGTTCAATCGGCCGAGTATTCAGGAAAATCATTTAATCTGAATAAAATGCCAGTTATTATGTGCCGGAGAAAGAAGCTCAGCATCTGTTGGATGAATTTGAACGATTTTTTATGCAAATATTGGATGAAAAATTCAACAACAACCTGTGAACTTAGACTGGAATCGTTTGACCCATTACTTCGGGCCAGACCTCATTTTTATCATGTCGTGAGGAGCTTTCAAGCTGGGCATCCTTCTTCCAGCGGGAAAGGAGAGGAGAGCCCCGATGTATATAGCTACTGTGAGCCCCTTTTATATTTCAGGATTGCCCGAATATAATGTGCCACCTGGTTCCATTTGTCAACCGATTCTCTCTCCCTATAAGTTTACCGTCACAGCTTGTCCCATTTTTGGCCAGTTAAAAATGTATGGCAGGCATTGTCTTTCTCTCCTGGGAAGATTCGCTAATCGGAGGATCGCGACTTACCGATTTTGTGCAGGCAAAACTGAAAACACCCATACCAACTCAAAAGCTGGGCCAGAAAGAAGTCAGTCTCACCATTTCTTCCTTTTGACCACGGTATCAGATCCGAAATAAGGCACGGAGTCCACCTCCCCTTCGTATAACTCACTCAAGACTGCTGCCAAACTTTGAATAACCGCTGTAATCGGCTCCCTCGCGTCCTCGTTTCGACGAATGTACATAGTCCGACGATCCCTAGCGAGGGGTCATAGATATTACGCCTGCAGTAACTTTCAACGGTGAATCAGAAACTGTTATGTCAAAATACAACCCTTAGTTCTCCTCGTCGCTGAACCTATGCCATACGCTTTCGGCACACCTCCCTACTGAGAGCATCGCCCCATGTTTTTACTCCATACAATAGCACTGACTCTACAGCACGCATCAAGAGGCGTTTTCTTACTGGGTTGGGTCCCCCTACGTTGGCCGTAAGTCTACTCAGAGCCAATACGGCCGAAGCAGCCTTCTCAGCCATTACACTGATTTGCTCAGAATAAATCATATTTGAGTCGACCAGTAGCCCCAGATACTTGACTGCTAGGTTAGATTCTAGTATGTTTCCAATAATGAGCATCGTTACTCTAGGAATTTTCTTTTTTTCAAGACAACCACTTTGGTTTTCTCCAGTTATAGACTGAGCCTATGAGCAGTCAGTTGTTTAGTCTCGCACTTGGCGTTTTAGCATACCTAGCCTTAGTTGCACTTGTTCAATGGTGTGTCCAGTGACTAGAGCTGCAACATCGTCCACATAGCTGATCAAGTGCGATTCATCTGGCATCTCCAGTCTTAGTAGCCCGTCATAAGACACGTTCCATAGGTCGTCACCAAGGATAAATACCTGGACAACACTCGATGTAACTTCCATCCTTCGTTGGTCTTGTGTCGTGTTATGAAGCAGACTCTTGTCTTTCAGGTAGCCTTTCTGAAGTAAGATAAGATATCCTAGAACTTGAAAAGGAGTTTTTAAAGTAACCAAAATATCCATTCATTTGGCGGAGATCCTTCCCTTGGTGCAGCTATATGTCCCTATCTTTTTGACCGCACTTCTCCTCTATTATCACATCAACCGTGGAGCGTCCTGTTCTAAAGCTGTATCTCGATGATATAGGTCTCTAGTAGCCCAAATTGCATCAGCGAGTCTTCTTTTGATGAGTATCTTTAGTACTTTCCCAGCCATGTCTAGCATGCATAACGGGTAATATGCAGACGGTGACCTGTGATTTCCCTTCCATTTGCTGATCAGCATGAGCCTTGATACCTTTCGCCATACCGGGAAAACCCCGTTCCGTAGGCAAGCGTTGAATATCATGTCAGAACAATGGTGATAGACAAGTTGCAATAGCTCAGTTCAAACACCATATGAACCTCGAGCCTCCCTTGTTTTCAATGATGAGACTGCCTCTTCCAGTTCTGGCTGTGTGGACACTTAACTACTTTTTCACCGTCGGCAGCGTCAACACGGGTGGTATAGGTGGGGTAGAATGCCTGCATAATCTCTTTTGATTTTTCCGCTTCATATATGTAAGGCGTCCCTAGGTCACCAAGCTTCCGCATAACCAACTTCTAGCCAAGGCCACACAGAGCCTCATGCCAAAACTTGTGACACTCCCTTTGATGTTTAGACTTTCCATGTTATATTTTTATGAGGGTTTTGTGTTTACTTTCACAGATTATATCCAAACCAGGAATGCTGCCTTAAATGTCAATCGAATCGACAGCTCTTTCATCTCGTCGGTCAAATTTTTCTATAAATTTCATGTCAGTTTATCCGAATCTATGCAAGGCAAATATAAAAACATGGTGATATTCGATTTCTGTCTCCTGGAAGCGATACGTATGTTTTCGTTATGTTTCCTCGCTTGAAGCTTTTTATTGAACGATTTAAACCTTAAAATACCCAAGTCGTCTTTAGAGGCTGCATTCTTTTGCATAGTCTGCAATGCATGGGGATAAAAGTTATTAATCAAAATCTTTTCTTTTAGGCAATAAAGCATCTAAAAAGTCACGTTTTTGGAGTTAATATAAGGCTTTTGATGGTGATAAAACAGGCAATGGTTTAGAAAAGAACAGGCCAATATATTTCATCTACAACAATTTAGCTTTGCTGCCAAAGAACCATAGGTTTTGGTTCATGAAGTATGTAGTATATATATTGTGGGTTAAGAGTTAAATATCCAAATTCGCCTTATGAGATGTTAAAGTAGCAGAAACAGAATCATTAATCATTAGTTTGTCAAACGTTCACCTATATGCATCAAATAATTATAAAATTATAAATATATTTTTTCTTTAGCACTACAGCCCCAATCGGGCCTTCGCTTAGAGATAGTTAGAGTATCTTACTCCACTCCACAAGGTGATATGGTCAGTACCACGCTTTGGCTGTGTGTCCGTCCACCCAGCTGCGATACGTTCTGATTTTAAACCAGCACGTACCATAACTCAATGGGCTTATAGTCCGTCCAAAGAATCACTTGAATTAAATCTCGTTGTCGCCAACGAGACTCAAACCAGGGACCTTCAGCTTACGGGGAGAGTGCTCTAACCACTACACCACACGGTCTACATAAAATTATATAGTGAATGTTTTACAAAACATAGTCGACTTGCTAGTTGAAAATTCATCAATTGTATGTGACAGCCTACGTAACTTAATTATATATAGAAGAAAACGCAAGTGTATGTTGACGGATTCGCGGGTTTATTTATTCAGTTGATCAATTATTTCTTGTATCATACGAGTATTTTGCGAGCACATAATTTACCGCTTAGAGGAAAGGCAAGAGATGCTCGGGCTTATAAGTTTATGCGGTGAAGTGAAAAAATTATCGATGATTGTAAAAAAAAATAAAATCTTCCGCAGTTATGGCTGATCAAACCGCAGATATCGAAGGAAAAGAACAACTTTCTATCAGATTACGGTTTTATGATGAGATTCGAGAAAAAATCAGGGAAGAATTTGTTGGCTATTTTAAGCTTGAATCTTAAGATGCCCCCAGAAACACTAGCGTGATTGACAGGTTTTTGATTGATCAGATCTACCTGCTGAGAATTGTGTTGAATATTGGGTTTGATGGTTGCTCTAAGATGTACAGCAAAGCTTTATTTTTTCATTGTTCAAGCCACAAACTAAACCTTGTAGTTGATGATGCAAGCAAATTGCCAGAAATCAGAAATATCATTGCGATTGTTAAGGATACCATAACCTTCTTTAGAGAGTAACCTGCTTGCAGGAATTTGGCTCCCAACCTATCAAAACTCTGCAAGGCAAGGTGGTCTGAAAAATTAAAAAGCATAAAAAATTTTTCGGAAAGTTTTCATGAAATTTTCTACGCCCTAGAACACTTCTCAATCTAACATATACTACAAGAAAATCTGCATATCAAGATTCTACGTCTAGTACTCGTCGCGTGTAGACGTGTTTTTAATCGCTCCTGTCATTAATTTTAAAAATTAATTAATTTTTCACAAAAGTCAGTTTTAAATAATTGAATTAATTTTGTACGAGTCAGTCAAAAGCAAGTTTTGATTTTATTGGGGAAGAATTAATCGTCGGAGGCATCGACCAACCATACCAATAAATCAAGAAAAGACAACAAACCAAAGACAACTCGGGACTGCTGTATGGAGGAGCCCGACGGCTTCCCTCCGTTGGGGGGCCCCGGGGAGAGTGACGGTGTGAAATTGGCAAGTGTCAACAAGCGGAGACACACGAGCACCCAGGATACCGCAGATGGCGGCCGTAAAACACAAGTGCTCGAGGATAGACAGGAGGTGTGTCGCCTTCGAAGTGAAATCGAAGAGTTAAAGGCAAGAATTCAAACAAACGAAGAAATGTTCAAGACGGCAAAAAAAGTTCAAGAGAGTGATCCGATACGAAAAATCGAAAAACAGAAGAAAGCTGCAAATTCAATATTCACTGAAGAGGTATTAAGTGCTGGTGGCACCAACGAAAGCCAGAACTACTTTGCAGCGCTGGATGGACTCCAACAGGATATGGAGGTAGACGAAGGTAATAAAGATGATAATTTTATCTTATATTTAAAAAATAAAAATAATGAAAGTAGAAATAAGGAGAAGAAACCAACCCGTAGTTCTGCTGGTCCTCCTCAAAAAGTAGCCAAGAATACCGAGAAAGTTCCGCCAATTTGTGTCTTCGGTCAAAGCGGAAAGGACATGGTTCGGCTGTTGGCAGCCAAAAATAAATTGGAAAATTTCAAAATCAAACGAATAAATTCCGAGGAGCTGTCAATTAGAACGAAATCACTGGTTGATTTCAAATCAGCAAAAGATGCTTTGAATTCTGGGGAGGTACCGCACTTCACTTATACCCCCAAAAGCGAGAAGAACTAGACGTTCTTGCTGAAGGGCTTGGACTGCGGAGAAGATACCGTCGATCTTCTTCAGGTTCTCAAGGAAATAGCACCACAAATTGAGATTATCTCAGTTAAAAAATTCGCGACAAGAAGGTCGACGGTAGAAAAAGAAAATTTACCACTTTATTTGGTACAAATAACAAATAAGAGCAGTCCAAGCGCTCTTCAGCAAATCAGATATTTCAATTTTCGAGTGGTGAGGTGGGAACGCCTCCAGAAACGAGAAATCAACCAGTGCTATCGCTGCCAACGATTTGGGCATTCGGCTGCTAACTGCGCCATGCATTACCGATGCGTTAAATGCAAAGACGTGCATGCTCCCGGTGAGTGCAAATTGGCTCAGACGGAGCCAAAAGAGAAATTATATTGTGTGAACTGCGGTGGTTTTTGGTCACCCGGCACCATATCGAGGATGCTCCCGATATCAGGATGCAAGATTGAAATCTGCCCTAAAGCAAACACAAATACACCGCAGTGTTTTAGCTTCGAACTTTGTCAAGCCCGGAGTATCATTTGCACAGCAGAAAATGCGGAAAATAGTGTAAATAATGTAAGTGGCAATAATGTGCTGCTTCTCAAAATTTTACAGCAAATAAATTCTCGATCGGAAAGAATAGATAAGCAAGATTCAAAAATTAATCTTGTTTTTCATCGTCTAGGGGTTTCAAATGCCTCAAAATAATTTGTCATCCAGTCACATTCCCGTGGATAGGATTCGTCTCATCTCGCTCAACGTCAACTCCATTGTTACTTTACATCGGCGTGATTATCCCCTTGAATTTATTGCCAGACAAAAGCCTGACATCCTGCTTCTAACCGAAATCCACCTCAATTCATGGCACTCCATGACATTCAAGGATTTTGAATTCGTAAGAAACGATAGGGTAATAGGTGATGGGGGAGGTGGCACCGGGATATTGGTTCGAAGACCCTATCGATTCCAAAATATTGAAAAAGTCGAATTCAAAAGCGTTGAACCTCTTGAAGTGTCCGTTATCAAAATCTCACTGCCAGGTGGGGATAACCTCTTCGTTATCTCTGCCTACGCAACTGGTGGAACTGTTCTCAAGCTCAAGGAGGAACTCAATTCCTTGTTTGAAATACTCGAATTGTACAGGCTGCATAACTATTATATTCTTGCTGGTGATCTGAACGCCAAGCATACATCATGGCTGAATGCCACCAATAATCCAAGAGGTGTATTCCTGAAATCATGGATAACAGAGAACCAAATTGGATACAGGTGCAATCTATATGGGTCGGAGTTTCCAACACACCCTAGGACAAATTCATATTTGGACCTCTGCATTGGTGACGCAAAACTTGAATTCAGCTTTAATAGTCCTCAACGGAAAATACAGGTGCTTCCTTACGATAGCGACCATAACGCAGTCGTAATGGAAATTAATCATCACAGGGATGATTTCTTCCTCATTCCAGTTCAACATGAAAGTCATCGGTTGAACTTCAAAAAAACAGACTGGGGAAAGTTTCACAAGAAATTTAATTGGGAGTACCAGAAGCAATTTCCCCCTTCTAATGGTGGCAACTCTTGCTCAATGGTTCCTAATGATAGGAATCTAATTAACGATGAAATAGATCTCTATTTGTCGAAGTTAGAGAAGCTGACGTTGGAAACGATTGAGAAAGTAATTCCAAAGTTTAAACATCGAAACAATATGAAAGGATATGAAACACCAACCATCGCAAGGTTGAAAAGATTGAAAAGCCTCCTTCTCACACGCGTCAACAATATTTATCGACGATTTTTGGACTACAACCATCCCTCATTGTCTTTGTTGAAATTACATCTGAAGAATGTCCGGAACCTAATCCGGTCATACTTCAGGAGTGAGGTCAGCAATCAATGGGCGGAAAAATTGAGGGGTATTAGCCCACAGGACCCAGATGGCGTGTTCAGGAAAGTGAATAGCATATTCCGCAAGAAGTCTCGAGTGAAGGTATCGAATCTTGAAGTCACTAGTGATGAGATGAATCTTCTCGATAGGGCTGGTATCGAAATTGATAGTACGACTCCGGATAGAAATGGAAACAGGATTATTTGTGAAGGATTGGATAAACTTGCCCTGATTGGAACACATTATGAATTGGTTCATCTACCAAACCCTGAGAGAGGGAACGAAATATTTTCAGAGGTCGTTGAAGCAAAAGTTTCCGACTTCAAATCAAGCCTGAACGGCCAATCAATTCTTCATTTCAATGAAACATTAACATCTGACCTCATACCAAGCTTGAATCTTTTTGATTATTTTGTCAGCTATGAAGAATTGTGTTTCATATTTCGCAGGATAAACAACAAGAAATCATGTTGTACTGATGGTATTCCAAATGTAGTTTTGCGACATTTGCTGGAGGTTGCTATTAGGAACTATTGCATATTGTTCAACAATATGTTGAGCAATTCATATTTCCCAAATGAGTGGAAAAAGGCTAAGGTATTTCCGATCTTGAAGGAAGGAAAAGAATCATCATGCCCCAAAAGCTATCGCCCAATCAGCTTGCTGCCTAACATCAGCAAGGTGTTTGAAGTGATACTCAACAGAGCATTAAACGCCCACATTGAGGAAAATGAGTTGATGCCGAATTGCCAATTTGGTTTTCGTGCCAGGCGTTCGACCACACATGCAATAACGAAAGTAACCTCAGACATCTGTTGGAAACTAAATGATAGACAATGTGTTGGAGCATGTCTCATTGATATGGAGAAAGCCTTTGATACGGTATGGTTAGATGGACTAATTTTTAAACTCCTTCAGGACAAGTTCCCCAGACACCTTGTCGCCATGATGTGTAATATGTTATACGGGAAATCGTTTGTTGTAACCGATGGAAATCTGACAACAATGCGCGAGTTCAAGGTCTTGAATGGTCTACAGCAGGGAACAGTTACTGCGCCCCTGCTCTTCTCAATCTTCATTCGCAAGCTATTGAACGGCTTTGATTTTAACGTCTCGCCAACGCGATCATTGGTAGCGTTTGCTGATGATCTGATCATCTATACGGCAGACCGAAAAGCTACAATAGTTCAGAGCAATCTCCAAAAAATGTTCAATGATATACAGCTGTACACTGACAATTGGCGAATGAAAATAAATGCGCAAAAGTGTGAAACAATCTTGTTGCAGACAACGCTGCAGGGGGCCAGTCAAGACCTGAAACGTAATTGGAAAGATTTCCACATCATGGCTGGCGAGGTTAGTTTTGAACGGGTTCCACATAAATCCTGTGTTCGATACCTCGGTGTTTATCTCGATCAGTATCTGTACTATACTGAACATGTGAAAATCATGCTCAGTAAGGCACTTAAAGTAGTCATGGCCCTTCGAAAGCTCTTTCATGCCAGATACATTGATCAAAAGGTCAAAATTATCTGTTACAAGACACTGGTTAGACCAGTTTTGACATATGGATGTCATATCTGGTACAACCAGAGTGCTAGTACTATGGAAAAATTAAGAGTTTTCGAAAGGAAATGTCTTCGTGCATGTACTGGTTTGTACAGAAAGCCTGAGACGGATTGGAAACATTATATATCGAATAAAAGAATTTATCACACTGCTGAAGTGACTAGACTCGATATTTTCATATTGAAACTTCTTCGGAATCATATCGCAAGATCTGTGACTGTGAGTGAAAACCCTTGGATCTCACAGCCGTTCCACCCTACAGACGGGTATATAGCGACTTGCCTCGCTACTGGCTTCATTCCTCCAGAAGCATTCGTGTATTTGGACATGAATCGATATGTTTTTGATTCTGACGGCGTCCCAGTCATATATCTCATATATCGACGGGCCACCGATAAGAAGATAAAATATCCTCCGAATTTGAGTTCACGACACCAACAGTTCCAATGGAGATACTGATTTGCTAGATTCGTTGAGGCTGATCGAGTTGGGACGGGGCAATCTAGGTATTGGTGGCTGAATGACAATGTCTAAATTATTCGTGTTTATTTTCAGTTTTGGTGTTTTTCGTTATTTAGTTTTTGAGTTTCAGCTCATTATTGCTACATTTAGTATTATTGTTTATTTTTGTTAAAAATTAGGTACAGGTTAGGTTTATATTATGTTTATTATATTAGGTTAGAGATAAGGTTTGACGCTTAGGTTAAGAACATTGTTATAGATTTTTATAGTATTAGATAAAGTTTTTGATTGCATTTATTAGAATTAAGTTAAAACATATTAGGTGTAGGATCAAAGTTCACTGTAGTGTTAAGATGATAAATAATGTTAGAATAGTGTTGGTTGGTTTTTTTCTCCTTTTTCCAATTGAATTGTAAAAATATGTAATAATCTTCATTGATTTGAATTTGCTATAGTTTTTTTTTTTTAATGTGTTTAATGATAACGTACAAATTTAGAGAGCCATTTGGGCCATTAAGGTTTGTATTGTTATCGTATGGATTTTGCTTTATATTCTTTTAAAATTTATAACGATTACTATTAAATAAAGCGCTACAAAACCAATTTTAATCCTAGGTTCAGTAATTAGTGCAAAATACTCTGCAATTTAAGAATCCGTTGTAAACGTTTTTGAAGGTAAAAGTATGGATTTGATTATGGTAAGGAAACACATAACTCAAATACTTCAAGTAATTTCAAAAGATCGACAAGATATTGACCTTATTTTTTATGAATTGTTAAAAAAAATCCAGTTATCAGAACGTCCAATCGTTCAAAAGTAAATCTATAAAAACAATCAACCACCTGAGACTGCGATTGTATACTGGAGGTCTTTATACATTCCTTATCTTGACTCTCTAGGTTTATCTTTGAACGTCAGATTCGCACAAGAAAATACACCTACGTTTGCTTTATCTTATCTTCATCCTTCAAATATGCTGAAAATGACTTGCAAAGATTTCGGAAAAAATACAAAATCTTTCATGGAGTTTAATGGGTTAGTTGATATCTCCGGAGAATCAGATTTGTGGCATAATCTGTGAAAAAAGAAAGATTTATCAGTAGACCAAACAAAGGACATAGAAGTTGCTGTGCTTTTGGAGGAGGCTAATATGTTTTTCCCTGCAACAAGACACGTACTCAATATTTTAAGTGCTTCCCCGTCCACCACAGCTGCTTTTGAAAGATCGTTCAGTACTCTTGGAAGAGTAAAGACCTGGCCCAGAAGTACAATGGGAGAAGATAGACTGACCGGGCTGTATTTGATGAGCGTCCATAGAAAATTCTTCGATGAAAATCGGGACTGGATTGAATCGAGGGTTTTAAACAAGTTTTCTTCAAGCCCAAGAAAAATGATGTTGATATAAGACATACATATAATATGAAATAAAAATTTCAATTCATTTTGTTAAAGTAAATGTAATTATGTACAAAACAATAATTTAATTAAATTGATCATTTCAAAAGCAGTCTACAGATGTATTCAAATATTTACTCATTGTTGCATTAATATATGAGAAGATTATCGTAAACTTATGCAAAAATAGCATGACCTTTATGGAAAATATGAACTGATGCTGTTTTCGCACTAAGTGATTCAATTCTATCAAATTTTCTTTGAATTCAAATTCTTTCACGTTTTTTGTACTAGTTCATTGCACGACCTGAACGAACATGGCTTGCCCCACTTCTAATTGGAATCCTGGGTACGCCCATGACTTATATACTAAATTCTTAATATTATATTCAGGGATATTTCCCAAAGAGGGTAATTAAAGTTTCTTTGTTAAAATTCCACAATTTACATTTGAAGGAATTACTTAAGTGATTAACTTGAAGAGCCAGGATTTCCAATGAACACACCGTTGTTCATTAGTACGGTTTTTTCACTTAATTTTATTTTTTTTATTTTTTATTTATTTTATTTATTTCTATTTATTGCTCAAAAAAATACAAATATAATACATGTGTTATCTTATTTAAGAAAAAGAAGTAACAATTATTCAAAAATATAATTCAAAAACCTTTATATCGATAGTCTTTATATGAGCACATTCCTCATTGAGCACTGCTCGTGTCGAGGAAATGGCTTGCTTATGTCAGCATCACTGCTTACAATTTTTATCAGCCTATTTAATTTTCATGTGTATTATTTTGCAATAACTTTTTTCAGAAATAAAAGAAAAACAAGTAAACAGAGGATAAATTACTTCTGTATTCTATTCGTGAACATTTATGCACTATCCCGTTAGATATTTAATTAGTTTAGATCTGAATAAGTTGATGTTATTTAAGTTAGAAATGCTTTTGGGGAGTAGGTTAAAAAGACGTGGTCCGTAATAATAAGGGTGTAATGAGGCTGCAGTTGTATTATAACGAGGTTCGTAAAGAATCTGGCTCACCTGGCGACGAGTTGCATGCACTGAATGGGTTACAAATGGAAAAACTTTACGATTTAAATGTACAAATTTTAGTAAATTTAGATGGTATAAATCATGCAGACTCATTACTTTAAATTCTTTATATATTAGATCAGTTGGATATCTTTTCGGTTTCTTTAAGCAAATCTTAATAATTTTCTTTTGAATTATTTTCAATGGCGAAACGAGGGTAATCGCTACACCTCCCCACGCAATCAATCCATATTCCAATAAGGATTGTGCTAAAGCAAAGTAAACACGCCTAAGCTCATCTTTGTATAATATATCTCTCAACTGAACAAATTTGAAGATCATTTTCCTTATTTTGGAAGCTAAATAAGAGACATGTTGACTCCAGCAAAGGTGAGAATCTATAATGATACCGAGGTACTTGGTACTGTGACACACAGGGAGAACCGGGCAGACACAATCTCCGTTTCTCTTGTAAGAGCAGTCGGGGATGTGTAATACTACCTTCAGTTCATTTCTAGGTAGCCCAATAGAAGTAAGTGCGAAAGGAATCATCACCGTCTTATTTACATTCAAACTCACTAAGTTGCTTACAAGCCAATTTTGTATTTGTTCCATCCCTTCATTTGCCTTTACAACCACTTCGTTCTATGTATCACCCCAGAAAAGTGCGACAGTGTCGTCAGCAAAAGAGCAAAGAGAGCAGTTAGGTAATATCAATTTATGAACATCGTTTATGTAAATTAGAAATAACATTGGCCCCAGGACTGTACCTTGCGGGACACCTGTATCAACTGTAAGGGGTTTACTTATTTTATTGTTATAACGCACCGCCTGGGTCCGGTCTTTTAGAAATCTCGAAAAAAGATCCAGAGCAACTCCTCGTATTCCCACTCTATGCATCTTTTCTTTTAAAATTTCGTGATTCACCATATCAAAAGCCTTCTGAAAGTCTAGGAATATGCCTAGACATTTATTACTTTTATCAAGATTTTGAATGATTGTTTTGGTTACTGAGTAAAGAGCATTTTCAGTACTGACACCTTTACGAAAACCATACTGACATTTCGATAATATGGCATGTTTCAGTTCCTTTGGAAAGTATCCTTGTGAAAAACATAGATTAATGGCATGAGAAAGTGGGCCAGCTAGTGCTTCCGCATTTTCTTTAATACATTTAGATGGAATACCATCTATACCAGGAGAAACATTTGGTTTTGATTTTGAAATTTGTTGTTTCACTTCTTCTTGGGTAACTGGTACTAAAAATAAGGAGTCTTTAATATTGTAACTGCTGTTTGAAGACTTTCGAATATGATTTACTGAAACATTTGATTTAATATTGTTTGAGATATGTTTTCCAATATTTACAAAATGTTTATTGAAATGCTCAGCAATATTTTGAGGATCACTATGAGACACTTTTACTCCCTCTGTGGTGAAAATATCAGTGGTTGTAACATTAGACTTCGAATTTCTACAACCCACTGACTCATTGATTAGCATCCAAATCTTTTTATTATCATTGCCGCATTCACTTAATTTATTTCTATAATAATTACTTTTTGCTCTCCTTATTAAAGATTTTAAAATATTTTTGTTGTTTTTGTAAAAAGTTTGTAAGTTTACGTTAAACGGTTCTTTAGACATTCTTCTCGCAATATTATCCCGTTTTCTTATAGCCTTAATCAAACTATTAGTTATCCACGGCTTCAACCTTTTCAGTCTACTAGAAGGTTTTACGGCAATCTTTAAGCTGCAGTTTAATACATAAACTACTCTACTATAAAATAAAGAGAAAGCTTTCTCGGCATTTGTCTCCATAAATACATCTTCCCAATTATCTTGCGACAGAACTTCTTTGAACAGCGAATAATCTATGATTTTAATATCTTTATTTTGATTCTCACTTGAAGCTTTATTTCTATTTTCTTCTTTGAACCATTTAATATGACCCATAATAGCAAAATGATCAGTTACGCATGTTGTATAAATTGCTGTCTGAAAAATATTATCTGGTTTTGACTTTAAGAAAAGGTGATCTATGCAGGACTCTCGAGTAATTGATTTTCGAGTGCAACCATACAACGACCTTATAAACCTGTATTGTTCTAGTGTCGCCAAATATTCATGGCCAATTTGATTTAGATTTTCTTCCTTTATATCTATATTCATATCTCCTATCAAGATTTGGTTTCCAATGTCTTTAAAGTTCCCCAAAAACATTTCTAAGTCATCTACAAAACATTCTGCATCTGTATCATTTGGGGATCGGTATATACAAGATATAAGTAATTTTTCCTTCAACATATCAAAAACAAAATTAAGTGAATTGCAATTGCCGATTTCTTCATTTAAAACTTGAAAATTTAAATTAGTTTTTATATACACTATAATGCCATCACATTTATTGTTTTTTATGGGTTTGATTATTTTATTGTAGCCACTAAGTTCAAAACTATCAGAGGCATCAAGCCACGTTTCAGTTAAAACTATGACATCAAAAACAATATCAAAAGAAGAAAGAAGCATACATAATTCGTCAAAATTTTTAGCAATGCTTCGAATATTTAGATGAAATATTTTTTGGCTTTGAAAATCGGAAATAAAATATTTACTAAGCTTTGGATCGTTTAAATACATAGTGTTGCTTGTTTCTAATTCATTAATAATATCAAACATTTTGGAAAGAGAAGAAAGTGTTATTCAAATAGGATCAATTTGCTTAAAATTCATTGGAGTAGATTTAAATTCAAGTCTTCTTCAAAGTTAATCCTATAAATTTTTCCCTGCTCTGATTTTCTAATAAATACATTTTCATCTTTAATCCATACATACTTGTAACTATTTTCTCTTGCGAATTTTTTGGTTGTGTAAAGTAGCCGTCTATAGTGTTGACTTAAGTGAAAGTTCACATAAAACCTGTCTGGTTTAAAGCTTCCGTGAATGTTTGAACATATGAGTTGCTCACGTTTCGCTTTAGCTGCTGCCATCCACGCAGCCCTCGCTTCATCCGTAGCAAATCGTACTACAATTGATGGGGATGCGTTAGTTTGATGTCGTTTAATCATTTTTCGCATTGAAAAGATTGGTTGATTTTTGTTAGTATCAATATGGAGCAGCTCGCCTACTTTGTGAACAACAGCGGTTGTATTTTCGTTTGGAGTCAATGGAATCCCATTTATTTCCAATTCCGTTGCCAGCTTCGACTGTTGTAACTGGTTTACTTGCAGTGTGAGGCTTTTAATTTGCACGTAATATTTTTCATTTTCGTTCGATAACTTATTGCACAGCGCCTCCAGCCCCTCAATTTTTTTATTGTAACTCATCATTTTTGCATTAAAATCATCAATTTTGTTGCAACAGTAGTCCAATGATTTTTTATATTCTGTCAGTTCTTGTTTGAAAAATTTTTTTAGTTCAGTGAATTCCGTATTTTGAAATTGGAGCTCACTTTTCATCGCCCGCAAATTTTCAATTATCTCCTTATTGAACTCATTTGAACTTTTAGCAGCAGGATCATTAGCAATTCTTCAATTTCTACAAAGCCAATTTCGTTTTTTATCCCTAGTGAGTTTTCTGAAGCTGCTTTCACTGTATCCAACACAGAAGAAATGGCACAGTTTTTTACAGACAATACAGTCTAGTGAGTCACTGTTTTCTGCAATGGGTTCATTGCACTCTAGGCACTCTAATATGGAGCTCATTTTATTTAATATTAGTTTACTTCACGAAGATTACAAATTGTTTATGTGTTGATAAAAGGAATGAGTTTCTGATCCACTAACACTTCTCACGACGTTAATAACAAATTTTTAATTTTTAGAAGCTTGACTAGCTAAAATTCAAAATATTTAGAGCAAGTAACTACCGATTGCGATGCTGACACGAGCCTTTTATTTCGTTGATGAATATGGCGAGACTTTCCGTTGCATCCAATTCTGTCGTATCTTTTGCATCTCGTATTGGCGTTACGCCTTCCATTATGATTTCGTATCCTAAAGTTATGATATGTTTCGCTACTACTGACGTAAAATTATTCTTGTTCTCTTTCTCATTCGCAGAACTTGCTTCATTTAAAGTTCTCACACTCCGGTGTTAATTATTCTTCTTGTTTGCCGTGATAATCAGGACATTTGAACCGATAGATGCCCGATTTTTGGTGTGGTTGCCATTTGTCTTTAGTTGATCCAAAGATGTTTTTCAGCTGATTTTTGCTACTTGATTCGCTTATTTCTGTAGACTCATATTGTTTTAGCATCCTATTCAATTTATCAGTGAAATATTCATGGCAAGTAACTGCCTTCCAGGACGTCTTTTCAGAACGCGGGTTGACTTATGTTGAAAACAGCTGGACCAGAAAAATTCACGGAATTTAAAAACCTTCCTCCTACATATTTGCGATCCTGGCACAAAGTGACAATGCTAAAAGGAGTTTTTCTTTAAGGCGCAGCCCCCAGTAAAACTGCCAATCTGGGTAAACTTTACAGCCGTCCATCTCAGAAACCTTACAAATATTTGCAAAATTTGTTTAAGTAGAAATTAAAATGAACGTTTGGCTATTGAATCAGTTCATTATACTGAAAAAATAAAAAAATTATAAAATTTCCTTTAAAAGCGCTATTTATTATTAATCTTTTTAACCAGATACCGGTATTTCAAGGACAAGTTATCCTCTTCATCCGAGTATTTAAACCTTTAACATTTAATGGTAATAAACATGAATATCCTTAAGTACTACTACGAGAAATAACAAACAATTATAATGCAATTAAGGGTATAAAATTAACAAAGAGCTTAAAGGTAAATTTATTACAGGGAATAAGGAAAATGGTAAAGTAATTACGGGTTAGCTTAGGCAAGTAACATAATTGTGGAGATTTAATTACAAAAAAATTATTAGTTAATTGATGATTTTCATTAGGTCACTGTATCCGTTCCCTAGATCCGTATTTAAACGTTGTTCACTGGGGACTCTCGAGATCCATAAGGATTCGCAAGCATCCAACTTTTTCCAGTCCCGGACTTCCTGTACTATGTCAAGATTAGCCCATTGAACAGTATGAGATTCCTCAATAATATGTCTGGCTAATGATGATCTTGCTGTATTTATTCCACCTCTTCTGATGATTTGTTCAGCCTCCTTAATATGTTCTTGGAATCTAGTTTTTGCCAAGCGTTTCGTCTGTCCAATATATACTTTATTACATTCTGGGCAACTGATCCTATAGATTCCACTCTTTTCCTCTTTTTTCTTGCCATCCTTAGTTGATCCAAGGATTGTTTCAATGCTGTATTTTCTGCTCGTGCTAGCCGTATTGCATCCTGTCTTTCTCAAAATGCGTTCCAATCTTTTGGTAGAAGATGAATGAGTGATTGGCATCCATTTTCGTACTTGTCGTCGTTCTTGTAGAAATAGTGAAGTGAGCCCATTTCTTCTATGTTGTTTCTCCATTTTTCGAATACGTTGCTCGATCAAACTCCTCCTATACCCATTTTTGCTAGCCGTGTCCACGATGTACTGTTTTTCTCGTTCCAGACGCTGGTTATTCAATGGTACTGTTAACATTCGGTGGATCATACATTTGTATGCAGCCATTTTCTGTGCATAAGAATGGTTAGAAGAACAGGGGATTGTTCTCTGGGTACTTGTGCTCTTCCTGTAATTGGCCCTCACTCTCTTTTTCCATCGTGAATATTATTTTAGGGTGTATCCCATTGAGTACATATAGTAACTCATCCGCCTGATTTGCTTTAACCATCGCGAAAATGTCGTCCACATATCTGGCCCATATCTTAGGCATCATTCCTTTTTTCTCCACCTCGAACTCTAGCCAATCCATGAAAATATCACTCAAAAGAGGTGAAAGAGGGTTACCCATAGCTGCTCCTATCGTCCCTTTGAAGAAGTTGTCCCTGAAAATGAAATAGTTTTCATTCATACATACAGCTGCTAATTTGCTATAGCATTTAACCCATCTCCTCCATTCCATTGAATCACTGTGTTTCAACAGCCAGTCCTCGAACAGTGCCAAGGACTGCTTAACTGGCAAGCTAGGAAACAGTGATTTGACATCATAGGAAATCAATAAATAGCCCTCCTCAACTTTCACATTTCGAAGCTTCTCCACCAGTTCGTCCCTATTCTTCACTGATCGCGTGCTAGGTTTGTAAGGAAGTTGTGCGCATTCCTTTAAAAGCCATTGGGCTATATTCCTAGTAGGTGCATTAGTGGCTGCGATAATTTCCCTCAGTTCATTCCCCTCCTTATGGATTTTGGGCAGACACTTAATTCTAGGTAGGCAGGGGTTAGACACTCTAAGTTTTTTGATGTCACCAATTACTGGTTTTGATTCTTTCAGGACTTTTTCCACTCTGTTTATCAAGTCCGGTAGGGGGTCTGCTCTTAATTGGTGGTAGTCTCCGCTATTCAATTTATCAAGCACCATATCATCATACTGCTTCTTGTCTATAATTACGACAGAATTCCCTTTGTCTGCCCTTGCATAATACACTGGTTTTTCTTTGAGTTCTTTAAGCAGCTTCCGTTCAGTATTTCCGTTGATCCCTCTTACTCGACTTGCTCTAATTATCTCCGACGTTCTCTTCCGTACAAATTGCTTTTCGTCAGAGTCCATGAATCGTATTCCAGCCTCAATATCTATGACAATGTCCTCCGCTGGAAATTTGTTGCTAGCGACTTCGTATTTTAAGCCTTTATTTAAAAGGCTCATTTGGTCCTGTGTGAAGGTTTCTGATGATTTATTAATGATAAAGTTTTGGATAAAGTCAATCTTTTCCCGTTGATCGCGTTTCGTATGAATTTTCTTCTGCAAAATAGCCAACTTTTTGTCTAAGATCTTCCTTTTTCTCGCCTTTTCACACTCCATAGCCCGTTGTATTTTGTCTACGATGTCCAATATATCTCCTTTTCTTCCAATTACGCTCTTCGCTACCTTCAGGTGCAGGGAGTAGCTTTCCAAACTAGCAGCATCCAGTTTTGAAAACAACCGGTTGATACTTTTTTTAACTAGGATTCTTTCAATGGCTAAAGTCTCCCTTTCCGTTTCAAATATTGATGATTTTAACAAAACCTTGTGACTCTTCGGTGTCACGTTAAACTTAAGGCACAGTCTCAGAAACCTGATGTCTTCTGTCAACCCCCCTATAGACTTGTTGAGCTTCAAGAATCTGTTGAATTCCGAATTGGACCTGGTCGTCTCATCTACGATTTGCATTTCGGCAGTAATAGCACCTGTAATGATACTGAAACTGACTTTAGCCATTGAAAGAATCCTAGTTAAAAAAAGTATCACCCGGTTGTTTTCAAAACTGGATTCTGCTAGTTTGGAAAGCTACTCCCTGCACCTGAAGATAGCGAAGAGCGTAATTGGAAGAAAAGGAGATATATTGGACATCGTAGACAAAATACAACGGGCTAAGGAGTGTGAAAAGGCGAGAAAAAGGAAGATCTTAGACAAAAAGTTGGCTATTTTGCAGAAGAAAATTCATACGAAACGCGATCAACGGGAAAAGATTGACTTTATCCAAAACTTTATCATTAATAAATCATCAGAAACCTTCACACAGGACCAAATGAGCCTTTTAAATAAAGGCTTAAAATACGAAGTCGCTAGCAACAAATTTCCAGCGGAGGACATTGTCATAGATATTCAGGCTGGAATACGATTCATGGACGCTGACGGAAAGCAATTTGTACGGAAGAGAACGTCGGAGATAATTAGAGCAAGTCGAGTAAGAGGGATCAACGGAAATACTGAATGGAAGCTGCTTAAAGAACTCAAAGAAAAACCAGTGTATTATGCAAGGGCAGACAAAGGGAATTCTGTCGTAATTATAGACAAGAAGCAGTATGATGATATGGTGCTTGATAAATTGAATAGCGGAGACTACCACCAATTAAGAGCAGACCCCCTACCGGACTTGATAAACAGAGTGGAAAAAGTCCTGAAAGAATCAAAACCAGTAATTGGTGACATCAAAAAACTTAGAGTGTCTAACCCCTGCCTACCTAGAATTAAGTGTCTGCCCAAAATCCATAAGGAGGGGAATGAACTGAGGGAAATTATCGCAGCCACTCATGCACCTACTAGGAATATAGCCCAATGGCTTTTAAAGGAATGCGCACAACTTCCTTACAAACCTAGCACGCGATCAGTGAAGAATAGGGACGAACTGGTGGAGAAGCTTCGAAATGTGAAAGTTGAGGAGGGCTATTTATTGATTTCCTATGATTTCAAATCACTGTTTCCTAGCTTGCCAGTTAAACAGTCCTTGGCACTGTTTGAGAACTGGCTGTTGAAACACAGTGATTCAATGGAATGGAGGAGATGGGTTAAATGCTATAGCAAACTAGCAGCTGTATGTATGAATGAAAACTTTTTCATTTTCAGGGACAACTTCTTCAAAGGGACGATAGGAGCAGCTATGGGTAACCCTCTTTTACCTCTTTTGAGTGATATTTTCATGGATTGGCTAGAGTTCGAGGTGGAGAAAAAAGGAATGATGCCTAAGATATGGGCCAGATATGTGGACGACATTTTCGGATGAGTTACTACATGTACTCAATGGGATACACCCTAAAATAATATTCACGATGGAAAAAGAGAGTGAGGGCCAATTACCGTTCCTGGACCTTTTGATCATAAAGGCCAAAGGTGGATTAGAATTTGATACCTACAGGAAGAGCACAATCCCCTATTCTTCTAACCATTCTTATGCACAGAAAATGGCTGCATACAATTGTATGATCCACCGAATGTTAACAGTACCATTGAATAACCAGCGTCTGGAACGAGAAAAACAGTACATCGTGGACACGGCTAGCAAAAATGGGTATAGGAGGAGTTTGATCGAGCAACGTATTCGAAAAATGGAGAAACAACATAGAAGAAATGGGCTCACTTCACTATTTCTACAAGAACGACGACAAGTACGAAAATGGATGCCAATCACTCATTCATCTTCTACCAAAAGATTGGAACGCATTTTGAGAAAGACAGGATGCAATACGGCTAGCACGAGCAGAAAAATATAGCATTGAAACAATCCTTGGATCAACTAAGGATGGCAAGAAAAAAGAGGAAAAGAGTGGAATCTATAGGATCAGTTGCCCACAATGTAATAAAGTATATATTGGACAGACAAAACGCTTGGCAAAAACTAGATTCCAAGAACATATTAAGGAGGCTGAACAAATCATCAGAAGAGTTTCAATAGATACAGCAAGATCATCATTAGCCAGACATATTATTGAGGAATCTCATACTATTCAATGGGCTAATCTTGACATAGTACAGGAAGTCCGGAACTGGAAAAAGTTGGATGCTTGCGAATCCTTATGGATCTCGAGAGTTCCCAGTGAACAACGTTTAAATACGGATCTAGGGAACGGATACAGTGACCTAATGAAAATCATCAATTAACTAATAATTTTTTTGTAATTAAATCTCCACAATTATGTTACTTGCCTTAGCTAACCCGTAATTACTTTACCATTTTCCTTATTCCCTGTAATAAATTTACCTTTAAGCTCTTTGTTTATTTTATACCCTTAATTGCATTATAATTGTTTGTTATTTCTCGTAGTAGTACTTAAGGATATTCATGTTTATTACCATTAAATGTGAAAGGTTTAAATACTCGGATGAGTATAAGAAGAGCTTCAGAATACCGCCACTGATGAAGAGGATAACTTGTCCTCGAAATACCGGTATCTGGTTAAAAAGATTAATAATAAATAGCGCTTTTAAAGGAAATTTTATAATTTTTTTATTTTTTCAGTATCATTACAGTTGCTATTACTGCCGAAATGCAAATCGCAGTTCATTATATTTTGCAAAAAGTTTGTTGCGAAAATTACAAAATTCAAACGAAATAGCATGCTTTCGTGAAAAAAATGTATTTAAACTCGGAAACTACTTAACATACTGAATTGATTAAAAATATCTTTGATAGATCTGAATAATTAACATTGAATTAATTCATCGAAAATTTCAAAAAGATTTTTGCATAAAATTTCCTAGAATACAATGTGTAACACACACTGAACAAATATCATGCATGCACATTGATTTGTATCAAATTTCCACATTTTCCTCTAGGAATAATTTGTTGCAAAAACTTTTTTAAATTTTTGATGAGTTTATTCAATGTCAATGATTTAGGTCGGTACGTTAAGTAGTTTCCGAGATTTACTACATTTTTTTACGAAAACAAGCCATTTTGTTTGAATTTAATAACAACTTTTTTTGCAAATTGTAATGAGTTGATTCCATAGCCAAAGGTTCATTCTGACTTTTAACTAAAAAGTTTTTCAAATATTCGTAACGTTTCTGAGGTAAACGGCTGTAAAGTTTGCCCGAATTTGCAGTTTTACTGGGGGCTGTGACTTAATGGGAACCCAATGGACAAAGGAAAGGAATAGACTTTTTGCAGAGTCTGTGATTTTGATTCTTCTTACTAAATATAACTTGGAAAATATGACTTGTGAAATGCTTTATAAAACTATCATTAAGGATTCAGAACTATTAAAAAGTATTTCTTGTAGTACTAAACATAAGAAAAAAGACCATAATGAATAAGAATGTAAACATTGATTTTTTAATAAAAACAATGAGTTCAATGGATTCTTCATGTATATTTCTTCAGCTTAATTGTAGAAATTCTGGACGTGTTAGAAATTTTCTCATATTCCGGACCAAAACTTATATTTCCGGACATGTCCGGAAAATTCTGGACGTATAGCAACCCTACCCAATAGATACCCTCTAATACCCAAAAGCTACATCACCTGCATGAAGGACATTCCAATTTAAAATTTTCGTGGCATTTATTACATGTAGAGCTGATGGCCTTACTTTCTTAGTATTGTTGACACAATTTTCTTGTTGCAATCGTCTTGTTTGATCGCATGTGGTAAAGTCGTTTTTGTTCTTTGAAGTTAGATGTTACAACCTTTTATTGAGTTTTCGTACATTTCAATAATGAAATGTGTATTATGATCCTACCGTAATTTTTATGTGCTAACAGTACAATCATTTCAAAACCAGTGAACCATCGCTTTGAAGCAGTTTAAAGAAGCAAAAGCATGGGGAACAATTTCCATAGAAGGAACTGCTTCGATCATATTCAAGGATAATCGATTACTAATAAATCAAATCACATCAAACACCAATTATATGACAAATCTTAAACCTCAAAGATTAATAGTCAAACATAATACACAATAGAATAATTCTCAGAATTTCTCAATCCCAAACATTCAAACCACTTAACTTCTCATTAAATTTGTGGTATACTGCCTAACACAACATATCCGCATGTAAAATTGGTAACATTTGCATTTGATATTCTGCCCTTGATGCCCCATTAAATTTTCTTACAATCTAGTCCTTTAACATGACATTACATTCGACATATGTACACACATAAACAGTTATTTCTGATTAACATTATCCTCATAGGATATTAGATCAAATGAGCGTTATTACAAACGCAATATTCATAATAAGTTGTGATGAAGTTTATATGTGAGCTGAAAGACTTTTAGATACACATAAATAAGACAAATTCACATAAATATGATGAGATCTTATTATAGATATTAATAACATGAATATTAATAGCTGTAACAGAACATAGTGGTTAAATATGGGAGCTGTCAGATTGTATTCGCATATGCGTAGGCTAATTGTAATTAATTACATTTCAAGCCTTAGAAGTTTGAATAAGTGTTGAAAACTTGTGATATTAAATCCTATCAAAGTGGAATTGTGGCTGAACACATGGGATGGTGTAAAATGTATTAAAATTTTAAAGCTTTGGTAAAATGAATGAATTTTAGTATTTGCTAACTGTAGGGGTAAGTCGGGTAGATTTACACAAGGGGCACCTACATACACTGAGTCTATTCGAAGTTGGTCACGGAGCGAAAGAATGAAGTTAACGCGTTTGCGTAGTTTTTATGTGTTTATATGGACTAGTGAAATTTGAATTCAGTTGCCGCGGAACACTCGAGTGTACGACACGGAGCGTGTTTTTGCCTCACGTAAGTAATTCCGTAACCTTACTTTGGAGGTATTTTGTGATTAGTGACAGTTGTTGTGGTTACTCACTGCTATTTATTATCAAGCAAAATATCGTATAGTTTATTTTTTTGGTTTGTAAATTATCCCACATGAAGCCAGTTTTTTTCTGCACATATTTTTATGTACAAAAATGTCATGGGGTAGATACATACACAAGTACAAGGGGCACATTCGTACTGTATGAATGTGCCCCTTGCACTTTTTGTTTTTTCTCTCGGAATTTAATGATCGGTTCTTATCATTTTTTCTTACGCAGAACGATCATGGTTAGAAATTATAAGAAGAAGGGGACGAGGAGTGGGGAGGTTAATGAAGAAGCAATGTCGTCAGCTATATCTGATATTTTGGTCTACAAACTCTCTTTTTGGAAAACAGCAGAAAAGTATGGAGTCAATGCACAAACACTTAAGAGCCGAATAACTAAACTTCGCAATACAGAACAATCTGGATGTGAGGGCCGTACTTTTCACTCAAAATTTGCAGCACGTCAAGTATTTACGGTTGAAGAAGAGGGTCTTTTGAATAAGTATATTTTAGATAATTCAAAAATGCATTTTGGACTAACAATTATTCAAGTTAGAAAACTCGCCTATGAATTTGCCAATGCCAACAATATTAAACATACTTCGAGTTGGGTTACGAATAAAATGGCTGGAGTGGACTGGCTGACAAGTTTCCGCAATCGTAATAGCAATTTAAGCTTACGGAAGCCTGAAAATACGAGTGCTGCCAGATCCTTTGGTTTTAATAGAACGGCAGTCAATGAATTCTTCAAGAATCTTGAAACTGTTTACAGCAAACACAATTTTACTGCAGACCGCGGATTTAATTTTGACGAATCTGGCATCTCAACTGTTCTCAATACACCCTAAAGTCTTAGCTGGCAAAAATCAAAAACAGGTTGGTCAAATAGTATCCGCAGAGCGGGGAGAGTTGGTTACATTTGGCGGTATGATAGCAGCAAGTGGGAATACAATACCA
Source organism: Odontomyia ornata (assembly GCA_963969285.1). Classification (NCBI taxonomy): domain Eukaryota; kingdom Metazoa; phylum Arthropoda; class Insecta; order Diptera; family Stratiomyidae; genus Odontomyia; species Odontomyia ornata. The sequence continues at coordinate 40,101,172 of OZ017739.1, forward strand.
CCATTATTTGTTTTCCCTCGTGTACACTTTAAGGATCATTTCATAGAAGGCGCTCCAGAAGGATCATTAGGTGTTGCCACTAGATCCGGTTGGATAAATTCGGAGATTTTTGTCGAAGTTCTAAAGCATATCCAAAAGTTAACTCTCTGTTCAAAAACAAGCCCCATATTAATTCTATGCGACAATCACGAAAGTCACAAATTTATCCATGCAATTAACTATTGCCGTAATAATGGTATTTTATATCTCTCTTTTCCACCACATACGACTCACCGTCTACAACCGTTAGATGTTGGTATTTTCGGCTAAATATCATTCAATGATTGGCATGTTTCCAACTCAGGAAAAACGATAAATATTTATAATATTCCAAAACTAGTAAAAGTCCTCTATCTGGAAGCATTTAATGCCAGAAATATTACCAGAGCTTTTGAGAAAACTGGAATATGGCCTTTTAATAAATTAATTTTCAATGATGAAGATTTCGCTCCTATTCAAATATATAATTCAAATCCTGAAACAGAGCTGAATGAAAGTACAGGTGCTGATAATTTTGTTGAAATTTTGGCTTTGACTCCACAAACATTTTTAAGAGAAATGTCACAGCAACTTACAGCAGCGTCGATTGTTAATGATGATTGTTTGCCTTCAACATCCAAAGTCTTACAGACACCAGAAATTTTACGGCCTCTACCAAAAGTTGATAGAACGAAACAAATTAAAAAAGGTCGATCCCTGGAAAAATCCAGAATTTACACTGATACACCCGAAAAGCATAGAATCGAAGAACTAGAGAAAAACAGAAGCGAAAAAAGGAAAGAAAAGGAACGGAAAAGTAGAGCGAAAGAAATGATGCGTGCTCTGAGTTTTATTAATGAAGCTTCCTCAAAAACAACAAAAAATAAGAAAAATAAAATCAAAGAGAGTGATAGTAGCAGTGAAACAGAGATTAGTTTAAGAGAAAGCTCTGCATCACCTTTCGACGACATTCAAGAAAACGAATTTGAAGATTTACTACTGCCTGTCGATCCTGATCATTTAAAAGATGGTGCTTTTGTTCTTGTTAAATTTGAAAAAACGAAGACCCTCATATATTACATTGGAAAAGTTATTGAACATTATACTTCAACTGAAGTGAAGATTTCTTTTTTGAGGAAAAAACCAGGGAGCTCTACGAGCTTTGTATTTCCAGATGTCAAAGACGAGGCATCATTTGATTTATCAGATAAAGTGATGATACTTCCAGATCCTAAGCCAATATTTTCAACTTTAATATTGATCTCTTATTTTTTAATGTACATTAATGTTAGTTTGTTACGGTTAAAACCGAAGGGCACCAGGATTACCTCACCCCGAACACTATCGTAACACTCGCGTGACTATGTATAGTCAGAAAGCTAAGCCGCACTCGACTAGGGTTTGTTTGCCAGTCCAAATTGTAATCATATTAGTAGCTTAAATACGATTATTGGTAGTCTTAAGCAAACATTGTCATCGAGCGAAGATCAGAATCACCGCCTGTTCGAAGTTGGAATGTTCTCCAGATATTTCGGTAAAACCAAAACCTAACAAGATCGAGCCAGATGTTGCCAAGGAGGATTCAGATGATGAGAATTCACTGTCTTGAAAATGTCGATAAAACGCTACAGTTTCTCCGGGAGCAACGAGTACATTTAGAAAACCTCGGTTCACATGATATTGTCGATGGAAACGCATCTCTAAATTTAGAATAATTGTCCGGTTTACGAATCGTTCCAGAGATACATTGCTACAGAAATGCTAGATGGTGACACCAAATACGATACTGGTGAAGAGAACAGTCTTCAGGAAGCTGAGAAAGGAGTGATTTCTATTTCGTAGTCCATTCAGGAGACAATCAAAACGGACACTACGTCGCTTACATAAATCCGCTGTCGGAAAGAAATTGGGGTAAGTCCGATGATGACGTCGCTTCATGCTGTACGAAATTTGAAGCCATTGAGCATAATTACGGTGGTTCAGATAATGAAATAACCCTCAAGCTTCCGTGCAAATAACTTATGATGTGAAAATTATTGGGAAACTTCAATACGAAGTGTTTGCAGGTGGCTTAAATCGATTTCATTTATGTCTATTGAGTGTGCTAGACACGGCAGAACAAGAAAAAAACATTTAGTAGATGCTGATGTCAATTGACCCGTCTTTAAAATGAGTGGGAATAATGTCTGTCGCGGTTGCGAGTCTTCAAACAACTTAAAAATGATATTCCAACAGGAAAATGCAGCTTTACTTGATATGATTAGATCAATGATGCCATTGCGGATGGAAGCCGATGATTCTCTTCCAAAAGCTATATGCATGGAGTGTGTCCAAAAGTTATGTACTGCATATGATTTTAAAGCTCAGTACATGAATACCTGTTTTAAATTTAAAAATAAATCAAGCATCGCAACAAATAAATCTTTAAATGAATTACCTAAACCAAATGAAACTGTTACAGTCAACAATGTTGCAAAGAATTCAGGACTTGTTAAAACTATACCGAATCAAAAGCTGCCAGGGAGTGCTGGTGAAGCGGGTGCTCAAGAAATAAGGGGCGACAGGTGCAACTTAACGTTTACAAGTATGCGGGGATTAAAGCGACACGAACTGTATCACGATAAAGATGGAGTAATGAAATGCATTCTTTGTGAAATGTATTTTACAAAAAAAAAAAAGAAAAAAAGACTTGGACAAACACATTCAGTTGCACTCAAACCCGGAAACGATGTAAGGTGAACATTGTCCGAAAATATTTCTAATGAAACATCATTTCAAAAGACATATGTCGCTACGCGCGAATCCTGAGCTATTTAAATGCGAAGATTGCGGTCGATTTTTCTCAGCACGGAAATATTTAAACAAACATAGGAAAATACACGATAGTTCAGACTCTTGTCAGTGTACAGAATGTGGTTACACACTCAAAATCAAATAACAACACTGCCGACCAAAACTGACGATAGATACAAGCCATATGGCAGCAGCGCTTACTACCACACACATGACCATTAGTAGGCCGACTTTGCTGGCTAACTTACATGGCGTTATATGAAGAATTTTGGAGGTGCCAACAAAAATTCGAGGATTTGTACGGTTTACAGACGGATTTCTACAGTGAAATCCAGATGATCCGTGGAGAACACAATAGCGCTCCTAGTGAAGTGAAAATTATTTCAGTTCTTATACCCGTTCAGTTTTTATCGCCTTCCAAAGTGAGTTTATAGGAGGTTGTTTACATCTCAACACTGAGCTATCAGTCGGAGGTGCAAAACGTGTGCTTCATTTGCTCGTCTTGGAAAGTTTAGGAGCACAATGGGCTATACAAGGAGAATTTATAGCATGCACGGAATGCGTTCGGCACGTTTTTTATTCGGAAAATAGTATATATGGCGAAATATAAGCATTCGCTAATGCCGCGGTTGGGTGACAGCTACCGGAAGCTTGTCCATAGTAGGCCGACTAATACATATGCAAATTGCTACCATATGGCTTGTATCTATCGTCAGTTTTGCTGCCGACAGTTCAGGTGATGATGAATCAGATGACGAAGAAGATCAAAAACAAACACATGATGAACCTAAATTCTACGGCGACGTTGTTGCTGATAAGGCGTCGGCGGATAAAGCAGATAAAGTGGATGACAAAGAGAAGTGATATCTACATACGGTGGCTGGATAACAAATTTGTGATTTGCTACGAACGTTGAAAGAGAGAAATGAAGAAAACAAATGGTAAAGGAAATTCTAAGAAAACACCGCACTTCGTGAAGAATTAATTGTTAACAAAATTATTGTTTATACGAATAACAGTCCAAACACCGAACTATGTCCAGATGATGAACGGAACAATGTAAAGATAAAATTATTGGAGCAAAGATGGTGAAGCGCAAAAAGATACGGACTGGATTTGGGAAAGGAGTAGCCGACCCGATCAGCAACCACCATAATCTTCAAATGGACATAAACACACATCACTGACAGTCCAAACTGTCAGTGAATTACGTTCAGCTGATTCAGTCGAAGTTGGAGTACTCGCCACCAGAGGGGAGCGGCGACCAAGTGGTGGCAAGAAGGTATTACCCCGCTGAAGAGGTGGATGACCGACGAGCGGAACCATAGCCGTTAGGAGGAGGCTATATAAGCACGCGAAGAATGACGCGCCTCCTCTTTGATCTCTTGTATGGTGGACGACGACGGCAACGGAACGAGAACAATCAGCGAGAAGAAAAGTCGAAGCGCAGCGGAATCGTTAAGTGGAGGACAACGGAAGCAGCAGAGCGAAATCCACATTAAGAAAAACATTGTTAGTAAAGCGACGAGCAAGTTTCGATTGGAAAAAAAGGCGACGGAATATACCTGCGAATACGATCGTCGAAGGGGCCCCTTTGTAGGGTTAGAAGTAACGTAAGTCATTTTATGATAGAGTGTATCTTTTATTGAGGTTATAGATTCTTTTGAGTTGAATACAAGTGTGGAAAAATGGTAGATATTTGAAATTTATTGGTGTTTAATTAACGTTCAAAGGAAGAAATTTTAGTGTCGTTCAAGACACTAAAGAAGTAAGTTTTTTTGTTTCAGTTCGCTGTTGTAACGAGTGCGGCTTGGACGGTCAAGTCAAAGTGAAAGTGTCGGGAGGTTGAATAAAGCCCGTGATAGCGGAGGTCATAGTGTTCGGGGGTGGTATTGCGGTCCACGCGAGGGACATCTTGATTGAGAAGTGAAGAATATAGGGTGTTAGTGAAGTGGTGTAGGGGAAGGATTAAAGTAAAGATCGTAGGGTGTTTAGGACTACGGGTAGCGAGGGTATCGGCCGAATATCGTCGAGTGTAATCCGGTTGGTCGCATTCTCGCTTGGCGGCTATTGGAGGCTTTGAGGGAAAAGCGAGTGGCGCTCCACGCCCGTCTTCGGACGAGCTAACCGGGCCCATAAGCCTCGCCGGAGCACCCCAGTTTCCCTGGTAAAAAGTGGGTGTAACAAGTTTCTATAAGGATTTATCTTTATATTCACTAAAATTTTGATTTTAAGATTGTGTGGTAATTAATAACTTACAAGCAATAATTTCCTACATTTTGTGATTTGCAGTATTGGTAAAATGAATAAGATTGATCGCAAATAATGACATTAACTCAATAACAACTTAAGTGCGTTTGGTAAATTATAATATATGTAACCTCCAGACTGCTAACTAACACTATATTCACTAGTCTTTTTTGCTAGCTAGCTCGATGTAAAGAAAATCACGAGCAGATTTAAATAAGGAACGTTTTTCATTTTTTTATTTGTTTGTTATGTAAAAGAATAATTTTTGTTTTTACGGGAATAGTATGTTTAGAAGCAATAATTTGGTATGAAAAATAAACGTTATTTTGAATCCAACAAGTGCGTATGAATGTGCCCCATTCCCCGTATGAATGTACCCCACTAATGGGGTACATTCGTACATTTTCTTTTTTTTTCTAAAAGCATTATGGACATTTTCGCACGTGAAGTTTCGGTAATATTATGCTTCCAATGCAATATAAAACAGTTAAACTATCAATGTGACATAATTTGAAAGATATATACGTAATACACGGCATTCCACAAAGCTAAATATAAAAACTGTATGAAGCTACCCCACTCTCCCCTATATGAATGGAGCACTAGAAAACTCAAAACATTATGTTTGGTGCTTGAGGATTTCACTTCTAGTTAGAGATAATTTTGGAGCCTATTATTAATGTTTCATCTTTCAAAACTAAGGATAACTCGAAGGAGTCAAATCGCGTCTGCCCATATAACAAAGCCAGGCCCGGCAGCTTTTCAAGAAAAAATGTGCTAAAAAATAAAAGTTTTATGTTGAAATTAAAAATGTTTAGCTCGTCCACATGATTCCAATTCTGAAGTTTGCTGAATAAAAGTTTGTTCATACTAAAGCAAAAATTTATCGGTGGATTTTTTCCTTGCGAATGTACCAAAAGACTTTGAAAACGATAAAGCTGTTTATTTTAAAATCACAATGGTCAGCAGTTTTCTGAATTGAAATATCATAAAAATGGAGAATTTAACGTTGCTAATCAAATGTTGTTTTCCATTTTTCAATTTCATTTAAATGCATTTCACAAATGTATTTTATTTGATTTATCAAAATTTTGCTTTTTAGGGTATTGTAAAATTATTTTACAATACCCTATTAGTTTCGCGTCCTGTCTGTCCGTCTGTCCGTCCGTCCGTCCGTCCGTCCGTCCGTCCGTCCGTCCGTCCGTCCGTCCGTCCGTGTGTCACACCACTTTTTCTCGCAAACTACATAAGCTACAAACATAAAATTTTGTAGGTAGGTGCAAAGTGACGCCCTCTTCAAAGTTCCGTTACGAAAAAAAATTTATAAGGTCTTTAAGGGGGGTCTCCCCATATAGGGGAGTTGCCCCTGAAAAAAAAGTTTTCATTGCATGTAGGCAATATGGGTATCAAATGAAAGGTCTTAATGAGAGGTTTTCAAAACAGGTCTTAAAATGACAAATTTTGCTTCGAGGGGTGCAGGGGAAGGGGAAATGTACGGAAATTTTGTGTCCCCCCCCCTCGCGATTGGACACCTTTGACCCGAAAAATCTGAAAAAAATCATGAGTATAGGCCTTTATGAGTACAACAACAACAAATACGTGAGAAGTCGAAATTCGCTCAACTTTGTTAGTAATAGTATGATTTATCGATTTTATGTTTTCTTGAATAAAATCTTAACGGGTCCCTTAAACTTAATAAAATTTAGTGCACGGATGACTATCAATAAGATTAATCTGTCCTGAAAGTTTCATAAAGATCGAATGGTATTTAATGAAGTTATAGTGATTTGAATTTTCCTGTATTACTATGGAACAATATGGGCTGTATTACTATGGAAACATATGGCTATGCAACAATATGCGCTTTTTACTGACTCAGATACTACAGCTTTGCTAGGATTTGCATGAAAGTTTCAGGAATGATAGGTATCATGAATTCCTTTGAGAATTGGCTCAGCTAGCGGTATCAGTAATCGTAAAGCAAAATAGTGGCTGTTTTAAATGCGAAGATTGAATAATTTTGAGTTATTTTGCCCCAACTTCAACGTTTAAAGCGCATGCTTTTAACACTTGATTCAATTTAATGAAAGGCTGAAGATGAGTACCTACAATTAATACTCATACGTGAAACAAGTCGAGGAGGCAGGAGAGAGCTCCTAGCAAAAGGGCTTTGTAACCATTCTAGGATGCGAAAAAATAGGCCATGAATCGATGATTACAGTACAGGGGAGTGGCCGCTGAAAAAAAATTTCATCAAAGGTAGCCAATATGAATATCAAATGAAAGTTCTTTATAAGAGCTTTTCAATTTTTCCTTCACAAGGGCAACACCTTAGAAGTCGAAATTCGATCAACTTTGTTAATAATAGTACATTTTATAAATTTCCTTTTTTGTCTATAAAATCAAGATGTGACCCTTAGATTTCCCAAAATCTATAAATTAAATTTTCTGAAAGTGATTGTATATGGTTCGAAAATTTCACAATAATTGAACAATAAACAGCTAAGTTACAGCCGATTGAATCTTTAACAATTACAACATTAACACGTGATACTAGGAAGATACACGCTTGCGACGGACCAAGAAACTACAAATATGTAGGAATTTTGATAAAAATTTTAGAAATTTTTAGTAATATCCATGTGGTATCGTGACTAATCAAGCGACGAGGTCAAACCACTTGAAACAAAATGGTGGCGAGTTTAAAATTATAATAACCATAATAATTTTTCGAACTCAATTTATGGAATCTATATATTAGTCAAGTTTTGATATGCAGAATATATTGTTTGATTACCTAATTGTTTTACAATACCCTTCTGGCAGGAGCATCCTCCTGCTACTTCAACTTGTTTTCTTTCGTTTTTACGGGCTACTTCATGACATTTATAGTTTACAAAGCTTCTATAAGCAAAAAAAATTTCATGGGTCACTTTTGTTTTTTTTTGTAGTGGGGAGGTAAGGCTATTTATTCCCTAAACATGGTGTGGGACCCATGAGCCTCTAGGCTGCACACTAAACGCCTTCCTTGTCAACCTGAGAACATAGCCTGGAGCTGTTTGGTAAATTATTTTGAGCTGGGCCACGGGTTTTTATGCCTAATCGGGCTATTGGGTTGCAGAGATCCGCTTCCCAGCGGGAGGGGAGGAAATAATAGAGTTTGCTAGAAAAGAGACCCCTTAATGCCTCCAGCTGCTTTTTCCTGACCCCATATGTCAACTGATCTGCGCATCTCTCCAATTAGAGAATCTGGAGTGAGCTCTCCTACTTCCTTATCGAGATAATTCCGCAGCCTTTCCCACTCTTTGGAAGGAAAAATGTATAATATGCATTATTAACCACTCGAGTGCAGTAGACACTACCAAAAGTCCGTGATTTGCCAATCCTGTGCAGATAAGACTGAATACATCCATGCCCGCTCAAGAGCTGGGTCAAATAGAAGTCAGTCTCACCATGACTACGATTGAGCCATAGCCTCAGATCAGAAATCTGATGCATGGTCTATCTCCCCTTCATGTCATTTACCCGGGATTATTGTCAATCGCCAAGTGAGCGTTGTCTCTTCCATTCGCAGCTGCCTCCCTATCACATTCGTTTCTATGCTAGTAAGTTTTATGGCGCACCTATAGCAACTATTTTCGGTACAGGTCCTTGCTGAGAGCGCCACTCGATATTCCAGATCCGTACAATAGCACAGACTATACGCACTCATCAGACGTCGCCTTCTTGATGAGCTAGGCCCCCCCTACGTGTGCCATCAGCTGACTGAGTGCAAATATACCAGATTGATTTCCTCAAAGGAACACATCTCCGAGTCGATCAGAATGCCCAAATACTTCACAGCAAGATTCGATGTGACTTGCACTTCCTCAATGCTGGTTGTCCTTATTCAATGGGTTCTCTTCTTTGTCAGGATAACTACTTCTGTTTTTTTAGTACTATGCTGAAACCATTAGCAGTCATCCAGTTCCTCACTTAGAGCACTAGCATACCAAGTCTTAGTTGCGGTTGTTCAACGATGCATTCCATTATTACTGCTGTGACACCGCCCGTATAGCCTATCAAATGCGACTCAGTAGTCTGTTGTACGTGCTGTTCCGCAGGTCTGAGCCAAGGAGCCTTGTGCAACACCCAATGCAACTTTCATCATTTGCCAACCCTCCTTCGTATCATGGAGCAGGCTTAGATCCTTCAGGTAGCCCTTAAAATCTGCATCACATACATTGGAACTTGAAAAATCATTTCAAGTACTTTCAGAATATCCACCTCTCTACCGAAATTGAAAGCGTTTATGATGTCAAGCATCACCAGCAGTACAACCCGTTTGTAGGTCTGGCTATGAATCTCTGCTCTTTGGACCACGCCTACCACGTCTGCAATCACATCAATGGTGAAGCGTCCTGGCTTAAAGCAATACTACTGAGAAGGTACCGTAAACTGGGGTGACTTTATGACACAATTTGAAGTTTTTTTTTAGACCGTTACAAAATACAATGTGGTATACTAATAAAAGCGATTAGAATAGATGGCAACGCTCTTTGGTTTTACTTTAAATAATTGTTTTTGCCTTCGAATTACAATAACAAACGATCTTAGTCAATTATGAATTCTGCTTACGTTATTTAGATACGTTGAAAATATCTATCATTGATATTTGAGTGTGTTTGTCAATAATTTTTTATGTTGTGGTGGGGATACCAAATCAAGTTCATTTGAGCAGGCCACTTTCAAAAACTCTCACTTTTGACCATAGCTTATATTAAAGCTGTATCGTCTTCTATAACCTTCATTTCACCTGGGTAAAGTTTGTTATCATAACCAACAGCCACATTATCACCAACATTGACTTTAATTATGTTATGTGGGTCTGTAGAGTTTGAGTTTTCATTGGGTCGCATATCAACGTCTGAACCTTCATCTAATCGTGGAGGCAAGTATTGACTTTTATCACTCTCTCCATAAGGAACGGGTCTGTCGCTTTCACTATGGCTGTCATATGTATCAGGAAATCTCATAATTGGAGCTAGAGAAAGTGTCGATCAGGCTTGGTGAACTACCCCCGTTGAAGTTGAAAACTGTGCAGAATTATCGTTAAGGAGGTTTACGTCATCAAATTTGATCCTTTTTCCTGCAGGGACATTGACTTTTCTTCTACTTTTAATAGTTCTTGTCGATGTTCTTTCCTGTTTTTTGAAATCAGGTTTTGAAAAAAGCTCTTTCCAACCAATTTTTTGATGGCAAGCAGAGATTTGGGAGTCTGTTCAACACTTCTTGTCGATTTAATGGACAAATCTTACATTTACGAAATCCGGCTTTAAGGTTGTCTGATGACCTTTCTTGGTGACTGTTCAGTAGTTTTTTCAATAGACCTGGAAATTCGTTCTTTGTACTGATGAGCATCGACTGTTGTGCACCTTTTCCTTCTAAATACTAAGTGCCTTTCGACATGCTATTTTTATTGGTTGGGAATACGCAACGTCGAGAGGTTGCGGGAGGTGGGTTGTGTTTGGGAGTAGGGCTATAAAAGATACGTCATTTTTGGCAAAGCTGTATCACTTCAATGTGAATGTGAGAGCTGAGATTGTCACATATTATCATTTTTTCAATGCTTGTTTTTTTAAGAATTGGGAGCAGTAAATTTTTGAACTAGTCTTCAAAATATTGGAAACTAAACCAACCAGGACCATGGACCATTTACTACCCAACTTTCCCATATTATTTCTGCTTTGTAAACTACGCAAACTTGTGCTATTTTACCTCTAGCACTTCCATACATCATAATTGACGTGTTAGATTTTGATGAATTTTTTATGATTTCGGGATATTTGCTGCCCTTTCTAACAGGAACTTTGCTTGAACCAGGATCATCCACGAGATACTTTTCATCAAAGTTTTAGATATTCTCTGCGGGAACATCCGCATCTGCATCTGAGATGATATAAAAAATCCATTTATTACTTCTTCATTGACGCTGGTATAACCGTGAATAATATTTCTGAACACTCGATTGAAAATATTTGCCTCATAATTTTTGAAAAAAGAGACTGCCTCTCACATCCTGGCAGGTTATTCTTGAATTTCGCTACTGTCTTACCCTGCCTTTCTGAGTAAGATTTAACAATAATTCTGAGCTCAAGTATAATATGGCAAACGAAAGCTGACTTGGGCCCCCAGTGTTTTTAGGGAGTAGTTTTGTTAATTTATTGGTAAGTGTGTTTCTGTAAATTCCTTGTTTACTTCCAGCTGCTCAGATCGTGATTTTTCCATTTCGAATTTCTTTCAAAATCCACTCTAGAGTTTCTAGCTGGTAATTTTTGTATGGCTTTGTCCCAGGTTTTCGAATGTACTGATGTGGCATACTGTAACTGACAAAGAAGGCACTAAAACATGAGCGCTTCATTTATTACAGATCAATGGAATGTGACTCAACTGCGCTTATTTGGTGCCACCAAGTCACCTCATGATTTTACTTGGATATAGATAGACGACCGCAACTCTTGTTCATTGAGAGTTTCGAATGCTTTCTATTCCAAGAGTCGACTTTATTAGCCGTTAAAATAACATACCTGAAAATCCCAGTATACAACTGATTTTCGTCACCAATCCTTATTTTACAGACACTGACACTTCACAAGGAAATAAAAGTATTACTAATACGAGTGTTCTGATTGGCAGCTTTCTTTCCATAATTTTCGTTTTGATTCATTATTGCATTGCTATGTATTCTATTCAGGAAAAATGAGACGGTGTGGATGGTACGCAAGTAAAATGCACCAATTTCAAATATGTGACAAAAGTGCCGGTGGCACAATCTTACCCATAGTGGTACAATTTAACCCCAGTTTACGGTAGGTTTCTAGCTGTGCAAATCACGTCCATAAGTCTACTCTTGATGAGTTCCTTCAGCGTAGCTATGTTAATATGCATAACGTTTGGTATGTATGAGGGCGATCCGATAAGTGCTTGGCCACATTTTCGTGTAGTACATTCTCGTAGATGGCCACTGCTATAATTTCAGCCGAATCAGTTTTGTTTTGATCGCATATGGAAGCAGGCGTGTCCGTGGATTTTAAAAAAATTGAGAAAGAGCAATATCAGTCGGTGATGCGTTTCTTGTTTTTGGAAGGGAAATCGCACAGCGAAATTAAAGAGCGCCGGAATGCTGTATACGTACAGTGATTTTGATCCTGCAATGGCAACCGTAAAAAATTGCTTAAATGAATTTCAACGTGGTCTTACGTCTGCTTTTGATACGCCACGCCCAGGTGCCCGAAAAACGGCTATCATGGAGGAAAACGTGACAAAAATCCACGAACTTGTAATGGCAGACCACCGAGTGAAGGTGCGCAAGATAGTTGGGACAGTAGGCACTCAAAAGACCCCATGGGTCATATCTTGAATAAAATTTTGAGTATGAGAAAGCTGTTGGCGCGATGAGTGCCATGTTTACTCACTCGGACAACAAGCGTATCCGTAAGGCCTCGTTAGAGCAGTGTTTAACGTTGTTCAAGCGCAATTCGAAGGAGGTTTTGCGTCATTTTGTGACAGTCAATAAAACATGGCTTCACTGGTATACACCAGAGACCAAGGAGCAGTAGAAGCAGTGGGCTTCACCCGGCATACTGCTCTAAAGAAGGCAAAGACTATCCTATGGCCGGAAAGGTGATGAGTACCGTTTTCTGATGCACAAGGTGTGATCTGCATCGACTAACTGGTGAAGGGCAAAATTGTTACAAGACTGTTATTCCCGAGTATATGGCGGATTTGAAGCCTAATTGCAAAAAAAGGACACATTTTGCCAAGGAAAACTGCTCCCCTACAAAAGCAACGCACTGGTTCATTCCTCCGTCGTAGTCATGGCCAAATTGGTTGGATTGGACCAAGAGCTGCCAGACCATCCACCATATTTTACAGATTTGGCCCCGTGTGATTTGTTTCCAAACTTTGAAAAATCACTCACCGGGCGGAATTTTGAATCAAATGAGGAGGTCATCACCACCACGGTAATCCACTTTGCAGGCACCGAAATAACGAATTTTTCAGATGGGTTAAAGAAGTTGGAGTATCATTGGGTCAAGTGTATCGAGCTAAAAAGAGATTATGTTAATAAATACATTGCCACTTTTCCAAAATTTTCATTTCTCTTTTGTATGCTAAGTAGTCATCGAACGGCCCCCGTAGACAATGAATCGGGATTTTTCTTCCCCTCGCTGATCAGCACAAACTTTGATACCTTCCATCGTTACAGGAAAACCCATTTGCGCAGGCAAGTGTTGAACGTACTGAGAAGTAATTCAAGGCAAGTGTTGAAGAAAAACTGCAAAATTTTAGCCGGAATGCCATCTAATCCTTGTACTTTCCTAGTTTTTGCGGATAAAACTGCCTCTTTTAGTTTCCTTTTCGTGAAAGGGGGCCTTTCATTGGTATTTTGTCGTGGGCTGCATTAACACGGACCAAATGTGTGATGAACAAATTTCGCACAATTTTGTCCATGTTTTCTTTTTCATGTAAGCGGGCTTCCGTAAAGCTCCGAATTTCCGCATGACTGAATTGAACCCCAAACCTCAGGGCTCCTTATCCACATACTCTATAAGGTCTTGCCAGCATCAGACCTAACTCTTGTTCATTAGCTCACAAAGGGATTCCCTGACCAATATGTGTGCTGATGGCCTAGTTTCTGCCTTTTCTCACATTTGAGCCCACTAGACTCCCTGAGTTCGCCACATCTTTGGCAGTAGCTTTTCCACTTCCCGATAGAGCTTCCAGTGGCGGTGTCTTCTCTTGCGAGCAAGTCAGCAAACCTCCCATTGTCCATCTTCCCAGTTTTCCATCGAAAGGCTAGAGTCTTGGTCTGCTTTTGGGATGTTCACAGCTTCAGTAGTTTTTGAAGGTACTGTGAATAACTTCTGGAAATATTGAACGTATCGGTTTTTATCTTGACTAATTACCTATAATTGATCCCTGGGTACTTTTTCAATGACTTATTTGTGGATTGAAGCCATCTGTCAGTGGTTTAATAGAAGCATATGTCATTCTGACTTCACATAGAGTAATGTTTTCGTTCATTTGTTTGATATTGGTGTTGATGGTCAGTCGTTTCTTCTTCGGTATACTTTTTCGGTTTGCCATCGGTGTTATGGTTTTCTTCTATCGCCCAAGTTAGTTACTGGATACAATTTTTGTGCAAATGGTTCTATTTTACAACGGCTTCCTTGTATCCTTCGTCATAACACTCATGCCAATGTATCTTTGGTCGATGCCCCAGGACTTATTGGGCCACTATTTTTACCTCATCTCTTACTATCTTCCTCATGTTTTGGGTATTATCACTGCTTTCTCCCGCCTGCAGGGATGTGTTGGTGCTATTTTCCAGCGCTGACATGTATGTGGACGTTAGTGACTTATCATTCAGCTTTTATTTCTGGGACGTTGGGGTACATAGACAGACGTGGCCAACTTAGGCACCTGCCGAAAATAAGCCTTACTCCACGGTCACTATTAGACAGGAATTGGTATAATGCACCAATCACCGCTCCACATTCTTGCAATGGGGTACCAGTTTTCTCCCGTTCAGGATACCCGCAGCACAACTGGTGTGTATTCAAAGCTACTTTCTACTTTATTCAATCCACAGCCACCAGGTTTCAGTTATGATAGGCTCCTCACCGTGTAACCTAGCCCGTGGTACAGATTAAAACCCTGCTCAGCTTTTCATGACACTCTGCCTGAGTACCACTGGCTAGGTGCCCATCGTACTGAAGTAGGTTGTCTCAAATCGGGTGCGTGGAAGTGGTCTTCCCCAAAGACTACTAGTTTCTGAAAATTTCTCGTAGAGTTTAGCGAACTCTCCTGAATTTTTGACATTCATGTTTGACATTTACAGCAACATATATAGTTTGCGCTAGAAAAAAGTAGTCATGGACTAGCCGCGTGTTTGGGCTACCCTAAGGATGATGGATTGCGACAGCTTCTGAGGAGGAAAATTTATCAGCTTCGCTGAAGCCGTAGTACTGAAGCATGTTGTCGGTTAACTGCCAAAAGCTCAGTTTGATTTTCCAGGGTTTCCTAGATAAAACTGAACAGTTACTGATCTTCAAATTTGGTCTACATCAACCGAAGAACGGGTGGTTGATTTGTTTTGTAGCTGACTCTCTGTTTCCTTACCTCATTCATCTTCCTACTGTTCAGGTTCTGTTGCGCAATCGGTCTGCAAGAATAAACTTAGGTCTCCTGTTCATTGTCGACGTCACTAAAATCATCTTCCTCTTCTGGTTCTATCCAAATGTGCAGAGTATCTAAGAAGTCGTCACTGTTACTTGCGACCACCCGTCTTCTTTTCCAGTTATTGTTTGATGTACTCAGGTGAGCCATCCAAATAATTAATGTCTATAGTAAAGTAGCGTCTCATATACACTTAAAAAGATATACACTAATAATTACCTCACGTTGAACAGATCATAAACTTTAATACTGACCTTACTTTTCAGAAAACTTGTAAAGCTCCATAGTCTAATGCGCTGCCGTTCCACTTGCAAGCTTCCGACAGAACAATTAATGAGTAAAATTCCAAAGGAAGTGGAAATAGCGAGGGAGTATTATTAAATATGACGAGATAAGACTCAAATTTGTTCTCCTACTAACTATGAGACATCCACGTCAGTACCCGAAGGTTGAATTAGAGGTAAGTAGGTTCACCTTTGCTAGTGGTAAGAGCATGAACGCATAAGCTGAAGCTAGTGGTAAGAGCATGAACGCATAAGCCGAAGTCTAGTGGTAAGAGCATGAACGCATAAGCCGAAGGTAGTCTGTGTGGTCTAGTGGTAAGAGCATGAAGGCATAAGCGTTGGGAGCAACGTGATTTAGTTCAGGGGATTTTTCGGACAGACTATGAGTGTTCACTCAGTGATGATATGTACTGATTTAATCAGATCATACTGTAGCTGAGCCGGCGCACGGAAGCATGGTACTGACCAAACCAACTTCCGAAAAAATCAATACGGTCATGAAAATGAGATACTCTAACTATCTCTAAGCAAAGGCCCGAGAGGGGCTGTAGTGCTACAAAGAAGAAGAAGAGGTTTACCTTTGAACTTTTTGTTTAATGTGCATATCTTCATTATATTTTTGAAGTTTTTCGATGTTACTTAGCGAAAACCGTTCGCAATAAAACATCAGAAAGAGGATCATCGAGCAAATAAACTCGTGTTAAAAAATTTTCGGGAAATTTGAAAGTAGTTAATACATGCTGCCAGATAACAAATTAAATAAAACCAAAACAAAGCTAGTGACTCAGCTTAAAAGGGATGGAAGAACTATTTCCGAAGAAGAGAAGTCAAACAGCGATCTCAAATTATTTGAAGGATCCCGTTTAATACAACGAGAAGCACGCGGGAGGTCGACCATCAGTAGTTATTGAGCGGGAGAAGTGAGTCATTCTGCACGCAGACAGACCTACACACAAATTGACGAAATGTTCAACGTATTTTACAACAAGCTGATAATTTATTGCAGAAAAAGTAGGAATTTAAGCCACCACTGACGCAGGCACATAAAAACGCTCGATTACAATTCAAACGAGAGCACCTTTAGTGGGCAAAAAAAAGTAGAGAGTCCTTTTTTCTGACAAAAACGATTCAATTTAGACGCTTCCAGAGGTTTCCAGTATTATTTGTGGAAGCAGTCTCTAATTTTGTGCCAGCTTCAAATGGCGGGTGGCGGTGGAGACATGGCACGGGCAGAAATTGGATTTAATGGCGAACTGGACGTCGCGTTCGTGGACAGTCAAATGGTCGTGAGTTGTTATGTTACACTAATACATGAGCAGCTAATGCGTAACACTGCAAACATTTCTAGTAGCATTTACATTTTTTACAAGATAATGCGACAGTTGACGATGCTCGTGTCGTGCGTCGATATTTTGGAGAAGGAAATCTGAACGTTCTTCCGTGACAAGTACGTTCTCCAAACATAAACATAATTGAAAACGGATGGAGGAAATTGGCCACTTTAGTTTACGCTCATAGACGGTAGTTTACAACAGTAGACGAGCTGAAAAGTGCCATCATGGAAGCATGGCTGCAAACTGACCAAAGTTATACACTCACAGGCACATTTAACCGCCCGCCTACACTTTTTGTCACCTTGCTTGTTTGCATTAAGTATAGCTTATCTCAGGCTTTGTTTTGTATCGAGTGGGTAATTAGGGAGAAAAATAATTAGTTAGACTCTCGAGTTGGTGTTGAAATTTGTGTTGCAGTAGGTTTTGTACGAATAAGTCATTTTTGACCTCATTACCATGGCGTTGCCGAGATAACATTTCTTGTGCTTGGTGTTTGAAATAATAAAAATACGATACGAGATTTGTACAGTTTGGGCTATCGCTTTAGCTGTTGCTGGATACAGTCAACGTCACATCGCCCGAATGCTCGGTGTACCTTGAACCACAATATGAGATGTGGTTCAAGGTACACCGATGTCAAGGCAGACATCGTTGCACTCCCACCCAAGACGATCGTTTCATCATCAGCAACGTGTTGAGAAATCGCTTTTGCATTGCTCCTGAAGTTCGTACGCGTCTTTTCAAGATCAAAAATGTTAGTATAAGTGAACGTACGATTAGAAGGAGTCTGGGTGAAAGTGATTTAAGGGCTTTTCGTGCAGCTCGCATCCCAAAACTTTTCCCACAGCAACGTAGAGCTAGACTTGGTTTTGCGCGAGAATATTAAGATTGGACTATGGAGCAGAGGAAGAACGTACTGTTATCAGATGCAAGCAGAATAGCCTTATGTAGTCCAGATGGGCATCAGCGTGTCTACAGATGTAAAAATGAGAGGTTTGCTCCCTGCGCTTTAGCCGAAAAGTGAGTTATCAGGGCGGATCAATAATGATTTGGGGAGCCGTCTCTTATGAGGCCCGTACCGATCTCGGGGTCTTTGATGAGGGCAGTGTGAACGATCAGAGGCACATGAAATAAGCTCTTCAAGACCATGTCGTACCGTTTGCTCCATTTATTGGAAAACGTTTCAGGCTAAGGCATGGTAATGCACGTTACCATGTCGCTAGATCGTGACACAATACCTTAATAAAGTTGGAATTCAAACTTCGTCATGGCCAGCGTGTAGTCCTAATTTAAATCCTATTGAAACATTCGGGATAGCTTTAAAAGTCGTGTTCGGGCAAGAGCACCAGTGCCTATTACCCTAAGAGAGCTCAAGATCACAGTGTTAGAGGAGTCGCACAATATCCTGCAGTCGGACATTCAGGATGTCATTGTTGGTCTTCCAAACAGGCTTCAAGAGTCATTAGAGCCCGAGATGATAGCGCCCATTATTAGATTTGTAGTCAGTGTCAAAAAAATAAGCATTTTCTTGAACTGAACAAAAATAATCGGTTGAAAGAAATCTTGAGAAAACCGATTTTGTGGAGAAAAATTTTATTAAATAAATTTTTTTCAATTTTTTTCATTTGTTTGCATGTATCGAAAGTTGTCTGCAACATACCATCCATCAAATTTGTGTAAAATTTGATCGTTTTCGAAAATTATAAGAATTACAGGGTGGGCGGTTAATTGTACCTGTGAGTGTATTAGAAATTTATATTCTTTCTTGCCAAAAAGAATGTGCGAGGGGGTGAGTAACAAACGCTGGTATACTAATATTAAGTCGCAAGCATACGTTATTGATGTGAAAATGTCCTGATTTGTGAGGTCGACTGGAATCTAAATTTTGCCTTTTTCAAATTTCTCGAGTTTATATTTGTGTTTAGATTCTTGTTATATTTTATATCATAAGTCTTTTCATTTACTAAATTCCCAATCAAATTAAGAAAATAAAACGTTAATATAACATAAGTAAAGATTTTTCAATTTTATCCCCGTGTCCTTTAGTTTTGTCGTGGATTGTATTTTTTCCCCCTTTGTCTTGCTCCTCATATCTCTGCTGCGACTGGATGTTTTAAGCTGTTCATATATATATAGTTTATTGAACAGCTTAAGCCATCCAATCATATGAGGAGCAACGAAAAGCAACAAAAAAACAAAGTCGAGCAGATACTCCTATCAGAAGGATTTGAACTCTAGCTATGAAATGCAGAAATTTTTGCTACGTAGCTAATCAAAGAGTTCAAAAAACACTGCAAAGATATGAATATTTAACAAACAGTTTAAAGAAACTTCTATTTTATACTAATTTAGCCTACAATTAATTCTGTTTACAATGGAACTCTAACATTCGCTATTACACTACGAAAGCTATAATTCGTCTCCTGAAGCATTTCTGCTTTTAGCAAATATCTACCTTAGAATTAGCATTTTATCTTGATATGATATGTCCACATTCGAGTATCATAACATTATGTATTTATAGCTGATGTCCAATATCTTCAAAAGGCTAAATTACTCTCAATATATACCATGACCATCTATCTGGGTAAGCCTAATTTTATGGATTCATATGAGTGAGTTATCAAAAATATTCCATAATTATCACGTCACCTTCAATAAAGTTCAGAAAATATTCGGATGACGTTTTCTCCCCCACCTCGCATATTAAAAAAGACCCAAAACATACTTCCAAGTTCAAGTTGATATCTACTCGTACAATACTCGCATATGTGTTCCCATATGCGGGCAGTAAACTCATAAATTACATAATCAAGAGCTCATATGGAACGCGAACGAGAAAGTTTTTGATGAAATACAGAAGGGAAGGACAAACGCAAGGATACAACATGCACACATTCAAACTAAATTCAAATATCGTACAATATTCCAACTATGTTTTACTTACCTATAAAATAGTTCGTGACCGTCCGCATCCGCTTGTGTGCCAGGACAATCCAAATGACGATGAGGTTGCCACCAGTAGCGACAATGACCATACCGCCGAACAGGATGCTCCACAAGAGTTGGCGCCACCATGGCAATATGAACATATTCGCTTGGGGAAAGCTGTAATTAGTGGAAAAGCATTAAAACTGACGAGAGAAGCGGATGATTAAGAAAAAAGGTATTTATTTTCATATGACGAGATATTATCCTAAGGACATCATTCAAATTCCACGGAACACATGCGACTATGTAATTGGATATGTTTGCAAAAGAACAAAAGCGTCAGTTTAACGGCCACCTACAAACGAGTCGGGATTATCATTCAACCTCACCGAAAATTAATAGATATTGCTCTCGTCCTTTACAGCTGCCAATAAAACAGGAAATGAAGCACTAGCCATAAAACCGAAACTCAATCGAAGTGGGCAGCACGGAATGTCAACAAGGTCACTTACTTGGTTCTACGCTGTGCGAACCACGCCAAAATTTATTCTTACGGCAACGTCCGCCGCAAAAGAGACTCCTAAGGAGCAAAACAAAGGACACCGTACGGCCATTACTTGTCGGTTCGCTGCAGACATTCTACTTCATTTCCAATTTTAAAACCCACTTTATTTTACGGCTCATTAGCTGCTCGAGATGAGTGATAAATGTTCGCCAAACAACTTTTTCTCAAATATTTCCTTTTAATGATCCAACATTTTTCCTCGTTGAGTTTTCCACCCTAAGTGAGCTTTTTAAAATGCCGAACATACAATACACAAAAGACCCAGGCCGGCTTGCTGATGAAAAATGTTGAAAATTTTATTTTTCGTTTGCAAAGCAAGCGCACTGTTGAATTGAATATAAAGATCCAAATTAATAGGAAGTATGGGATCATCTTTTACTTTGCGAGCGATGATGAAAAGCGGGTCATTTCCATTCCTTTTAAATTTTGTTTATAGTTTATTCCGAAAATGATTTTTATTTTTCACGCGTTTTATTTGCCTGATGGTTTGGCTGGTATACAATTTTGGTTTGGTTGAGCAGATAAACAAGTCGAAGCAGCTGGACAATACTCCCGCCAGAATGGTTTTATAAACGATCAGTAACTTAAACACCTTCTGAGTATCTAAACTTGTCCCATAGACTCCATTAATTGAGTTCGAAAAATTAAAAATTGATTAGTATGTAATTAAATTTGCCGCCATTACGTTTTCAATGTGTTGACTTGAAGATTTTTTTCAAGGGACACCCTCGTATATAGGAAGACCCTCCTTAACCACCTTATCAATTTTTTTGTAGTGAATCTTATAAGATGGCTCCACTTTTGACATACTCAATGTTTCTAGCTTATGGGGCTTGCGTGATGCACGGGCGGACAGACTAGTCCCGATTTTAGTAGGATTTCATAAAATTATTTTATAAAATCCTTAAAAATTGATCTACTTGGAATTCGCGGGTTATGAGTAGGCAAATGGAATCAGACATTCTATTAAACATTTGTTCAATATTACTGAATTCAATCAAAAGATTATCAGTGCTGAAGGACATCGGCTATTTTCTTTTTTTAATTTCTTTTGATTGGAAACGAATTGGAGAGGAAATGTTTATCATGTTTTCGCAGCATATCATTCGCAAGAGTAATTTGCTTTTAATTAAAGTTGAACATTCTGCGCGTGGATAAAATAGCCGATGATTTGAATATTAAAATCATATAAAATATGCTCGGAAGTATTTTGGAGAACTTGTTTAAAAATAACAATGAGTAAGAGAAACGGTGTATTATGAGGAAAAGGGTTATAAATGTTTATAAAGCACGTGAAAAGAAATGGCATTTATATGTCAATTTTTGTACATTTGACAGTGGTAGGGGAAGTACGGACAAAATGACATACTGTTTTGCTTTTCATTCATATATATATAATTAATTCATTTATAAACAGTCCTAGAAATTAATAATCATCCTTGATTTATTACTTTTCAGCTTCTTAATTAATTAAAATCAAATAGAAACTACAGAAAAAAATATTGAGGTTTCTGTCACCCTCTCACAAAATTCATTTTGTCCATACTATATGGACATTATGGCATACCTAATTACTTATATGCAAAGCTTACAAATAAAGTTTTTAGTCCTCTTAGAGACATCAGCACATGACGCATGAGCCCAATGAGAACACGTAAGGCATCGCAACCAACATTCTCCGGGCTTCGAACGTGAAAAAATATCATTACAATAAATACAGGGACAGTCTTCGTCATCATTATCATTGTCAATTGGGAAATCTTCGGCATCTGAGCTGTCATTTGTGTAATTAACCTTTTTGACTTGTCAGTTATTTTTTTTTTCGTCGTCTTGTGCGAATATTTTTGGTTTCTGTATTTTCAGTGTCATCATCGAATAATGTCTTCTTGACGTGTTTTTTATTTTTTGCTGAGATACTTTTAGGTGCATTTTTTGTTCTTAATTCTTCCACGTTAGGGGTGGAAGTTAAAAGCCAGTGTGACTTTTTTGTTTTCGGTTTTCTTTTGCCTTATCCCCGAATGAAAAGTCCTTGTGGTGCTGGTGAAAGAGTGTCAACAGGAAATGGTAATAAATCCGTAGACGTACCTGGTCGCAAATTCCTATCTGCGGTTGTTTCAGTGACATCTCTTCCAAAAGCAAGGTTATTATCCACGAGTTTGTTACAATTTTTTTTGGATCAGTAATAAGCTAGTTGAATCAGCAGTTGCCACATCTTTTTCAGCAAAGCCAAGTGTCACATCATTACCAGAAGTGGAACAGATTACATCTTCTTCAAAAGATTGGCCTGCATTTATAAGACTATTCCTTGCATTATCATTTGTTGTTACTGAAGCAGCTGACTTTGTTGCCAAAGTATCTCCAGGATTCAATGAAACACTAGTTGAATCAGTGGTTGTGAAATATTCTTTTGATGAACGGGGCCTGATATCATGAGCGTTTGGCACAGTATTTCCAACATTTATGTTGCTTAACAGAATATTAGTTGTTTTTGCAGGCTCAAACATGTAGTCTGGAAAAATATCTGGATTGACCGGCCAAAGACCCGTACTTCTGAAGCCGTTACATGCATTTGAAACTGTAGCCGTCTTTCCATATGCTAAGTTAAATAAATATCCCATTGGTAAATGAGTCACTACACGACCTGGGTGATTTTTTAACCATTTAGAAACTTCCTGGTGGAAAAAGGTTTTTAAAGGTCCGTAGATAATCACGTCCA
This sequence comes from Odontomyia ornata, assembly GCA_963969285.1. Taxonomy (NCBI): domain Eukaryota; kingdom Metazoa; phylum Arthropoda; class Insecta; order Diptera; family Stratiomyidae; genus Odontomyia; species Odontomyia ornata. The sequence goes on from OZ017739.1 coordinate 40,124,284, forward strand.
GTGGCTACATACAGCGAGTGCAGTGAGGAGGCAGACACAGCATATGAATGCCATTATCTTTGGCAAAAGTCACTGGTTCAATGCCTTTGTGACTTGCATGTCCATCACAAATGAGTAGAACTCGATCCCCTTTACTAGATTTTTCATGTACTTGGAAATGTTTTAACCATTTCAAAAATACTTCAGTAGTCATCCATCCTGATTCTTGTGCTAGTCCAAGTGCGCCAGTAGGTGCTTCATCAACAAGTGCATTTTTCATATTCTTGCGAGGAAGTATCATGCATGGAGGAATGTATGAACCAGTGGCACTTGTGCAACACACAGCAGTGACATTTGATCCTCTTTCGCCGCTGGTGAGATACCCAATTTGCTTTCTACCTTTAGTGGCTAAAATTTTTTGAGGTTTCTGAACGGTGGATAAGCCCGTTTCGTCAACATTATACATGCAATGTGGGCTCAAGCTGTGAGTGCACAAAATTTCTTGATGTAACTGGAAAAACTTGGTTACTTGTGGTTTATTGAATGCTTGTGCTCTGGCTGCAGAAGTAGGCTCAGGTGTACGTAATGAAATGTCCTTATTCCTGCTCATTTTGTCCGTATTTACCCTATTTTGGATAACTGGATAAAATTTGCAAATGAGAATAGTTAGAATCATTAAACAAAAACGAATCAAACTCATTTTTTTGATAGTGTTTTTTAGTAACATTTTTACTGTTAAGCCTAGACGCATAGTTTAATTCAAAAATAAATAATTTTCAATTTTCTAAACAGTCTAAGCATTCAGACGGAAACCCCCCTATATTTAGAAAAGGAGTCAACAACTCAAACTGCAAGTTTTCAAAATAATTGTATTAATCGAGCAGTCACACAAGCGAATTGTTCGAAAACATTCCAATCCCCTACTCAAAATTTTATGTGACAGATTTAGGAAAAATATGTAATTATTTCTATTCGCAATCATAATTTGTAAAATAATCCTTTCTTTTTCTTATTATTATTGTTAAATGTCATTTTATATCAATTTTCCTTTATATTATGTTGGTCGTTCGCTAGAGTTCAACTTTGTCGTTCGCTAGAGTGCTCCGCGATTTCTCACGTTTTTCCTTGACCTTTTGCGTCGAAGATTATCTCTTTCGTATGATATTTTAGCCGTTGTGCTTTTCTGTGCGATCATTATTTACTGCGTGCAGATTGGCTTCTTAATATCATCATTATTCTGATTTTATTCTTTTCTCCTTTGTGTTGAAGTTGTAAGTGATTTTGATATTTGGGTTGAATAGTATTGATCAACTTTTATAACTTTGTTAGTGAACAAGTGAACTTTAGTGATCAATGAAAGTGAAATTGATATTTGGATTGAATAGTATTGATTAACTTTGTTGACTTTGTTAGTGATCAAGTGAACTTTAACGATCAAGTGAACTTTTTATTGAACTTTTTATTTATAATTTTTGGTACGCCAAGAGATAGGCAACTTAATCAACTATCTTAATTTAACCCTAGAAACTCTTAACCCTAAAAGAAATCTGTTTGTTTCTCTTTTTCCGCTTTTTCCTTTCAACTTCTCTTCCGAGTTTCTTACGATGACCTGTGATTCATTGAAGTGTCAGGATCTAAACGACAAATCTCCTATGGTGCGTTGTTCTGGGCATTGCGATCGTTCCTTTCACTCGGTGTGTCTGAAGCTTAAAAGTACCATAGCTGACCTTATAAACGAAATGGACAATGGCCTGCAGTGGTACTGCGATACCTGTTGGAGACGGCCTACTTTGGACTATGTTTCTGGCCTACGTGTGGCCCATCAAACTATTAAAACTCTCAGTGAGGAACTCACTACCCTGCAAATTAAATGCGCGAGTGCATTCTCTGAGGTGGATTTATTGCTGCAGCCAACTGTCCCTTCATCGTCATCTTCATCAGTAGCTTGTGATATTTCGATTACGACGTTGGGTTCAACACCATCCATCGCTACAAAGCGCTCGTTGCAGAACAAATCTTCGTCTTCGAATCTCGAGCAATTTGCAGCTAGTGCTGAGTTCAATGCCGTGCAGAATACGTCACCAGTCATCTCAACAATTCAAACCAGAAGCAGGAAATATTCTAAAAATATGTATCCATCTCCTGCAGGGTCTAATAACCCAAGCAATAGCCATGCTGAATACATTCTTACTATTGATAAACCTGCTTTTGATGGTCCTGGAAGCAATCCAATTGCAATTCCAACTATCGATAACAGTGACCCTGGTCGTTCAACGTCTCCTGCAGGTGTTAATAATAATCAACTATACAGTGTTGTTGCTCCACCGAAACAAATTTTCATCTCGAGACTAGCATATGAAACTTCGGTAGAAGACATTCTCAACTTTATTAAAGCGAAACTTGGAAATCTAAATGGAATCATAAGCTGTACTAAGACTACAAAGGAAAATCTGCCGGATCGAGTAGTATCCTCCTTTAAACTTACAGCTCTACCTAGCATTGATTCTGTATGCCGTCCCGAGTTCTGGCTTCCTGGCACACTAGTGAAACCATTCGTACCTGTTAAAAAGACAAATTTTTTCCGCAACCCTTCGGTTCACGCAAGAAAATAGTACATAATAGCTTTAATAACATTAAAATTTATTATCAAATTAGGGGACTAAGGACCAAATTAAATATTTTTAATACGTCTTGCTTTACCGCGTCGGGTGATATCATCTGTGTTACAGAGACGTGGTTGAATGGAAGTATCCTTAATAAAGAACTTTCGACTGAACACAATAACTTTAGACGGGATCGAGATATCACAGCTTCATCTAAAATGGATGGCGGGGGTGTCTTGATAGCTGCTAAGAAGACTTTGTCAGCTTCAGCCTGTTCGAATTTCTCTCCATCTTCTCCTATAGAATGTGTTCTTGTAAAAGTCCAAACCTCCCACAATAAGTTTCTTCTTGTTGCCTCTACTTACGTTCCTTGTAACTCTTCAGTTCCTACATATGAAACGTTCTTTGATGAGCTTTCATCTTACATTGACTCCTTCTTCCCAGACTCCCCTTTATTAATTTGTGGAGATTTCAACTCGCCCTCGGTTTCTTGGTCATCTTTTCCTGCATCAGTTCCGTCTTCTACGAATAATCTATCCATCGTTCTTTCCTCTTTTTTAAATCACTGCTCCCTCTCTCAATTTAATTCTGTACATAATGTTAACGACAAACTGCTGGATCTAGTGCTTTCCAACGTTGCTGATCAACATCTTTCTGTATCTCGGTCGGCGGTTCCGTATGTAGACACTGACTCATTTCACCCTTCCCTCTCTATTGTCCTTTCTTTGAAATATCTAGCACGATGCAAAACTCGTACGCGCCCTAGGTTCAATTTTTACAAATCCGATTTCCATTCAATTTCCACGCATATTTCTACCATTGTGGCAAAGTTTCTTTGCTGACTTGGATTGTGAAAAAGCAATATCAAAATTCTATTCCTTTCTATTTATTAGTATCAATAACTTCACTCCACTTTATGCCTCCTCAGCAGGCGCTAATCCGCCCTAGTTTACGAGGCATGTTAAGGAAGCCATTAAAAATAAGGATAAAGCTCATAAATTGTGGAAATCTCATGGAACAATTGATTATCGTCAAGAGTTTGTTAGGTATCGGTCAATTGCCAATATGGAGGTTCTGAGAGCCAAAAGAGCATATTATGACAATATCGAAAAGTCACTTCATTCCAACTAAACTAAGCCCTTTTGGTCTTTTGTTAAAACTCAAAGATCTTCAAGTGCATTTCCAAATTTTTTTCAGTGGAATAGCAAGACTGCTTCTTCCCCTTCTGAAATTTCTAACTAATTCTCCACCTTTTCCTCCTCTACATTTTCTTCATATAACAAGACTTCTATACCTTCCTCTTTTTCCGTATTGCCTTCGCCTATTATCACCTCGATAGTCACGAATCCTCTTCAAGTTGAATTTATTATCAACTCTATTGATCCTAACGTTGGACCTGGGCTGGATGGCATTCCTAATTTCTTTATTAAAGCATTAGCATCTACCATTAGCTTTCCACTTTCATTGCTTTTCAATCTAAGTTTGACAACAGGTCACATGCCAGATTGCTGAAAGATTGCTAATGTCACTCCAATACACCCGACCATGGTGGAGAATTACCGCCCTATCTCGAAACTTTCATCCTTTTCTAAAATTTTAGAACGAATTGTCCACCTAGAGCTCTATTCTTCTCTTTGTTCCCAAATAGCTCCTGAGCAGCATGGTTTTGTGCCTAATCGTTCTACCATAACCAATCTCTTGGAACTTACTGACACTGTGGCGGTAGCCTTAAATGACAGTCTTCAAGTGGATACTATCTACACTAATTTCCCTAAGGCATTTGACACTGTCAACCATGACATTCTTATTTGCAAATTGCAGCATTATGGTGTGAGTGGCTCCGTTTTGTCATGGTTAACTTCATACCTAACTTCTGGAACATGCCAAGTTGTCATTGATGACTCGGTTTCTAAGTCATTTCATCCCTGTTCTGAAGTTCCACAAGGTTCCATCTTAGTTCCGTTCCTTTTCACCATGTTTATCAATGATCTCCCATCGGTGTTTAACTCCTTCTGTCTCTTATTTGCGGATGATTTGAAGATGTACAGAGTAATCAACTTGCCTGCTGACTGTCATATTCTCCAAAACGATCTGTTATCTCTGTCTCCTTGGTGTAAGGCTAACCTTTTGAATTTAAATGTACCAAAATGCCACAAAATGTCGTTTTCGTTGAAAAGTTCATCAATATCCCATTCCTATTTACTGAATCAAACTCCTCTAACAGTAGTGGATCCGGTGAAAGACTTAGGGGTTATCTTCGACACAAAGCTCAAATTTAACCTTCACATTATAAACTTAGTCACTAGAGCTTCCCGTGTTTCGGGTTTTGTTCGTAGGCATACTTCTATTTTTTCTAACCCTAAATCTGTTATCAAACTATTTATCTGTATCGTACGTTCTCTTCTTGAATACTGTTCTCAAATTTGGTCACCTCACAATGATTATCTGATTGTTCTCCTTGAATCTGTCCAGAGGAAGTTCACCCGTTTTCTATTTTTCAAATTCAAAATCTCTTATGCGACCTACGAAAATCGCCTGTCCTTCCTTTAGATTCCTTCTCTTGAAATTCGCAGACTGATACTTGATGAATGTCTTCTCTTTAAAATGTGTATCCGCCTTACGGATACAAATCTTGATTCTCGAATTTATTATAGTCTAAATCTATGCTCGGGCAGAAATGCTAGTATCTTTCTTGTACCTTTTTCTCAGATTAACCCGTACTTCCATTCTCCAATGCTAAGGCTACCTCGCAATCATGATCGTCTTCAAATTGGTCCTTTTCCTCCTTCTCTTTATTTACTTAAACAAAAACTTATTAGTTTACTAATTTGTTAATTTTGTGTGTTTCTTAGTATATACTTCACCAATTGTATTAGAGGTAACTCTGTTAATGGCAACATAAATAAATAAATGAATTATGTTTAAATATTCGTTATTTTACTGTACTTCAGTCAAATTTAGTTTTTTTTAGAAAAATTCAAATCTGCCACATAAAATTTACAGTGTAGGAACGTTGATCTGGTACACCTTACCGGTGTACTAATTTGGGAATGGGATGGGATGAAAACGGAGTGGAGGAGTGTCAGATGATTCTTTTTGGGATTAGGGTGGCACTGAAAAATGAAAGATTACACTAGAAAGTTGATTCGATTTTTGTTAGCAAAATATCAGTTTAGTAGCTCGGTTCGAAACCTAGTTTGTGTTGGAATTCGTGAGTTCGTCGCAAGCCTGTGTCATCGTACATCTAGCCGTTGGAAGAACAGTTACACCCAATTGCAAGGTGCCGCCTGGACGCATAAATGTGTTGTCCCAAGTGTAGTGAATAGGTAATTATCAAATGTCCCTAAAGGACCGCAGCGATGGTCTGCTGCCTCGGCAGAGGAAGGTGAAGATATCCGCCGAGAGTGCCCTTGTCTGGGGACGCGTGAATGCGCTGGCAGGCTAGCATTGCGGTGTCGTGGGGCGGGTTCATTCCCCCAGCACAAGGACCCACTACAAAAGATTTTTGCATTCACGAATTTCTGGGTTCAAAAAAGAAAGGCGACGGAAGTCGCAAAAATTGTAGGCAACCATACCGAGAGAAAATGACTTGTCCAGAGAACAAGTGAAACAAGTAAAAATGGGCGGACTTAGGGTAAATTCGTCTTTACCCGACGAGGCTCATGGCCCACAAATAAGAGAGGGGCAACCGGGTGGTGATGGAGCCCACGCACACCCACCCAACCGGATCAAAATCCATAAATGTTGCAGTGGCCAGGTATTCCTCTTCTGAGTGGAAAACTCATACAACTTAACTTGCATGAGCCTTCCCATCAGAGGAGAAGTAACCCGGTGACCAATTTATGCCATAGAATTATGCAATTCGATTACATAACCCTATGCCATAAAGAGGCACCTTGCTCGGGCCACTCAACCCACGAAGTCACCTGAAACAACGGAGGTTAGTCGGTGTCCGATGGCTGGCTCATGTCTTGCGTTGAGAGCCCACCATCGTACCGGATCCTATACCCGGTCAGTACAGAAAGAAAGGAAATACCAATTAATGGACAAAAGTCTACGACAGTCAGTGCTGGTTGACTTGTACACAAAATATTTGCTACTAAACGTATTGGAATTTTTGAAACTTTTCGCCGGGTTTGTATTTGATTGGACCCACTTTTACATCAGTTACTGCTTACAGTCTTCAATGAATAGAGGTGACTAAATTACCAGTTTCTGCAGATATGTCTTTCTCCCATTCTGTAACAAGCGCTTCCTTCAACACATTATTATTTTTAATTTAATTTTCCGTTCCAAAAGCTCCCATACATGCTCTATTGGACTTAAATCCGGAGCTTGCGGTGGCGTATTAAGTTACCTGGGAGCGTAGTAAAACAATCAATCAATCAATCAAAAGCGCTTTATTTAATAGTAATCGTTATAAATTTTAAAAGAATATAAAGCAGATTCCAAACAATAACAATAAAAAACTTAATGGCCCAAATGGCTCTCTAAATTTGTACGTTATCATTACATATTTAAAAAAAACAAAAACTATAGAGAATTCCAATCAATGAAGATTATTACATATTTTTTAAATTTAATTGGAAAAAGGAGAAAAAACCAACCAACACTATTCTAAAATTATTTATAATCTTAACACTACAGTGAACTTTGATCCTACACCCAATATGTTTTAACTTAATTCTAATAAATGCTATCAAAAACTTTATCTTATACTTAAAAAAATCTATAACAATGTTCCTAACCTAAGCGTTTCACCTTATCTCTAACCTAATATAATAAACATAATATAAACCTAACCTATACCTAATTTTTAACAAAAATAAACAACAACACTAAATGTAGCAATAATGAGCTGAAACTCATAAAACTAAATAACGAAAAACACCAAAACTGAAAAATAAACACGAATAATTTAGACATTGTCATTCAGCCACCAATACCTAGATTGCCCCGTTCCAACTCGATCAGTCTCAACGAATCTAGCAAATCAGTATCTCCATTGGAACTGTTGGTCTCGTGAACTCAAACTAGGAGGATATTTTATCTTCTTATCGGTGGCCCGTCGATATATGTGATATATGACTGGGACGCCATCAGAATCAAAAACATATCGATTCATGTCCAAATACACGAATGCTTCTGGAGGAATGAAGCCAGTAGCGAGGCAAGTCGCTATATACCCGTCTGTAGGGTAGAACGGCTGTGAAATCCAAGGGTTTTCACTCACAGTCACAGATCTTGCGATATGATTCCGAAGAAGTTTCAATATGAAAATATCGAGTCTAGTCACTTCAGCAGTTTGTTAAATTCTTCTATTCGATATATAATGTTTCCAATCCGTCTCAGGCTTTCTGTACAAACCAGTACATGCACGAAGACATTTCCTTTCGAAAACTCTTAATTTTTCCATAGTACTAGCACTCTGGTTGTACCAGATCTGACATCCATATGTCAAAACTGGTCTAACCAGTGTCTTGTAACAGATAATTTTGACCTTTTGATCAATGTATTTGGAATGAAAGAGCTTTCGAAGGGCCATGACTACTTTTAGTGCCTTACTGAGCATGATTTTCACATGTTCAGTATAGTACAGATACTGATCGAGATAAACACCGAGGTATCGAACACAGGATTTATGTGGAACCCGTTCAACACTACCCTCAGCAGCCATGATGTGGAAATCTCTCCAATTACGTTACAGGTCTTGACTGACCCCCTGCAGCGTTGTCCGAAACAAGATTGTTTCACACTTTTGCGCATTTATTTTCATTCGCCAATTGTCAGTGTACAGCTGTACATCATTGAACATTTTTTGGAGATTGCTCTGAACTATTGTAGCTTTTCGGTCTGCCGTATAGATGATCAGATCATCAGCAAACGCTACCAATGATCGCGTTGGCGAGACGTTAAAATCAAAGCCGTTCAATAGCTTGCGAATGAAGATTGAGTAGAGCAGAGGCGCAGTAACTGTTCCCTGCTGTAGACCATTCAAGACCTTGAACTTGCGCATTGTTGTCAGATTTCCATCAGTTACAACAAACGATTTCCCGTATAACATATTACACATCATGGCGACAAGGTGTCTGGGGAACTTGTCCTGAAGGAGTTTAAAAATTAGTCCATCTAACCATACCGTATCAAAGGCTTTCTCCATATCGATGAGATATGCTCCAACACATTGTCTATCATTTAATTTCCAACAGATGTCTGAGGTTACTTTCGTTATTGCATGTGTGGTCGAATGCCTGGCACGAAAACCAAATTGGCAATTCGGCATCAACTCATTTTCCTCAATGTGGGCGTTTAATGCTCTGTTGAGTATCACTTCAAACACCTTGCTGATGTTAGGCAGCAAGCTGATTGGGCGATAGCTTTTGGGGCATGAAGATTCTTTTCCTTTCTTCAAGATCGGAAATACCTTAGCCTTTTTCCACTCATTTGGGAAATATGAATCGCTCAACATGTTGTTGAACAATATGCAATAGTTCCTAATAGCAACCTCAGGCAAATGTCGGAGAACTACATTTGGAATACCATCAGTACCACATGATTTCTTGTTGTTTATCTTGTGAAATATGAAACATAAGTCTTCATAGCTGACAAAATAATCAATAAGATTCAAGCTCGGTATGAGGTCAGATGTTAATGTTTCATTGAAATGAAGAATTGATTGGCCGTTCAGGCTTGATTTGAAGTCGGTAACTTTTGCTTCAACGACCTCTGGAAAAATTTCGTTCCCTCTCTCAGGGTTTGGTAGATGAACCAATTCAAAATGTGTTCCAATCAGAGCAAGTGTATCCAATCCTTCACAAATAATCCTGTTTTCATTTCTATCTGGAGTCGTACTATCAATTTCGATACCAGCCCTATCGAGAAGATTTATCTCATCACTAGTGACTTCAAGATTCGATACCTTCACTCGAGACTTCTTGCGGAATATGCTATTCACTTTCGCGAACACGCCGTCTGGGTCCTGTGGGCTAGTACCCCTCAATTTTTCCGCTCATTGATTGCTGACCTCACTCCTGAAGTATGAACGGATTAAGTTCCGGACATTCTTCAGGTGTAATTTCAACAAAGCCAACGAGGGATGGTTGTAGTCCAAAAATCGTCGATAAATATTGTTGACGCATGTGAGAAGGAGGCTTTACAATCTTTTCAACCTTGCGGTGGTTGGTGTTTCATATCCTTCCATATTGTTTCGATGTTTAATCTTTGGAACTACTTTCTCAATCGTTTCCAACGTCAGCTTCTCTAACTTCGACAAATAGACATCTATTTCATCGTTAGTTAGATTTCTGTTATTAGGAACCATTGAGCAAGAGTTGCCACCATCAGAAGGAGGACATTACTTCTGGTACTCGCGATTAAACTTCTTTTGAAACTTTCCCCAGTCTGTTTTTTTGTAATTCAACCGATGATTTTCATGTTGAACTGGAATGAGGAAGAAATCATCCCTGTGATGATTGATTTCCATTACGATTGCGTTATGGTCGCTATCATAAGGAAGCACCTGCAGTTTCCGTTGAGGACTATTAAAGCTGAATTCAAGTCTTGCATCAGCAATGCAAAGGTCCAAATATGAATTTGTCCTAGGGTATGTTGGGAACTCCGGCCCATATAGATTGCACCTGTATTCAATTTGGTTCTCTGTTATCCACGATTTCAGGAATACACCTCTTGGATTATTGGTGGCGTTCAGCCATGATGTATGCTTGGCGTTCAGGTCACCAGCAAGAATATAGTAGTTATGCAGCCTGTTCAATTCGAGTATTTCGAACAAGGAATTGAGCTCCTCCTTGAGCTTGAGAACAGTTCCACCAGTTGCATAGGCAGAGATAACGAAGAGGTTATCCCCACCTGGCAGTGAGATTTTGATGACGGACACTTTCAGAGATTCAAAGCTTTTGAATTCAACTTTTTCAATATTTTGGAAACGATAGGGTCTTCGAACCAATACCCCGGTGCCACCTCCCCCATCGCCTGTCAACCTATCGTTTCTTACGAACTCAAAATCCTTGAATCTCATGGAGTGCCATGAACTGAGGTGGGTTTCAGTGAAAAGCACGATGTCAGGCTTTTGTCTGGCAATGAATTCAAGGAGATAATCACGCCGATGTAAAGTAACAATGTAGTTGACGTTGATCGAGATGAGACGAATCCTATCCGTGGGAATGTGGCTGGATGACAACTTATTTTGAGGCATTTGAAAGCCCTAAATGCTGAAAAACAATGTTAATTTTCGAATCTTGTTTATCGATTCGCTCTGATAAGGAATTTAGTTGCTGATAAATTTTAAGGAGCAGCTCATTATTGCCACTTACATTATTCATTTTATTTACATTGTCTGCTGGTCCTCTCGCAGCAAGTGCAAATGACACCCCGGGCTTGACGAAGTTGGTAGGTATCACACTGCGGTGTGCTTGACTTTGTTTCGGAGTGACTTTGATCTTTGCATCTTGATACCGGGGGCATCCTCGATATGATGCTGGATGACCAAAGGCACCGCAGTTCACACAATATAGTTTTTCTTTTGGCTCCGCCTGAGCCAATTTGCACTCGCCGGGAGCATGAATGTCTTTACATTTCACACACCTATATTTCATGGCGCAATTGGCAGCCGAATGCCCGAATCTTTGACACCTGTAGCACTGGTTGACCTCACTTTTCTGGAGGTGTTCCCACCTCACTACGCGGAAGTTCAAGTACCGTATTTTCTGCAGGGCACTCGAACTACTTTTGCTCGAAATCTGGACTAAGTAGTGAGGCAAGTTTTTGCGCTCCACAATCGATCTCCTCGTTGCAAAGTTTTTGACTGTAATAAATTGTATTTCTGGTGCAGCTTCTTGGAGCACCTGAAGGAGATCGACTGTGTCCTCACCACAGTCCAGACCCTTCAATAAAAATGTTTGGTTCTTCTCGCTTTTCGGGGTGTACGTGAAATGTGGAACATCTCCAGAATTTAAGGCACTTTTTGTTGCCTGGAAATCAACCAGCGACTTAGTCCTTATTGTCAATTTATCGGCATTGACTCTTTTTATCTGAAAATCTTTTAGTTTATTTTCGGCTGCCAAAAGCCGAACCATATCTTTGCCCGTTTGCCCAAACACATTGATTGGTGGGACTGTTTCTTTTTTTTTATTAATGTTAACGGACGGACCAGCAGACCTTTTGGTTTTTTCTCCCGATTTTTAACTCTAAGATGTTCAATGAAATCATTATCTAATTTTGACGTTTGACCTGTATCCTCTTCAACGTTCATTGTTTCTACCAGACCAGCTAGCGCTGCATAATAATTTCTGCTTTCGTTTGCGCCTCCTGCGCTGAGGAAATCCTCTTGATTAGCTTCTTCCTGTGGCTTTTTAATTTTCTTCTCTTCGGTTTTCGGGGTTGCTTGTCGGCTTTTCTTGCTTTCTTTATCCTTGTTGAACGTTAACGTTCCAACAATTGCTTCTAAAGATTTAACTCGAAGCTTGAGTTCTTCATTTTCTTTTTCGATTTTTTCAGCTTTCTCTTTTTCTTGGATAAGCTGCTCGATTTCCATAGCCGATAGGATTGTCGGGTTTTGTTCTTGATTCTCGTATTTTCTTTCAAGTTTTTTTTCGCCCATCATCATTGGCGATGGGCATGGTCCTTCCGATTGATGGCTGAAGCCATCGGGCTCCTCCATCTCGTTTCGACTAGAGGGAATGTTCTCAGACCGGGACTTCCCTTGAACGTATTTCCACTTTTGATATTTCTTCAGGAAATGAATTTCAGGTATTCGATAAATGCTCGAATAATTCGACGGTGATGGTTTTCCCAATAAAATCAAAATTTGCTTTTGACTGGCTCGTAAAAAAATATTGCAATTGTTTGAAACAGACTTTTGCGAAAAATTAATTAATTTTTGTAGTAAAACAATCAGTTCTTGACGAAAAGTGCTGTGGGTTTTAGATAATTATCTTGCTGGAAAATCCATCTCTCCCCAAGACCCAATTTCTTCGCTGATTGCTTCAAATGCTGTTCTAATAAGTTCTTGTAAGCATAACGGTCCATCATAGTTTCAACAAAAGCCAATCTGCCAACCCCAGATGCAGCGATGGCTCCCCAAACAATCAGATTACATCCACCGTGCTCGATAGCAGGAATCAAATTGTTGCTCTCTAAAGCCGTGTTTTTTTTTCTTACATAGTATCAAAAATGTTGAATTTAGACTCATTCGCGAAAAGGACATGATTCCAAGAATCATTATCCTTGCCAATATGTGCCTTGGCGAACTGTAGACGCAAAAGTCGATTTTTGGCAGATATTAATGGCTTTTTACGTAGAGTTCTGCTTTGAAACCCATTAATATTTAATGTTCTCATGGTGGCTCTTGCACGGACATCCTTTTTTATTTCCGTAACCACTTATTTCGCCAAATTGGATTACTGTTCACTTATTTTAGAATAAAACTAATGTCTCTCTGCACGGTAACTTTTTCGGTCGGCCAGGTCGCGGCTTATTTTCAATGGATCCACTGTTTTCCAAGTTTTGATGATTGTATACACAGAAATTCGTTTAAGTTTTAGTAATTTTGCGATTTCCGAGCACGATTTATTGTCTTTTTTTTTATACTGTGTGACCAAATTTCCGATATCACTGGAAATTTCGTTTCGCGATGACATTTTGCGATCCTTACAGTTAGAAACTAGCGGTAATACTAAAATAGAATTGCAACAGCACATATGCGGAGTGACAATAAGAGCAAATAAACAAAAATTGATGACATTCCGATAAGTTTTCTCCTTAATTCTGGTATAAAAAGTTTTTCTTTATTTTATTATAAATATGTTTACATTACTGAAAAATATGCATACGTGGATTTTTGATTAAAGCTTCCAGTTAACCGGTATCTCAATATAAGGAATTGTCGTAGATATTTGTCTGTCACTGTAGCATTTGATGCTATTTTGACGTGGTATTTAATCCTAAACTTAAACTTGACAGATAACATATAGATATACTTGTAGTAGACAATGCCTCAAAATTACATGGTCGAATAGTTTCTTTTATTATAGTTTTTAAACTTAATCTATTTCTTTTCCTGGTTGCTAGATATTTCTATAATTACAATGAGCCTTTCATAAAAGTGAATTTAATAAATTTGAAAATACGGCGCTAACAATAGCGGTTATACAAAGGATTGCTACCTGAAACGTTTTAACCTTCTAATTAGATTCATTCGCCTAAACGAATCGGAAGCATTAATCTGTTTCAATTTTATGAATCAACTTCAATAATTCAAAAACATCAACCCGTGAAGGCGATTGCCTTTCATTTACCTAACAGCCTTTTCACCACAATTTCGTCACTAGACATCCACCAAAAAGGCAAATTGATTTAATTATTCAAAATTTTTCTTCACCTGAAACCGCTTTACTAACGAACGTGATACTACAAACGCAAGTAAGTCACTGGAAAATTGCACGGTTTTTTGTAACTTGCCCACCAGTTTTCATTCATTACTTTTTTAGTCGTTTTACGCTCATCTTCTGTTTTCCTTTGGCTTTTCCAAAAGGATGAATTTATAGGGTAGTAAATTATGATGTGATGGTAAGGTTATGCTAAATTGAATATAAATTTTTCCTCTGAAGAAAGTTTAAAGCGATAAAACATATTTTGCGGAATGTTTAGTAAGGGTCAACTTCCTACAAGGATGATGATATCAAGAACATTGAAAAGCTTTTGCATTCGACAAATTAATGGAGGAAATTTCGTGGGAGGGTCAGTTTTTATAAAAGTAAAATATTCGGAAGGAAATTGTAGTTGATACAGACTAATCTTCCTACAAGAAAATGATTGATTGTGTCCAGATTGTATCCTTTTTATTGAATACGCAAAATGATTGAAGGGAGTGAGCAGTTTGAAATTTTCAACTTGTTTTATTGATGGTCAAAAAATTTGAAGTAATCAATAATTTTTTATTGATCCTTTTAAAGTTTTTTTTTACAGTATGACGGATTATGGTGATTTTAAGGGAATTGGGAGGAAGTTCAGAGAACTTTATAAATATGATTTATTTCTGACAATATTTTGTGGTTCTTAACCCCTGGGCAAGAAAAGGATAACGCTGACTAAAATTTCGAGAATGGATAAGTTCAATGAAACTTTCTTTAATCTCTGAGTTGCGGTTTTCACCCATTTCAACTTCATTTTCCGGTATTCAAATGAAAATGAAAGAATTGAGGTACTACTTTACTTGAAGCAGGTGGTTCTCCGTATAAATTAATGTAGATTTGATTATATATCCTTCTACAAGCTAATTCAGTAATTGGTTCTGCATTCAGAATACCATATGACAAACCGAACTGATGCCGTCTGAATGTAATCAGCCTCGTTATACATACAAACGTATTTATCTTGGATCCTTTCAGTTGCTCCTGTCTCCATGTTCTTTTAGGCACAATTCACGCACATACACATCGCACCCACAATCCGAAGCTATCAGGATCTGGTAAATTCAAATGTTAATAGCACGTACATTAGCACGCGAAATTCGATTATGATAATTAATTAGGTGTAAATAGATTACCTCGACTTAAAACTTATTTGGTTTTGATGATGCAAAGCTTCATGCTAGTAGTGTCATGGGTAGCGACATTAATCCTATTCCGCCGAGCGCACATAGGTACGTGGGTATGAGCTACTTTGTACGATATAATTTGGTCTAAATTCGCTTCAGGATGGAATTATGAGCTTTTGCACCGGTGAGGAATATGATAATCATGCTATCCACCAGGTGGAACATCGCAAACTTGTACGAGTATGTACGTGCAAATACGCCCCATATGTGCTTGCGTTGAAGGGAGTAAGTGAACAATTAAAGGGGTTTCATATTGTGGTTATAAATTAGCTTGGCTCTCAAGCGTGGTGAGATTAATGGAATAGTTTATGCATGTCAGATTACGTTACAGTAGCTTGAAAACGAACATGGTGTCATTCACTGACTTGGTGGATTGTATTTTGATTTATGAGGGATGATGTCACGGAGTTACTTGTTTTATTAATTGATTAAAGATGTGTTGGGATTTCATCGATTCGGTCGAAATGATAAGGAAAATATGTGATTCTACGTCTAGCATTCGTTACGTACAGATATACTTTCTGATCGTTCGTGTGATTATTTTTGCAAATTAAATAAATTTATAAATTTCAATTGGAAACTAATATTTAAAAATTTTACATAGCTTATTATCACATTGTCGAAATAATTTATATCGAATATCCTCATTTTACTTCTATATTTCAAAAAAACAAAGCGAAAACCTCCAAGGGAGCTTGGGGGCGGTTGCATGGAGGAGACCAATGGCTTCCCATTGTTGGAAGAATCCGAGCACGATCGTAATACTGAAGACAAAACTCTATCAGGAGTCGGGAATTCAATCCCGGGATCCCGACTGGGTTACAGGCTTAAAAATTTCGGGATTTTATTTAGTTAAACCCGGGATTGATTAATCATCTTTAAACTTTTTATAAATACGCCGCTTGAAATGAACTCCTCCGCTTCCACCTACAATTTGTCCGCTCTTTTGTTTTTGTTTGTTTAACTTGTATAGTTTTTCCCAGTCAATTCGATTAGTTGTTGAGCATGGTGACGAGAATTTTTCACAAAAGTCAGTTTCAAAATATTGAAATAATTTTTTACGAGCCAGTCAAAAGCAAGTTTTGATTTTATTGGGGAAGAATTTATCGTCGAAGGCATCGACCAACCATACCAATAAATCAAGAAAAGGCAACAAACCAAAGACAACTCGGGACTGCTGTATGGAGGAGCCCGACGGCTTCCCTCCGTTTGGGGGCCCCGGGAAGAGTGACGGTGTGAAATTGGCGATAGATAAAACTTTAAAAAGGCGAATCATCAGTGAAAAATCCGACGAATCGCAACGAAAGCTGCAAATAATGGAGCCCAGCGCCGAGGTAGAACAAATCAGACGTGAAAATGACGAACTTAAGCAGAGAATATATTCAATGGAAGAAATAATGAAAGGATTAATAAGTACGTTAGAAAGAAAAGAAAAGAAGCAAAAGGAGACAAAAAAGAAAGCAAATATTTTGAAGAAAAGCTTTGATACAGCCAGCGCGATCATTGGTAGCATTTGCTGATGATCTTATCATTTATACGGCAGATCGGAAAGCCACAGTAGTTCAGAGCAATCTGCAAAAAATGTTTAATGACGTGCAGCTCTACACCGACAATTGGCGAATGAAATTCAATGCGCAAAAGTGCGGAACAATTTTATTTCGGACAACAATGCAGTTGGCCAGTCAAGACCTGAAACGTAATTGGCAAAATTCCACATTATGGCTGGTGAGGGTAGTACAGAACAGATTCCACATAAATCCTGCGTTCGATACCTTGGTGTTTATCTCGATCAGTATCTGTATTATAACGAACATGTTAAAATCATGCTCAGTAAGGCGCAAAAGGTAGTCATGTCCCTTCGAAGACTCTTTTATTCCAGGTACATTGACCGAAAGGTCAAAATTATCTGTTACAAGACCCTAGTTAGACCAGTTTTGACATACGGATGCCAAATCTGGTACAACTTGAGTGCTAGTACAATGGAAAAGTTAAGAGTTTTCGAAAGGAAATGTCTTCGTGCATGTACTGGTCTGTACAGAAAACCTGAGACGGATTGGAAACATTATATATCTAACAGAAGAATTTATCATACTGCTAAAGTGACAAGAGTCGATATCTTCATTTTGAAACTCATTCGAAATCATATCGCAAGATCTGTAACTGTGAGTGAAAACCCCTGGATTTCACAGCCGTTCCACCCTACAGACGGGTACATTGAGACTTGTCTCGATACTGGCTTCTTTCCTCCAGAAGCATTCGTGTATTTGGACATGAATGGGTATGTTTTTGATTCTGACGGAGTCCCGATTATATATCATATATATAGACGGGCCACCGATAAGAAGATAGAATATCCTCCGAATTTGAGCTCGCGAGACCACGACCTTCAATGGCGATACTCATTTGCTAGATTTGTTGAGGTTGATCGAGCTGGGAGGGAGCTGGCACGGTATTGGTGGCTGAATGACAATGACTAAATTATTCGTGTTCGCGTGTCTCGTTTGTATTTGTTTTCTTTTTATTTTCAGCTCATTATTGCTACATTTAATTGTTATTTGATTGTATTATTTAAAATCAGCTTATAGGATTTAGAATGGGTATATTGTGATGTTCGTTATATTAGGCTAAGAGATAAGGTTTACTTTGTAGATTAGGAGTATTATAAAAGTATTATAGTAGGATAAGTTAGAGTTTTTTTGAGTAAATTTTATTAGACGTAAGTTACAACATATTAGATATAAGTCAACAGATTCCTGTTTTGTGTTCTTTGTATTATATTTAATTTTTAAATAGCGTTGGTTGGTTTTTTTCCGCTTTTTCCAATTGATTAATCATATTTAATAATATTCATTTGATTAATTTCACATAATGTTTTTATAAATCAATTTTAGTATCGATATTGTTTAAATTTAGAGTGCCAAGTGGGCCATTAAGTTTTTCCAATCGTATAATGTTTTTGAAACTTTGCTTTATGTTTTTATAAAAAATGTTATGGATTTACTTAATAAAGCACCTTGAATTGAGCATGGTGACGATCAGGCAAATTCACGCCGTCCAAACAGATTCGACTAGTTTATGTGTTGCCTGATAATCGAGCAAATTAAGTGGAAAAGTACAGTAAAGAAAAGCGGAAAAGTACAAATAGGAAGTTTCTTTTAAAAGTGAACATTGTTTTTGGTAGAAATTCTTTTCAAATACGATTTTGTCCGCCCTTTTGCATTTTCCGTTTATTTCCCCAGTTGTAATGAATCATGCGACGCCGCTGGTGGCTACTACTAACACACTTTGCTGCTAGGTGGCTTGTCATTTCACGTTGGTTGCGACCAGCGCACATCCCACGTCAATTTTGTCGTGGGATGTCAAGAGGATTTGACAGCCACATGGGAGTAAAGTGTGGACGTAGTGGCCGTCACCCATGAAGAAGTCCTGGAGTACACCGACGTCATACAGTATAATACACTTCCCATTTATTACCCGAACCCAGTGTACAACTTGAATGTGGGTGAGAATATTCGTGGGCAGGCTAATCCAGACAGATCACTGAGCGCCGCTTTTAATACGGTATATGCAGCCAAAACGGTGCCAACAAGCATCAATAAGGTTTAAAATTAACAGGAAGAAGAACTTTCCTACAAATTGGAATTGGTAAGTCGGCGAATGCATAGTTTGTTTTTCCGCTTCTAATTAAAATAACGTTTTAGTAATGGTTAAACTAACCGCGGATATCTTCAATCAATCCATGCAGAGAACGTGAAACTGATACGGTTGCGTGTTTTATTTGCGACAAACCTCCGGACGGATGGGAAGCGAATGACGATCCGTGGATGGAACATCAGAAACACGCTACACAATGCGCGTTTGTTAAATTGGGGCGCCCTGGAAAGGATAACACTTGGAACAATTCCTCGGACTCGTGAGTAGATTAGTGGAAAACATTCACATGAATTGTCACGCCAAAACCGCCCGTAGAATCTACCAGGTAACCAATTCCCTAAGTACGTATATAAAGACAAACGAAATCAACAAATGACATAAGTTCATCAATTGATGAAAGGGACACATTCAAGCGTGTCATCTTAGGTATTTTATAGACAGATGCATCTAGTTATTGCTTAAGGAATTATAATTTAAGAAAGTAGTCAATAAGATCAGACAATTACGTATTAATTAAATGGAAATCATCTCCTTTCCGTTTTGAGGTTAAGGAGGAAAAACGTACACTGTGTAATCCGTTTTTGGTGCTAAATTAAACTAATATTACCCTTCAAGCATAGAATCTCTTTAAAAATGGCACATTCTAACATAGACTCCAAATAGGTTTGCTAACAACTATAAGAAAATTTAAGATCCCGTACATTACGCGATATCAAGCGGAAGTCGATTAATTACGTAAACTATGGGTGAAATTTCACTAAAGTTCACTAATATATAAAAACATGAACACGAAAGCAACTCCATTATTTCTCATCAAGCATTATCTGATTTCATAATAGCAAGGAAAAAAAATTTAAATTAAATCGAATATGAACTCCATTGCTAATCTGTAGTATAAACAGTCGGAGTAATACAAAAAGTGAATAGATTGTAAAAAATATTATTTAAATTAACAGAACATTACTTCTAAATTATATCACCCCGTAAATAATTTATTGATTTGTAGAGGAAGTAAATTTTACCCATTGTGTAGATAAAAAATGGAAAATTGCAAAGTTTTGCGAAAAAGTAGTTGTTAATGCCCGTCCACACGATCAGTGGCGTTAGACTTAGTTGCTAAAATTATTTTACAAATCGTATTTGCAGAGGTGGATAATTAATTTCGTCACCTTATGTGACTAATATTGTTTGACTTAGTTGCTAAAATCATAGATGCATGCATGTCTCATGTGGCCACATTTTGCATCGCCACAGACGCGGGTGTCAGCAGTTTCGCGTGATGTTCGGATCATTTTGTTGACTTATACGCGTCAATGAAACGATCGGAAGACACAAACACCACATTTGCATGCATGATGTGGCCGCATAAACGCATTGCAATGGGAAACCAAAGTTCCTTTCCCGTACCAGACGCGGGCGTCAGCGGTTTCCGGGCATGGAATGCTTGTGGACGCTCAAGCGTCAGCATTTTCGTGCGTGGGAACTGCTGGCGCCTTTTGCTCGAGTGGGAAGGGAATCATCAGTCGTCATCAGGTCGTCGCGTTGTATTTACTGAAATCGTATGTGATTTACTCCGCTGCACGTTCTTTCAAAATTTCTCATAACATTTATTTCATAATTCATTGTATTTAATAAATATAGAAAGCAATAAATTTTGTAACGGCTAAAGTATTCATTTTCATTAAAATATTACAATTAATAGTAATTGACACGCTCGGTACTGAACTACCCAAAAAGCAACGTGCAATATTGAATAATGAAATATTAATTGAATTAAACTCAAATTATTGTGAAAGATTGCTGTTGGAAAAAATAAGTGACAGGAAGAGGCCAGGACAAAAGAGTCCTGGCGCAGACAGTAGTTGCGAGAAAATGGTTGGAAAAGAAACGATAAAGTATGATGTAATGTGTGTATGATGATGATTGTGTGATTTGAATGTAAAAGTAAGATTGAAAACTAGAACTGAAAATAGAGAAAAAGGTCTAGAAATGATTTTCCAATTCAGTTCCATAAAATTGGTTTTGATTCGTTACGTATAAATATATCATGTAGCTTATTATATTTCATTGATCGTATAAAATATAAATAAGCCATAACAAGGGGAGTAAAAGATTGTGTTGAAGGAAAACTATCTAGAATTAACATGATATGATCGATGAAATTGAGAAAATAGCGAAGAAAAATGAATATATTTCATGAAAAACAAATAAACGTTAAATAAACCACGAAAGAAATTCAAAGAAAAAAAAAATAAAATTTATAATGTCATTTCCTTTATGCGAAATTAATTTGCTATTTCTTCGTCATTATTATCACAAAACTTTGTTTGCACTTATCGGAGGACGAAGGGAACCATATAAATTTATTTTTAAAGGCGTGGAAATTGATTTAAATGCGTGGAAATAATTGACTACTTCACTAATTTACATTTACTACGTGGAAAACAGATCAAAAATAGCAAAAACAAACGAAATTTTTGGAATCCGTAGCACTTTGACTTCCAGCAATAAAAAAAAAAACCTCTTTTAATATAATTACGACCACTTTGAATATTCACGTATCATCGATAGACTAGGGATTCATATAATGAACATTCCTTATACAGTATGTGATATAATAAAACACTATAATATAAAGAGGTCCTATGCCATATATCTGTTATAAATTTCGTAATATAATATAAAGAAAAGTTGGAATACGTATTCACAAACACAAGAAACTGTAACATACGAGGTGTGTTCAAAAAGTATCGCGAATTTTGAATTTTCGCGGGTTACGTATATTCGAATTTCGATTTTTTTGTGGCGTTATGTTGGTACTCATGTCTGTCACTTATGCCGACAAGCTCGGCAATTTTGAATGTTCACTTGATTGGTGATAGCTGCTTTACTTGCACGTGTTTTCAATCGTCTTCGATTTTTACTTATTCAAAAAAATGGATCAAAGAACGTGTATCAAATTTTGTGTGAAAAACGAAATTAAGTGCGCGGATTCATTCCGAATGTTGACTGTGGCATACGGAGAAGCTACCTTGGACCGAAGCAACGTTTATCGGTGGTACAAAATGTGTTGGCATAAGTGTATAATATCTCACGGGGATTGCTTTGAAGGGGACAAAATAGATATTCATGAATAAATAAATAATTTTTAAAAAAAAACAAAATTCGTGATATTTTTTGAACACACCTCGTATCTATAATAGTTTAGACAGTTATAATATAAGCGCGAAAGTTGTTTCTGAATAATTCAAAACAGAGAGATCGAAGAAGAGAAAATATATTTTGTATTGTACTAATTTTCTAAGATCTAATAGTATTCATTCGAGGACATTTTGAAGTCTTCCTGATTTTAGATAGATCTAACAATACTTTATACATACATTAATTCAGATTTTATAGAAAGTAATCCGAATTGACCGTTGATTGTCTTAGAGCATTTTCTGAATTGTAGGTCAATTAATAATAAGAAGATACAAATAGTATTATTTTAAAAGTTTTGTTAGCTTGAATGAAATTAAATAACAAAATGAATTGCTAGTTAAAAAACACGACTTTCCTTTCCAGTAGTTCTTCCTTTCAGCGGGAAATGAAGTGCAGGGTAGGTATGCCGTCGCGAGGGTAGGGTTTGAGAAAATCCGCTGAGGTCGGTTTCGCGTCGCGCGCGGTACGCGGTACCTCAGTTGATTTTGGTTCTTCTTTAGCGTACCTTTTTTCGGAATTACGTTAACGTAGCATATTTTTCGGTACCGCGTCGGAAATTCGGGAACGCGAAGAAAAGATAAGATCTTTGTCCTTTGACTGGTTATAGGAAGAAATACGGAGTAACGTAAAGTAGGTTTCCTCTCCGTATGGTTTTTGTTTTGTGACGCGTTTGAAAACGGGCATGTATTGGTGGCTGAAGATTGTAGATGAGCGTAATTCATTCGGAGACCCGCGACCGAAATCCTCTCCGATCTAGCTGGCCGACAAGCAGCCACCGCGTGAGTGGATTACGGTGCACGGATTGGTTGACCGGTGGATACCATCCGTTGGCACTACTCAGACTTAACGTCTAGAACCGAAGAGAGGTCGGTTCCTCGTTCGGATGTAGACTTAAAATCATTACACAGTTGATTCAATTAGTTTTTGAATGCAGTGATAATTGGACAGATTCACGCTTTGGAAAAAATACGTTTTTTTAAACATTAACATTATTGTTGGTCGAAATTTTTTCATTAGAATAGTTAGAGTGAGACAAACAGGCGTTGATTTTTTCTTTTTACTTTAAAGCTATTAATTTTCAGTTTTATGGTCGTAAACAAGATACATTTGTTTGTTTCTGGATAGCATAGAGGGAGTATCATGTCAACAAAAAGTGTCTATATTGAGCATAAAAAAGAAAGCGATGCTTCCTCTATATGGAGCCATTTTTTGATTGCTAAAGAGGAAAATACAGCGTAATGTAAGCGTTGCCCAGCAGTTTTGAAAACACTTGGAAGATCTACCAAAGGATTACATACCCATCTCCAAGCGAAATATTCATCGCCATTAAACTCGACCATATCGTCTTCATCGCCATTAAACTCGACCATATCGTCTACATCAACCACCCTTGAAACGAAAAAGCAATTTGATCGTGGATTTTTTTTTTGTAAAAATGATATTTCGACGGTGTTTTAGCTCAGATGACTGCTTTAGACGGCTTTCCTATGAGTGCATTTGTGACGTCAAATGATTGAAGGACTTTGATCTTATCAAAAGGGTATTCAGATTAACCAAGATCTGCCGCAACAATCGGCAATCGCGTGGTAAATCAAAGCCATAAATTGAAAGCGCAAATAAAAGCTGCATTATTTACATTAAAGAATGAAGGAGAAAGATTCAGTTTAAACTTTGACAAATGAACTTCGACTTCAAACAAGAAACACATGAATACAAACATTTATTCATGTAATATAACCTAGAATTCAGCACTGATTCGCATAAATGAATCATTAACAGCTGAGGTATCTGTGCAAAAATCAAAGGAGCGCCTTTCAAAGATACACATTTCTCTTGATTTTGATATTGTTGCTGATGGTGCAAACGTCATGCTTGACATTGGAAAGCTTGTGAAAGCAGAGCACCAAGTTTGCTTTGCACATAGGATTCATTTAGTCGTTTGCAATTTGTTGTAGAAAAATATACACAATCAAATGATGGGCCAATCTTTGAACGTGGATTCAGATGATGATGTCAAAGATTTTAAATCAGGTTTAACTATCGACTCAAGCCATTTTTGAGATTTAGCGAACGATCGCAATATTAAAAACGTGGTACGAAAATTTCGTCGAACAGCTGTTCTATTCAAAAGATCCCTTTTGAAGAATGACACAGTTCTTAAAAAATATGTACAGTAGGAACAGAGAAAAGAGCTAACTTTGTTGCTTGACTATAAGAAGAGATAAAACGGCTTCTCCACAATGCTTGAACGCTTTTTTCTTAAAAATATAGCGTTCAAAATGCTCTTATAGACCTGGATAATCCAGAGATTTTCGATGAATCTGATTTAGATAACATGTATGAAATAATCAATGTCTTGGCGACAGTTAAGCTATCCGTAGAAGCATTTTATCGGTCTGACCCAAATTTGTGCACGGCGGATATAACTTTGAAGTTTCTTTATAAAAAATTGAGTGGCAATGAGTCAATTATGACAACTAGATTGAAATCACCTTTGTTAAAATGCTTACAACATCGCCGAGATAATGAATTAAGTGGCGTGTTAAATTATTTACAAAACCCTCACAATGAGAGTAGTTGTTTAGATGACAGTGTAAAAGCTTTATTATCATGTCCAAGCAAAGTCCAGATTAAAAAACAGATAATTTCATTCTTTGAAAGGTTGAATACCACTTTTAGTGTAAATAGTGAAGAAAATTATCCAAATACGCCAATGGGATCGACATCTTGCAGTAAGGCGACTTTAACATTAAAAGATAAGCTTCAGCTGAAAATCAACAATAGTATGAACACATTAACTCCTGAGGGTATCAAAGAAACAGACTCTTCAAAATTGATCAAGCAAGAAATGGCTCTTTACGAAGCAACTGAAACTCGAGCTTACAATTTGAAACAAATTTATAAATATTTGTTGACAATACCTTCGACTTCCATGGAGGCGGAACGCGCCTTCTCAGCGTCTCCTTATATGTGCAAAAAATTGAGAACTAGGCTTGGGGATGAGACATTGGATGCGTTAGTCGTTCTAAGATTTAATTTCCGCAATGCAAATAAGATGTTAAACCTTAAATTTATCTCGTTAATTTAATAATATTAATCGTGATATCTGGAGCGTATTTGGTTTATTACAGACGATAATTTAATTTGTTGATTTTAGAATGTCAAACATTAATGTGTTTATGAGAAAAAGGAATTGATTAACTTAAGTTGAAGCTGAGCTCCGCCATAGATGGTCCAAAGCTCACTTATGAAAGGAGGAGGGAACCCCTTGTTTCCCCAACCCATAGCTTCCATGATTCCTCATCCCCAAGCCCCCAATTAAATGGTAGTAAATGCTCTCGGGGTGCACATTGGGTTTACTGGTCCCCAAATAATGTAACATTGAATGCCGAAAAATGCTAATAACTGTAAAAACATCAGCTCTGCTACTAAATCCTATGTGCATCTTATACGATCCCGCCGGTTGGGCGACGGGCTAACTCCCCGTCCCTGGAAAACCTATAAATGTTTCGAAACATGCAGATAGGCATCGGAATGGATTGGACTCACGGCAACGACCTCGTAAACGAAAAAAAGACTATAGCATTGGATCCTGGCATGTCAGATCTAAATTACCCTCGCGCTGTTAAGGACCTTTTACAACAGGCCAGCCAATTTAAATTAAAAATACTGGCAGCCCAGGAAACGAATTGGACTGGAAACGACATTCAAGACTTGAGATCGCACACATTGTTCAACAGTGGGAAGCCTACTGGAAAAAGAGAATCCAGAGTTGCCTTCATTGTGGATAGGGAGTTCAAATTGCACGTTATGGATTTGAAGGCAGTCAATCAATGGTTGTGTGCGATCCGTATTAAAGCAAAATTCTTCAAAATCTGGCTGATAAATATCCACGATCCGACCGAAGAAAAGGATGAAGTAACGAAGGAAATGTTCTACAATCACCTAAAAAGACTGGTCGACTCATTGCCCACTAACGTCATAAAAGTAATTCTGGGTGACTTCAACGCTAAGGTTGACAATCAGCTATCTCATCGGAGTACTACTGGAGGATTTAGCCTCCACGATGAAATAAATGACAACGGCCAGCACCTGATTGACTTTGCATGTAGCAGAAATCTAATCATACGTTCGACTTGCTTTCCACATTGACGCATTCATAAAATGACCTGGGTATCACCAAATGGCAACACATAAACCAGATCGATCATGTTCTGATCCAACAACGTTGGGCCTCGAGCATACTTGACGTCCGTCCATACCGAGGCGCCAATTGTAACTCAGATCATTACTTGATCAAATTAACCTATTGATATCATATGTCAAAGGCATATTCAGCGAAGACCAGCCCGCTATAAAAATTTGATATCAAAAGGCTCCGAACGGCGTCTGTGGCCAAACATTTGACGGAGACTCTCGACAACCAGCTGGCTCCCATCTAATTAGACGAAGTGAAAGTGGCTATCAGGACCGTGGCAGAATAGATAATCAGACATAAAGCTCAGCGCAAGAGTAATGATTGGTTCGATGATGAGTGCCAGGATGTGTGAGATAAAAAGAATCAGGCGTACAAAGAACATGTAGGTAGGAAAACTAGGACGAAGAGAAAACACTATGAAACTCTCAGAAGATTAGCGAATAAGATAATTAGGATTAAAAAAGAAAATACTATGACGACCAGTTGAGAAGTATAGATATAAGTTTAGCGAGCAACAATACAAGACAAGCATACAAAGTAGTGAAAAACCTGAAACGTGGTTATCAGCCCAAAACCACGCTTTGTCGTGATGACATCGGCAATATAGTATAATCGCTGATGAAACCAAAATTAAGGAAAGATGGGCATCATATTTCAAGAACCTGATTAGTCCTCCACACAATGTCAGAACATTGGAGCCTATAGATGTTTCTTGAGAGCTTCCATTGGCCCCACCAACACTGGATGAAGTTTGTTAATAAATCGCCAGGCATTGATGAGATTCCAACGGAGCTCATCAAATATGGTGGCAGTAGTGTTCATCAAGCTATTCCCAAAGTCATCCAGCACATTTGGCAACAAGAATATATTCCGTTAGAGTGGAGCCAATCAATTATATTCCCTATCCACAAAAAAGGTGTCAAGCTACAGTGCGAAAATTATAGAGGCATATCATTATTTTGTACGGCGTAAAAAACATTTTCTAAAGTCTTAGAAAATAAAATCGGATCATACGCCAACAGTATTATCGAGAAGTATCAAGGTGGTTTTAGGGCAGGTAGATTAATAACAGACCAATTGTTCGCAGTCAAGCAGGTACTTGAAAAACGCTGGGAGTTCGACATAGACGTTCACCAAATTTTCGTTGACTTTAAGCAAGCATACGACAGTATTGATCGTAAAGTATTGTACCAAATATTGCTTTACTTTGGCATCCCAGCCAAGTTAGTCCGTCTTACCAAAACGGCAATGACGTCGACGACCTCCCCAGTCCGCATCAATAACCAACTCATCGATGCCTTTGACACAAATATCGGACTAAAGCAGGAAGATGGGCTGGCCCCATTGTTATTCAATTTGGCTCTGGAGTACGTCATAAGGAAGCTACCTGTCGATACGCGAGATACGTTACTATACAACTCGAGCCAGGTAGTGGCCTATGCGGACTACATCAACATTTTGTCACGGTCACTAACAATTGCCAAAGAACTTTCCCTGAAACTCGACAGCGAAGCAAAACTAGTAGGGCTACAAGCAAATGAAAATAAGACGAAGCTCATGACGCTGTCGAGAAATAATACCTCAAATACACAAAATATCGCACTTGGCGTATAAAGTATCGAGAATATTAGCGAATTTGTGTACCTAGGCGCCAGAATAACGAAAATGGGTAATGAAAGAGACGAAATACGCCGAAGAATACAGCTCGCAAATAACTTTTTTTTTTCTTTTTGACAATCTTGAAGACAAGCTGCATTCGCAGGGAATCAAAGCTCCAAGAATACGAATCTGTAGTAAGACCTGTGTTATGCTATGGGTGTAAAATATGGATCCTAACCCAAGCATCCGTGAACATACTTGTATTGAACGCCTTTGTGCGACGAGTTCTGAGGCGATTAGTCGGAGCGAAGCTAGACAGAGACCAATGGCAAATTCGATAGTACCATGAGTTGGTGGAAATTTTTGAGGAGGCGGAGGTCTCAACGATGGTATGACTGCGGAAACTGTAGTGGACTAGCCACATAAATCGTATGGACAAACAACGGATACCCAAAAAAGTATTCGTTAGGAGAACTGAAGTTCGGAGACCCATGGGGAAACCGAGGCCTGACTTGGTCGACGAAGACAGTTGATCGCTGCTCAGATTTCGAAATTAGAGGACGTGATCAATGGACCCAGACAGTTGGAAGCGCTATTTGCAGGAAGCGAAGGCCAGAGAGGGGCTGTAATGCTACGAAGAAGAAGAAGAAGGAAGGGAAGAATGAAATTTTTTTTTTTGCATAGTAAAGAATGAAATGAATGAAGTGACAGGATAAATTGGACAAAAAGAATCAGACGTACGAATTAAGGAAAACCTTAGAAGTACAATAATGGCCGATCGAGAAATTTTGATATAATTTTAGCAAGCAAAAACACAAGACAGACGACAGACCGAAGTTCAACAAGTCGATTGACAAATGCTTCTACATTATGTTGTCGTTAAATTAATGTTTTCCAAGGAGTAATATCCCAGGACAAAACCGATGAAAATGTGAAAAAATCAACCACGTAGAGAAAAATGAGGATGGCTGAGCCGTCAGCTTTCCGCGTTGAGTGCCTTTTCGGCTCACCGACAAGTTTTCCACGTCTTTCTAGTTTGGTCCATGTCTTTCTAATTAGGTCGTTGCCAGATAGACGTTTCAAAATTGAATTTTTAAATTTTTTGATTGAAACATACCCAATACTGAGGTAGAGAACCTTCCTTCGACTTCTTAAGTCACAAGCTGTTTTCACTGTATCAGATTCTAGAAGTTAATTTAAAGGTGTTTTATCTGAAACCCTCCATTTGACTATCTTTGACAAAAAGAATTTTTACGGTCGCTTCAGCATTGGTCATTGAAGCATCTACAGTTTCTAAAAAAACATACTGTCGCGTGTTATGGTTCGAGTTTATTTACTAAAAATGCACAATGATTAATTTAACTTTTTCAGAAAAATGAATTAAAATCTAACTTCCGCTTGTCAATAAATTTCTCTTACAGCTATCTTCACTTAACAATCAATATCGGCTTTTATTCGCCGTCCACATTTTCGCACTTTTCTTATCGTGGTTTTACTATATCGATTGTAGTAATCCCCCCTTTCATTCATGTCGTCTTTCTATAGGGTCTCTAGTCATTCGATCCATTTCTCGTACACTGGCGAATGTTTTGCCTAGAGCTACTTGGGATACTCGAGTAATTCTGACGTCACTTTCAGATGTTGATCATGATTGGTAGATTCTTATGCTTTCGAGTACCTTCTCTTGTTGATCATGATGTTCTGAAAACAATGGTTGTGAAAACAAATGTGACGGTAGCTCGCAGAATTAATTGTACATGTAACAATACTATGACGCGCATACAAACGGGCGAATCGACACACGGACAGACAGGACCCAAAACTAGTAGGTCTTTGTAAAATTCGTCTGACAAACCTCGGAAAAGTGACCAATCATCCCTGCAAGTAATTTCAAAATTATTCTTGATTATCATATAACAGCTATCACTCTCATTACATTCCTAAGCTTTTCATAGGATACATAAAAGACAATCGCATTGTTGCTTTGTTTGCTCGTATTTTTTTTTCAGGATCCAATAGAGTGCTCTCAATTAATTATTTACCCTGTGGTAAAACAACCAAATCGATACCATTTTAACTAGTAATTGTAATTTATTTTCATGCATCGTAGGATTGAATGAAACCTAAAAAACTAGAACATCGTTTATAACTTTTAATTGAATAAAAATATTTGTGGCGAAAAACATGTGGCAAAAAAGCTGCAATTAAATTTCCTATAACTAGCGGTGTCACATTTGATACCATTTTCCTAGCTTGGGTACGAAAAGGACAAGTAAAATCCATTTATCAACCAGCTAGTAATTATAATCCATTCCCATAGTAAATACAATTCGAACGCAGCATACGAAACACTTACTCCAGGCTGACTGATATCCTTGAAAAATCGATTCGAGTCAATGCAGATTTAGGTAGCAACTACATTTGGTTTGCTAGGATGTCGCAACCATCCTTAAGCATGCAATTGTCTTAGCATAAATGCTGCTCAGTTTCTGAAGAGGAATACTAGACATTTTTAGACTGTCCCTGTCATTGACTGAATAAGATCCTTTTTGCATTGGTTACAATATATGTTATTATGAGCAGATGGTAGTCATCATAATGAAACAGCTGAATCAAATACCAAAACATAATGAATCAAGTATCTAAATATAATTGTCCCATTACGTTCTTAAGCGTTTCCGATAAAATTGGCATAAGCTGCTTTTCCGAGAAACAAGGAATGAACATATTCATCGACAGAATGAAATCGTCACAAACGAAATAGTAGCGATTGTGTTTCAATCCGACAGACACATGAAAACCTTCTATTGGTTTCTTATTTTCGAATGGAAGCTTAACGATTTCGAAATTGGTTTTTAATTCTATTGTATTGATGCATATCATCAAATAAATCAAATTTCTTACCTGGAATTGCTGCTGTTTGTTGTGGTCGGTACATAATTGTAATTATCTGTACTATAAAAATCGGTGATGTTCCAAAAATAATTGTAGTAGTCAGTTGTAAGCGATGAATTATCATCCATATTCAAATCCATCTTGAAGCTTTTTACTCATCAGTCTGCTCATGGATTGTTAAATATAAGCTTGTCAAACATAATTCCGTAGTGAGCTTGTGCATTTTCATTCCGGTGGTAGCCTTTGTCTTTGCAGAATTTTTAATTTTCATCAAAAGCTCACATGACATGTGTATGTTAAATCTGACATGGCTTTGTGCTACATGCTACATTTTGATATCTACTTAATTGGCAAAATTTAATAGCATTTACAGATATCTATCATCTGCAAAACGGTTTACATGGAGAATTGGCGGTTGCAGCATTGCCTGTAAAGAGAAACATATAATATTTCGTTAAAGTAAGGATCCATCAATGATAATAATTCTGGTAAAACTGGACGGGAAACTTTTATTCGTTTTGATACGTTGATTGCAAAGAGAGCTTATAAAATAAAATTTGCAATCAATTATTTTTAACTTGTGTTTATTTTCCAGATGTGGTATGTCTGAGTGCCATTCAAATCGAAATCAAATATTCAAAAAACTTATAATGTTTATCAGCCATTCCTATAAATACCACGAGATTTTGAAAATGCCCCGCACAAGTGTACCAATGCTTAAACGTAAATATACATACATACTCGTATGTACATACGAGTATGTGATCCGCTTTACAGAAAATCATGTAGAGCGTTTTATTCACATGGAATTCCTAGAGATTTATTCTTATTAATTATAAACAAATCAATTTATTCATCCAACACTTAGACGCTATACATGAAATTATGTTGCATTAGTTTACCGTTTTCCCAAATTGAATTCTAAGAGAATAAATTAAAAGGCAACTTCCCGTCTTTTCTGCTTACTGTATGAGGCATGATCAGTATCATGTTGATGTTAATGTAATAGTCTTAAAAATAGTATTGAAAATTCCGTAAAATATTTATTTGCGGAAACAGGATACTCCTGTGGTATTTTATTTGTTATTTAGTGGTTATCAGTGTTAAGCAATAATTGCAAGATATGATGTAGAGTTTTTACTTTGTGTTACTCATCATTGACAAAGTCATCCCGGACTTTTAGATAACTTAAATTTGTATGTTCTTCATTACAACGCTATTTGTTTTTTCGGAATTAAGTTGCTCCCTTCTTCAGTTTCTATTATTATTAAGAAAATAATTGGCATTGAACAAGGGAGCAACTGTCACATTGTATTATGTTTCAAATAAAAACAAATGGCGTTTTAATGGAGAATATACAAACTAAGGATAGTTCGGAAGCGCTAAACATGGGAAAAAATACACAGCATATTTTCTTTTCTTTTGTTTCTAAAAATATATGGGAATGTATCCAGTGTAGACTTTGCCCCGTCATAACCCTTAGATCATAAAGAGAATAAAAAAACCCGAAAGATGGAACAAAGATGGACTCAGTAAAGTTTTCTATAGAAATATTGACTAAAGTATCTTCAGGAATATGATCTGCAAAGCAATGTTTAAATTAATTTTTTTAAATGAAACGTTTATTATTTTGATTGAATATGTATTGTATGTATAACAAATTTAGAAAACTTATCAGCAAAGTGTTTGAAGTGATACTCAACAGAGCATTAAACGCCCACATTGAGGAAAATGAGTTGATGCCGAATTGCCAATTTGGTTTTCGTGCCAGGCATTCGACCACACATGCAATAACGAAAGTAACCTCAGACATCTGTTGGAAACTAAATGATAGACAATGTGTTGGTGCATGTCTCATTGATATGGAGAAAGCCTTCGATACGGTGTGGTTAGATGGACTAATATTAACACTCCTTCAGGACAAGTTCCCCAGACACCTCGTCGCCATGATGTGCAATATGTTATACGGAAACTCGTTTGTTGTAACTGATGGAAATCTGACAACAATGCACGAGTTCAAGGTCTTGAATGGTCTACAGCAGGGAACACTTACTGCGCCTCTACTCTTCTCAATCTTCATTCGCAAACTATTGAACGGCTTTGATTTTAAAGTCTCGCCAACGCGATTATTGGTAATGTGTGCTGATGATCTGATCATCTATACGGTAGACTGAAAAGCTACAATAGTTCAGAGCAATCTCCTAAAAATGTTCAATGATGTACAGCTGTACACTGACAATTGGCGAATGAAAATCAATGCACACAAGTGTGAAACAATCTTGTTTCGGACAACGCTGCAGAGATTCAGTCAAGACCTGAAACGTAATTGGATTGATTTCCACATCATGGCTGGCGAGGGTAGTTCCGAACGGGTTCCACATAAATCCTGTGTTCGATACCTCGGTGTTTATCTCGATCAGTATCTGTACTATATTTAACATGTGAAAATCATGCTCAGTAAGGCACTTAAAGTAGTCACGGGCCTTCGAAAATTCTTTCATTCCAGATACATTGATCAAAAGGTCAAAGTTATCTGTTACAAGACCTTGGTTAGACCAGTTTTGACATATGGATGTCAGACCTGGTACAACCAGAGCGCTAGTACTATGGAAATATTAAGAGTTTTCCAAAGAAAATGTCTTCGTGCATGTACTGGTTTGTATAGGAAGCCTGAGACGAACATTATGTATCGAAAAGAAGAATTTATCAAACTGCTGAAGTGACGAGGGTCGATATCTTCATATTGAAAGTTCTTCGTAATCATATCGCAAGATCTGTGACTGTGAGTGAAAACCCTTGGATTTCACAGCCGCTCCACCCTACAGACGGGTATATAGCGACTTGCCTCGCTACTGGCTTCATTCCTCCAGAAGCATTCGTGTATTTGGACATGAATCGATATGTTTTTGATTCTAACGGCATCCCAGTCATATATCACATATATTGACGGGCCACCGATAAGAAGATAAAATATCCTCCTAATTTGAGTTCACGAGACCAACGATTTCAATGGAGAAACTTATTTGCTAGATTCGTTGAAGCTGATCGAGTTGAGACGGCGCGATCCAGGTATTGGTGGCTGAATGACAATGTCTAAATTATTTGTATTTATTTTTCGGTTCTTGTGTTTTTCGTTATTTCGTTTTTTTGAGTTTCAGCTCATTATTGCTACATTTAGTGTTGTTGTTTATTTGTGTTAAAAATTAGGTATAGGTTAGGTATATGTTATGTTTACTATATTCCGTTAGAGATAAGATTAAACACTTAGGCTACGAACATTGTTATAGAATTTTTTTAAGCTACAACATATTAGGTGTAGGATCAAAGTTTCACTGTTGTGTTTTAATTATAAATAATTTTAGGATAGTGTTGTTGGTTTTTTCTCCTTTTTCCAATTAAATTTTAAAAATATGTAATAATCTTAATTAATTGAATTTGCTCGAGTTTTTTTTTGATGCAATGTGTTAATGATAACGTATAAATTTAGAGAGCTACTTGGGCCATTAAGTTTTTTTATTGTTATTGTTTGGAATTTGCTTTATATTCTTTTAAAATTTATAACGATTAGTATTAAATAAAGCGCTTTTGACTTGAAAAAAATGTAGAAAACTTATTTAAGACATCTTAGTTCGTAGTCTTACAATCTAGGCATAGCTGAAAAGAATCTATGTCTAGACTGCGTTGCGAACAGACGTATTTTTAGTTGCATTGTTTAAAGTTCAATAATATAAATCTGAAATTACTGCCACCTCAAGCAAACAGCAATTCAATTAAAGTTCAATCAAAGAATATTGAGATGGCTATAATTCTTTCCACTTCCAACTTCTAGAGGACTTCAATTTTTTTTTTCGACGAATAATTAGCGGTAACAAGTTCGCGCTGAAACAAAGTGGTGAATCAGTTTTCGCACTACGTAAAGTTTCTACACAAATCCAAATCAGGAGGAGACATATTCTAGAGGACTTCAATTTCAGTCATACTTGGATAAACAATTGGAAGTAGCAACTTGGCGCTAAAAGCAAGCCATACTTAGACAAACAATTGTAAGTAGCAACTTGGGTTTAGTACAACGTAAAGTTTGCATACAAATCTAAATCAAAAGGAAACAGCTTCTAGAGGACGTCAATTTCAGCCATACTTGGACAATCAATTGGAGACAGCAACTTGGCATTGTAAGCAAGGTACCGAATCAATACTAGGAAGATTTGTACTACCTATACTTAGAAGAAAAATCGGAGGTAGAGAATTAGCGCTAAAAGTAAGGTGTCGAATCAATTCTAGGAGGACTTGGCCGGAGGAAGGTTGCTTAACAAGTCCAAATCAAAAGGTATCTTAGCATTGGGAACAAGGGAAGTTGTCATTTGGACAGGATTTTTTTTTGTGGTAGGGAGGTGAATGCTATTTATGCACAGAGTGTGGGACTCCCATGCGCGACTAGACTACCCACTAAACACCTCCCCTGTCAACATGAGAACCCAGCCTGGAACCGTTTGACACATTACTTCGGGCCAGGTCTCGTTTTGTTACGCCGTGGGGCGCCTTCAAGCTGGGGAGTCACTTTCCTAGCGGGAGGGGAGAGGGGAAGAGGAAATGCCAAAAGAGCGATCCCCCAGTCCCAGCGCCCCCGGCTGCTGTGAGTCCCTTTAGGACTGCCCGAGCATAATGTGCCACCTGGTTCCATTTGCTAACCAATTCGAGCATCACCGCAACTATATTATCCGGGGTGAGCTCTCCCGTCTCCCTGTAGAGTTCTCTTTGCAGCCTGACCCATTTTGTACACGCAAAGAATGTGTGGCAGGCATTGTCCTCCTCTCCTGGGCAAAACCGACAACCGGGAGACCGTGACTTACCGATCTTGTGCAGGTAAAACTGAAAACACCCGTGCCCGCTCAAAACGTGGGTCAGATAGAAGTCAGTCTCACCATGCCTTCGATTTAGCCATGGTCCCACATCTGGGATGAGGCGCGCAGTCCACCTTCTCTTCGTGCAATCTCCCAAGACTGTTGCCAATCGTTGAGCGAGCACTGTCTCTCCTCGCGGACAACTATTTCCCTCGCATCCTCGTTTCGGCGCAGGTAAATAGCGCGGCGCTCTCTAGCAAGGAGGGCGACAGGTATCACGCCTGCAATCGCTCTCACCGCCGAGTCGGAGACTGTTGGATACGAAGATGCAGTTCTCAGTGCTCCTCTTCTCTGTACCTGTGCCAAACGTTTTCGGTATACCTCCTTGCTGAGAGCGTCGCCCCATACCTCTGCTCCGTACAGTAGCACTGACCCTACAGCACTCATCAGGAGGCGTCTTCTTGATGGGCTGGGTCCCCCTACGTTGGCCATAAGTCGACTCAGGGCCAATATTCCCGAAGCAGCCTTCTCAGCCTTTGCCCTAATTTGCTCAGAGAAACTCATCTTCGAGTCGATCAGTAGCCCCAGGTACTTCACCGCTGGCTTCGATTCGATTTGTATATCTCCAATACTGATCATCCTTACTCTAGGGATTCTCTTTTTTGTCAAGATGAAGGCAACTTTGGTTTTCTCCAGTACTAAACTCAGCCCACGAGCAGTCATCTAGTCCCTCACTCGGCGCATTAGCATTCCTAGCCTAAGTTGTGCTTGTTCAACGGAGCGTCCAGTGACCAGAGCCGCAACATCATCCGCATAGCCGACCAAGCGCGACTCATCTGGCATTTGAAGGCTCAATAGCCCGCCGTAAGACACGTTCCACTAGTTCGGACCATGGATAGATCCCTGGGCAACACTTGATGTAATTTCGATCCTTCGTTGGCCCTGTGTCGTGTCGTAGAGCAGGCTTCAGTCCTTTAGGTAGTTCCTCAAAAGCCGCATTAGCGTGTCCAGAATATCCACCCATCTAGCGGAGTTGAAGGCATTCCTGACGTCGAGTCTCACCAACAGGACGATCCGTCACTTGGTGCGACTATATGCCTCTGCCTTTTGGACCGCGTTCACCACCTCTGCAATCGCATCAATGGTAGAACGTCCTGCTCTAAAGCCGTACTGCCGAAGAGATAGGTCCCCAGCAGCACGAATCGCGTCAGTGAGTCTTCCCTTGATGAGTTTCTCTAGCACTTTCCCAGCCGTGTCTAGCATGCATAACGGGCGGTATGCAGACGGCGATTCGGGATTTCCTTTCCCCTTGCTGACCAGCACGAGCCTCGCCACCTTCCATCGTACCGGGAAAACCCCGTCCCGTAGGCAAGCGTTGAATGTGCTGAGCAGCAAGTCAGTACAATGGTGATAGACGAGCTGCGACACCTCAGCTGGAACACCATCTGGACCTGGAGCCTTCCTCGCTTTCAAAGAGAGGACTGCCTCCTCCAGTTCCAGCTGTGTGAAGAGTTGGCCCTCTACTGCTGTTTCACCATGGACAGCGTCAACACGGACGGGATGGGCGGGGAAGAGTCCCCACACCATCGCGTCCATCTTTTCCGCGTCATGTATACAAGGCTTCCGTAGGGCACCAAGTTTCCCCATGACCAGCTTGTAGCCAAGGCCCCACGGATCCTTGTTCACATTGTCCACTAGGTCTTGCCAACAGCGAGCCTTGCTACGGTTGATCAGTTTGCGAAGGCATTTTTTGGCTGACTTATATGCTGCTACCTGGTTGCATGCCTCGTCACGGTTCCGCACCCATTGAGCCTCACGCCGAAGCTTGTGAAACTCCCTCCACTTCTCAGTGATTTCAGTAGACCACCAGTACACTGGGGGCTTGCCGTGCCGGGGTCTTCGACGGGGCATAGAAGCGCAGCAAGCGGTCGTAATTATGCTCATAGTAAAGTTCACCACGTCGTGAGCTGCCAGTTCTTCCGTCCCCTCCGAAGCTCCCTGCAGCGGCTCACCAGCTGTGAGAACCTTGACAAACCTGTCGACGTCCATTCTTCCAACGTTCCATCCAGTTGTAGAAGGCCGAGAGCACGGACGTAGGGAGACAGCATCACTTATCTCAAGCAGAATGCACTGGTGATCACTGGCTGAGTAGCCCTCTAATACTTTCCAGTTGTGTATCCTCCGTACTAAGGACTCCGAGGCGAATGTCACGTCCGGTATGGTTCCCTCACAGCCAATACGGCGGAAAGTCGGTGTGTTTCCGGAGTTTAGTACGATGAGGGCCATCCTGGCCGCCATTTCCAGGATTCGTTTTCTAAGTAGCACATCAGTATGAGTGCCCAAGAGACAACCGTCAAACAAATCCAAAGGTTGATTACCAATTTCAAGAAAGACAGCGAGTCAAGATACAGCCTAGATTACTTCAAAGCCAGGATTGAAAGACTAGGGAGAGCTGTGCAGAACATCATGAGGCAGAATGCAGGCATCCATACTTGCAGGCATCCATATCTTGAAAGCAGATTTATCCACTTTAACAACTGCCTTCATGCTCAACCAAAAGCTTAACTAAGCCTCAAGGAAGGAATGGTAGCAAACAATTTCTGAATCGAGTGAAATTTCTTCGTTAAAACAGTTTTTCGAATTCCTGAAATAAAAATTTATAATCCTGGAGGCTTTGCCAACTGGAAAGGGGAAACCAAAGATGGTAAAAGTAAACACTACTCAAGTTGATATGAAAGCTTCCTGCCCAATGTGCAAGACTCAACACAACTTTTTGAATGCAACTCGTTCAAACAAGCTACTAATCAAGTAAGACAAGAAGTGATCAAAGCTTAAAACCTTTTTTTCAACTGGTTTGTTTAACACAGACCCAACATATGCACTTCGACATACGAGTGCAAGCTCTTTGAAAAGACATAATACCCTGCTGTACACATCAAGCCCAGAAAATTCATAGCAGAAAAAGAAATAGCTGCGTCAATTGTACAAGGCCACGGTGCTTACACAAAACAAAATTACGTATTGCTTGCAACCGCATACATACGAATATGCTATCCAGGTGGAGATTGCGTAACATTCCGAGCAATACAGAACTCTGGAGCCCAACGATCCTTCATAAGTGAGGCAGCAATACAACTTAACAAAGAAACAAAGACCAAGAAAACCGCTAAATAAATTATTCCAGAAGAAATTTTAAGTGCCGGAGAGACTAACGATAGCCAAAACTATTATACAGTGCTGGATGGACTACAAAAAAGAGTAGTCGTTGAAGAATGTATTGAAGATGATTTTAATCAAGATGACGATGTAAATTTTACCCAGTACTTAGAAAATAAAAAGAAGGCGGAAAACAAAACTCACAGCTTTGCAGGTTCCTCTGGAAAAGCCACCAAAGGGGGCAAAAAATTCCGCCAATTAATGTATTTGGTCAAACCGGAAAATATATGGTACGGTATTGGCTGCCCAAAAGAAACCAAACAATTCCGAGATCTAAAGAGTTAATGCCGAAAAACCAACTATTAAAACGTGATCACTGATTGATTTCAAGCCAGTTAAAAATGCGCTGAATTCTGGAGAGGTTTTACACTTCACCTATACCTCAAAAATAGAAAAAATCAGACCATTAAAAATTACAAATAAAACCATTACAAGTGCCCGTCAATAAATAAGGTCCTTGAATTTCACAGTGGTGAAGTGGAAACGCTTCCAGAAAAGATAAGTCAACTAGCGTTATCGGTGTTGAAGATTTGATCATTCTGCTGCCAACTGCACCATGTACAATCGGTGCGACAAATGCAAAGATGTTCATGCTCACGGTGAGTGCCAATTGACTCAGACGAAGACAAAAGAAAAATTATACTGCGTTAACTGTGATGTTTTTGGTCATCGGGAATCTTATCGACGATGCTCCGGATATCAAGATGCAGTCGTAAAATTTGTTTCACAATAAACACAAGAGCACCGTCATATCATACTTTCCAACTTCGTCAAGCCCGGAGTATCATTTGCACTCACCGCCAGAGGACCAGCAGAAAATGCTGCAAGTAAGGTAAATAATGTAAATGGCAATAATGAGTTGCTTCTCAAAATTTACTAGCAACATAATTCTTTATCGGAGGTTTGTTTTTCCACATCTAGGGCTTCCAAATGCCCTAAAATAACTTCTCATCTAGTCACATTCCCATGGAAAGGATTCATCTCATCTCGATCAACGTCAACTCTTTTGTGAGTCTACATCGATGTGACTGTCTTTTGGAATTCCTTGTCAAGCAAAAGCCAGCATCATGCTTCTCACTGAGACCCACCTCAATTCATGGCACTCGATAATATTCAAGGATTTTGAATTCGTAAGGAACGATAGGGTTATTGGTGAGACGATGGGTATTAGCTCACAGGGCCCATATGGCGTTTTCGTGAAAGTGAATAGCTTATTCCATAAGCAGTCTCGAGTGAAGGTATCAAATAATGAAGTCGCTAGTGATGAGATAAATCTTCTCGATAGGGCTGGTATCGAAATTGATAGAAGACTCCGGGCAGAAATGGAAACAGGATTATATGTGATCGATAGCAGAAAATTGCCCCAAC
Organism: Odontomyia ornata; assembly: GCA_963969285.1. Lineage (NCBI taxonomy): Eukaryota > Metazoa > Arthropoda > Insecta > Diptera > Stratiomyidae > Odontomyia > Odontomyia ornata. Next base: position 40,164,451 of record OZ017739.1, read on the forward strand.
TGAAACACATTTTAAATTAGTTCATCTACCAAACCCTAAGAAAGGGAATCAAATATTTTCAGAGGTCGTTAAAGCAAAAGTTTCCGACTTCAAATCAAGCTTGAATGGCGAATCTGTTCTTTATTTTAATGCAACATTAACATCTGGATTCATACCGAGCGTGGATTTTATTGAATATTTTGTTAGCTATAAAGACTTGTGTTTCATATTTGGCAGATAAACAACAAGAAATCATGTGATGTGACGGTATTTCAAATATAGTTCTCTGACATTTGCCTGAGGTTGCTATAAGGAATTATTGCATATTGTTCAACAATATGTTGAGTAATTCATATTCCCCAAATGAGTGGAGAAAGGCCAAGGTATTTCCAATCTTGAAGAAAGAAAAGAAATCTTTGAGCCCTAAAAGCTATCGCCCAATCAGTATGCTGCCTAACATCAGCAAGGTGTTTGATGTGAAAGCATTAAACGTCCACATTGAGAAATATGAGTTGATGCCAAATCGCCAATTTTGTTTTCGTGCCAGGCATACGACCATAAATGCGATAGTGAAAGTCACCTCACACATCTGTTGGAAACTAAACAATAGAGAATATGTTGGAGCGTTTTTTATTGATATGGAAAAAGCCTTTGATACGGTGTGGTTAGATGGACTAATTTTTAAACTCCCTTAGGACTGGCTCCCCTGACTCCCTGTATTCATAATGTGTAATATGTTTGTTGAAACTGATGGAAATCTGACGGCAATGCGCAATTTCAAGATCTTGAATGGTCTACAGTAAAAAAGAGCTATTGCGTTCATTGGTAGCGTTTGCTGATAATCTGATCATTTATACACCAGACCGAAAAACTACAATAGTTCAGAATAATCTTTAAAAAATGTTTTATGATGTGAAGCTCAATACTGACAATTGGTGACAGGAAATCAATGCGCATGAGTGCAAAAAAAATTTGTTTTAGACAATGCTGTGAAGAGTTGCGCTAACTATTGAGGCAAATACTTCTTACTTTTATTTAATTCTAATCAATCAACGGTTGCATGGAGCTTCTTGTTATACTTAACAATAAATAGATTAATAAATAATAATTTAATGAAATTAAATTAATTTGAAATAACGGAACATTACATGACTTTTAATTTTAGGCATTTGCTTAACATTAAATCGTTACCGAACATCAAATCTGACTTGAACTCTCCACAAAAAATCCATGCATTTATATAAAATTTCACTTGTAATGGCAAACTGAAACTATACGTTGCCAGGTGTCAAATTGGCAAAATGCAAAGTGTGAAATATAAAAATGTACAGAAATGTCGTAATTGTAAGGATTTTTGGTTAAGAAGGTGTTCTACATGTTCATCTTGATTAGTATCTGTATTGTACTGAACATCTCAAAATTATACTCACTAAAGCACAAAAATCAGTCTTTACCCTTCGCCGACTCTTTCATTCCAGATACATTCATCAAAAGGCTTAAGTTATCTATTACACGACCAGGTTAGACCAGATTTGACATATGAAGAAGTTAGGTAAACAGACCTACACTCATGTCAGAAGGGTTTTTGTATCCAACTTCTCAGAAATACAGTCACCAGCAATGAATAACGTCAAGAAAAATATCAAAGAGATGTGCACGTTAAGAAGAAAATCCATTGTTTTTCTACTTTCAGCGGTCCCCATTATGTTGCAAACCTACAAAAATCACTCAAATCATGGATTCCCAAAAATATTAATGTTATCAACCTTATTGGAAAATTTCAAGAACATGAAGTCAAAACTGCAGTGACTGATTCGATGGAAAGTTGTTATCAAGACCTTTCATTTGGCATCCATATCGGCTCCCTTTCATGAAATTTTTTTTCAGGGGATCACTCCCCTATATGGGGAGACCCCCCTCAAATACCTTCTAAAAATTTTTTCTAGTTGAACTTTGAGGAGAGCACCACTTTACACCTACATACAAAATTTGATGTTTTTAGCTTAAGTAGTTTCCTAGAAAAAGGGCTGTGACACACGGACTGACGGACTGACAGACGGACGGACAGACTGACAGACGGACAGACGGACAAAAAGGACGCGATTTTAGTAGGGTTTTGTAAAATTACTTTACAGAACCCTAATATCCGACCTGGTACAACCAGAGTGCTAGTATAGGATTTTCCATTAGGAACATAACAATTTCGTATCTTTATAAGAACGCAACCTAAAACTTCTTTAATAAACTGTCAATGTGGAAACGTTAGTTAAGGTCAGCATTTTGTCATTAAAAGCTCACGAACCAGCAGCGTTTGAAAATCGTTAAAAGTTACTACCGAAATTTTGAGTCGGTGCTTGCAACTTTAAGAGCGCTTACTCAAATTTTCGGTGGTAATAATCGTCCCACCTGACAGGCTGTGCGTGCTATAGTGGATAAGTTCGAGTCAAAATTTTCACTATTGGATATTCCAATGGCAAAAAGGTGCTGTACCGCACAAAGCGAAAGAAATATCGTAGCCGTAAGTGCATCAATTCAAGATGAGCCAAATCAGTCTTTTCCATGTCATCCTCAAGAATTTGGCATCGCTCAAAGGACACTGCGGCAAATTTTGCGAAAAGATCTTGGCCTACATGGTCACAAGATCAAATTAACTCAAGAGGTAAAGCCACTTGATCATTCGGATCGACGAAACTTCTCCAATTGGGCTCTGGCAAAGCTTGAAGAAAATGAAGAATTTCATCGAAAAATCTTCTTCAGCAATGAAGCTCTTTTCTGAATCGACGGCTTTGTTAATAAGCAAAATTTGCATTATTGGTCAGCAACAAACCCACATATGCTTCTTGAGGTACCGTTGCATTCGCAAAAAATTACTAGTTTGATGCGGTTTTCATGCCGGAGGTGTGATTGGGCCGTATTTTTCGTCGATGAAAGCGACTGTCATGTTACTATCAATGGAGAGCGCTAACGTGCTATGTTGGGAGATTTTTTGTGGCCAGGATTGGAAGAACAATATGTTGTCTCAACAAGATGGTGCCGCTAGCCACACAGCAAACCTCACAATCGATTTATTCAAAGGAAAATTTGGTGAACGTGTAACCTCGAGAAATGGTCCGGACGAATGGCTGCCTCGTTCATGCGACCTAATGTCATTGTATTTTTTTTTAATGGGGCTATATCAAGTCATTTGTCTATGCCAATAAGCCAGCAACTTTAGATGAGCTCAAAGGCAACATACAATACGAAATTACCAACGTTCCGGTCAAAATGTGTGCCAGAGTGGTGGAAAATCGGGTCCAAAAATTAACCGCTGTAAACGGGCTCGTGGTGGTCATTTGACTAAAATCGAATTCTACTCATAAAATGCAATGCTTGCACTACGCTCACAATAAATTTGATCTCAATATCTCAAATATTTCTGTGTTTTATCAATATGTACATAATATTGTTTTGTCCTTAATGGAAGATTAAGAGTTTTCAAAAGGAAACGTCTTCGTGCATGTATTAGTTTGTACAGAAAGCCTGAGACGGATTGGAAACACTATATATAAAATAGAAGAATCTATGAAACTGCCAAGCATTTCCAACCCTTCCTCTCCCAAAACCCGCTGTCAGTTTCCCAGAAATGAGGATAATCCCCAAAGCTAAGCCTCCGACATCTTCAGTTCCCACCAATCCCTCTCCCACAAAACCAGAAAAGGACAACGAACAGAAACGAACTGTAACAATTGTACTACGTGAACCCAAAAAATGGACGAACTTTTCGAAGACGCTACGTGACAAAAACATAAAGTTTGTTTCGGCGAAACGTGTATACCTTGGTATACAGATAATACCACAGACTACAACTGACCACCGACAGATGACGAAACTATTGACCGAACTAAAACTTCAATACCATACGTACTATCTGCCGGAAGACAAAAAACTAAACGTGGTCCTTCGTGGACTACATGGCATCACCTGTGTGGAAATTAAGGAAGACCTCGGACTACAAGGGTTTCACCCATTTGAAGTTTTCTTCATAAAATTACAAAATGATCCATCAAGACTTGTCAAAGTCCTCCTCCCAAAGAAGGAAACTTCTATTTATAATATAACCGCGGTTTGCCATCTGATCTGCAAGGTGGAAGCTCTGAAGCCTAGAAAAGGTCTAGCGATGTGTCACAACTGCCAACAATTTGGTCATTCCTCGGGCAATCGTCATGCACAGGCCCGGTGCGTTAAATACGATGGCATGCATCACCACAAAGAATGTGTCAAGGTGAAAGATGACACACCGAAATGTGTCAACTGTAAAGGAGAGCATCCGGCCAACTATGGGAGTTGTCCAAAAAATCCCAATAATATGAGGAAGACGTTTGCACAGATTGCTGCACAGAAAACCCCAACACGAACACAACCCTTCCCACAACCGCAAAAACGAACAACATCTCAACACCAACAGACAAAACACAATTCACCAAAAAACAGCTACAAACAACACACAACACTTTCACTCCACCAGACATGGAACAATTCTTCGCCTCAATGCAATCTCAGTTTCAGCTGATGATGCAAGATATGATGGCGAAGATGTTACAGGGAATGTTCTCTGCACAAAACACGACACCAAACACAAATAAACGATAATGGATCCAGTGAATCACATTTCCATGCTCACGTGGAATGCAATTTCCTTGCTTCCGAAGGTTGGAGAGTTAAAACGATTTATACTAGATTATAAATTTGATATTATACTGCTCCAAGAAACCTTTGTGAAGCCCGGGACTCGTCTCCACATCCCCAACTACATACTGTACAGAAACGACAGAATGACTGGTAGGGGAGGTGGAACATCCATTCTCGTGAAAAGAAATGTGAATCACCACATAATCACAACACCACAAATGCAACGAGCAGAAGCCACCGCCATCAAAGTGCAAACGCCCGCCTTCGAATTCATCGTTATTTCCTTGTGCAACCCCCCCAACAACAAACACCTAGCCCAAGACCTTGCTTTTCTCTTCAGCCTCGAAGGCCCAGTCCTGGTAATAGGTGACTTCAATGCATATCATCAACAATGGGGAGCTGTGAGAAGAAATCAAGCTGGGATTGTGCTAAGTAGATTCATCACAAACATTGAAGGTAGCCTCCATATCCCCGATGAACCAACCCACTTTGGCCGAACATCTAACAACATTCTGGATATTGGAGTCTCTGGAGAATTCCATCAAAATATAAGAATCAGGGTCCTCAATGAGCTCTCCTCAGACCACCAACCAGTTCACTTCTTAATAGAGGGCGTTTTTATAGACGAACCTTTAAAAGTCAAGAAGCTCATAAATTGGAAGGCTTTCCAAGACTCGCTGGCAAACGAAAGTTTCACCCAAGAATTAAACACAGCTAGCGACGTCGAGAAAGTTATTCAAGAAATAACACAGTCACAACTTCGGCAAGGGAACACAACCTCTATGATTTCCCTCAGGATATAAAAAACTTGATAAGGAGGAAGAACCAAGCCCGGTGAAGAGGTAGGAGCACTGGTGATCCTAGACTTAGAACGAAAGCCAACCAATTAACAAACAAGATCTGAAATTAAATCCACGAATTTCGTAACGAGCAATGGAAGAGCTTCTTACAGAGCCTAGAGCCTGGCGTAAATGCTTTTTGGAGGACTACTAAATATTTTCGAATGAAAAACAAGGTAGTTCTGTCACCAATCTATGTACCAAATGGCCTCAAATTCGACAAAGCAGGTAAGGCGGAAGCCTTTGCAGACACACTAGAACTTCTGTTCCGCGAAAATATCTTCCAAGAGGAGGACATCGCAAAGAAGACCAAATTTTAAATAAAGTTCACGAGATAACACACACGCAAATTCAGGCAGATAGTACACTAGAACAAGTCAACTTAGAAGAGATAAAAGACCTTATACTAAGACTCAACAAACGTAAGGCACCTGGTTTTGATACACTGACAAAAACAACGCTTAAATGGCTACCTGACAACCTGCTACTGACAATCACCGACGTCATTAACGCAATCTTCCGTTTGCAGAGATACCCCAAAATATGGAAGTCGGCGGTAGTAATAGTTATCCTCAAACCAGGGAAGGACCTTACTTTTCCACAGCATTGGAGACCAATCAGTCTCCTCTCATCTCTTCCCAAAATACCTGAAGGAGCTATTCTCAAAAGATTCCAAAATAATATAAACAGAAATCAAATTCGGATTCAGAACAGCTCATTCTACAGAACTCCAGCTAACAAGAGTGGTCCAACATATAAGAAACGGGATGAACCACAGGAAGTCAACGGGCTTAGTTATGTTCGACATAGCGAAAGCCTTTGACAAAGTCTGGCATGCAGGACTTATCTTTAAGATGCATGAACTCAAAAAACCACTCGCGTTAATACAAATAATACATTCATTCCTACAAGACAGATCTTTCCGTGTCAAAATCGACAACTTCTTCTCAAACCTGCGAACAATTCTAGCTGGAGTTCCCCAAGGATCACCTTTTTCATCAGTCCTTTACAGCCTATACACTTCTGACTTACCCAGCCTTTCCAGCAATGTTCAAGTTTCCCTATATGCTGATGATACATGTATATACTATTCAGCTTGACAAGCAGAAGTCATCACCTTAAAACTGCAACAATCCATCAGTACTTTCCTGGAATACTTCCGCAAATGGAAGATCAAACTAAATAACGACAAGACGCAGGCAATCTTTATTTCAAGACGTAGACATCAACAACCACCAACTTTACAAATAAATTATACCTTGGAACGGAACGGCAAAATACCTAGGACTAACCCTGGACTATAAACTGACATGGGATGACCACATACGAATAAAACGACAGCACTGCATTGGTATCGTATCCTCATTAAACCCTATCCTAAAATATAACCGGCTCAATATTAAAAATAATTTGCTCATATATAAGCAAATAATACGCCCGACTTTACTCTATGGATGCATTGCATTCTGCCAGACATCAAAGACCAACAAGAAAACCCTCCAGTCACTGCGAAACAGGGCCATAAGATGAACCTTCCAAATCTTATGGTATATTAGAAACACAGACATTTACAAAGACCTACGAATCGAGACTATTGACAAATATATTAGCGACCGTGCTTTAAAACTTTTTGTCAAAATAAACGAACACTCTAATAAAACTTTGGGATTTCTAAAGATCTCTGGTAGGGCACGAGTGACTTACCTGAGCCCCCGATCTATATTAGACAGTACAGAAACTAACTCGCAATCATAGGTAAAAGTGAGTGCATAAGCACTCGCAGACAGGAATGGAGTAAAAGTGCTCAATCGCAGAAGCTCCAAGGACCCCCCCAACTCCAGGGGAAACTGCCAAAGAGGCGAGACTCAATAACTTCATATTAAGATGTTTTCGGAATCATATCACAAGATCTGTAACTATGAGCGAAACTCCCTGGAAACGGAAAGGTATATTGAGACTTGTCTCACTACTGGCCTCGTTCCACCAGAAGCATTCATGTATTTCTATATGTTTTTGATTTTGATGGTGTACCAGTTATATTGTATGTCAAATATATAGAAGGGACGCCGAAAAGGAGATAAAATATCCTCCAAATTAGTGTTCATGATACCAACAATTCCAATGGAAATACTCATTTGCTAGACTCGTTGACGCTGATCGAGCTGCGACGGAGCAATCTAGATATTGGTGGCTGAATGAAAATGTCTAAGTTATTCGTGGTTATGTTTTTTTTTGTATTTTTCGTTGCATAATTTTGAGTTTCAGCTCATTCTAGCTACATTTACTGTTGCTGTTTATTGGTTTTAAAAATTAGGAATAGATTTAAACATTTAGGATTGTTTGTTTGTGTTATGTTTATCATATTAGGTTTCGAGATAAGGTTTAACGCTTAGGATAGGAATATTTTGATAGCATTGTATTAGTATAACATAAAGTTTTTGATTGAATTTGATTAGAATTAGGCTATAACATATTATATCGTATGTAAGACAAAAGTTCACTGTAGTATAAAAATTTTAATAAATATTTGAAGTGTTATTGGTTTTTCTAATTTTTCGAATTGAATCATAAAATATGTAATAATTTAATTAATTTGATTTTGGTTTTTAGGCCCTCGTAAAATAATTTTACAAAAACCTACTAAAATTGCGACCTGTCTGTCCATCTATCCAGCGGTCCGTCCTTGTGTCACAGCAATTTTTCTCTCAGACTACATAAGTTAGAAACATTAAGTTTTATATGTAGGTGTAAAGTGGTGCCATCTTCAAAGTTCAACTACAAATAAGGCATTCAAGGGGTCTCATTATATAGGGGGGAGCCCCTAAAAAAAAAAATTTATCACAGGTAGCCAATATGGGTATGAAATGAAACTTCTTGTTAAGAGCTTTACAAAACAGGTCTTAAATTGACATTTTTTTCCGGTGGAGATCGTACAGGGAGAGGCAATACACGAAAAGTTTGTGTCCCCCCCTACCCCGTGATTGGACACCTGTGATTTGAAAAATCTGAAAAAGATTATGGAGGCAGGTGTATATGAGTTCACCAGCAAGAAATACCCTAGAAGTCAAAATTCACTCAGCATTGTTAATAATAGTATGATCTTTGAATTCCACATTTTTCCCCATAAGATCGGACGGAGGCCCTTCAAATCAACGAGATTCGATATTCAGTAGTCTTATAAAAGGAGCTAATAATCTGAAGTTTGATGAAAATCGAATTAAATTCAGGTTTTCTCACTTGGGTGGATCATCATAATTCCTATGTTGGTGTGATTGGTTCTGCCAATCATAGGCTCCCAAGAGATTGCCGGAGAAGTGAATCGCTTACAGAATGGAAAAGATGCGAAGTGCTAGGTTGTTTAGATGCTGGTTGTAGCACTGAAAATTCAATGTTCACAAACGTTAGATTACCAGCACCTATCTAGAGTGTTGATCAGATCTTTCATTGAATTTGAATGTGCTCCTGACCATATACTAAAACAGTGTACCGTGGCACGATCAACGTTGGTAGGGCATCCATTTTACAATTCCGTTGTAAAAGCATGTTGCTTATCCTGGAAAATAGCAGTCTTTCTTTCATCATCAGAAGTTGCTGAGCATGATGTTGAAATAGCTACGAATATTGCGCTTAGAGCTGGTAAGGTATCCAAATGAATGACTTTACATGATTCAAACCACGAAAGTAAAGGATAGCCTAACATAAACGCACGTTGTCAATTGTAAATTAAACAAAAAGTTTTCAGAGAATTATGTTAACATACTTTATTATAATAGATTGATCAACGGGAATTATGCGTAGAATAAAATATCGCCCAAAAGCTTGCCACGGCAACGGTGGCAAACTTCTATCCGATAGTCCATATTATCAATGACTCTGAGCCATAATTGAGGTTAAATGACGTAAATATGCTGAATAATCTCATCCTTTAGCTCTTATCTTAAATTGTTCTTGGCTTATTGACGCACACTTTCTCTTTCCCATATAAAGAAGCCGAACGGTGTCAAATCACATAATCGTGGCGACCAATTAACATCGCCACAACATGAAATAACACGGCCGTTGAATTTCTTGCGCAAAAAAGCCATTGTTTTGTTGGCTCTGTGGCAAGAGGCATCATCCTGTTAGAACCACATATTGTCCAGGTCCATAACTTTAATTTTTAGCCACAAAAAGCCCGTTAACATCTCGCCATAGCGAACACCATTCACGCTAACTGCTTGGCCGTCCTCTTTTTAGAAGGAGTACGGCTCGATGACGCCGCCAGCCTATAAACCGCGCCAATCAGCCACTCTTTATAGATGCATCGGCTTTTCAACAAACACTCGCGGATTCTCATTTCCCCAAATGCGGCAATTCTGCTTGTTAACGAGTCCACTGAGGTGAAAGCGTGCCTTATCGCTGAAGATGATTTACTTTGTAAAGTCACCATTCGGCGTATTGCTTGAAGTGGTCAGTAGGCTTCAGTTTTTGAGTCAATTGAAACTTGTAAGCGTGTAAATTCAAACCTTTATCTAAAATTCGCATCAGTGATGTTTGTGAGATGTTCAATTGTTGAGCATGATGACGAGTCGCGGTTGACGGCTCTTCTGCCACACTATTGCCAACAACAGCAATGCTTTCCACAGAACGAACTGGGCGAGCATGCACAGGTGATTTCACATTTCCAACAGACCCGGTTTGCTGAAATTTGCGCACAATTCTCCCGATTGTGGACACATTTGGTCGATTATGCTGACCAAAAAAATCACGAAGTGCACGAAACGCATTTTGATCTGAACGGCCATTTTCGTACAAGGCTTCAAAAACCTTTTCGCACTGTTCAATTGTGTACTTCTCCATTTGTCAAACACTGATACAAAGAAATATCAAATTAAACTGTGCGGAAAACTTGACGTTAAGGTGTGACACAATTAACATCGTGCATTATGATTGGACTACCCTTTAGAGACAGCGAAATAGGTATCATTTTAATGCGGCACCGAATGAAAGCGTGTAGAGCATGCTTACAAAAAAATATACCCAGCCACATCTATCTAGGGACATAAAAGAAGGCTACACGTCATTTCTAATGCAGACCAAAACAAGTTGAAATATAAGGAGAGTGCTCCTGTCAGAAGGGTTTTGTGAACCCATCAGTGGTACAATATCTTCTAAATATCAAAACTTGATTAATATACAGATTCCGTAAATTCCACCGTTGCTTAAATAGTCATGATTATACATCAATATTATAAACCATTTCTAAAATTTTAATCAAAACTCCTATATATTTGCAGTGTCTAGGTCTGTTAATGTTATTGTAATTGTTTAATATTCAATCTGCTATAACTCATCTGTTATGAAATTTTCAGGGCATTTATAACTACTATGAAAAAACTTAAACTATAGCTTTTAAGAAATTTAAAGGTTCTGCTTTGATTTTGTAAGCAAAAACTCGAAATTTATGTCTGCAATTCGGGGTCGGAAAATTAGATGCTATTACTCCTACTTGGAGATATAAAGGGAAGCTGCATGTGATTTCTGCTTAAAACCATGAAAATACATTGCAGCTCGATTTTTTGCATTACACTGCAACTGAATTACTATTAGCATTTTTGAATTAGAAAATACTTTCATTAATTACATGTTATAGCGTGTTAAACTGCTGCATGCAAACTCTCAGCTATGTTATCAAAGCTCCTTTAGCCATCTTCCGTCACATAGTTTGCTTTGCCCGCAAGGACGTAATATATTTTGCTTTGTTGCGTAGCAGCCGAATCGTTTTATCAAAGACGTAAATAAATAAGAAAAGTCTTTCAGCCAGTTAGACGAAAGTCCAAATAATTTCATTAGTAACAAACATTGTAGCCGCCATAAATATTGTACATAGTTCGTGTGGTGTAGTAGTTAGAGCACCAAGCCCGTAAGCCGAAGGTCTCTGGTTCGAGTTTCATTGGCGCCAACGAGATCTACCTTGCGTGATTCTTCAGACGGACTATAAGCCGGTCCAGTTATGATACATGTTGGTTTCAAAAATCAGAACGTATCGTAGCTGGGTGGGTTGACACACGGGTTAAGCGTGACAATGATCATATCTGCTTATGGAGTGTCAATACATTCGATCATGACAATGAGATACTCTAACTTTCTCTAAACAAAGGCCCGAAATTGGTTGTAGTGCTACGACAAATAAATATTTTGCGTACATATTTTAAAAATCCATATTACTAAAAAGCATCAATCCTATCAAAACCGCATAGAAAGATAGATTCAAAACAATTACAACTTACAAGCTAATTATATGATAGATACAATAAATGGATACAAAACAACTACAAATCTTAAAAATTCATTATACTATCAAAAACCGCTAATTATATTAATATCGAATACTGTTTGGCGAAACAGATCAAATTATAAGCAAAATCAACTAAACAACAAGCGTTCAAACATAACAAAAGAAAAATATACTGAAGCACAGCCCACGACCATCGTTTCAAAAGTAAAACGACACCTAATGCGCGTCATAGCGATGCGATTCAAGGTCGGGAAAGACCAACAGAGCCAAGGGCGGGGAATACGGAAGTAAGGGACCATGCATTTAGACACACAGCCATGATGATATCCAGTTGGAAATTTGATCATCAGGTTTTCACCTGATTGAAATATTGAACTCTGTTTAATGAAGACAATCGAATTGAAGAAAATGCAAGTTCAGCATTTCACCTGATTGAAATATTGAACTCTGTTTAATGAAGAAAATCGAATTGAAGAAAATGCAAGTTCAGCATTTTACCCGATTGAATTATTGAACTCCGTTTAATGAAGATAATTGGACTAAAGCAAATGCTAGTTCAGCATTTTAAATGGCGTAGAGTGCTGGACTCTGTTGATAAAAGAAAATTGGTTGACGAAAATACACGGTCAGTAGAAATGACAGGTGGAATTGTGATCGATCGGGGAAAGATCAACACCCCTGATCGGCAGCGTCAGCACTTTACGTGTATAAAATAGCAAGGAGCGGAGCAATCGCTCTCTATGTTTTCCTAACAAGCAAAAACGTAGTTTGGCACCTAAGTTTTAGCTTAGTCACATTCAACTTCGACTAAATTGGATCCCTTGGCTTGCGCCTGGCTCTTCTGCTGTCCTGCTGCATCCCATCAATACTTCGGCTCCTCAGCTTGCACCTGACCGGACCTCATCAGTCGCCATTCAACGCCGGTCCCACCATCAAATAAGTTCTCTTGGCTTGCGCCTGGCCCTTCTGCTGTGTTGCTACTTCCCATCGTTACTTCGGCTCCTCAAATTACCCCAGGCCGGACCTCATCAAGCATCGCCCACGCCATCCAGACCAGAACCAGTCAGGAGATCTCACACTATTTCGAATACATTAACCCTGTAGTTGTGATTATTATTAATATAAGAATTATAAAGTTTTAAGAAAAAATCAAACTCAGGTCTTTTCCTTTTCATTGCGAAGAGTCTTTCAGGTGTTCCTAAGGTAAGGCGAAATCGACCGGCACAATTATCATATCAGGTTGGTATCATTACACTATTTTTTATAACAACGTGTTGAGTCTGTTTTCATACATTCATTTGCTTTCATTATGGTAACGCTATGTTCATTACAACATGTAGGATCTACAGATCACTGAATAACATTTCTTTGAAGTGCAAATATGTAAGAAAACATTTGCAGAATCGACTACCTTTCCGGTCAGTTTTGCTGAGATGGCTGAGTTTTTAAACTACAGTAGTTTGACGTGCCAAATATTGCAATGTATACGTAGTATGGCACGAAAACTGCAAATTCCAAGATACAATGCTTTTTGGGGTTTTGTATGGAAATTACCATATGCTCTTCGGCAGCAGTGGCAGCATATAATTTTTTGAAAGCAGGCCGTACACGCTTTCAGTTGGAGGCAAATTTGAGCGGATCTGTCTTGCAATTTCGTTATTAAATCTTCAGACCTCGTTTCGTCTCCTTATGGGCAGAGCAAAATGAGTTAGAAAAGGGTTGACAGTTTTACGTGCAGCAATTTAACATGCTAGAACATGCGATTAAATTAAGTACTTTCTAATCAGAAAATATAGTAACGCAGGGGCAGGATAGTTAACCCTTAAATAACCTACCCTCTTAAAATTCAACTAAGCACCACCATGAGTCCTAGGGACTCATACTTTAACTTTTTAAATAAATACTAACTAAAATATTTTACTCATATTTTTTTAAGTATTCAACATGGAGCTTATAGTATATTTCTTATATAATAATCGACATTATAAAATAAATTCAACGTTCAATGCACTTTTTTTAAATTCACTTATATCTTCTAATTAACAGTTTTCAAAAATAATGTTTCAGGCTTTATTAAAAAAAACATAAAAATTTGCAATTATTTAATAAAAAACAACGTTTTTCTCCAAAATAACATTATAAGGTAAATAGAAATTCAATAAACTTACAATGGCTTAGTGTAAAATTTTAAAACGTGCAACGGGTAAATATACTAATGCGCTACACATATTTGGCATATCTTTTTTGCACAAGTAAGGCAAATTGGTTTCTTACAGGCAATACAAAGGTAAGAAGTTTTCGTTCGTTTCTTATAATTACAAGTAAAGCAATATTTACGTTGATCCCTTGGCGAACGAACTTGGATCATTAGGCAAGTCTATTTTAGTAATACGGGATATACATGTACGAATTTCTCGAGGAATGAATGTATTGTACAGACGACTTTTCAAATTTATTTCATTGATACTTTCGGCAACCACTTTCAGAAATTGCAGTCTTGTAAGCTTTTTTACATTCGACTGCTGATTGTAAACGATATGCGCATTAACTCCTGACATATCGACAATACGATAAAATACAGCCATAGGCCATCGAGATATTCGTCGACTGCATGTATTCACGGAGCATTTCTGATCAACCGAGTCAACGCCTCCTTTAGTACTATTAAAGAACTCGATTATTTCAGGTTTTTTCGAAGTTTCATTTACTGTATCATCGTGATGCATAGTTGAGTATAAAATTGCAGCTCGATTTTTTTTTTTTTGGAACGTAGCTGACTAGAGTAATATCTTTCGTGAATGCAAAAATAGAGGAAGCCGCAGCTCTATTTTTGTTTGGTAAGAACTCTTTTGGTATTTCAGCCTTATTTTTTCGTAATGTTCCAACAGTTGTAAGACCTTTAGTTCGCAAAAGAGTTGCTAGTTCTATGGAAGAGTACCAATTATCTGTAGTGATGTTCCGGCTAGATGCAAAAATTGGTTCGCATAATCGCAGTACTGCTTGTGTTGGTACAGGTCATCTCCGATCTTCAGCCGACAAAGAGAAGCCATCCGATGCTTTGCGAGTATAGAGATACAAGTTGTAAGTAAAGAAAGTCTCGGAGTCTACCAGCAACTGCAATTTCAGGCCATACTTTCCTGGCTTACTTGGCATATAAATTTTGAATTTCGATCGGCTGCGAAATTTTATCAACATCTCGTCAATAGTCACATTGACACCCAGTGTATAATTAGCTTGAGCATTGGATACAAACATTGATAGAAGATCAGTAATTGCGCATCCAGGATTTTCTAATATACGTTGTGCACGATCTTCAAAATTATCAAAACGTAAAGCTAGAAGTAAAGCTATGAACCTGTTCTTAGACATAGTAGCTCTAATAATTTCTCTGCACGTGCCATCAGTAGTGAAAAGTGATAAGACACTTTCATGGCTGGACTTGAAAATCGATGTGTAAAGCAAAATAGCAATAAAGCCTTTCGTTTCAATTTGGTCTGTTTCTCTAAAATGTTTCCTAGATGATGGATGCTTTTTCGCGTAGTTGTTCCAATTTTTTATTTGTCCATAAAATAATAGTATCCAACATGGCAAAATCAAAACTTAGTTCAAAAGCATCTACAGGATTTAGGTTTTCAACTGATGGTCGAGATGGCAGTTTGAAAATATTATAAGAAGCCGTTCGTACATTACGCGACGGAGGAGTCGCTGACCACTTGAACCTATTTTTACCATATAAATATTTACTTGATGTTGATGGTAAATTTTCCATTTCCCTTTTCTCTTCTTTACTCTCGGAACAATCAGATTCGGTGTCATGCTCACTTATAGCAAAATCAGCGTCGTCATCGTCGGAATGTGGCTCCCCAAAAACTTCTATTGCACGACAGCTGCCAGTGCCTCCATCTTCGCCCCATTCATCATCTTCTTGAAGCCAATTATTTATGATGTCTGAAAAGGAATGCTGAGCTGGCTTTACAGAATCTATCCTTTGACGCTTATATGCCATGTTTGAAGCCTAAAACATAACAAAAACAAATAAAAAAAAAGTAACCAAAACCATTTTTGTAACGGAAAACAACATCATGAGTCCCGGGGACTCACATTTGATCAGAACTTACCTCCACGAAACAAGACCACACACGACCACTCACCCACACGTTAAGCACTTTACTGCAGAAAGTAGGGACGGCCGATACCGAATCCATACTTTGGAGAGTCGAGTACTTGCTGCTGAAAGACTCGATACTAAGAACTCGATACCCACGCGCTCGATTCTTAGTGGAATCGATTCTTTCATGGCGATTCTTGTCCCGATTCTTTGCATAACATTTTGATACCCTCGTTATGAAAATTGATTGACTGATTGACGTTTGACGTTGAATGTAAGTAAAGTGTAGCGCAAGTGCAGACATTGAATGCTAATAAAGTTTAGTACAGACGTTGAACCTAAACAAAGTGTAGTGCAGACGCTGAATTGTGAATAAAGTGTAGTGCAGACGTTGAACTTAAATAACGTGTAGTGCAAACTGAAAATGTCGCCACAAACGGCGAAATCAAGTATTGTTTGGCAGCATATTACGAATTTTAGTGCTGACGCAGTACAGTGAAAGCATTGTTTCAAGCACCTTAAAAAGTGCGGAAATACTTCTAACTTTTGGAAGCATTTGAAAGGAAAGCTAACATTTTGAAGCCACAAAATGAGACCGCCGATTACACTGCTTGGGAGATTTTGGATGCCGACAGCAGTCTCGTAAGTAAAATAAATTTACAATAAGTTGATTGTAATGAAGTGCCAACAATGGGATGGGACGTTTTTGGCTGAACTCCGCAGAGTTGATCCCACCACATTTTGCGAATGCGTCGTTGGATGCCATGGAGCCATCTAGTTGATGGCACTATTTCATAAATTTTTTGAGTGTTTGATAGTATGTATTTTTTCGTTACCTTCTACACTACTATTGCAGTTCAGCATTAATGAAAGCCCAGGGGAATCTTGCTCGTCATCAGCAAGCACTAGCAGACCCAATTCTGCTCTTTCATTCTCCGCATACCCATCCGTAATGTCACAATCAACTTCACCACTAACTTCGCCACATTCAGTTACGCTACAACGACCATCCTCACTGCCCGAAATTCGCAGAACTTGCGGTTGTTTCTGTGCTACCCCTCATAAACGGCAGCGTACTATAACAAACAGCTTTGGGCAGCAAAGATCTTTTGAAGGTTAACTTTTTGGAATTTCATGCAGCTGCGTCCCTACCTGATGGTTTCTTTTTATAGATGGAGGCACTAGATCAGCTGAGTTGAGAGATGCTATGCTGTTCATGGTGTGCAAAGACCGGCTGCCGCTGACCACACCTGAGAAACCAGGATTTCAGTACTTCTGCCAGAAGGCCGCTCCGTTATGGAAGCCCCCCAGCTGCCAGACAACAATCCGGCTAACGGAAGACAAGTAGGAATCTGTCAGCTTGCTCGTGAAAGAGGCTTTGTGCAAGGCGAACTCCATATGCCTCACTGCAGACTGTTGGACAGAGATTCATACAACTAATAGCTATCTTGGATGCACTGCTCACTATCTGAAAGGTAATTTATGTATTTATTGATTGATTGATTAATTTCATAAGCAATATGCAAATGTTTTATGATTTTATTTTTGATTTTCTTAATCCTGAAAGGAATTGAAATGGAATCTTGCATTTTGGGCTTTACTCATCTGACGCAAAGGAACACCACCTCTTACCTTGCTCAAACTTTAGAAGATATTTTAGTGCAGTGGGGTATTGACAATGAAAAAGTCAGTATGATTGTAACAGATAGTGCTGAAAATATAAAGCAAGCAGTGAGACAGGTTTTTGGTATCAACCGTCACAATCCATACTTTGATCATATGTAAAACCGAATTCTACAAACTGCATTTAAAACTCATGAGGTTCCTGTCCAAAGTACCCTGACTGATTGAACAAATGAAATTATTAAGGAAAAAGTGGAGAATGTTCTCGGAGTCACGGATCTTCTTAAAAAAGTCAAGATCATTGTGACATTTTCAAGGCACAGCTATAACTTTAGCAACCACTTGAAAGAGTTGCAAATGGAGAGAGGAAAAAGTGAAGGAACATGCCTTCGCCTCATTCAAGAAGTTTCCACAAGGTGGAGCTCAAAATATGAGTTACTATCCAGTTTTTTAGAGCTGTCAGATATTGTGAGCCTGGCCGCTACTAGGTTTTCGGAGATTGTCATGCTGAATGGAGCAGAGCTAGCAACTCTGCGAATAGTCATGAAGCTTCCGCAGCCATTTGCTAAAGCGACTAGTGAACTCTCTGCAGAAAAGTCAACAACGCTCAGCAAGGTCATACCAGTTACTCACATCCTGCGTGAGGTGAGCACTTTCTATTTTTGTGCCAGCTGTCTCGTATTAAAATTTATGTTATGTTTCTGGACAGAAAATGCATGCAGTGGTGGTACCTGTGAGCAATATGACCGCTGCAAATTTAAAGCAATATTTGCTATCTGAACTTGAAAGGCGCTTTGGTAGCATTGAAAAAATAGGAACATGGCGGTCGCAACGATTCTTGACCCCTGTTTCAAGAACCATTATTTTCGAAGTGCTCAGTGCATCGCAGATGTGCTCACCTACATTTCTGATGAGGTAATGTTTATCGCTTTGGTTGAAGGCTATATTTTTGCTTATAATGCCGTTTTTTTTCTATTAATATTGTGTTTTTTTCTATTGATACAGCTATTATTTTATAAATAATGAGAA
Organism: Odontomyia ornata; assembly: GCA_963969285.1. Lineage (NCBI taxonomy): Eukaryota > Metazoa > Arthropoda > Insecta > Diptera > Stratiomyidae > Odontomyia > Odontomyia ornata. The sequence continues at coordinate 40,182,974 of OZ017739.1, forward strand.
TAATTTTTTTCTTTCCATTAGACAAAAAAAAAATTATGAAAACAGCAGCAGCTACCAGTGCTGCAGCTCAGCAAGAGAGAAAATTCGAGGCTGGTCATGAGGAGACTCCTGATGATCTCTGGGGCGATCACGATGAGGTTGTACGCCAGAGTGAGATGGCGGTTGGAGATGACTTTCCTGGTGGCTATCCTGTTGAACTGCGACAGTACCTCAACAAGTGTGCGGGCGAACCCTTTTGAGGTGTGGCAGTCTTTGAAGGGAGAGTACCCGAATTTATATCCCATTGCCTGTCGGTTTCTCTCCATGATGGCTACGTCTTGCCCAAGTGAAAGACTTTTTCCGGCGCCGGTTTAATTATAACGGACAACAGAACCCGCACGACTGCCAACCACCTCCACCAAGAAACTTTCTTGGCGGCAACATCTATTGCAGTGTGGAAAACAGCTTCAAAGATTCGATAATTTTTCGACTTTCTTATCAGTTTAAAAATTAAACATGTACTCTTAACTTTTAATAAAGATTTTTCTAAAGTAAATATGCCTGTTTTATTTCGCTTGATTGCTCTGATTTTAAACTACCTTTAAGCTTCGATTTTGTACAAGCATTTTATGCGTCAAACATCTTGCATGCCATAAATTCTTCTTCTTTAACTTTAATTTGAAAGAATCGAGTCGATTCCTTTTAGTATCGATGTTTTTCATGTGACATATCGATACCACGATACCTTCCTTTTCAGGCAGACTCGATACTGAGGAGTCGGTTCCTTCGCTGGTATCGGCCGTACCTAGCAGAAAGGTACTGGAGCGCACAATTCCATACACTACAAAATTAATTTAATTTTCGATGCTTAGAGTAGAGGTGAGTCCCGTGGACTCAGGATGGTTAACTTAGGGTTAAAAAACTGCAAATTTCAAGCTTCAGAGCTTTTTTCGGGTTTTGAACAAAAACACCGAGCAGTCTCCCCTTATACACGTCCACGATATGATGTATGACATTTCAACTGAGGAATTTGTATTGCAGAACTCATCCAACCGGAAGTGGAACCGGGAGTAGACCTCTAGCTCCCTGATGCACTACATTTAGCATGCAGTCTCTACGGTTCTAGCTTCTAGCTAGTCTTAACTGTTGTTTGGGGCTGATTTCAGCCGTTAGTTCGATTGAGGCGGAATTTTTCCTAGACTATAAGGTCACAAAAACTAAACCTCCCAATTTAAACGGCTGAAAAATCTGAGAAACATGTGTAAACACTTTTTAATGAGTTCCGACTTTGCGTAAACCAAGCAAAACTAGCTAGACATAATTTCTTATGTTTACACTCCAAACCTCATTTTACACACATTAAAGCACACATTCGAATATTTTTTGCTGAAATTTCACTAACAATCTCACATGATCTGTTTATTTTCGAAAAGACACAGAATCTTTTGATACGAAAATACCACCTCTTTTCAAGATTGGGCTAAATTTATTTTGACCGATTCAATTCATCCAGAAATAACAAAAATGGGTGGATAGCTGGAAACACCATATGGAATCAATATAAAAGCACTCGTAATAATTTAAAGCCCAAGTGTTACTGCAATGTGTTGCATTTAAATGATAATGTAATTGATATTGCTATCATTTGTGGTTCTCATGGTTGGATTGAATACTCGTATGTTCATAAAACTACAACAACAATTTTCAGAATAAATGGCGAAATAAACTTAACTGGTCGCAGTCAAATCATCAAATCATGGAAATTTTGCAAACAAATTTCGCCTGGATCTATCCTTCGTGAACATTTGAAAAGCAATAAAATGAATTTTTGATGTTCATCTCTAGTCTGGCAATTTATCTGTAGATAAATTGTGTAATTCAATCTGGAAATATTACCGACGTAGTTGATAGCAAATCCAAACAGATGAGGCGACCTGGGAATCTACAAATCCGACTAACAGATTTAATTTTCATCAATCAAATTGAGGTAATCTGGTAGTAGTTGAAATTTTAGTTCTTCTGAATGTAAAAGGGCTAAGTGGGATGCAAGGCCCATTTGAACGAGATTAGGAATGATTAAGGCTCATTATTAGTGAAAATGAAATTTGATTTCGTTCTAATTAAATTTCATTTATGTTAGTTTTGGGAAGAAATTCAGAGTATATGAGTAAGTTATAAGTTATTACAAAAATGCTGCAAGAGGTGATGACTGTGGATTTTGTGATGAAGCGACAAAACATGCTGTGACGTACGCATGGAAGGAGGGAAGGGAGGGACAGACACGTCGCGATTTTAGTAGCGTTGTGTAAAATTATTCAGCAAAACCCTAAAAAAGATGGATTGGCAGAAGTACGCTCATGTCAGAGGGATTTTGTACTCAACATACAATATAAAGACATCAATAATAAATAAACTCGAGAAAATTTTTAACGACATCTGCAATGAATTCATATTCGCTTTAAAAGAAAAATAATTGTCACCCCATTTTAACCTGTCGACATTTTATTGCAATATTAGTATACTAACAACCACTTATTGTATGAAATCTTAAAGATGTTTTTATTATTCATTTTATCTGAAAATTAAAAGTTTTAATTAAAAGTGTAGAGGCTTATTGGATGAAAAACATAAATGGTAGGAAAGCCCTACATTGTTTTTGTTGCACTTGGAGAACTTTCAAAGGCTATTACTTCGGTAAATACGATTTGACTTTATTGAAACTTCCAGAGTATAAGGACCTTTCACTGGCCTACTTAACTTTAAATTTAAGGGTATCTATATAAATTCACTGGGAAAATGATATATTTACAAATTCTACTATTATTAAAAAAATTGATTGAATTTCAATTTCTAAGGTATTTGTTATCGTTATACCCCTTAGAACCTACCACCATGATTTTATTACCTTTAAAATGTATATTTTCATTAAGTGTCAATAGCCTGTACTTTCAATACTGAAGTTGGAAAATCAACATAATAGTACTCAATATTCTCATTTAAAAAGGCTGCCATTTTGTTTTACGATTATTTATATCACTCGTTCAACAGATTCTCAAAGATATGCATGATATACATCCTTCCTGAAGCTTTCATGCAAATCCTTACAAGCCTGTAGTATCTGAGTAGATGAGAAGCGCATCTAGCTCAATAGTCACGCATTGTTGTTGTTGTAACACCGCAAATTCAAACCACCTCATCTTCGTTAAATACCTTTTAATTCTTTTGAAGTTTTCACGATTGATTAGTTTTATAAATATCCATGTGGATACAAAATTTAATTGTAACTTTACTATTTTATGGAAAAATATTAAAAACTGATAAATCATACTATTACTAACAAAATTTTGCAGTATTTATCGTTGTTGTAATTATAGAGGACTACCTCCATGATTTTTTGGTTCACAGGTGTCCAATTGCGAGGCGTTGGAACACAATTCTTTCGTGTTCTTCCATTTCCCCTAGCTACCCCGTCATCTATATTGCAATTTTAAAAACATAAATCAAAAGATCTTATGCAGACTATCTTTGATGAACAATTTTTTTTATGGGTTCACATCATTAAATGAGTAGACCACCCTTGAAAGCAATTCCTGAGAAAACTTGCTGTGATTCTACAGGCGGACGGACAGGTACCAATTTTAATAGAGTGTACCTAACGGTTGGGAGAAATAAACGATTTGTAGGACTATTTATTCTATTTTTATTTTCCAAAAACTACGCTTTTTAATATCATGTCACGGGACACTTTCTCACGCGATCGTACAAGCGAGAACTCCGCGAGCTAGAGATAATATTTGTCACGCCACCCGCCCAAGAAGAATTGGAAACGTATTTTTTTGGAATTAAATAATTTCAATTGTAATTTTCTTGGCACATTGTTACGGATAAAACCGAAGGGCACCAGGATTACCTCACCCCGAACACTATCGTAACATTCGCGTGACTATGTATAGTCAGAAAGCTAAGCCGCACTCGACTATGGTTTGTTTGCCAGTCCAAATTGTAATCATATTAGTAGTTTAAATACGATTATTGGTAGTTTTAAGCAAACATAATTGTCATCGAGCGAAGGTCAGAATCACCGCATGTTTGGAGTTGGAATATTCCCCAGAAATATTTCGGTAAAAGCAAAACCTAACAATGATATTAGTCGCCCCGTGCATGACTCATTCCGACATACAGGACACGGAAACCGTTTGGTCCTTCATGGGATAGCCCCACATTAATTGGCCCGGTTTGTTTGGATGCGAATATTTAAGTGGAAGGAAATAAATTGGACAAGAAGGCTCTAGAAAGACGAAGAAATTACGGGAGTTTTTCACAATTCCGGTAGATTCATTTGAAATTCACAGTTGAACCAAGGATTTGACAGGAACTATGCACATATGGACTTGCACATAATTATCGTTATCGATTGTGTGTTTTTGACAACACTGATTTCACTGCTTCTTATCCATAAGTTTTCCGTGGCAAAACGTTTGAAGAAATATCAACTGACAAGCGACTTCTGGCAGAAAAACTTTATGGAGCTAAGTCGAAACGTGCCGGATCAAGTTCGAAACAATTATTTGCTCGCCACGGAACGAAAACTAGCAATTGTGTTTCACTTACAAAATTGTTGAGAAATTGTAATACTAGTATCAATGAATTCTGCAATAAAATAAAAGTTTGGGCTAACCTCAAGAATATATCGAAAAGTCTACGCTCACAAATTGAACAGCTTGAACAAAGTGTTCACGTTTTACTCTGCGTTTATTAAAAATATGAAGAAATATTTCCAAAGCTATTTGTGATCTCATTAACCGAAAGAAAGAAGAAAAAGGCTAAGCCAGGAAGGTGTTCAGCGAATAAACTCTACGACTTCTGTTGGTGTTTATTTATTGCGGCAAAAGGAGAGGAACCAACTCGTAGAACTGACCTCGTTCTGTCTTTACATTTATTATTGTGTTGTATAGATTTAGTTTTTGTTAACGCTGTTCTTGACGGTCGGAGAGACATAATTAGACCCGACTTTGCTGGTTTACCAAGTAACTGGAACAGTGATGATTTCGATGTATCCGCTGTGAAAAACTATTGTGTTATACGTCACTTGTGCGACTTGGTGTCAGCTGATTATATGGAAGTAGCAAATTTAAAACGGTCGTCGTGGAAAGATATTTTGACAAAATTTATTAAACATAAGACGCTGCTGTGTACACCTTCAGAACTTATTTCAAACATATACTTTGAATCCAATTTGAAGTCATTAAGCAATACATACGAACAGTTTATTCTCAGTGTTGGAGAATTTCATCAAATTCGGAAAAGGATAAATCGCTCCATAAGAATTCTAGTTCACGAGGAATTGCTGGTACGCCAGTATCAAGTACGGCTACAGAACTATATTTGGAAAATATTGCGATGAAAGATATTTCAAAAGATTTTGTGTCGCACATCGGGGATGAACATTTAAAAATGCTAGAGGCAAGGCTGGATCGGTTAAAAGCAGCATTTTTTGATAAATATCCCAAAACAGAAAATACAACCTCTGCAGAAGACATATTTAAATATGCAAAAGCCTTGTATTATGAATTTCTTTGCAAAATTATACCCACCGAGCTGAAAATTAAACCTCAGCTAGATCCTAAGGTAATACTAGAAAATGAAACACTTCAAGTTACTCTCATTGTATGCTGTGTGGAAATCGTAATGTTTCTTCATGAAGTAAAACTCAAATTTCCTTGGGTATCAAAATGTTTTGCGCTGGATCCGTATTATTTCTATAGAATAATTGAAATTGTTGTACAAAACCATGAGGATATTTTAACATGGCCCGCTATTAGTCACCTAAATAAAATTGAAAGCAAATGTCTTGATCATCTTGCTTGGTTTAGCGATTCATCTTTGTGGAATGCAATAAAAAATCATGGTGGATCGCTACCATCGTATGAGCAAGTTGACCATCGAAATAAAAATTCAAGTGGATCGAGTTGTAGAAAAATAAAAGAATCAAGACTACAAGGGAGTTTCTTTCTGTCACCTTGTACAGGAGCGCCATATATTAAAACATCTGCTGGAGCAGAATCAGCTCGACGAGATCTCTTTAATGCTGGAACAAGTGTAAAAGCTAAATGTAATGTCGATAGAACGAAAGAGGTTAGCCCACCAAAACCTAGAGCAGGATCTCTATCACTCTTCTTAGAAAATTCTATGAATTAGCCTATGGAAGAATGTCAAAACTATGCGAGGGCTTAAAAATGAAGAACAGTGATCATTTAGACTTAATTTGGACCATATTCGAACATTGCATTATAAACAACACAGGAAAACAATTTACTTTCACCGCACCTTCCGGAGAGATTGCAATCACCAGTGAAACTACCAAACTGTCAGTGAATTATGTTCAGCTGATTCAGCCGCACTTGGAGTGCTCGCCACCAGAGGGGAGCGGAGACCAAGTGGCGGCAGAAAGAAATTACCCCGCTGAAGAGGTGGATGACCGAAAGGCGGAACCATAGCCAGAGCATATATACTAACTAGCACCTGCAATCGAGGAGCTGTCAAAATGAAAAGAGAGGCAAATAAACGTGTAAAAGATGGATTAAAGTTTACCTAGTGTTGGTAAAATTGCAGGCAAATTCAAGTTTTTGTTTACCATACATACACACTTTTAGTCCAATTCTTTCTACTCCATAAGTACCGTAAGAAATAAAATTTGTTCTAATTGCAGCTGCTATTTAGTAGATATGCTCTGCCATAGCTATTAGGAGGAGGCTATAAAAGCGTGCGAAGAATGACGCACCTCCTCTTTTATCTTTTCTATCGTGTGCGACGAAGCAGCGGAGCAAGAACAACCAGGGAGAAAGTAATTCGAAGCGCAGCGGCAATCTTCGGTGGAGGACAGCGGAATAAGCAATTGAGATCCAAGCGAAGGGAAAATTAGTATCAAAACGACGAGCAAGCCCAGACATTGGAGGAAAGGCTACAAAGTACAACAGCGTATACGGTCGTCGAAGGGGCCCCTTTGTAGGTGTATAATAGGAGTAAGTTTTCTTATTGAATACAGTGTATCACATGTTAAAATTATACGGAAGTTCCGATTTGGAGTACATGTATTGGAAAATTTTAAATAATCGTAGTTTCTTTGAGATGTATTAATGCTTGGAGGAAGAAATTTTTGTCTTTGGGACAAGATCAGAGAAAAACTTAGTTTTCAGATTACGGGTTGTGACGAGTGCGGCTTGGAAGGACAAGTCGAAGTAGAAGTGTCGTGGAATTAAATGAAACTCGTGATATCGGAAGTCAGAGTGTTCGGGGGTGGTATAGTGGTCTACGCGAAGATTGGTGTGAGTGAGAAGTAGAGGAGTACAGTGGTGTAGGTGAAGGATTGTAGTGAAGGTCATAGTGTGGTTATTAGCTAGGGTTTCGGCCGAATAACGTCGCGTTTAATCCGATTAGCCGCATTCTCGCTTGGCGGCTATCTGGGGCTTTGAAGGACAAGCGAGTGGCGCCTCACGCCCGTCTTCGGGCGAGCTAACCGGGTCCATAAGCCTTGCCGGAGTACTCCAGTTTCCCTGAGGGCCATAGTGGCTCTCGCGAGGTAAAAAGTGGGGGTTAAAACATGCAATGATTAGACTAAGTAAATTCTAAGCGGAACGCCAAATCATAGTGTCTCTATAAAACGGTGCTTACAAAAGCTTCGAATACTAATGGAGGACTCCGATTTGAATTTGAAATATTTGTGATTGGCGCAAACGACTGAGGAAACTGAAGAAATATTGGGAAAATATTTAGAGGAAGCTGATTTGGAGGCAAAACCCATTCCAAAATTTAAAGAAGATCTCGACTGGTTTAATGTAAATGAATCTTTAACATTTACGGAATCGCTTAAACGCAAAGTAGTTGTTCTGGACTTCCTCACATATTGCTGCATCAATGCATATACTACCTGATTTGAAGAAACTTCAGAAAAAGTACAGCGTTGAAGATGGTTTGGTGGTTGTAGGCGTCCATAGTGCTGAATTCAACAATGGAAAAGATAGTACCAACATTCTATCTGCAGAACAAAAGCAACCTTGGCAAAATACACAAAGTACAATCAAATCAATTACATGGTATCAGCATTTGCCGCGACACTTATACATGATGTCATATCGAATCCAGAACACGTGGTAAAGCATAGGCTGCAAATGTACAATTCGCCATATATTTCAGTTTTAGAATGCACGAGAGGAATCTATAGAAACGAAGGATTGAGTGAATTTTATCGCTCATACTCTACACAATTGATTGTAAGTCCGCCATTTCAGGCAATACATTTTATTTTTATATTCAATGCCTGTGACACCAGGACTTTAAATCTTCAATATACGGGAAAAGTACATTACAACCGAAAGATCCAAATCAACAGTGATGGTAGAAAAACTACGTAGTGATAATATGATTAATATCAATAGGATTAGTGGTGTAAGATATGTTCTACCGGCGGCTAATATGAATGCAGCTGAAACTCAAACAGATATATCCAGTGGTGTGCAAGAAGCAGCTCCCATAAAAGTTGTCTGTGAGCTCAGTGCAGTGTTGGGAATTAATACATTAAATCTAAGCATAGTGCCCAACGATATTAAGCGAAACTATGATCGAGGCTTTAGCAGCCCTTAAAATCATCCACTTGCATAGAATAAGTGCATTGAGTGTGGGTTGCGGATTTGAACAATATTTCTTTTACCAATCCGATTTTGTCTCAATATGTGCATAGTTCCACTTCCAATGTACTATATGTGTGCAGAGCAAAGCAAGTAAACGAGTTTCCCGCTGGTAGATGTAGATGGTACAGGGAGGTAATGCAGTGAGGCATTGCCACATTGCCAGTTGCGAAGCTTAACAAACATTGGAAAGTGTGTTGCACGAAAGGGACCCGTATCTCCCTGAGGCTATAAAAGACCCCGGAGTACGAGAAAAAGCTCTCTTATCTCGCATTGATTTTGAGGAATCGGACGAGAAAACAAACGGTGACAAAATTCAGCACGTGGCAATAAAGAATTGGTGGGAAGGCGAATCATTGAAGGAAGGAAAGGAATTGCACGAGCTGGATAGGAGGACGACGAGCAGTTTTCACTGCGATTTTCAACTCGCTGATCAAATCAACAGCAATTGAAACCAGCCATTGTGGAAATGGGGGGCCCCCTGTTACACAACCAGTATACCCTATGTATACTGGTATGAACTGGGAGCTCGCTTTGATATGTATCCTATATACATCATCAAGACTTCCTGGGAGAGAACTCGCTGTAACAAACTTACCTGCTCAACCACAAAGACGAGAGTTTATTTCAAAGGATTTAACTTTATTTTACGGTAACCTTTTTTCGAAGCATTTATAATTACACGTATTAAATTATTGAAAACCTATATTAATATTGAGTGAAGCGCTTTTCACTTGGCTGGTCGCGCTTCAGAGGTGAGCGCTAGCCTGTATAGAGGATCAGCTAGACGAGCTAATGGTTTGGGATGGCCACACGGCGTGAAACGCCAAAAGACCGGTTGAGGACCACGGCACAAGCCAACGCCTCACCCCTCACCATTTCTTTGAACACTGTACAATACCTTCTTTAGTCCGAAATCGCAAATACTTCAACGTTATACTCGTAGATACTAATTGGGTAGCAGCACGCTCCCTACTGGACTTGTAAAGAGACTGCCTGGCATGATTTGCCCAAGAACTTTAAATACCGTTCTTTTGTGAGCTTTCAACATAAATTCTCTTTAAAGGTGCTGAGTAGCCAAACACGTGTGCTCTCGTTCCACGAAAGCTTTTTCTACTCGCTCCGTCTAGCTTGCTCGGATATTGAATATGCGAAACTGGGGGAATTGAGCGAAAGAATGCTTTTCGCTTAAGCTTTCGGCTTTCCCACGATCTTTTGAGGTGAATATGCGAAACTGGCGTTAACCCGGTGCGAACCTCCCGACTAGGTCATGTTCTCGCTTGGTGACTTTATTTGGGAACCACTGGCAAAGCGAGTGGCGCACGACCTCTCTTCGGTGGGCTTACCGACACTTTACCCTCTTCCTAGTGATGCACTATGTATGAGCGGTGTTCCAAAATTAACGTGACTTTGTATTGAAAAAAAATATATATTGATTTATTCGTCAATATTTCAGTACACTTGTGCCAACGCACACTTGTGCCAACGCTTTTTCCAATCCTTGAAGCACTTCTCATAAGCACTTTTCAGTATAGCCTTGAGCTCTTCCAGCAATGCAGTTTTTATCTCCTCGATCGTTCCAAGTCTCCATCCTTTCATAGGTCTCTTCAGTTTTAGGAACAAGAAAAAGTCATATGGGGCAAAATCCGGTGAAAAAGGTGGCTGAGGCATAATTGTGGTGTTGTTTTTGGCCAAAACATTCTTGATTTTTGATCTATTTTTGAACCATTGTGCCTCTTACAAATAAACTAAACATATTACTATACATAGCTTAAACTGTAAATATATGTTCGTGACGAGCGCACCAATACAAAAAAATAAATATATCGATAATCGAATGTACGTTGCCCGCGAAATTTGAAAAGTCACCTTACTTTTTGTACACGCATTGTATGCTATCACAATGATGCGTTGATGGCTATTAATATCTCGCCTGGTATCTGTCGACTATCCGAGCCTGCCTGGTCAATCGTCGTTGTGATGGTGGTGGTGACACATGTTGTTCATGAGAGTGTTCTTTTCGTTTGTTGTGTGGTTGTTCTTTCTCTTGCTGGTTTTGATACCTTTCATTCCCACCTCCAGCTATTGCATTCGTCGGCTCTTGTAAATATTCAAATATGGTTATGGTTCTTGTATTCTTCATGTCTTAATTGCTCATGATGTACGCTGGTTTCAGTTGGTCGATTGATATTTTTCTCTATTGGCCGTTGAAGTTTATATTGAAAAATTTGTCCTTTCGGCTGACCACGATGTATGGCCTATCATATGGCATGTCTAGCAATTTTTGAACGGCATCGCATATTTCAAACACCTGCTTTTTTGTTGCTAAATCTTTAAAAATAAACAAGCTATCATAGCCGTACCATTTCAGTTCTGCTGAGCTGTGGTTAAAGTTTCTTGTTGCTGGTGTGAGAAACTGGCTTAGTAGACAAATTCTTTCCCCATAAATTAATTTTGCTGCCACAGCATGCACATCTTTCTTCCTTGTCTCTCAGATGCCCAGTAAGACTGTGGGTGAAATGCGTTTCCACTGGTTATCTTTGTAGTATTGTATTGCACATTTTAGCTGCCTATGTATGCCTTCGAACACCCCATTTGAAGAAGAATGGTATGCCATTGTGTGAAAGTGAATTGTAGCCGTCAATCGGTTCAGTAACTGAAAAAGGTCAGATTTGAAATAAAAAATCCTTTCTCCATAAAATCTTCAAGCCCCCTTTCTGTTTCCTGGTCCAGCATAGAGAAATCTTCAGGCTAGTGAGTGAAACGATCAATGCATATGAGCCAGTAGTAATGCCCTTCGAATGAATGTTTGATACTTGCGTTATCCACTTTTATTCATTGATAACGCTGACGACGTATCAAAAACGATACTTTTCCTGGTTGCACATCCGCCAGCACATTCGATGCATCATGAACTCTGCTTCTGTTGTTTCCTATTAAAGTATGCTGTCCCGCGTTCGAAAGGTTGTCGTGTAGATATTGGATATGCGCAGATGTGTGCCGCCAGTGGTGCCCGAGCACAACATAGTTGCGCGTGTCCCCCGATGTTGTCAGCACATGAATCTGGATCATGCATGCAAACTGTTGCATGTCCCGAGGCGCACAAGCATGCATATTGGGTATATGGTTGGTCTACCACAGTACTCCCTCTCTAGTGGCGGAGCCGCAATATGGCGTCATTATGCCGCAAATTGTACCGGCGTGTGTATCTCACGCCCAATCCTCGTTGTCGTCATGATCGATGTGATTGTTTGTTTGTCTGCCGTAAAGAATGCGGGTTTTAACTTGTCAATGAGTATGGCTGTTGGTAGTCCATTCACGTCAACCTTCAAATATTTGTCCTTCCATTTTAACACCGGGTACGGACCGTCGTAAGGTGGTGTGAGTGAGGCCTTGACTTTGTCAGATCCTTGTTCACGAAGACGTCATCTGTGTTGTGGTATGCTGTATTATCTTCAGATTGTTTAGGAAGACAAGTGGCGAAGTATCATTCCGTAGACCATATTGGCTGGTGTTGAACCAAGTAGTACGATTGGTAGTAGCTTGTAGTCGTTGCAGCGAATCGCGGTTTTGACCGTGCGATGCCACTGCTCCACTATTCTATTGAACGCTGGTGGAAAGGGTTTCGTTCCGAGTATCCTAGTCAGCTCTTTCAAACCCTTGCTCTTGAACTGTCTACCGAGGTCGGTTGTGATGCATGCAGGCCTCCGAAATGGCTGATTCATATACTGATTAGCGCTTCTGCCACTGTTGTTGCCTAAATTATCTCAATTGGTATCACCTTGGGCCAACCGGAGAGCCTGTCCACAACAGCAAGACAGTATCGGAATCCTTCACTCGATGGCATTGGCCCAATGGGGTCCATGTTGACGGGCTCGAGCCAACCATCGGGTATGTTGTATCTCTGCAGCGGTGACATCGTGTACCGAGTGATTTTGTTGGACTGCCATGGTAGACACGCTCGAACGAATTTGTTGATATCACTGCTCATTGAAAGCCAGAAGTATTGGTCAGTAATCAACTTCCTGGTCGCTCGGATGACTGGGTGTGAGAGACCGTGGATGTTCTGCATAACTATTGCTCTGCGGGATGAAAGGGCATATCCTCTCTGAGGTCACGGTGCAGTGGAGACTTAGGGAGGGGTCAGTTAGCCTCTGCTGTCTCCATTCAAGTGGTTGGTCGCAAGCGTGCATTAGCGCGCGAAGCTTGGGGTCATCTTTCTGTGCTAGGCCGATAGTGTTAAAATCGATCTTTTAAACTATATCTACCCTTGAAAATTGTCAGCAATGATATTATCTCGGCCTAGAGTGTGTCATATATCCGTGATAAACTGAGATAAGAAGTCCAGCTGGCGGTGTTGCCGTGGCGATGCTTTTTTCGAGCGTCGATGGAGAGCAAACTGCAACGGCTTGTGGTTCGTGAAGACGGTGAACACTTTGTCTTCGACCATGTGCCGGAAGTGTTTAATTGTTTCGTATATAGCCAAAAGTTCCCGATCATATGTGCTGTACTTTTGTTGGGGGTCTGTTAACTTCCTTGAGGAAAATTCAAGCGGCGTTGCCATTCCTTCCTTCGTTTATTGTAGTACGGCTCCGATACCGTTGTCTAAGGCATCGACGGAAAAAGACCATATTGCGTTGGAGTCAGGATAGGCAAGGGTTGATGCCTTCCCTATGTCCGCCTTTGACTACTCGATTATAGCTGCCACTTCGTCCATTCAGTTGAGAGGCGTTTGATCACTTTTGCGGTTTCCTGCGATCAGCCGCAAAAGGGTGCGTTGGTGTTGGGCTACATGTGGGAGGAAACGTTGGTAGAAGTTGACTACACCCAAGCACGACGGTACGGTACGGTCTTCGGCCTCAGCGTTGTGGAAATTTCTTCTATTTTTTTCAGATAAAGACTTCAAACCGTGGTTGTTGATGGCGTGTCCCAAGAACCTGAATTCCTGCTTTTCGTATTGGCACTTAGGAATGTTGATAATCAGGCCAAATTTGACAATTCAGTTCAACACTTGCTTTACTTTGCCTGTTGACGGGCGAGAAGATCAGTATGTCATCGAGGTAAAAAAATACGTTCTCCAAGCTACGAAGCCCGAATGTCATGTACATGAATTCGTACAATCTGATCGGTGTGATGATGGCAGTCTTCGGAACGTCTCTTAGTTCCACGGGAATTTGGTCGGACGCCTTTTGCAAATCGATCACGAAAAAACCGTCATTCTATTTTAGCGGTGGCCAGCTTGTCGGGTGAAAGTCTTCGTGCCTTAGCGTTGACCGGCGGTCGCTTAGTTAGGATGTGATGCGTGGTTGAGCACTTGGTATTTGGTTGTTGGTTGTCCTCCGAGAGGTAAACGTAGTCTAACAGCAGTGATCACAGCTCCTTACCGGCATCATTCGGAAGCAACTCCATTTTGGGCTGTTGTTTGTCGATGTGCGCAATAATCGTTTTGAGACGTGTGCGTTCAATAAGTCATCTCCCCTTCATGTCAATGAGGAGCCCATAGTGTTCGATGAAGTCGGCTCCGATGATTGGAGAACTTACATTGGCTATTGTAAAGGTCTATGTGAATGGCGTTGAAAATTTCAAGTTCAGTTTTATTGATCTTTTGCTGAATGTTCTAATCCGTGAACCATTGGCTGCCACCAATATGGGGAAGGCATCGGAGGATCTAAGGTCTCGGGTGGTTGGTGGTATCACTGAGACATCTACGCCAGTGTCAAAAAAAAATTTGCTTTTTAGGGTTTTATACTAAAATACAAAACCCTATTGCAATCACGACCCTTTGCCCGTCTGTCCGTCCGTCCGTCCGTTCGTCCGTCCATCCGTCCGTCCGTCTGTATGTCACAGCACTTTTTCTCCGAAACTATAGAGGCTACAGCCATGAAATTGTTTAGAAAGGTCAGAAGTGGTGACCTCTTGAAAGGGTGTCATTGGAAATGTCTCAATGGGATCTTTTCAAAACAAGTCTTAAAATTGCTCTATAAGTACCGAGGAGAGCAGGGGAAGGGGAAATGTACGAACTTTTTGCGTACCCCCCCTCGTGATTAGACATCTTCCATCCGAAAAATCTGAAAAAAATCCTGAATGTAGGCCTTAATGAGTACAACAACAACAAATACATGAGAATTCAAAATTCACTCAACTTTGTTAGTAATAGCATGATTTATCGATTTTCTGTTTTCTTGAATAAAATCTAAACGGTACCTTTAAACTCAATGACTATTTATAAGATTGATCTTTTCTGAAAGTTTCATAAAGATCGAATAGTATTTACCGAAGTTATAGCGATTTGAATTTTCCTGTATTACTATGGAGCAATATGCCCTGTATTACTATGGAAACATATGGCTATGGAGACATATGTGCTTTTTACCGACTTAGACACTACAGCTTTGCTAGAATTTGCATGAAAATTTCAGGAGTGATAGGTATCATGAAGATGAGTATATACAATTGAGACAAGTCGAAGAGGCAGGAGAGAGCTCCTAGCAAAAGGGCTTTGTAATCATTCTAGGATTCGAAAAAACAGGCCATGAATCGATGATTACAGTACAGAGGAGTGGCCCCTGAAAATAAATTTCATGAAAGGTAGCCGATATAAGTATCAACTGAAAGTTGTCTATGAAAGCTTTTCAAAACAGTTCTTAAACTGACAGTTTTTGCTTCAGCGTGGGCACAGGGCACAGGGGGGGGGGGGGGAATACATGAATAATGTATTTTCTCCCTCGCGAATTGACACCCGTGATCTAAAAAATCTGAAAAAATTATCAAAGGAGACATTTATTGGTATAACTATAACAAATACCTCAGAAGTCAATATTCGTTCAACTTTGTTAATAATAGTGTGATCCTAAAATTGCACATTTTCTCCAATAAAATCGTCTTTGACATGTTTCTTGATTTTATTCGTTGCTGGTTACTGCATTTTGTAAGTTGAGTACAAAACCCTTCTGACATGAGCATAGGTCTGTCTACCCAACTTGTTTTATGTTGTCGCCCGATTGTGCGGTGGGGAGTCGCTACATGTGGATGCTCGATGCACAGTTTTTTGAATTGGGAGCAGGGTTGTCGGCAGTTTTGTACGCTCGGTCCATAATGCTGATGGTACAAACAAAGCTGATCATCCGATTCTCTGGTGCAGTGTGTTGGTGATACCTACTGCTTCTTAGGCCGCGTGCGATGTGCTTCGAGTCGTGAAGTTGATTGCTGTCGGTTACTCAGAGCTTGACGTGCGTCCTCAAGCTTCGTCATTCGGTGGCTGAGGTCACTTACTGCGGAGGCGAGATTGCTTAGCTCGCTTGTGATTCCCAGCGTTGGTGGGATGCTGTACTGCGGCTCATCTTCCTTTGCAACTGCCACAACTGACTATCGGGTGGCCTCGTGCACGTGATCAGTGATCGTTGCGAGATCCAAAAGTGGGGTGTCGTTAGCCGGTAGGATGCTCCTTAATTTGACAGTGAGGTGGTTGAGCCAGAGTATCGGGCACATTTCCGTTGGCGAGCGTGCGCATCTGCTTTAGAAACTGTAGCTGGCACTACTCTCATAGCTCGATCTCAGGCAGTAACTTTTGAATACGCTGTTGGGGCGAGTCAGCATAGACGGCCAACAGGCCCTTTTCAGGGCGCTGTACTTATTGTCGGATGGGGGGTTCAATACTTTATCACAAACCTGTTGGATCACCTTTGTATCGAGGTTCACCACGAAGAGGTTGGCTTTGGTGGTGTCGTCAGTTACTCGGCTTGTGGTAAAGTTTGCACCTACCTGGGTGAACCAAAGCTCCACATCCTCCTGCCATAAGAGTGGAACTCTGAACGCAACACGTATCATTTCTTTCACGTCATGGGCCTATTCCTTCGGTGTGGGCCCGGCTTGTTGAATGAGCGTTGGCGTTGCTGTCGCTGATGTAACCATTTTAGGCGTTGGTTGGGGCTGCGCGACGTTTCACGCCGCAAACGTGACTTCGATACAATTTGTAGGCGAGGCTGATAGAATTGATGGTCAGCACTCACACTAACAGCTACCTCGCAACGTAACGTGGTTTGATGGTCAGGATTGCCAATATAGATGGTTGCCGTTTGGAACAAAGAATACGTGACCATTTCCACAAATAAATTTATTGAGATAAGAAATACAAAAGATAAATGGGTAAAGTTGTCTCGGATTTGAAGTTGAGATTTACGTGGACGTGGATGAAAGACTGACTGACTGAGCGAAGGAAGGAATGAATGTTTGATACTTGCGTTATCCACTTTTATTCATTGATATCGTCGACGACGCGTCGTAAACGATACTTCTCCTGGTTGCACATACGCCAGCACATTCGATGCATCATGAACTCTCCTTTTGTTGTTTCCAATTAAAATATGCTGACGCACGTTTGATACGTCGTCGTGTAGATATTGGAAACGCGCGGATGTATGCCATCAGCGGTATCCAGGCACAACATAGTTGCGCGTGTTTGCTTCGGCGACAAAGTTGCGTGTGCCCATGATGTCGTCAGCACATGAATATGTATCATGCATGCAAACCGTTGCATGGCCCGAGGCGCACAAGCATGCATGTTCGATAGATGGTTGGTCCGCCACAGTAATATTACAATTAGTAGTTTTACGAATGAAAGTTAAAATTTCTTACCTTGGCTACAATGTGACATTATCACAAAAATTTAGTCAGTGCAGCTCGGTATTGCATAGGTTAAGATGTTACAAAATTGTGAAGTGAGCAAAATTAGTAGTGTTCGAAGTGAGCAAAATTAAGAAACCTCAATGTTCACCCGTAACAACATGCAGGTTATTTTGGCTTGCAATTCAACCACTTCAATAAATTGTTTGTTAAAATTGGGAACGCAGAACCGCAGTTGAATTGCTCCCGTCGTGTGAGGTAACACTTTCTGGCAATATACCAATCTAAATACTAAAAAAAGAGTCATTACTTAGCTACTTTGATATGAAATCATGCTTTGAAAATAATAAAACGATAAACTTTAAGGAAGAAACAAGAAAATCGGCTTCAAAAAATCACTAAAAAGAATGAAATAATTTTCTTGGAAACAATGTCTAATAAGTTGCTCCGTTTTGGTTTAAAAATTAGCAACTTGTTCCCCACATTTGGTTGAAGGGGGGAAATGTAATTCAGCCCGGATTCTATAAAAATCATTTCATTTTTATAGGGACTGTTTTAATGTTATTTCTAAAGGAGTAGCTTAATCAGTAAAACTAAACTATTCTCGTGAATAGCAAGAAAATAGTAAAACAGTTTGACTACTTTCTCGGAATCCATTTCGTCATTTGAAAGTTTAACAATTCACTAGTCTTCACTGAAAAAATAGAAAAATAAAGTAACATGATGACAACAAGCACCCCAACATGGTTTGATGATATTGCAGTTGAAAAAGATTTTCATTTAGTTGAGTGAATTTTAAAGCAAATGAAGGTGTGCTCATGTACACAGACACACTATCATTGTGCAAAGTTTTTCATTTACCTTCTATTCCATTAGTAAATGTAACTTATAAAGTTACCTAGCACTTACTCTGAAGTATGAAGACGTTGTCATACATAATATTCACAATTATTCTGAAAATGAAGTACGTCGAGAATAAACGATTTTTTTCTTTAAACTAGCGAGGAGGGATTTAGCAACAATATTTCAAGCGATAAAAGCAAATCCTGTTTTCTAATTATCCTGCCGTTGAATGGGCACACAAAGTTATTTAATTTAAAAACACTTAAAATCAAAAACGCAAGATAAACCATAACTCAGCCACATCTTCTCGCTTATGAAGAGATTTTCGCTCGTTATCAGTAAGTTCTGCAAGTGAACACTTGTTCAAATCATATCCTCACAAATACCTAACCATATGCCATAACTCTTTTTCTGGTATATCAGATCCAGCAGCAACCATTTAAATTTCATGCTCATCATAATTTCAAATTGGTGTGGAATTGGACTTAAAACAATGGCCAACCACATAGTCACATAAATAATTTGGTGAAAAACACTTTTCCAATGTCTGTCTCTTCCTGAACTATGTTCGGATGAATATTCACATATGAATTGCTTTTGTAATTAGAGCATCCAGAAAAGTTATACCAGAAAGTGTATACTCGTACGTATGTATAAAAAAAAGTATTAAAATGGAAGTGCATCCGGGATCTGTTGAAAAACATTCTGCAGCACATTAATGAGTTATTACGTATAAATTAGGTTAAGTTTATTCATGCAAGGATAAATTTTAAACTTGGACTTTAGCATCAAAAATCGCCTGACAAAAGCTCTTAGAAGCATTAATGCAATACTTTAATTCATTTGAGCAATTAATTTATTGCCATCCTAAAAGTACTTTCATTGAATTTTTAAAATCTATTTTGGATGAATTCAGGCAAGATTCCATTCAAATATGAATTTATAATCCTTGGAATAATATTTTCCTCCAGCAGTCCCAAGGCAAATACGATTTGCATGCTTGAGCATTTAAATAAGTTTGCATACATATTCAAAAGAAGAATGGTTTGTTCCGTTGAAAAGTGAAAGTTTCATCTCAAATATTATTTTAGGCTTTCTAAGAAAGATAGGAATGTATAGATTTAACGATTAAGTTGCATTTACGGACTAGAAAGGAATGGAACAATGCCTGTAGGTATTCGATTTGGTAGGATTCATTTGGTCTGAATTCTCATGAAAGTGGGTTGAGTCAAATATTTTTTCAGTAAAATGAGTCGCCAGCAAAACACATCAAGCCAATTTATAAATAAATACCATTGAATGAGAAATGTTTTTAAATTTGCCAAATATTTATTCTGTCCTAAAAAAATATACTTGGGAAAGTTTGAAAATGGATTCACTTGAGATATAGCATTTAAAAGCGTTGAGGATATAGGTATGTCCGAGAGATGTGGGGTTTAAAAACAAGCGTTCGGCATACTACGGCCCAAAGGGTAAGGTATGAAGTTTTTAAAAACACTGGATCTTGGACTAAATTATAGGTGATAAAGCAGTAATAAATAAAATATATAAATGGTAGATGCAATACGTGCAACAGACTTCTGAAACAGCTGAGAGTTACTAAAGCTAAGATAAGTCCATAACAATGCAGAAAGACAATCTGCTTTATAGGAACGTTTTCTCAAAGTCTCAATTAACTAAGAACACAACAAGAATATCTAATGAAGCCTGAATTTAGAACAACTACAATTTTTTACAATTTCATAAACATTATTGCAAAGTGAATACAGAATGCATTTCGGCTAGTGTACTAACCATCATCAGCTAAATGACTAAATATTAAGTGACATGCTGCACAAGCTAACAAATTTGTATTAACAGACCGTTCAATATAAACAGGAAAGTTTATTATATTGTCGCGTGTTTTTGGTTCGCGGCCAATAATTTTAATGTTCCGGGAAAGTGGAAACGCAATGTCTCTTAATTTAAGTTAAAACAGTTTATTTAATTAAAAATGCACAATCATTTGTTTAACTATTTCACCTAATTTTAATTTTCACTATTACAATTCTAACACTTGTCCATAAATTTCTTGTCGCAATTGTCTTCTAAATCACTTCACTATTACGAAACACACTTTTCAACTACTCGAATAATATCGCTTCCCACACACAATCGCAGTTCTTATCGCGGTCGAATGAATGATGATCCCCCCGTTCATTCAGCTCACCTTTATATAGGGTCTCTACCTATTCGCCCATTCCTCGTACATTGGCGAATGTTCTACCGAGAGGTACCTGGTAGATTCGAGCAAATTAATGAATATAGTGACGTCACTTGCAGATGTTGATCATGCTTGTTGGGTTCTCGTGGGTTCGAGTAAATTTATTTGTTGACGTTCTTAATGATTATGAAAACAATTGCGACAGTAGCTCGCAGAATTATTTGTACATGTAACACTGCCCCCACCTCAGTTCTTTTCGCCCCGAAAAGATGTGTCGCTATTTGTAGTCAATTCTCCCTGGGTTTAATATGGGGCAAGACGGTCCAGATGCACGATTTTCATTTTAGCTCTCGGCTTACGATGTTCCTGTATTCGGTATACGACGTCGTTGATTCGCTTTGTAACTCGGTATGGTCCCTCCCAATTATGTTGCAACTTTGGAGACCTACCCTTTCGCCGTTGCGGGTTATATAGCCACACCAAGTCATCTTGCTGGAAGCCAGTAGAATTAGCCTTTAGATCATACCTGGTCTTCATGCGGTCAGTAGCCGATTCGAGGTGTTTTCGCACTGTCCGATGTATCTGGTTCAACCGTTGTCTTAGATCACTTGCGTACTCCGAGACCGTTTGGGGTTTCTCAGGGGGTGTTCCGAACTTTTTATCGGCTGGCAGACGAATAGTCTTTCCAAAAATTACTTTGGCTGGGGCTTGGCTCGTCGATGCATGTTCAGCGGCTCTATACGCCATTAAAAATAGTGGGATATGTCGGTCCCAGTCCCTTTGGTTCTCGTCAACCATTTTGGCCAGGTGTTTATTGAGCGTGCCGTTGAAACGTTCGACCATTCCATCGGATCGAGGATGCAGCGGTGTTGTCCTCGATTTCCATATTCCCAGCAGCTCGCACATTTCGCCAAAAACTAGTGACTCAAAGTTTCGGCCTTGATCCGAATGTAGTTCGCCACGTACGCCGTACCTACTGACCCAATTTAACACTAGCTGTTCAGCTACAGTAGTTGCTTCCTGGTTGGGAATGGGTTAGACCTCGGGCCACTTGCTGAAATAATCGGCTACAACCAGCGTGTATCGATTTCCCCATTCAGATTCAGGAAAGGGTCCTGCGATGTCAACAGCAACCCTTTCAAACGGTACCCCCACGTTAAAGGTTTGCATTTGTCCTCTCAGTCGTCGCTTTGGGCCTTTGACACCAGTCCTCTACGTCTTCTCGAGCGTGGAGCCAGTAGAACCTTTCCCGCAATTTTGCTAAGGTCTTGTTAACACCAAGGAGGCCTCCCGAGGATCCTTCATGCATTTCCTTAACCACATCGTGGATTCGGCTTTTGGGTAGTAAAGTTTGCATCCTATAGGAGCTGCCATCCGCCGTTTCCCATTTCCGCTTGAGTATGCCACCCTCTACCTGAAGGGAGTTCCATTGTGCCCAATAGCTTTTCAAGGTTGCGCCATGCGTTGAAACGTCTTTCCACTCAGGTCGCCCAGTCGTCTCCTTCCATACGAGCAATGGTCCGATGTCTTCATCGGCTAGCTGGGCATTTCGAATCTCCTCCGATGACCAACCTTCATCGAATTCGGCCGTTATCAGTTGCAGATCAACGGGCGGTTCCTTTTCTTCAATCCGTCGGCAATGCTTGCAGTCAGCTGGACATGGGCGACGAGATAGGGCGTCAGCATTTCCATGAACTCCGCCCTTTCGATGAACAATTTCGTAGTCGTATGACTGCAATCTTTCGATCCATCTCGCAACTTGTCCCTCGGGGTTTTCGAAGTTAAGTAGCCATCTCAGCGATGCATGGTCCGTTCGAAGAACAAATTTCTGGCCATATAGGTATTTGTGGAACTGCTTGGTGGCCTCTATTATAGCCAATAGCTCCTTCCTGGTCACACAGTAGTTCCTCTCACTTTTTGAAAGAACTCGACTGTAATACGAGAGGACTCTTTCTTCGCTATTAATTTGCTGGGAGAGTACAGCTCCAATACCGCCGTTGCTTGCATCAGTGTCAACTACAAACATTTTTCCGGGTTTCGGATACGCCAGCACGGGTGATTCACACAGCTTTTCCTTCAGGGTCTTAAAGGCTGTCTGGCATTGTTCATTCCAGACATACGGACGATTTTTCTCGGTTAGCTGATGGAGACACTTAGCTATTTTGGCAAAGTCTTTGACGAATCTTCGATAGTAGGTTGCCAGACCCAGGAAACTTCGTAGTTGGCGCTTGTTGTTTGGTGTTGGCCAGCTTTTCACGGCTTCAATTTTCTCAGGGTCTGTTTTGACCCCTTCTGCCGATACGATGTGTCCCAGGTATTTTACTTCAGCTGCAAAAAGGGTACACTTGTCGGGACTAAGTTTCAAATTTGCCAGTCGCAGTCTGGAGAAAACCTCTTCTAAGTTCCGCACATGCTCTTCGAACGTTCTCCCGATGACGATGATGTCATCTAGGTATACCAAGCAGGTTTTTCAGGTTAAACCACGTAGCACGTATTCCATCAAGCGTTCGAAAGTAGCTGGAGCATTGCAAAGCCCAAATGGCATCACCACAAATCGCCACAATCCGGTCCCAACTGAAAATGCGGTCTTCTCTCGGTTCTTCTTGTCGATTTCTACCTGCCAGTAGCCACTCTTGAGATCGAGTGTAGAAAACAATTTTGCGTCGGCTAAAGTGTCCATGATGTCATCGATGCGTGGGAGTGGGTAACTATTTTTCTTAGTGACGTCGTTAAGCTGCCCATAGTCGACACAAAAACGAGTGCTACCATCCTTTTTCTTTACAAGAACTACAGGCGCGGCCCATGGACTGACAGAAGGTTCAATAACGCCTTGTTTTTCCATGTCCAAGATCAGCGCGCTCACTTCTCCTTGTTTGGCTATAGGGAGGCGTCTGGGTGCTTGTCGAATCGGCTTGGCTCCTTGTGTATCTATGACGTGAGTTACCAGACTCGTTCGGCCTTGGTCATCCGGGCTTGTTGAGAAGATGTCACTGTACTTGGTGACCAGATCAGAGGCTCGTTTGAATAGCTGCACTGGCAATTTGACCTGCTTCAATATTGCAGACGTTGATTCCCGGGCTTTGTCTGTGTCTTGCCTCCTTTTCTAATGATGGTTGTGAGTAGCTTCCAAAGGGGTGATGGTGGAAACAGGCTGGCAGCTGCCGATGACTTCTCCCGCTTTGATGCTCGTGGTTGAGTCTGCGGTGTTAAGGACTCTAACCGGCACATATCCGTTCCTTAAAGATCTTACAAGGCTTCGTTCTACAATCAAGCTGCGCAATGCGGACGTCTTCGTTGGCTCTATCAGATAAGATCGGTGGTCTCCAGAATCACCATCAAGCTTTCGGAAGAATTCGGTACATCAGTGTCAGTACATACCACTACATTCATCTTGGGAATTCGGACGCTGGGATCCTCCATCAGTACTTCGACATTCTGCCATTTCAATACAGGTTTGCCCAAATCCAACGTGATTCCATGTGGTCGCAGAAAATCCATTCCGAGAATGCAGTCATCCATAATGTTCGCGACCAGAAAATTATGTCGGAACACAAGGTCTCCCAACTGTATCTGGAGGTTGACATCTCCACTGACAGGTGCAGTTTCTCCCGTAGCTGTTCGTAGTGAGAAAATTCCGCCCTTGTGAAGTTGTTGCTGTCTAACTAGGTCTGGTCGGATAATCGATCGGGTTGCACCAGTGTCGTTTGTTATGGTGCAGTGTTCTCCGTTAACTTGACCCGGAAGGCAGAAGGCCGCTTCTCCACGATGTAGTCTTGACACGATGATGGTGGTGCTGGGGACGTCGATCCTCCTAGCCAACCTCTGCCCCACGAAGTTGGCTCTTACATGTTTCCCGACCCCTCTGTTTGAAGGGTTTCCATTCTGGGCTCCTGACTCAGTCTGGATCTCCTCCTAGCTGCACACCCTGGACAATAGCTCGGTTTTCTCCGCTTCTGGCAGTCTCTTTGCAGGTGCCCCTTCTCTCTGCAATTCCAGCATCTAGGCGCACCATTTACATGCGGGTCTCGCTCAATTTCCACGCGCTCATACCTGCACTCGTCTGCCACTACCTCACGGACCCGGGCAGTGGTACGAGTCACATTCTTCGCTGTCTCAAAGTTTAGACTGTAATCCAATGCGTCCTTAACCGTTTGCTTTTGAGCTAAACGCACAGCTTGTTGCAATTCTTGGTCTTTTAATGCGCTGATGAATGCTTCTGTTGCTGCATCATCTCGATGTTCTGGGTCGTAGGCAGGGTAAGCCAAAAGTGCTAGTCGCTCAATGTCTTGGGCTAGCTGCTGTAGGGTTTCACCAGACTTCTGCACCCGATGCCTTAGCTGTGACCAATAAATCTGCTTTAGATGATCGACTCCATAACGCATGTCCAGCGCATTCATTATAGCAGCCGGGTTTGAGTACAATTCAACGGGGATCGTCTGCAAAAGCTCGGCAGCTGGGCCTCTTAGAGCAAGAATCAATGCAGTTGCTCGTTCCTGCTCATTTCAGTGATTTGCCCTTGCGGCAGCTTCAAACTGAGTCTTGTAAATACTCCAGACCGTTTGCCCATCGAATATTGGTGCTGGCACATTTCGGGATGTGCTTTGCGCTGCGGTTACAAGCGGGGCTGGTGAGATGGTTACTACTGCCTTTGCTGCTTCCAATTCTTTTTTCACTTTTTCCATCTCATGGTTCATTCTCTCTTCGACCTGGCTGATCTCATAGTTAATTTTCTCCTCAACCTGGCTGACCTTCTCCTCGACCTGGTAAACCTTTTCCTCGACGCATTTAATTTGATTGTTCAGGCTACCGAGCTCCAATTTTATTTCGGTTGACTGTTTTTGCACTTCCTTGATTACGATCGCTTGTTGGTCCAGCTTCACTGATTGTTCATTTAACTTCGCTGATTGTTCATCTAGCTTCGTCGTTAAATTGGATGACTGGTGTCGCTGCTCTTGCTGCATCAGCATCAAAATTTGCATCAGCGCATTTTCTGGTTCCTTTGGTTTTGATGTTTCTGCTTCACCACCTTCTGCGCCTTTTTCTGCATCTAAGGGCTCACCCGAATCCAGATACGCACCTTCCGATTCAATTGCGTCACGCAAGCGTGCAATCAGTGTGGCCTTTGTACCTTGCGTAGCCAGGTTTCGCTGTTCCAACTCTTCTTTAAGCTCCGACATGGTCGATTCATTAATTTTTAAGTTTAGGCTTCGTGGCATTTTCAATGTTTCTTTAAATTTTACTATTGTGCACTATAAAAATGTTCAAATTTTCACTTTCAAAATTTTAATCCCACTTCTCGACACCACTGTCGCGTGTTTTTGGTTCGCGGCCAATAATAATTTTAATGTTCCGGGAAAGTGAAAACGCAATGTCTCTTAATTTAAGTTAAAACAGTTTATTTAATTAAAAATGCACAATCATTTGTTTAACTATTTCACCTAATTTTAATTTTCACTATTAAAATTCTAACACTTGTCCATAAATTTCTTGTCGCAATTGTCTTCTAAATCACTTCACTATTACGAAACACACTTTTCTACTACTCGAATAATATCGCTTCCCACACACAATCGCAGTTCTTATCGCGGTCGAATGAATGATGATCCCCCCGTTCATTCAGCTCACCTTTATATAGGGTCTCTACCTATTCGCCCATTTCTCGTACATTGGCGAATGTTCTACCGAGAGGTACCTGGTAGATTCGAGCAAATTAATGAATGGAGTGACGTCACTTGCAGATGTTGATCATGCTTGTTGGGTTCTCGTGGGTTCGAGTAAATTCATTTGTTGACGTTCTTAATGATTATGAAAACAATTGCGACAGTAGCTCGCAGAATTATTTGTACATGTAATTATTTGTACATGTAACAATATATATATATATATATATATATATATATATATATATATATATATATATATATATATATATATATATATATATATATATATATGTTATAAATGATACAAATTAACCCAACCTATCATTATCATTATTTATGGTGCGACAGCCCAAGCTAGGCCTTGGCCAACAGGATTAAATTTCCAGTCTCAGCCCGTCGTAAGATACATTCCACAGGTCTGGACCAAGAAAAGATTCCTGGGTAACATCCGATGTAACGCCCATCCTTCGTTGGGCCTATGTCATGTCGTAAAGCAAACTTTGGTCCTTCAAGTAGTCCCTCAGAAGAAGATATTCTGGAACTTAAAAAGCTGTTCGCAGCATATCCAGAATATCTGACCATATAGTAGAAATGAAGGCGTTCTTATCGTCGAGTATCACCAACAGAACGATCCCTCGCTTTGTGTGGCTGTATGCCTCTGCCTTTTGGACTACACTCACCCCCTCTGCAATTACATTAATAGTGGAACGGCCTGCTCAAATTGCGGCAGCGAGTCTTCTCTCGATGAAATTCTCTAGCGATTTCCCAGCATATTCTAGCGTGTAAAACAGGCGGTATGCAGACGGCGATCCAAGATTTTCCT
The DNA here is from genome assembly GCA_963969285.1 of Odontomyia ornata. Lineage (NCBI taxonomy): Eukaryota > Metazoa > Arthropoda > Insecta > Diptera > Stratiomyidae > Odontomyia > Odontomyia ornata. The sequence goes on from OZ017739.1 coordinate 40,209,791, forward strand.
TCTCCTTACTGATCAATACCAGCCTCGTCATCTTTCAGCGTTCATGGAAAATCCCGCCCTTTAGGAAAGTGTACTGAGTAGCAAATCAAAACAATGGTGATAGACAAGCTTGCAACACCTATGCTGGAACACCATCTGGACTTGAAGGTTTCTCGCTTTCGGTGAGCTCCAGCTGTGTAAAGAGTAGACGCTCGATTGCTGTTTCACCGTGGACTGCATCAACATAGACGGAATGGATGCGAAAAAGAGTGCCCATACTATCTCGTCCATCTTTACTGCATCATGTATGGAAGGTGTCGCATGGCACTAAGCTTCCGCATAACTAACTTGTAACTTGGGCTCCACGGATTCTTTTTCACATTGTCCACTGGATCTTGCTGTTGTTAGGCATTTCTTGGGCAACTTTTATGCTGTTATTTGGTTGCATGCCTCGTTATGGCTTCACGCCCATTGACCCTTACGCCAAAGCTTGTGGCAATCCCCTCGCATTTCAGCGATTTCCGTCGACCACCAGTACACCGATGGCTTGCCGTGCCGTTACCAGCAGTCGTGATAATGCTTATTGTTGAGGTCGCCATAACTTCAGCTGCCAGTTTTTCCATCCTCTGCAAATCTCCCCACAGCGGAGCACCTACCGGGCACACCTCAACGAACTACTTGCTGACCATCCTCCCGATGTTCCACCCAATTGTAGAAGATCAAGAGCACGGACCTCGCAAGACAACATCACTGATCTCAAGCAGAATGCAATGATATTCTCAGAATTTGCAGCGTAATAGATATGGCAGCACCAAACACGGCAGCCAACTTGGTATGAAACAATGGTTAGACGTGAAAAATGTCAAAAATTTCAGTTGTAAACAAACCGGTCACTACAAAAATCAGTGCCCAAACTTGGATAAAAGCAAAAGAAGACAAACGCTTTTAGTGCCCCATTTCTGACTGGAAAATTTAACCAGAAGAATTGGTATGCTTCCAGTGGCGCCAGTAAACATATCGCCGCGTGTTTTCGGTTCGCGGCAAGTAATTTTAATGTTCCGGGAAAGTGAAAACGCAATGTCTTTTAATTTAAGTTAAAAGAGTTTATTTAATGAAAAATGCACAATCATTTATTTAACTATTTCACCTAATTTTAATTTTCACTATTAAATTTCTAACACTTGTCCATAAATTTCTTATCGCAATTGTCTTCTAAATCACTTCACTATTACGAAAATCACTTTTCTACTACTCGAATAATATCGCTTCCCACACACAATCGCAGTTCTTATCGCGGTCGAATGAATGATGATGATCCCCCCATTCATTCAGCTCGCCTTTATATAGGGTCTCTACCTATTCACCCATTTCTCGTTTATTGGCGAATGTTCTACCGAGAGGTACCTGGTAGATTCGAGCAAATTAATGAATGGAGTGACGTCACTTGCAGATGTTGATCATGTTTGTTGGGCTCTCGTGGTTTCGAGTGAATTCGTGTTCATTGTTGTGAAAACAATTGCGACAGTAGCTCGCAGAATTATTTGTACATGTAACAATATGACTGCGAGACGAGACTTAATTGCGAATCTATCACAGAACTTCGATACAAAAGAAATCATAACTGGAAATCAGACCAGCGTGCCAGTGTTATGTTCTGGTGATGTAAACAAAGTAACAGTCGTAAACGAAAACGAGTGTGACATTACAATTTGCAATTTACTGCGTGTACCAGAATTTGGAAAAATTTATTTATGTGAGTCTGCTGATAGGAAATGGAAATAGGGTGATTTTCAAGGAAAATGCTTGCTAAATCTATAATCAGTAGAAGTAATTTGTAAATGAAGCTGAGTTTATTAACGGTGTGTACAGATTGCATACTTTGGAAGGGGATGAAACATTAGTAGCGATGCCAACTGTGAAAAATAGCAGAATGTGGCACAGACACTTAGGACACATAAATAAAAGATGTAACAATTAAGTAATGAGACTGATTTTATTGCCGCACTTGTGGTAAAGCTGCGATCCTGAAATTCCTATCCCCTCCCCCGGCATCCTTCCCCTCTCCATTGATAGTTTGAAATAGTTTATAAATTCGTGGTAACGTTTTCTCCATTCTGTTCCTTGCTTCACTGGGCCTTCAATTTTCGGAAGCACTTTGCATTCAAATATGTCCACTGCCTTTTTGGATTCACTCGTTAGGGTCTATGCTTCATTTCCATTTAACAGTGCAGGTTTGACTAGTGATTCGTAAATATGTAGCTTATTTTCCCTGTGCACAAGTCTGGACCTTAAAATGAATGGTACGGAGTCCTAAATTTTATTTGCGGCGTTCAATCTCATATTTTTTGCTGCCTCTTCTATTGCAATTGGCTCCATGATAAATAAAGTTATCCGCACTTTTAAGGTTTATAGTTGGCGTATACAAAAGTAAAACTCAGAGTGAACATTACGAAAAACGATAACAACTTTAATAACTAAAAAACGAACACATATTAAAAAGTAGGGACTATATATTGCCAATATCAAGGTGGATAGCGTTACCTTCATTTTGAATACGAGTATGTGGCGGTATGGAACGTTCCCACGTTGGCACATCTTTCATAGCGCAAGCAGGTCCTAGTCTTGCGACAAATCTTCGTTACCAGCATGTCTCACGTAGAAGTGATGCAAGCAGCTTCCCTTGCAACAATCAAAGTTCGCTTGAGCTGTTCTTCTAGATCCTTATGAGCCAAGAGACAATGTACCAGAGGGAACTTCGAGAAATAGTCTCGTTGTTGTCATGCTCATCATTGACATCATCATCATTAACATCGTCTTCATCATCGACATCGTTTTCATCATCATCGTCGTTATCATCTCCCGCCAGGAGCCGCATGCAACACGCGTCTGTGTTCTCAATAAACAAAGAGTCAAAAATAAAATCTTCAGGATCCACACCCGAATCCACCAACAAACAAACAGCCACCAGCTCAAGAGGCCAACGTTGTCAGCCAATGCAAGCTGTCTCTCTTTTGACGCGGGATTACTGAGATTTTGTTTTTTCAAATCAAGTCACAGCTTCAGGTGCACATTGTGACAAGGGACTCAACCAGGTACCACTTCATGGGGTCCTTACTGAACTACTAGACAATCACCGATGCAGCGAACAGCATCCGTGTGCCTCTGGAGCTCGGCAAGTACGAGATCCTCAAGCGCGAACGTCTCTCACTTGATGAATTCCAACCTCTCGCTATACAAAGATGTTGATCTCAAGTCACAAACAAGGTACACAATATGGGCCCCGCAGGAATGATCCACGGAACCAACTACATGCTCTTCAACACTCTTATCTAGCCTCTCTTCGACAAGCAGTCCTCCTGATCAGATCAATATTGAGCTAGCTACCCTGCGTCTAGCAATCGCACAATTTAGCAGTTTGATCCACGAGGTGCTCAAGTATCTACACACCATGGTCAACATGCAGCATGGATGCTCCTCGTCATGTAACCTCTCCCGACGATAAGCATATTTTGTCACCCCAGGACAAGAGCCACGCACGGGATATTATTGGTATCACAAAAAACAGGGAAACCTAGCGATCCGATGCAAGCAGCCTTGCACATTTCCAGTTCAAGGCACCGTCACTGGGTACCCAGAAAACTAAGATCACTGTCACTGTACTCAGCAAACACTGCAGTTAAATGCCTGTGTGTCTCTGGCCGCGCTACAAAAGCTTGTTTTTTGGTGGTTTTAGCTTTGATCTCTCCATTATTACGAGGCAAATCATCGCCAGGCCTCTTTGGAAGCAGAGCCTCATATTAAAGGCTACCAATGGTACACCTATCATCACTTTCAGCACCTAGCAGCTCACACTGGAATTTAGGTTACGCTACCCATGTTACTGGCGATTTGTCATAACAGAAGTCCACATAGCCATCCTGGAAACCAATGCGGTCAATCATCACGACCTAGGAAACCGCCGATTTTTGGACGATTATACCAACCTTTCAACAGACTGCATCCTCGCGTAGCTTCAGTATAAGCACTGCGGCCAAGGCCTCAATATTGGTGAACACCGTGCGAGACCCGTATAAGCAGATCATCGTAAAAAACGAGAATACACCCATTCGACCCGGCGAGTTGGCTTCGATTGCTGACCTACCCATTTATCAACAAATAGTAGCACACGGCTCACCTGTCTTCACGTGGCTTTGTCGCCTTGCGGTGGAACATGTCATCGCAGCGAAAGCTAAATTTGGTCCCCTATTGGACCAAGGTGTGATTCAATCTTCATTGAGCCAATGGGCCAGTCCCCTGGACATAATGACAAAAGACGGAGGCAGTTAGCGAGCTTCTGGGGAACAACTCAATGTCCACGCACAGCTAACCACTACTTATTGCTGATAATTGAGGCTCTGATCCAGTACGCCAGCAGTCCAATTTGCTCAGTCATTGACCTTCAGGGGACCTTTTACTAAATGTCGGCCATACCCGTAGGCATCTCAAAAACGGCAGTCACTGCATCCTTTGGACTATTTGAATTCCTGGGAATGCCTTTGAGTTTACTCTAATGCTCAACCGTCTGCTAAGAAGGTTCGACTTTGTACACATCTACCAGAATGACAAATAAGTGTTCTCGACCAATCACGACCTCAAGAAGCGTTACTTTGAGCAGCTCCTCCCTATACTGGAAGCTTCTAAGCTCCAGACCAACTGGAATTAATGCCAAATCGGACTGGCCAATGTAATTTTCGCCAAGTACCACATCTGCAAGACAGAACTTAGACCACCGGCCCCAAGATACAAGCAATCACCAATTTCCCAAACTGGCTAACTCCTTGCAGCTGAGAAGTTTCATTAAAACACAATTTCCACCGCCGTTGCACACCATGTGCTGCCGAGCTCTAAGCACTACTCTTTGAGCTACTGAAAGCCTGTGCAGCCAAGAGAGCACTATTGTGAACGTGCAAACGCGCTGGCTCATGAGGGCAACTACGCCGCTTTCCACTTTATGTTTATTCGCATGATAAGGATTATCTAATTGCAATCAAGCCGTTTTACCTCATACAGCAGGTATGCGGTGGAGGTGCAGAGTCGTAGCAACATGTATCTTAGAAGCAAGTACAAGTCAATCAGCAGAAAGCAACAACGAGAGCAGAAAGAAGAAGATGGAGATGACAGCAGCAAAACATAACTCAGGGGCGAGTGTAAGTCAGCCAGGTGAAAGCTCCAGAGAGGAGAATGCTGTAATCAGTTCATAACTCTGCTTGCTCTTCCGTAAAGTCTATTTCCCTTCAGAGAATATCGTTTATTGGCTCTCTTCATTTACGTGCAAATGAGAGAAAATGGAAAGGAAGAGCTTCTCTAGAATGGAAGCTGAGGTCCTGGAAATTTTAGCAGTTTTCAGAAACAAACTGAAGTAAAAGCTCACTGCGCGACTAAATACAAGCGCTTGGTTAAGTACTAGTAGATCAGTTGCGATTTCACTCTGTTGGGGAGCGTGTTGCTACCACGCATTCAATGTACAACGTTGTTGTGAGAAGTTTACACGACCTTCGCGAATAAAATTTAGCCGTCGAGACTAAGCTGACGTACTATATTTGGTGACAGCAAAATGGCGAGGGGAGAGGTGTTAGCTTAAACCGTGAACCTCAACCAGTCTTTTGACATTTACGCCGTGTGGCCACCCTGATTTCACGATTTCACTTTTTCAGGCCGAACCACAGTCGCAGGGGGAAGTCAGCCACGTCATCCAGTAAACACATTGACCAGCGTGCATCAGTACTCGAGATCAGGATCGTCAAATATCTGCAAGCAAGCTTATCCATTGAAAACCGATGAAGCCAGTGGTCTCAAACCCACAATTCGCCCCCATCCAAACCCACAAGTTCGTCTGGAGCAAGCACTCCAGGCGGAGTGGAAGAGTGCCTCGCCAGGCTCAAGGCCCCCTGGGCAGCAATGAGTGCACAGCCAGCTCCAAGCACCAGTATAAAGGAGAAAGGGAGCTTCACGACCTAGGTAGACTCACCTTCTCCTCTTCAGCTGCAGAGCGGGGCCATTTTCAGTAGCAGGCGAAGGAGTTACGCCGTGGAACTAAGAAGGAGATTTGAGTCCATCTTGGAGCAAAGAAGTATATCCAGGCAATTCCATGACATGGAAATTGATGTTATGTAAAAGTACAAGAAGGAAAAGAAACAAACAATAAAGAAGATTTACTGTTAAACTTGAAACTTGGTGTTCTGACTACGAGCTCTGAGGGGTTAAGTAAGGGGAACCTTCAGGAGTGTGGAGGTAGTATGGAGGGTGAGTAATAGCGCGGGGCTTCCCGGAAGAGGCCTGTAGATTCCCGCCTATTGTACTACATAACAGCACCACTCACTTGGTCACCCGGTGCTGAAGCTGCTTTTTAATCTTGGCACTAGAAGGTTACCCAGCATATGATGTTTAATTCAACGATACCATCAAGACCTACTTACCTGCCGCACTCTACTGCACCATCGCCAGAGCATAATTCAACCTTTGGATCGACATTATCGGCACGCCACGTAAAATCATTTCAAAGAAAAGCCGTCAATTTGAAGCCGACCTCCTACACCAACTCAGTCACCACCTGGATGTCAACCACGTTTATACCATACCACCCACAGGCCAATTGCATCGCAGAACGGATGAACCACACTCTCAAGGTGGCATTAAATTGCGCTCCCAAGACTCCTTGGTTGAGTAACTTGTTGGGCCAACGCGGCCCATTCAGGGAGACCTGTAAGCCTCTCTAGTAGGCATGGTTTTTGGCATGTCACTAGGAATTCTGGGCGAGTTCCTCACACCTCAAACTGCACCAGCCAGTGACCCGCAGGACTTCGTTGCTGAGTTAGGCCACCTGTTCAAAACGATTCGTCTCGTCCTGCCAGCCAGACACACAGAACCCCATGCCTTCGCATTAAAGTCTTGACCAGCTGCGAATATGTCTTCCGCTATATCTACGCAGCCAAAAAGCCACTCAATCAGCCACAAGCCGGACCGCACAGAGTCGTTGAATTGTTCAGCAAACGCACCTATGTCATATACGTAAATGGCATCACCAAGCCCCATCAACCACCTAAAGCCAGTGTGCTTGGATCACACAGGTTCCTAGCCATAAAAATCACTGTTACCATCTTTTCAGCCACTCTCACTGCCACTGTAGCCGCCCACGCCACTACCCGTTCTGCCATCTTAAGCGATTTACTATTTTCGACGAACGCAAAGGTCATTGAGGTGGAAGTGGCCGTGGCAACGCTGAACGTCCCAACATCAACGCAACCTCATCCCTTGCAAAATCCTCGTTTGTCGGCCCGATTTGCAACTCCCTCCGTAAAAATTAAAATTTGCTTGAGCCATTCTTCTAGATCCACATGAGCCGTTGTACCAGCGAGAACCCAGGTAAATAGCCTCAACATCGTCGTGATCATCATCGACATCATTTTCGTTGCTGTCATCTTCCATTAGGAGCCGCCAGCACGTCCTTTCTGTGCTGCCAATAAACAAAGCGTGGAGAATCACGGCGGCTTGCGCAATCTAGTTGACTGATTTCAGTTTTTATACCTCGCCAAAACTGCTAAAACATTTGCTTATGCTTGAGTGTGCTTTCAAAGGTCACTAAAAATATGAATACAAAATGAACGTGGGCAAAAAATATCTTTTTGGTGGCACAAACGTGAAAATGAGGTCGTAGAATCAGGAGCAACTCCTTTTTTTGGCCAATGCCTGATCTGGGTTTGAAATACGAGGTGTGTTCAAAAAGTATCAAGAATTACGTATATTCGAATTTCGAATTTTTTGTGGCGTTATGTTGGTACTCATGTCTGTCACTTATGCCGACAAGCTCGGCCATTTTGAATGTTCACTTGATTGGTGATAGCTGCTTTACTTGCACGTGTTTTCAATCGTCTTCGATTTTTACTTATTCAAAAAAATGGATCAAAGAACGTGTATCAAATTTTGTGTGAAAAACGAAATTAAGTGCGCGGATGCATTCCGAATGTTGACTGTGGCATACGGAGAAGCTACCTTGGACCGAAGCAACGTTTATCGGTGGTACAAAATGTTTTTAGAAGGCCGAGAAGATGTGAACGACGAAGAGCGTGCCGGACGCCCGAGCACTTCAACAATAGACGAAAAAATTAATGAAGTGGAGAAAATTGTATTGGCCAATCGCCGAATCACCGTTTGAGAAGTTGCTGAGGACCTAAACATATCGATTGGCTCGTGCCATTCGATTTTTATCAACGATTTGGGCATGAGACGGGTCGCCGTGAAATTCGTACCAAAATTGCTCAATTGCGACCAAAAACAGCAACGCATGAACATTGCTAATGAGATGTTAAACTCTGTCCGCGACGAACCAAATTTGCTCCAGAGGGTCATAACTGGTGACGAATCGTGGGTTTATGGTTATGACGTGGAAACCAAAGCTCAATCATCTCAATGGAAGCTGCCGCATGAACCAAGACCGAAAAAAGTGCGCCAAGTTCGGTCGAATGTGAAAGTTTTGCTGACAGTTTTCTTCGATTGCAGGGGCGTGGTGCATCATGAGTTCTTGCCACAGGGAACAACGGTCAATAAGGAATATTACCTGCAAGTTATGCGCAATTTGCGCGAAGCAATCCGCCAGAAACGCCCGGATTTGTGGGAGAAGAAAAATTGGCTTTTGCACCACGATAACGCCCCTGCTCACACATCGTTGCTTGTGCGCGACTTTTTGGCCAAAAACAACACACTAATGATGCCGCAGCCACCGTGTTGCCCAGATCTGGCCCCCTGTGACTTTTTCTTCTTTCCTAAACTGAAGAGGCCCATGAAAGGACGACGTTACGCTTGACGAGATAAAGACGGCATCGAAGGAGGAGCTGAACAAGATTTAAAAAAATGATTTTTTGAAGTGCTTCGAAGATTGGAAAAACCGTTGGCACAAGTGTATAATATCTCATGGGGATTACTTTGAAGGGGACAAAATAGATATTCATGAATAAATAAATAATTTTTGAAAAAAAACAAAATTCGCGATATTTTTTGAACACACCTCGTATATGAAACTTTAGATACCGTGGAGTATTTGCGTTGTAAATTAAGTCATTGTGTATGATAACTGAGCAGCATTTAGACATAATTCTATAATATTTATAAAGTACCAATTGGTTTCAAATATCAACAAAACTAAGCTTATGCATAACCTCCTCTTCACTTTTTTATGTGGAACTCATTAATATCTAGCTGCTGAATTGCCTGGTTTATATGAGCTTAAGATCGTATTAACTTCAATTACGGTAATGAAAATAATTTTCGCCTTCTTGAAACTTCTTATTGTACTCTATTCCCGCCATCATATAAACTGTTTACTTAATCGAAAAGCTTTAGCAAACAGCATTAAGGACTTTTGGTGAAAAATAAGATTATCTCATTTGAACCTGCCTCCTTTTGCAATTCCAAATGGAAAAGCTTTTTCGTAAGAAACATTTCTTGAAGCATTAGCATGTTATTAGCATAAATTTGCCACTAAACAAAATGCTTTTGTTGGATTTGATCTCATCCAATTGACAAAACAGTCAATAATAAGATTAACTCACTTCATTAAATACCATGTCTAAATAAATTAACTTTGATTTTTGCTCCTAACTAATTCTGTCTTTCCTTTTGGTTGCAAAAACAAGTGATAACCATCGTCGAAGTCAATCATACAATTAGGGGTGGTGGTTGGCAATTTTGTTCGCTCCTTTGGGTTAATTATTTCTCGGTCACGTTCGGTAGATTGTATCATCATTTGATTAGATTAGACGAAAAGTGTAAGAAATGAGCTTTGCAAATAAATTCGTTCGATAATGAGTTCACATTGAGATAATGAGGTTGTTTTGTGCCAGACATGCTCCAGGGATTCTTTTTGGTAAAAAACAAAATCTTAGTAAATCAGCTCTTTAAGTTTTTCCGAATGTTTCGTCTATTGAATGTGGTAAATAAGGAGATTATGGATAACGAAAAAGCAGAAAATCTTCCTTTTCAAATACGACTTCAATCTATTTATAGACTTTCCTGGCAAAATTTCGTGCACATCAAAAGTAAAAACAAAATTCTTGCTGACGTAATTTTTTTACAAAATGATGTCCTAGCATACAAATAGAATTCAACTCTCTCCCATTGCTATTCCAAAAGCTAAAAAAACAACAGTTGCTGTCGTCTCTGGCCTTGGAATATCAATCACTACTTGCGCTAGAATCGACACTAAGCACGTCTCCGCTCATCATAAAAACTGAACATTTCATGTCCTTTGCGAGTTGGCTCTGTTGCTGTTTTCGTGACAATAGAACTGATTAATATATTTCTTTTAGTGTTGTTTTCCATCACGCCATTCTATTGGATCCTGGCAATTGTTGCCCCTTTTTGCCTAGCATACGAGTATTCTCTCTTCTTGCCGCCATCTCGTTAAGTTCGAATGAAAAATAAAATAAACTCAATGCGTCGCTTCAAGGACATTTGGCTCTTTAATTTCCATCCAAGATTTAGAGAAAATCCTCATTTTCTGGAAAAGAAATCATACCAATATTCCAATAGATTTACTCGAGTTTGCTGTAGCAAAAGGACATTAGATATTGGAAAGAAAATCCTTGAACGAAGGATTCAATATCTTTACTGAGTGAAAAGAAAGAGCGAGACAACAAGTGTGTATGCGTGTGAGACGGGATTTCGAAAATAGAGATTTAATGACAGGCGACTGTTTCGTCAGAAGAAATGTGATGCGCTAGGACAATATTTATTTAAGGCAGCAATATTATGAGTTTATTGTGTTTGAAAACCACTATCGATCCGATTCTTAAGGATCAGATTTTGTGCATGCAACTTATTCTGAGAAATGCCAGGGTAATTTATAGTTTATGCCAACGAAGCAGCTTTGAAGCAAATAATTGTTCTCCATGCAAAGGATAAGGCAGCTAGCATCCAATATCATTATATACTACATGAGCTGGACTAGATGAAAGGATAATTGATTATTAAGCTGCAACTAATTCAATGATTGATATTTCAAAAGGGATTAAATTAATATATGATAATGCTGGATTTGCATGCTATTAAATATTGAATTTACACAGTATTAAATTAATGACTGATTAAATTAAACATGAGTTGCATTTTAGCTTTGATTTTATAAATATTTGCCCTAGAGTCCAGGTCTTAAATGTGTAGAGCTCAAATACAAACCCGCTTTATTCGATCAATCATTGTAAAATTTACAAAAGCATAAAGCAGGTTACAATAGTTTGATTTAATTGTTAAGTTGAAGCCCAAAAATCAAGGCGAGAAATAAACGAACCAAAGGAAAAAATTAGCAAAGCAAAATTATACACGTCCGATGCGTTTAAATTCGGGTTTACTACTGTGAAAAAATTAATGAAACAAAAATAGGAATAATTCATGTATTTGTCTATGTGAATGAAAAGATGAGAGCGGAGTGAACATCCCTCCTCAAGTCGAACTCCGATCGAGTGTCATGTCAGCAACTCCGAGCCCCAAATTGCATTTTTGATGCTTCGATGGCACTAAAGATTTAGTAAGCATCTTGTTGCTTGGGGCATAACGGACTTCGATTGGATGTTCTTGTAGAGCCTGCCGGATGAAGTAATGTCAGATATCTATGTGTTTGGATCGAGCGTGCAATCTTGGGTTCAGAGCAAGTTTCCCGGTACCTTGTTTGTCGTTGTACATGATTATATTGGAGAATTCACTGTATTCAAGTTCTATTAAGAACCCGATGAGGTGAACTGCTTCCTTTGCTGCATGTGTGAGCCCAATGTACTCAGCTTCTGTGGATGATAGCGCAACCATCCGTTGCTATCGCGATTCCCAAGAAATAAACAATTCTGCAAATATGAACACTGAACCCGTGTATGAGCGCCTATCTTTTGTGCATCCTCCCCAGTCAGAGTCCACGTAACCGACGAGCTTTTGTTTAGTCCCTTGAAAGCATAGCCCATGATTCGTTGTTCCAGCGATATATCTGAGAATACGTTTACCGGCGGTCAAATAGATTTTATTATAACTGTTCGTATATTGGCTCAAATTGCTTACTGCATGTGAAATGTCTGGACGAGTTGCCACGGCCAAGTACATGAGCGCACCGATAAGTTCACGAAAAGGGTTTGCTTCTCCTCTGTTCACATTGTCGTCGTCGATTGCGGGTTTGCAATCAGTCATTCCAAAACGATCGAGAATATTTCGATAACAGCCAGATTGCAATAAATATGTTGTCCTTTTGGCTATTGATTTCGATGCCGATACAATATTTTGCCTCTCAAAGGCTCTTGATCTTGAATTTTCCTTGCAGTCTGTTAGGATTTCATAACTTACCTAATTCTAAACGCATAAATGATTATCGCGCATCATCATAACCCACAGTGTACTTCAAACTATTTGTAATTCCCATGGTCCAACGCGGTAAGACTACACTGCCAGATAAAACAATATATTTTTATCCGGTATGATCCCACGATCTAGCATAGAACATGAAACCGCAAAAATTCAAACATGCTTAGAAGCAAATTCCATCGACGCGTTGAACCATGGGAAGATTGAATTTGTTTGTAATTAAAAATGTATTTAAAGTAAAGTGCAATAATGAAAAGTTACATATCTATTGTCTCTCAACTACTCGGACTTACCCTTTCGAGCTCAGTCATTGGCGACCGTGACAGGACTTTCGACAAACCAGGATATCGGACCTTACTGCGAAGCAGCAATCATTGGGAGACGAGATAGAGCAGCTGGTGCGCTCTTCATCCAGGAAAAGTCAAGAATATCAGCAGCAGCGACAACACCAGCTCAGCCAGCTATGGCGGGAAGTCAAATGTAACCACAGACTCATCGAGACAGCCATAGAAAGCTGAAAAGAGTCAGAGTATCTACGCAACAATTACTACGACCAAATCAAGAAGCTTGCAATTAGCCTGTTGGAGAAGTTAGAGGAACTGTTGGCAACATCATCAAAGGGAGAAGCTACTCAAAGGAAGTAACCAGAGAAACTCTTAGCGACATCGTTGAAGGGAGAGGCCACTTATAAGCAGCTGCCGGTGAAGATGTTATCTATGGTCAACACCTTAAAAATTTCAATGAAGGCGCTAAGACAAGTAATGGACCGTCTTAAAAGCAGATTGACATCGCCACGACCAAGGCCGTTTTTGGAAATGCAGCGAGTTACCGTGCGGAAACTTTTGAAAGCCATTCAAGATAAGCACTTCAGCATTTTGAAATTTGCTGTCGTTCCTAGTGATTACGATGCGAAGGCATACAAAAAGATGGAAGAAGAGGTTGAAGTTCTTCAAATGAATCCAACCGTAAAGCTTCCACGGACCAGTAGCCCAAGTTTGACGGAAACTACTTGCGGTTGAAAGAATTCCATGACTTGTTTTGCCAGCTGATTGACCAGAGCAACTTAGGACCCGCACGAAAACTGTTTTATTTAAAGGAAAACGTGGAAGGTGAAGGCGAAGCGCTAATTAAGCACCTTACAGTGTGTGACCAAAAATTACAGTCCAGCTTGGGAGCTCATAAAGAAGTGCTATCAGGATAAACGCTTATTAGTCACCTCCATCATACAGAAGCTCATTTCGCAGCCAAATATTAGCCAGAAAATGGCCAATAACTTGAAAGGGCTACATGACGTTACGCAGGAATGCATTTGGGGGCTCCAGATGTTGGAGGTGAACGTAGATCAATGGGATCCAATTTTGATATTCCTGCTGCTGGAAAAACTGAACAGCACTACACATGTAGCATTCGAGCGCTCGCTTTCTTCGCCAAGAGAGTTGCCATTCATGTACCAATTCTTGCAGTTCCTAGAGTTTCGGTTCCAAGCTATTGTAGCAATATGTGTAACACCGACCAACCCAAAGGTCTCCAAAATGCTCCTAGCAGCAGCGCATAGTGGTTGTAAGATGTGTATAGGATTGCATCAACTACATCAATGCAGCAGTTTTGTAAATCTGAATCAAGCCAACAGGAAAAAACTCGCAAACAAGTGGCAGCTGTGCTTCAATTGTCTGAGAGCAGGTCCTGCAGTAAAAGTGTGCACCTCACGAAGCTGTACAAAATGTGGGAAATGGCATCACACACTGCTTCACAATGACGCAAGGGACAAGGACACCATCCCAGAGAAACCTATCACGGAAAGCAAATCGCTGGCGGCCAAAAGCGAAGTTGACAACTCATCCTACGTTTTGTTGGTCACAGCAGAAGTTTTCATCATCATTTGCTACGGTGAACCTATTTATGCAAGAGTCTTATTAGACTCAGGTTCACAGCTTCCCTTAATCACTGAAAGGTTTTGCGCCAAAATTGGTCTCAAAGGAAAAAGAGACAACCATGAGATTGTTGGGATCAGCAACACTATATAGCAATCTAGACACCCTGTGTTTTTAGGTATGACCAAACACCCAACACAAAACTTAGACACATCAAATTGGCCAATTCCTAAGAATATTTTGCTTGCTGATCCACACTTCAATCGGCCCAAGAATATTGATCTTCTTATTGGTGCGGAGCTATATTTTTTTTAATAACCAGGGGCCCCACACTATCAGTTCTGCAAAACACTATGCTAGGATTGGCGGCAAACGGAAGGGTTGATAGTAGTATCGATGCAACGAAAAACATGTTTTGCGGCACTTTGACAAGCCTCGACAAGCAGGTTGAACGCTTTTGGACTATAGAGGAAGTTGAAGAAACGAAACAGAGAATATCAGAAGAAGATCGCCAGTGCGAGGAATTCTGCGAATCTACAGTAACAAGGAACAATGAGGGAAGATTTGTAGTCCGATTACCATTCTCACCTTCAAGTCTAGGAGAGTCGAGGAACTTAGCAGAACTGAGGCTTAAGAGTTTGCTGAGGAAGTTGGACAGAAACGATGAACTGCGGTCAATATACACAAATTTCATAGTCCAATATTTGGCTTTGGGTCACTTGGAACCCGATCTTGACTCTTTACATCTTAACGCAGCACACAATACACCCCAGTACTACCTACCTCATCATAGTGTGCTGCAACGAGACAATACAACCACTAAATTGCGAGTAGTATTCGATGGATCTGCAAAGACGTCGACTGATTTGTCTCTGAATGACAGACTGCATACGTGATCTGCTCTACAGAATGAACTGTTTGGTATTTTGATCAGGTTTCGCACATTTAAGTACGCAATGACAGCAGGCATACAAAAATTTTCCGACAAATACTTATTAACTGTGAAGATCAAGAATACCAAAAGATTCTATGGCGAGAGAACCCAAATGGAGAGCTGAAAATATATCGCCTAAAGACGGTGACATACGGAACTAGATGTACACCATACTTAGCATCAAAATGTCTCTTAAATTAAGCAGAGACTGAGGAAAAAAGATTTCCAATGGCAGCTCAAGTCACACGATGGGACTTCTATGTTGACAACTTGCATACCGATACGGATTATCTCCAACAAGCCATCAATCTTCAGCAGCAACTCATTAAAATGTTACAATGTGGTGGGTTCTACTTGCATAAATGGTGTTCTAATAACATAACACTGCTGAAACGCATTCCAGCCAATAATTGAGCTACAGAATATAATGTCACCGATATTATGCCGATGATACCGGCATTGTTAAGGCTCTAGGATTAGAATGGCATCCTGCATCGGATCAATTCAACATCAATACCAACGTTTTGGAGTCTACGCAGCCAATTAAAATGCGAGTTGTTCTTGCACAGATGTCACAACTCTTTGATCCCCTCAGACTAGTTAACCCAGTTGTCGTACTTGCAAAGATATTCATGCAACATTTCTGGGAATCAAAAATTGACTGGGATACACCTATATCGGAAAAGCTCCAACAAAGCTGGTAGGATTATAGAGCTCAACTATCAACATTGAGGAGATTAGCCATACCACGGTATATAATGAATTCCACCAAACGAAAAAATACGCAGCTCCAGGGGTTTGCGGATGCTAGCAGGCTAGCTTACGATGCTTGTATCTATATTCGAGTGAAGACATCTATGAAAATATCGACGCTTCTCTAGTTTGTGCCAAGAGTAGAGTTGCACCTACTAAGCAAACAACAATAGCGCGGTTAGAACTATGCCACGCCAAGCTACTTACTCAGCTCATGAGAAAGGTCCAAAACTCAATATCGACAGAGATTGAAAGTGTTTTTTGTTGGAGTGATTCTCAAACCGTTCTCCAATGAATAGCTTCGCCGTCATATAAATTTATTTAATCAGGTGACTTATGTTCAAACTTTGGCCGAACCGAACATATGGCAGCACATTGATTAAGTCAGCAACCCAGCGGATATTGTTTTCCGAGGAATGCTTCCCAGCGAAATATGTTCAAATAAACTCTGGTTCGAAGGTCCCGAGTTTTTGAAACAACAGCTGCCAGCACCAAACGCGATACAGACAGTAACCACGGAAGAGCTTCCGGAATTACAAAAGCGAAAGACGGTTTTGATTGGGTCAAGTGGTTCGCAAACCCAAACCATACGAAGCAAACCATCATAATAATTTCAAATGCTTACAAGAAACAACCGCATTTATATTATGTATAATTCGAAATTGTAAATTGCCCAAGGAGAAAAGATAGCTGAGCAGAAGACCCAGCCCATTGGAAATGAAAGCTGCACTCAAGACAATTGTTACCGTAAGGCAGGTCGAAACCTTTGAAGAAGATCTTAAACATCTACAAACCAAAGAAGCAGTCCATCAAAACAGCAAACTTCGGTTCTTAACACCATTCATAGATCCAGACGGACTTATACGCGTTGCCAGGCGAATTAAAAATAGTGATATTCCAACGAACGCCCAGTACCCGTGACTGATATCACCAAATCACGACTTTACTCCACTTATTTTCAATAATCTCCATCAAAAATACTTGCACGCTGGAGCACTAGCGCTTCATTATGCGTCACGTGAAACATTTTGGTGCATTAATGGCAGAAGGATCGCATCCAAAACAGTTTGGCAATGCATGCTGTGTACACAAATTATACCAAAAACTCTAACTCAATTCATGGGGGACTTACCAGTGGGCAGAGTACGAAGATCGAGGCCATTTCTCCATGTTGGAATCTACTTTTGTGGTTCAATGTAGGTGCACCATAAAATTCGCAGGAAATGTCCAAACAAGGCCTACATAGCGCTCTTTGTATGCTTTTCAACAAAGGCCATTCACTTGGAGCTAGTTTGTAACCTTTCATCAGCGACCTTCATTGGATGTCTTAAGCGCTTCATCGCAAGGCGAGGATGTCCTACGAAAATCTTTAGCGATAACGCTACAAATTTTATCGGAGCAAACACAGAGCTCCAGGAACTTACTTTACTGTTTAATCAGCAGTTTGCACAGATTGAGGATATCTGTGCCGATGACGGTATAGAATGGTTGCGCATACCATGACGCTCCCCCCACTTCGGTGGATTATGGGAAGCTGGAACTAAGCCCGCTAAATATCATTTGGAACGAATAGTAGGATGCGCTTCTCTGACGCATGAAGGACTAAGTACGGCAATCTGCCAAAAAGAGTCCATACTAAATTCTCGGCCAATCAGCCAGATGTTACCGGAACCAGCTGATGTACAGGCACTAACACCAGGCAATTTCTTGATTGGGGAACCTTTAACAACAATTCCTGATCCTCAACTTGACCCTGGACCCATGCCTCTTTTAACTCGATGGAAATTGGTGAGAGGTCTTCACGAAGCCTTCTGGCGCCGATGGTCTAAAGAATACCTTCAAGACTTGCAACAGAGGCAAAAATCGCAAGAAGTCAAGCACAATGTTGACCCAGGATTACTAGTCATGTTAAAGGAAGAGAACTTGCTACCTCTCAAATGGCGCTTGGGAAGAATAATCAATGTAAAAAGGGATCTGATGGCAGAGTAAGAGTTGTTGAGATAAAAACCGCTACCGGAATGACCTCAAGAGCAATAAGTATGATCAATCCACTACCAAACATCGGAGAGCCTTCCACAATAGAGAACAACACTACCAACGACCTTCGCCGGGAATATATTTCCCCAGTCAACACTGATCTCATTGAGGCAGTTAAAGGCAAATCCAGGAAAAGAGTGGAGAATGTATCCAATGACTCAGCACCGAAACTAGTATGAAAGTTGCCTCTACACACCTTACACTGGCTGGTACTAGTCCTTCCGGTATTGGTTGTTGGAGAAACGGAAACGTCTTCAGCCGAAGGAGCTAATACCATTCAAGGAAACCCCTCGTATATATTTTGAGGAAGTCAATCGGATAAAATTACCGGATGGCAGATGGAAAATAATCACATTTTACGACTTAAGAACCAACTGGATGGAATATGATGGTATTAGAAGTTATATTCCTAGACTGATCGATATATGTTCTCAAGATGATCAGCTACTCTACATCGGCCAATATTGCAAGACCCTTATATCACAGCTCGAATATTTGCTCCGTGAAATCGAGCACAAAAACGAGCTTTTGCATCCAAATCGAATACGCACACGAAGATCACCTCTTAATATAATAGGCTCAGCTGCTCACCTTTTGTTCGGAGTATTAGATGAAGAGTTTGCCACTCAGTACGAAAACGACATCGGTCAAATAAATCAAAACGAAGGCTTTTTATTAGAACTTATAAAAAATCAAACAATGATACTTGATTGTACTTCAAACATACTAGCCAAGAAAACAAAATAAATCAACCAACAATTTCGTTTCATGAAAACACATTTTAAACACTTTGCAAATACAACGTTCCAAATTGAGACTCTCAGCAATATCTTTAATTTTTTAGCACTGCAAACAACAATTCTTCTATCTAACTTCAAAGACGTGCAGGATGTCCTATTGCAAGTTGTAACCAACACCTATCAAGGCAACATAAATCCATTGCTAATAAGGCCTTCACAACTTCGCAGACAACTGCAAATCATCAGAGAAAATCTGCCCAAAATTCAAATGTTTCCGGTTTCATCAGAATTTATAAATAAAATCTAAAGCATTGCCACCGTGCTTACGAGAATAATTATGAAGCGGATCATATTTGAGATGCGGATACCACTAACGTCTATAAAAGAGTTTCAGTCGCTCAAACTTTACGCTATTCCAACGATTTTGAACAACATTTTAGCATGTATAGAACCTTCCACTGAGTATCTAGCGACCAACTTGAAAAGAGACAAATTCTTTCCATTATCAACACAAGAACGCAGTAAATGCCCCCAACTTTCGGACATCGAACTGATATGCCCTCAGAAGCCACCTATTTACACCACACATTCACATATGTACAAATGCAAGACCGCCCTGCTTGCTCACAGGGTTAATTCTTCCGCATACTGCAATGTACAAATTGGTCCAATGGCCAATACATGGATACCATTAACTGTTTCCAATAACTGGATATACGTTTTGAAAGAGCGAACAACATTCGATGCCATATGCCAAGGAACCGTTCGAACTCTCCAGCTGAATGGTGCTGTGGTTCTAAAATTAAGCCCAATGTGTGAACTAAACCATCCAGCAATCATTATTACTGGCCACTCGCAAAAGCTTGATGGCATGAGTTTTTCATTTTACCCGATTAGCAATCTGTCTGACTACATCAGCCAAAATATGTTACACTTAGCTCACAAAATAGACTTCAATGATATAACCATTGACAAAAGGCTTTGGGGCCCCATCAAGGAGGGTATTGACAAAATAAAACAGGCCAAACTCCCAGAAATCATCATTTCTTCGCACAACACGCATGCATACATTGTCAGCTACCTCTGCTTACTCTTAGTAATAACAACCTTAATATGGTTGACCTGGAAAAAATTAAACATTCACCGAAAACGATGTTCGCCCAACATTCCATATCGACCACCAATTCCCCGTCCTAGAACATGAATTCATCAACAGGAACAAGAAATTATCGAAGGCTATTCAACTGTTGAACCAGCTCCACGAGTGTTTCAAGTGGGGAAGGATGTTAGAATTGGATAACTTACCTAATTCCAAATGCATAAATGATTTTTGCCACATTATCATTTCCCACAGTTCGGACGGAAAAAATAATATGCGTAATATGCATTCGCATGTATTTCAAACTATTTGTAATTCCCATGGTCCAACGCGGTAAGACTGCCCTGCCAGACAAAACAATAAAGTTTTATGCGGTGCGATCCCACGATTTAGCATAGAACATGAAACCGCAAAAACTCAAACATGCTCAGAAGCAAATTCCATCGACGCGTTGCAGATTTAATTTGTTTGTAATTAAAAATGTATTTAAGGTAAAGTGCAATGATAAAAGATATCTATTGTCTCTCAACCACTCGGAGTAATCATTTCGAGCTAAAGCAGAAGTAGTAGATAGTGTTAACGCAGGAGCCCAAAACTTAAGGCGAGGAATAAACGACCCAAAGGAAAAAATTAGCGAAGCTAAATTATACAGGTCCGATGCGTTTAGATTCGGGTTTGCTACTGTGAAAAAATTAATAAAACAAAAAAGGACAATTCAGGTATTTGTGTATGTGAATGAAAAGATGAGAGTGGAGTGAAAGAGTTGATTATATATTTGAACATCCCCCCCTCAAGTCGAACTCCGATCGAGTGTCATGTCAGTAACTCCGAGTCCCAAAATGCATTTTTGATGCTTCGATGGGACTTAAGATTTTGTAAGGATCTCGTTGCTTGGGGTGTAACGGACTTCGATTGGATATTCTGGTAAAGCCTGCCGGCTGAAGTGACGTCGGATATCTATGTGTTTGGATCGAGTGTGGAATCTTGGGTTGAGAGCAAGCTTCCCGGCACCTTGATTGTCGTTGTACATGATTACATGGGAGAGTTCGCTAAATCCCAGTTCTTTTAAGAACCCGATGAGGTGAACTGCTTCCTTTGCTGCATCTGTGAGTCCCATGTACTCAGCTTCTGTAGATGATAGCGCAACCGTCCGTTGCTTTCATAATTCTCAAGAAATATACGATCCAGCAAGTATGAACACTGAACCCGTATATGAGCGGCTGTCTTTTGTGCATCCTCCCCAGTCAGAGTCCACGTAACCGATGAGCTTTTGGTTAGACCTTTGAAAACATAACCCGTTATTCGTTATTCCAGTGAGATACCCTGGAATACGTTTATACGGCGGTCCAATAGATTTTCTTATGACTATTTCTATATTGGCCCAAATCGCTTACAGCATGCGAAATATCTGGATGAGTTGCCACGGCTAGGTACATAAGCACACCGATAAGTTCGCGAAAAAGGATTGCTTCTCCTGTGTTCGCATTGTCGTCATCGGAAATATCTACTAAGTTAGTTTCGGCTGCGAGCGGGGTACGGGCGGGCTTGCAATTAGTCATTCCAAAACTATCGAGAGTAGTTCAAATAAAGGCAGATTGCGACAAATATGTTGAGTCCTTTTGGTGATTAATTTCAATGCCCATACAATATTTTGCCTCTCCAAGTTTCTTGATCTTGAATTTTTCTTGGAGTCTGTCTATGATTTTGTGAACTTTCGCGTCACTTTTAAAGGTGATCAAAGTGTCGTCGACGAAAACGAGAATGAACTTTTTTTTGTATGTTAACGTACATATATGGGTCTGTATCTATCGGTGCGAAGCTGAGATCTTGGAAAGTTTCGCTGAGTTTTGCGTATGATTGTCTGACAGACTGGCACAAGCCGTAAAGAACTTTCTTCAGTTTACAGACCTTACCGCCATTTTTTAATTAACCTAGCATTAAATTAGACTTCTCAACAAGGTCTTGGTCCTTTCCCCTGACGGCTATCGGTTCGAGCATAATTTCCAAGAGTTCAGGTGGATCCATGTCTATTATGGTGTCGATGCTACCATTTAAGTAAGCCGCAGTTATATCAGGCTGCAATATCTTCCTGTCAAATTCTGTTACCAGTGCAGTAAATAATCGAAGAGAGCTGAGTCTCGCAACTGGTGCATATGTGTCGTGAAAATCGATACCCGGACGTTTAGAGAATCCTTTTGCCACTACTTGGACCTTCTTCCTTCTAGTGTACCATCAGCGTTCAACTTGTTCCTTAGAACGGTTCGACATCCGATGATCTTTCCGGTTTCGGATGTTTTTTACTTACATTAGTTCTTTGAACATATCAAAACATAAACAGCAATTCAATTAAAGGTCATTTGGAAAAAATGCAAGTGACAGATTATGAGTTATTGGACTTTAATGGAATGTGATTTGCTATGAAATTGGTTACATCACGAAATTGTATCTAAATTATGAAATGCATTGAATTTGCGGTATTTGCAAGTTCACTGATATGAATATTGAAAACGTGTGGGTAAACATAAATGACCGTTTAGGATGTAAGAAGTAGTTCACTGATATGAAAATTTAGGTTTATTGACATGAACATGCATACCTATAGTTGTTGTAATGCTGTTGTTTTGGGTGTTTTTAATTGCAAGTCATTCAAGTATATTTTTAATCTTTCCGACGGTGATTCACTCCTTGTTGTGTAATTAGTTATTGTGATGATGATGGAATTATAATGTTAATACCGCATAACACGTTTGTGTGAACATGTAACATTAAAAATACGGAAAGCAATCATTGAAAAAATTATACAGTCCGTCGTTCACCGCAGCTGAGTCGACAGATACACGGCCAAAGCGTGATACCGACACACATAACATCACCTTTTCCAGTGCCGACACAAACTATTAAGACAATCAGATATGTAGTAATCGAGCAGTCACACAAGCAAACTGCTTGAAAACTTTCCTAACTACTATCCGAAATTTTAATGGCAGATTTAGAAAAAATATTTAATTACTACCATTCATAATCGTAATTTATAAAATAGTTTTCTCTCTTATTATTATTATTATATTTATTTTTATATCAATTTTTCTTTATATGAAATATTGCTCTTTAGTTATATTCTTCATGAGATTTAACTTTTTTACTATTTAAAATCTTGTTCATTTTTCTTCAGTTAATTTTTCTTGAAAATTTTTTAATCTGCCAATTAAAATTTCGGACATGGGAGCACTGATTTTGTGCATCCCGTCCATGTGCGGCATTGCTGAACACAATCTAACGCTCAGCTGAATAAGAACTGGATGGGCTAAGCTCATATAAAACGGATAGGAGAACATGTGACAGGTTTCTGCTCTCTTCCAAAGGATCTGTCTGTCATTTCCTTTCTCTCTGCCTCTTGCCGCTCACTTTCTTGTTCCAGATGCTCACTCAATTGGATCTGTCTGTCTAGTTGGTAGATCCGAATTGAACGCTAAAATGGCAAATTTTTTTTGTTTTGTCGCGAATTTTATCCGATATTAAAACTGTGAAAAGTGTTCGCGATCTGAATTCATTCCAAGTGCTTAAACAATCTATTGTGCTTTGTGATCCTAATAACTTTAACGTGTGACACTGTTAAATTACTTTACAATTTCAAAGTGAAATGTGTAGTGCCTTCGTGTTAAAATTATAGTCGTAAGGGATCTATAGGTGTTCCTTTCACAGATAAGTAGTGAATATGCTAATGTTTTGCATGTTTTCCTCATAATGGTGAAGGTTTTTCAAATAGAAAACAAATTTTTAAGATTGTATGAAAATTTTTTTCATTGAGCAGCAGACATGTTTGCTTGTGCAATTCGGCTCTCTCTTAGGTTGTAAACAAAAGCGTAGCAGTAGGAAATGTGGTCGCAGGGGTTGTTGCGACCACTCCAGTATTATTTAATTACTCAATGACCTAACGTGGCTGTACGAGAAGCTGTTTCCGAGATCCCGTAAGGCAACGACGAAGAACAAACGAGGAATCGGAATAGAACGACCGAGGTGATCGGGGCGCATTTTCCTCAGCTGAGTGGAGTGAGTCCCTTGTACTTTTCGCCAGAGTTAAGAGTTAAAAATTCTTGCAGGCATTCGAGTTAAATGGCACGTACGGAGACTGTGCAAAATTGTTTTCGTTACCTCGTTGTGTGATCAATAGAGTTCTATTCAAACCCCGGAAGCGAAAACAGTTAACCCCGAGAGGATCACGAAGTGCAAGATTGGAAACCCCGATATTGCGTTATTTGAGCTCAAGTTTGCCTCCAACCCAACGAGAATCGTCTTAGCTCGACACCGGACCGCCCATTCGCATTTCCCCTGCTCGGGAAACGTGAAAAGCCACCGCAGAGCATCTCGCGATTGTGTGTGTGATTAAATTTAATATCGTCAGCCAATATGCAAATCCATGACCACCCACCATACAGTCCGTGGAAAGTGACCCGATCGAAAAATCGATAGTGGATCAAAAAGTGAGGTGTCGCGGAAATCTCCGGGGTTGCTTTAAAACCTTACAACCTCAAGTTGTTGCAAATCGCAATCGGGGCCCAGAAGGCAACAAGAAATTCAAGTTCCAAGAGTTGTCATCCACCTCCCAATCATGAAAGCGTGATTCAGTTACAGTAGTCGTTCTCAGTTTTAGTAGTGGATGGGGATATCCGTCGCTTTTTTATTTGTTTTAAAATATTTGCTTTCTCGAAGTTGTCGAGTGTGATCGTGGAAACAAATTTATCCTTAAACTGCTGCGAGATGGAGAACGTTGAATTGCCCGACCAAACAACTTGATGCAGTCTCCACTTGGTTTATAATAAATAATTGCATTCGACGTCTCGTTCCAATGCACACAAACTTATGTATGGATGGCTTACAATCGAGAGCTAAGAGGGAGCTTGAACAGTATTGCTCATGGGTATATTTTGGCATGATGAAAATAAAGCAAAGTCTGTTAAGTAAGAAAAACGTTTTTCTTATCCTTCATAATAGTGTTTACATTTCACATTCACACAATTTAATATCAGGTCAGGTCCAATATCGCAAAATTTTAGATCTTCATGTTAATATTAATTGCGATGAAAAGGACATTAATATGATGAATTACTAAATCATCTTCTTCTTCTTAGCACTACAGCCCCTCTCGGGCCTTGGCTTCCTGCAAACAGTGCCTCCAACTCTCTCGGTCCATTGACCGCGTCCTCCAATTTCGAAATCCGAGCAGCGATGAACTGTCTTCGTCGATCGAGTCAGACCAGCTTTTCCTCGGATTCCCCACGGCCCTCCGGCCTTCAGTTCTCCGAACGAGTTCCTTTTTGGGTATCCGTTGTTGGATTCATGTGGGCAGCCCATTGCAGCTTCCGCAGTCTTACAACCGTTGAGACCTCCGGGTCGTCAAAAATTTCATACAGCTCATGGTTGTATCTAATTCACCATTGGTCCCCGTCTAACTTCGCTCCGATTATTCGCCTCAGGACCCGTCTCTCAAAGGCATTAAATATATGTGCGGATGCTTGGGTTAGGGTCCATGTTTCACACCCATAGCATAACATAGGTCTTATCACAGATTTGTATACTTGGAGCTTTGTTTTCCTGTGTATGCAGCTGGCCTTCAAGATCGTCAATACTGAATAAAATATTTTATTTGGAGCTGTATTCTTTGGCGTATTTCGTCTCTTTCATTGCCCGTTTTCGTGATTTTGGCGCCTCAACACACAAATTTGCTAAAATTTTCGATACTGTATTCACAAAGTGTGATGTTTTGTATACTTAAGATATTTTTTCTCGACTGCGCCTTAAGTTTTGTTTTATTTTCATTACTTTGTAGCCCTACTTGTTTTGCTTCGCTGTCGAGTTTTAGGAAGAGTTCTTTGGCAGTTGCTAACGACCGTGACAAAATGTTTATGTCGTCCCAATAGGCTACTACTTGGCTTGACTTGAATAGTAATGCACCTCGCGTATCGACAGGTAGCTTCCATATGACTTATTCTAGAGCCAAATTGAAGAGCAATAGGGCCAGCCCATCTCCCTGCTTTAGTCCGATATTTTTGTCAAAGGAGTTGGTTATTGATGCAGACTCGGGAGGTCGTGGGCGAAATTGTCATTTTGGTAAGACGGACTTATTTGGCTTGGACGCCATAGCAAAGCATCATTTGGTACAGTACCTTACAATCAATACTGTCGTATGTTTGCTTAAAGTCAACGAAAATTTGGTAACCGTCTATGTTGAACTCCCAGCACTTTTCAAGTACCTGCTCGATTGTTAAAAACTGGTCTATCGTCGATCTGCCTGCTCTAAGTCCACCTTGATACTCCCCAATACTACTGTTGATATATGATCCGATTTCATTTTCTAAGATCTTTGAAAATATTTTGTACGCCGTACAAAGTAGTGATATACCTCTATAATTTTCGCACTGAAGCTTGTCACCTTTTTTGTGGATAAGGAATGTAATTGATTGGCTCCACTCTTTCGGCACGTGTTCATGTTGCCAAATGTGCTGAATGACTTTGTAAATAGCTTGATGAACACTACTGCCACCATATTTGATGAGCTCCAGTGGAATATCATCGATGCCCAGTGCTTTAGTATTCTTTTGGGCTTTGATGATGGAACAAACTTTTTCCAGATTTGGTGGGGGCAATGGACGCTCTCCACAGGCGTCTATAGGCTCCGATGCTCTGGAGCTGTGCGGAGGATAAAGGAGGTTCTTGAAATATGACGACCATCTTTCCTTAATCTTCGTTTCATCAGTGTTGATATTTCCGATGTCATTACGGCAAAGCGTGGTTTTGGGATGATAACCACGTTTCAGGCTTTTTACTACTTTGTATGCTTGTCTTGTGTTGTTGCTCGTCAAATTTACATCTATACTTCTCAATTGGTCGCCATAGTATTTTTTTTCATAATCTAAATTATCTTATTCGCTACTCTTCTGAGATTTTCATAGTGTTCTCTCTTCGTCCTGGGTTTTCTACCTACATATTCTTTGTACGCCTGATTCTTTTTATCTAACGCATTCTGGCACTCATCAGTGAACCAATTATTCCCCTTACGCCGGGTTTGACGTCCGATCGTCTTTTCTGCCACGGTCCTGATGCACTTTCACTTCCATCTAGAGCTCGTTGCTAGTCTTTCACGATGCGTCAGATTAGATGCGGGCCAGCTGGTTGTCGAGGGTCTCCGTGATATTTTCGGCCACAGACGCCGTTTGGAGGCTTTCAATGTCAAATTTTTGCAGCAGGCGGGTCTTCGACGAAAATGCCTTTGACATACGACATCGATAGGTTAATTTGATCAAGTAATGATCTGACTTACAATTGGCTCCTTGGTATGTACGCACTTCAAGTATGCTCGAGGCCCAACGTTGTTGAGTCAGAATATGATCGATCTGATTTTGTGTGTTGCCATCCGGTGATACCCATGTCATTTTATGAATGCATCGATGTGGGAAGCAAGTCAAACGTATGGCTAGATTTCTCCTACATGCAAAGTCAATCAGGCTTTGGCCGTTGTCATTTGTTTCATCGTGGAGGCTATATCCTCTAGTCGTTCCCCTATGGATAGCCCGTTGCCAAACTTAGCGTTGAAATCACCCAGAATAATTTTTGTGTCATTTGTAGGCAATGAGTCGACCAGTCTTTACAGGTGATTGTAGAACGTTTCCTTCGTTTCTTCGTCCTTTTCTTCGGTCAGGGCGTGAACATTAATCAACCAAATTTCAAGGAATTTCGCTTTTATACGGATCGCACACAACCGTTCGTTTATTGCCTTAAAATCAATGACATTTGATTTGAACTCCCCATCCACAATGGAGGCCACTCTGAATTTTCGTTTTCCAGTAGGTTTCCCACTTTTAAATATTGGGTGCGATCTCATGTCATGAATGTCGTTTCCAGTCCAATTCGTTTCCTGGATTGCCAGTATTCTTAATTGATATTGACTGGCCTGTTGCAAAAGGTCCTCAACAGCGCCAGGGTAATTGCGTGATCTGACATTCCAGAATCCAATGCCATAGTCCTTTATTCGTTTGCGATGTCGTTGCCGTGAGTCCTATCCATTCCGAGGCCTATCTGCAGGTTTTGAAACATTGTAGGGATTTCCAGGGATGGGAAGTTAGCCTGTCATCAACCTCCATTCCGGCGGCATGGTTATTACGTCGATTCCGTTATCAGGCGCGGAAGATTTGCCTTCACCCTCTTACTAAATCATACCTTCGGTCTTTTCATTTCGTTCAACCTGACCGGGTATAGGACCCGCATCGATGGCAGGCTCCTCCACTAGAATGGGCTCTTGCCGGGTAGAGTGGCCTTCCACTCGCGTGCCCTTTTATGATATAGGGTTATGTGATTTCATTGCATAACGCTATAGCATAAATTGGTTATTTTTGTATTTGTCATTTGAGGGAAAGAGTCATACAAAGTACTTTTGTATCAGTTTCTCACTCAAATGGGAAATACATGGCCACGTCTACGTTTGGATCTTCATCCGGTTGGGAGATTGCGAGGGGGCACCGCTACCATCTGGATACCCCACTCTTATTTGTGGGCCATAAATCTCGTCGGTAACGACGAAGTCATCTTAAGTCCGTCTGTTTTCCTCAGGTCCCGTTTGCCTTCTGAGTCAGCAATACTCTTTGACCCTTAGTAGGTTACCTCCTTTTCGACTTCGGTCGACATTTCTTTGACCACGTAATTCGTGAATGCGAAATTTTTTTGTAGTGGGTCCTTGTGCTTGGGGGAAAGAACCGGCCCCACGACAACGCAACGCTAGCCTGCCAGCGCATTCATGCGTCCCCAGACAAGGCCAGTCTCAGCGGTTCCCAAAATCATTTTCCGCTGAGGCAGCAAACCATCGCTGCAGTCCTTTGCGGACATTTTACTATGTCTACTACACTACAGATACTCTAACTGTCTCTAAGCAAAGGCCCGAAATGAGCTGTAGTGCTAAAAAAACGCATCAACACGTATTATAATTCATTTCATTACTTTTTAACAGGCGTTTAACTTGTTGAATTTCAAATTAGTGCTTTAGAAAAATCACTTTTCAGATTTGCTAAGGAATATAAAATTTGTTTCAATTTTTTCCACTTAGTTTGTTTGATCTACAAGTTAACGTTTTGTTGAAATGAAAAACAGTTTACAAAAGGAATACTGAGCAAATTGGAATACATTTCATTTGCACATTGCAAACTTATGCGGGTAGAAAGTTAATAATTCATGTGGTTTCTGTCAAAGAGTTCACGAAAGATAAACATGACACGGAAAATATGGTAGAGAAAACTTTTCAAGAATATTCTGTTTGAAAAGTTTGCTTTACTTTCTACAGATACCTATGTTTGGGGAAGAAATACTGAATTCAATTTTAAAGTTTTTTCATGAGCTGGTTCGTACAGGTGGTTGAATGCAAATTCCAGTAAATTAAAAAAAAAATTCCAAATGAAATAATTTTGACGATAATTGGGCTTGATTTACTTAATAAATCTGAATTGCTAGCCCAGTATGGTTATACGAAAACAAAAAATATTCTAATTTTATTACCAATCAACCAGTATCAAAATATTATCCTTATTCATGTAATTCATCCTAGCCGCATACACACTTAAATGCATTCTTATGCTTTTCTAATGAATAAAGACAATATAAATAATATTTTTTCAACAAATAAAGTTGTTTCAATATTTTTCCTTTTTCTTTCCATTCCACTTATGCAATCATCAGTCATTAAATATTCCACCGATAAAGCGAGAACCGACAAAATTAATGAAAGGTAATACCAATAAAATCATTGTACAAACCCGACAAATAATAACAATTTCCTGACGGAGAGTCCTTGGCGCACGGCCATCTATCTTGAGACGCCACACAATCCATCATGAAACAGCAAGAATGTCGAGCTCTTAAGCTCGAAGGATATTACACAGGACAAACATCTTATCTTTGCAATAAAACCGACAGACAGTTATTAAACATGAAAGGCAGTTGTAACAATCAGGCGAAATTACCACAAATCTTTTCCCTTCAATATAGACAACAAAAAAACAGAAAAAATTATTAATCACTTGTCGTTAAGAAGCCAAAAATGAGAAAACAAGGATGTGTGTTAAGCAAGAGATGGTTTGTACTTTGGGGGATGTTTCTGGTTTGCGAGTGTTTGTGGAGTTTGTTCTGTTGTTGGTTTTCCAAGCTGCCACCACATTACGAGTACAATTTTGTTGTTGTCTTTATTGTATGATGTGATTAATTTTGTGGTTTGTAAAGAACTTGCCCCGTGTTTCACTCGTAAAAGGTTCATTTTGTGTTGACACAAGACCTATACGCTCGTGTGTATGTGTCCAGTCATGGCGAAAGGACAATTTTATTTTCCGAATGAAATTGCATTTGATTTAATTGACCTTGAAGGAAATGATAAAGTTGACGATGAAAATAATGGAATGTTTTTGCCTTTTGCCATTTGATGTAGCTAAGCTTTATTGGAACAAAAATCCCATTTTGTCGGCAATTTAATGAGAATTATGTGATGGTGGCATGGCATTTAATGTGTTTTTGAAAGCGTCTCTTACTCTCCTTTTGTTAAATTGTTGGAGACTTCATAAACATTTTTGATAATTCGACTACAAAGATTTCGAAGAATTATTGCAAGTAGAGGACCTGTTGTTAATTAGGCAAAGCCCTGTGAAGACATTTAGTCTCGCAATAAAAATATATTCCTCTTTATCTGTACTAATTTTATTATATTTTATTTTAGCCGTGTTCAAGTTTTAAAGAAGTTAAGTGGGCAGGAGTGAAATCCTATTAGAAGAGTTTTTTACTCCACCCATGAAATGCAGACACCTATTTCACACAATTAACAAATTCAAAAAAAAAAACACTTCAATTATGCATATGTTAAATAATAGGTTTAAAGGGAAGTGTTCATCATCACCTCAACATCATCGTCATCAATCCAATTCGTCATACATAATTACCAGTAATTTCATAGTTGCGAGTAATTTGATATTCACATACTGAATTTTTCTAAATGAGAATTTTCCCACAAGTAACCAGGCGCATCGTCAGCAAAATGCAAAATTATTGGTCAAATGTTTACATCTTTTCTCGGATTGCTTTTTGGCTATGCGACATCTAGACTGCCAGATAGTCAAGGTGAATATCCATTTTGCTGACGACGTGGGCATTTTGTTTGGTGCTTATGTTTATGCTATCAAGTAAGTAAAATTCTTTTTTTATATAAAGAAGAATTGAAATGAAAATAAATTAGTTAGTAATTTAACCCTATTCGTCGGTTTTTGACTTAAAAGAAAGCTCTACAAAATTAATACCGCGATAACAAGTGCCGTTTGATATTAACAAATTTGCCTCGTATAAACATCAAACGATAACGTGGTTTTCAAGTGCCGTCGTTGTCTGCGATTACACTATTCAACGCAATATGCCGGTTCAAGTGCTGTGGATATTGAACATGACTGACCCGTTCAGGCAAAGGAGCCAGATCGTAAACATTTGGTGACCGTGACAAGACTCATTGCACTCCTCGAGTTCAATAACACATTCCGTTCCACATTCCCGTATCCGCATTCTTCATATTTTAAAGGATCCGAATAGCTTCAACATGGAGAAGCTCATCGCCGATCAGGAAGTCACTGGAAAGGAAATTCAGAGGATCATCTCAAGCGTGGGGAAGGGTCCGGCACAGCGTAAGACTTTCGATTATTATCAAGAGCGATTGCGGCGGCTGGAAGAGACATGGGAGCAGTTCGAGTCTACCGATACGGAGATCAGGAACCATACTGACGTGCAACCGCAGTACGACTATTTCATTAGCGATTGCTACACTTCTATTGCGTCACTTCATCCGAAATATAAGGAGTTGTTTGAGGCACAAATTCAGGTGCTTTCATCAAACATTGAAGCCAGGAAGGCATCCACACAAATTCAGACGCTATCGTCAAACTTCGAAGCAAGGAAGCCACCCATTAGCCAAGAGAGTGATTCAGCTAGGGATAATCCTATACGCCAGCTACTGACGAAGGCCAACACGATCAGGGGGCAGTTAGACCACGTTCTACGCAGGTTGGAAGAAACACCTTCTGGACAATCAATAGCCTTCTATCAAGTGCAAAAGCTAGCCATCTCCGAGTACTGGCAG
Source organism: Odontomyia ornata (assembly GCA_963969285.1). Classification (NCBI taxonomy): domain Eukaryota; kingdom Metazoa; phylum Arthropoda; class Insecta; order Diptera; family Stratiomyidae; genus Odontomyia; species Odontomyia ornata. Next base: position 40,241,724 of record OZ017739.1, read on the forward strand.
TAACTCGAAGCTTTACACCATCAGATCTGTGAAACAGTTGGTGATCCTGAACCAATGACGTCAAGGGGTTTTTTTTTGTCGACAGGACCAAGTTCTTAGTGCCAACGCTTCATTGACTGGCCATCTTCAGGTAAGTGGACCACAGCAGATGCGCATAAGCGATCAAACTTTAAAATCCGATAGTAGCAGTGCCTAAAATAGAAATTCCGAAGTTCGACGGAAACTATATGAATTGGCGTCAGTTCTACGACCTGTTTTCTGAAGTGGTTCACAAAAAGAATATTTCACCATGTGAAAAATTGTGGTATCTTCGAGCCAACCTATCAGGGGAAGCTAAAAATTTAATAAAACACTTGCTATTATCCACTGAAAATTATTCTGCAGCCTGGCAGATCCTCAAGGAATGCTATAAAAATCTGAGATTAATCGCAAATGCGCGATTGTCGAATATACTTGGGCAATCATCTCAGGCGGTTAAGTCAGTTGCAAATATCAAATTACTCTACGAAACGACACATGAATGTTTAAAACGATTGGAGAGCGTCAGAATCTCAACCACAGGATGGGATCCTCTGTTGTTGTGTATACTTATACGCAAGTTGAACAAAACTACATACGCGCTGTATAAGCAGGCATTAGCTCACCCAAGACAACTTCAAACCATCAAAGGGCTGTTGAGTTTCCTAGAAAACAGATTCCAATCCCTGGGAACGCTCGGCTTTAAACCCAAGGCAGAGGACGAAAAACGTTCAGCATCCGCAAAGTCTTTAACGGCAGTGACTACCAATAACTGTATTGCTTGCAACGCATCACACCCACTTCTTGCGCGCAAAACTTTCCTGACCTAAACTCCCGAAAATCGACTCAAGCTTATTCAAAAGCACTCAAAACGCGTTAACTGCCTACAAGCAGACCATGCGTCAAGGAATTGTACGAGGGGAGCTTGCAGGCATTGTTCCAAAAAGCATTATACGTTGCTGCACCTCGACAAGAAGCAAGATGCAGCAGGAAAGAAAGCAGCTCAACGGCCAAAATTCTAAACCTCATCGTCCACCACGAAACAAGGTTTTTTGGTTAGGCAGGAAGGCGAAGCATCGTCCTTAGCTACCGGTATAATGAAACCACAAGCAAAATACATGATGCTGAGTACTGTGATAGTTACCATACAAAGAAATGATGGCACCAATATAACGTGTAGAGCTGTTTCGGATTCAGGGTCCCAAGTAAATTTGCTATCAGAGCGAATATGTCAGAAGCTTAAATTGACCAAAGATTCGAGCAATCTCAAAACATTTGGCACTGGAAATGGGCGTCAGCACTCAATAGCAAGAGTTAATTTTCAGCTAAAATCACATGTCACGGCATTCACGACAAGAGTGGAGGCTCGTGTACTTCCTTGCATAATATCCCGACCACCATCGAGAGAGATCAACGTGAGTGATTGGAGAATTCCCGACAACCTAAAACTGGCTGATCCTCACTTCTATCGCCCGGACAAGGTTGACTTGTTGCTGGGAGTAGAATTTTACTATCAATTCTTATCAATAGGCCAGATAAAATTGGGAGAGAACTTTCCCACGCTTCAAAATACTGTATTTCGTTGGATCGTTGGCGGGTGCATAGGCGGAACAAGCAGCGATAATATTGCCTGTGGATTTGGCATTCAAGATGATGAAACTTCACTACAAATCGAACGATTTTGGAACCTGAACAGTTCGCCACAAAGGAAGCAACACTTGTCTCCAAGTAAGAAAGCAATGTGACGCTCATTTCACCCGATGGACCAAGCGCAACGCAGTCGGCAGATATGAAGTTTCCTTACCCTTCACATTGGGTGAATCAAAAGACATGGCCTTACGAAGGTTTTATAATTTAGAACGCAAACTAACACGTCAGCTCAAGTTACAGCGAGAATATGTTAAATTCATGGATGAGTATTTAGCTCTGGGTCACATAGAAGAAATCACTGAAGTTCCCAGCATACACTACTACCTTCCTCATCACTGCATCACCAAGCCAGACAGTGTCAAAACCAAAGTGCGGTAGGTCTCAATGATATGCTGCGTGCTGGTCATACAGCTCAAGAAGATCTTTTTTCGATATTACTACGGCTCAGACAACATCGGTACGTCCTAACAGCAGATATTGAGAAACTGTATCGGCAGGTCAGTATCAAACCAGACCAAAGAAGCTTCCAACTAATCTTTTGGAGACGCTCTCCTGAAGAACCAATGAAACAGTATTAATTGAACACCGTAACATATGGGACGCGACCAGCATCGTATTTAGCAACAAAATTTTTAGTGGGTCGAGCACGTAAAGATCAGTCAGAATTTTGGTACGCATTCCAGGCACTACCTCAAAATTGTTACGTCGACGACATCATGACTGGAAGGAACAGCTTGCCAGAATCATTGAAAACCCAATCAGTACTCAAAGCCCTACTTTTCCAAGCCAGATTCAACCTAAGGAAATGGTGCTCGAATGATAAACGCGTACTAGATCAAATTCCGCCTAAAGACATTTATATATAATTTTCTTTATTAGAATGTATGCGGTACAGAGGCCTTATAATATAGTAGGTGTTCTGACAAAGTCATTTCACCATCGTTTGAACATTACTTAAAACTACGCATTTTATCGTATTTCTATGTGATTATTACAATTAGCTAGAGAAAAATTTAGGCAAAAACCTCTGCTGAACTTTAACTATCTACTTATAATTCGTAAGCTCGCTGCATCGCGCCGTGACAAAGTAATCGAGAAAGCAAAAGACTCGCCCAATCCGCTAATTCATGCCCTGGCGAATTGAAACCCAGCAGTTGCTACCACCTTTCTTTTGGCCGTAACCTAGCCTAAAGACATTTAATGGTGCCTCGACTTCAATGAAAGCAGTGATGATTACATCAAAACCCTAGGTTTGGCTTGGTCACCAGCATCTGATGCGTTCAAAATGAAGTTGACTACGATCAGTTTAAACAGATATACAAAACGCACCGTCGCGTCGGAAATATCCAGCATATTCGATCCTCTAGGATTTTTAGCCCCAATCGTAACGACCGCAAAAATACAACTTCAAGCTATTTGAAAACTAAAGTTAGACTGGAATACTGCTTTGCCAATGGAAATGCACACACGATGGACAATCTTTCGCGAAGAATTAAAAACCATTGAAAATATTGTTATACCACGACACATGTACTCCCATGGCCTACCAAATTCAAGACAGCTTCACATATTTGCCGATGCCTCAACTGAAGCTTTTGGAGCTGCCGCATATATATGCTCTGTCAAGCAGGACAACGCTATCGTTGTTCGATTACTATGTGCTGAATCACATGTAGCACCCATCAAGACGATCACCTTTCCCAGGTTAGAGCTTTGTGCAGCGAAATTGGCTGCAGAAGTGGCAGATCGAATCAAACAGATTCTCAACATGACTGACGTTCCAACTTATTACTGGGCTGATTCTCAAATAGTTTTATCCTGGATACAATCGCAATCCTCAGACTTTCACACATTTGTTGACAACAGCTTTGGCGCAATTCATGAGCTTTCAAATCCGGAGTAGTGGCGGCACGTAGAGGCAAAAAAAATCCAGCTGATGTTTTAACGCCACCCATAGCACCAAGCAAACCCAAAACCTGCGATTTATTGTTTTTCGGTCCGCTTTTCCTACACGGCATCGAAGAAGAGTGGCAAGCGGCTTGTAAGGCACACGCCCTTTCGGGATTTAAAACCTAATGCTTCGGTTGCTTTGATAGCGATCACAGCAGCAACCAACCAATTCTTGATGGTTTTTATATTTTCTCTCACCACGCAAATATCTGATGCGGCCTGTAGAGTATCCCGCTCTTCTTTATAAGGACGCTCTAGCGTTTGAATAATTTTTTGCTGCCCCCGAACGCCACAGGCATTTCCGTTTTTTGTCCGTCTTTATTCATCGTTTTTGTTGTCGTTTGTACCACTCCCGATGTGCTTTTAACATCATGGCTGCAGCCACTAGTTTCGTCATCGGTGTTGATATTTTTACTTACTTTATGTTTTGGATTTTTCATAATCATGCGAGGGTTGGCACAAGCCTGATGGAGATAAGTGGTCAGAGCCAGACCTGCACTAATTGGGAGTCCATCTGAACTGAACATATACTACTAACCCAATGGTGCGAGCTTCAAACGTACTCCAATGCCTGAATTTTTTCTGGGGTGGAGATGGTTTGATAGTTGAATTGAAGCTACAACCGAATGATGGACGGCTACAACCGAATGAGGCTTGAGTGAATGGAAAAGCTTGGGCAACCTCGTCTAACTTGATACTTTTGCGTCGTTTGTACGCAGCAAAAAAACAATGGAAATATCGGATCATACCCTTCGAGAGAACCAAAGAACTATGCAGCCTGGAAATCAAGCGCCACAAAACTGCTTTTACCAATAACGAAGAGACCACATTGCAGAATTTAAAGCCTGATTTGTATCTGCCAAGAAACACGGTGGATAGAATGACCACCTCTAATCAATCCAAAAGGGAGCGTCTTTACCGATAGACTGAGGTGATCGTGTAGCAAGTTAAAACACCTTTAACGTAGAAAAGAACTTTACCAAAGAGGTCAACATCAGACTCCTGGAATTATAAAAATTCCTATTTGGAAACGCTATTACTGACGCAGGCAGAGGAGGTGCAAAATACTAAGCATCTGGCAGAGTACCAGTCAACCCACCTCTTATTGCAAGTAAAAGACTCGCCTGCAGCCCAAGCGAAAATGTTAATTCGAAGAAGAATTTTAGACGATGGTTTTGAAGGCTGCCAAAAAAAGCCGCCAAAAAGCTGCTCCGGTCAGAGGCTAACAAAAAGCCTTCCCATCAAGAGATAACCAAGGACACTGGGAAACTGAAAAATAAAAAGCGGCTACAACTTATGTGAGAAGTTTATTAAACCAAATGATGGAAGATCTTGTGCGGAAGTACTACATGAAATCAAAGGAGAAATTAAACCAGATGAAACTTAAACTGCCATAAAAACAGTGTGGCGAATCTGGTACTGTGGCCTTCTGGGACAGTTTGGACAAGAGGTAGCTAACAAAGGAGCATTACGTTTCGCAGTCAAGAAGGTCCTTGTAGAGAGAGCGACCATATCCCGTATCACTCTTGAAATTCAAGACCTTGCCTGTGTCATAGATTTAGTTAAAGTAGAAGAGGCCATCAAAAAAGAGTTCCTTAGTTTCATTGGAATCATAATAAGACTGGCTCAGGTAAACAACGGATAGCATCGAGTGCCCATCGTTAATCTGACGGAGAAGCATGTTTTAGAAAAAGGGAAAATAAAACAAGATGATTAAGTAGGAGAGTGCTCCTACCAGAAGGTCTTTGCAATCATCCTAGGATTCTAAACAAATGTTCTTGTAGCGTAAATCGTCAAATTGTCGATTTACGCTACAAGAACATTGAACTATTCACCCAATACTTGGATATGAAATCGTTCCAATTTATGCAAAATATGCAGAGTTTCTTTCATAAGCACATGGCAGCAGCCATTTTGATGGAGCTTAAATAATTTTTTAGAATGCTCAGCCGATTGAATATATTTAGATTAGACACTATTCCTTAAATTTTCATGAAAACTGGAAGAAAATAAAAGTTCATCGGTCAATTTGAATTACGTATCAACCATAAACACATGTCATTGTTGTTGAAATTCCATTCAATTGAAATGGGTATAACTCAATTATGATTCAATTTTCATGAAACTTTGTGAGTTTTAAGGTCTTATAATAATCTAATATATATAATTACAAAAATTCAAGAAGCTTGAGGGTACTATTTTGATTTTATGGGAAAAAATGTAAAATCTACAAACCATACTATTATCAACAAAGTTGCGCGAATTTTGATTTCTGAGGTATTTGTTACCCTTGTAATTATTAAGACGAACGTCTATGATAATTTGCAGATTGGATCAAAAGTGTCCAATCATGAGGGATGGGGGGGACAAAATACTTTGGTACATTTTTCCACCCCTGGACCCCCTGATGCATAAAATGACCTTTTTCTTTCAGTTTCTTATAGCTCTAACCAAGACGTTTCATTTGATACCTAACTCGACTACTTTTAATTAAAAAAATGTTTAGGGGTGCTTCGTTATAAGGGGGGACCCCCCTCAATAAATTTTTAAATTTTCGGTAAGACATAAACTTTTGAGAGACCATCATTTCTGATCTTTTCACAAAGTTTGAGTATTCTTGCTTTTAAAGTTTCTGAGGAAACTTGCTGTGACGCACGATAGATGGACGGACGGACATACAAGTCGCAAAACTAGGAGCTCTTTGTAAAAAAATGTTGTTTACAAAGACCTAAAAAAGATGGAAGATCGGAAGAACATGACAAAAAGTAGCTCTACTATGCTGATACAAGTGCCTTGGTTATGGCGACAACTCACAGGAGTATATGGGCATTTTTAGAAACTCAGAGCTTTCAGTGCTATGTTTTAACAGAACAGGTGATAAACGTAAAAATTGCACGAACGAGGTGCTTTCTATTCTTGGTAAGAGTGATGAGCCAAGAACCAATGATTACAAACCCGTCCTAGGAAGCGGAAATTGTCGGTTCTTTAAAGAAGTTCTAGCCACCAAAACAAAACTGCAATGATACGCATCCTGCAAATCAACTTACATCAACGTGTAAGCACTCAGCACCTACTTGAACAGTTTCCAAGGAACATGGGAGTCAGCCTGGTATCCTCATAAATCTGAAACCTCGGCTATCTATGTTTTCTAGTCTCTCGGTGTAGAGCAATCAGCATGGGGATGGTTTTGTGTGGATTCGGTGTCCAGAAACAACAATTTTTGGTGTTTACTTAGCACTGAGTGGCCCAATGCTATCCTTTTGAGTCAAATGTAATACATTAGAAGGCAGACTTAATACACTGGAGGTCTTGAACACAAAGGGCTAAGTTCGGATCGGGAAAAACGATATCCAACTGACATTACTTCGGAGCCGCTTGTTCCAAGAGTATACAATTAGCGAGTACTAGAGGACTACTTAGCCTGCGACCACCAGTACATTGTGCTCGAGATCCATGACGGTACCGCTTCGTTTATATATATCTAGACTTCCACTTTTGGATGGAACAAAGCAAAAATGGACAAGGATGTACTCATAGTGGGTGCAGTACTGTTGGAAACTTTTTTGAGGAGCGGACGATTGACAGCTGAAGATCTAGTGAACTCAACAATGAGTATCATTACTTTTGCTTGTAAGTCTTTTTTACTCCGTTGAATACCCCGACACAGCAAGCTTCCGGTGTACTAGCGGTCGACTAGAGTTACTGAACAACCAAGTGAGTGCAACAAGCTTCAAAGTGAAACCCAGCAACCACACGGGAGGAGACGTATATCAGTTTTACAGCATACAAGTCAGCCAAGGAGTGCTTTTGTAAGCTTATCGATATAGTTAAGGCCTGATACTAGCACAATCTTATGGACAACGAAGAAAGAGATTCATTAGACCTTAGGTATAAACTAGTAATGCAGAATTTGGCACCCTAAGAATGCCCTAATTATTTACAGCGGAAAAGACGAAGCATATTATACAAGCTCATATTCCCGTAAATCCTGTCCATGTTGATTTCGAATACGACAAAATATCTGTGGAGCACCTACTTTTTACGAGAATGGACAAGAGGAGCCAGTTCTATTCATCAAAGTCAGAAAGATACCAGCACCAGATGGTATTTCAGCTGAGTTATTGCCGCTGGTCTACTACTTTTGCCTTGATTCACTGCCCAGTGCGATCCGTACTTACTTGTGTAAAGGAGTCTTCCGTAAATACTGGAAGGTAACAAAGATCATACAAATCACCAAAGTTTAAGAGAAACTCGGACTCGCTATTCACATACCACCCATTATGTACAGTCTGTTAAGTAAGAGCGTGTCGAGCATAATTTTGAAATACTTTATTTAACAACAGTTTTTGACCTATGCATACATTAAATTAATTCTGAGGTAACGCGCTTTCAGTTCAATAGTGAGTCCAATCACCACCGCATCAATTATTGCTTGGCATCTCCGAGGCATACTTTCCACTAAATTTTCGGCGTATTCGAGGGGAAGCGCTTTCCAAATGAGTCGAATTTGTCAGGAGAGTTGCTTCAAAGTGTAAACACGTTTTTACGGAGCTTCTGCTTGATGTAGGCCCAGACGTTTTCGATAGGATTTGCATCAGACGATTGCGAAGGCCAATCAAGTGTCACAATGCATTCTTCCCGTTTCCATTCAGTACACAGCCGGCTCCGTTATTTGGGATCATTATCGGTACTCCGCCATTTAATATTATTTTCATATAGATGTTCCCAAATGGTGACGTTTGTTAATTCGAGACCTTTTTGCTTCAATTTCGTTTGTCTTTGACGTAAGGATAAGCCAAATAAAACAAAACCACGATTCGCTTTCCGTCCTTATTGGTCACTTTTCCTACCGAACCACGATTTGGAAGGTTATCAACAGTTTTTGACTCTTTTAATCATTGAACCTACTTCTTGACAAATGAGACAGACTTTTTAATGTATTTAGCCGCCACTACATATTTCATTTTTCGTCTTTTAGGGTATGTGCAAAGGAACACGGCCTCAAAGTGCTTTGCGTAAATGGCACTCATCGCGATTTTAGTGTTTTCCTGAGGGAAGATTGACTTTGACGGAAATTTTTTTCAAAACGCCGGAGACAGAGGCTCTCTCTATCGATCAAAAAAAATTGAAGTCGATATCACTTACCGATTGCAAGCTATGCTGAACACGCTCTTACTTAACAGACTGTATGCTCAACATGACCGGGAAAGTGATCCAAAAGCTCATCAAGGGAAGGCTTAATGACACGGTCCATTCTGCTGAGGACCTATCTCTACAGTATTATGGCTTTAAAGCAGCCCGGTTTACCATTAATATGATCTTGAAAGTAATAATTGCAGACTAAAAAGTGGAGACTTACAACCACCCTAAGAGACGGGTTGTGCTAACGGTGTCACTTGATGTCAAAAATACCTTTAATTTCGCTAAATGGGCAGGCATTCTGGAAGCACTGGAAACATCTTTCCAAGTTCCGGAATATTTTACGTGGATCCCTGAAGAGCCGGAGTCTGCACAGTGATATAAAAGAAGGTCAGCAAAGGATAGAAGTTACATCGAGTGTTGTTCAGACTTCTTGATTTTTGGAACGTCTCGTATAACAGGCTACTGATCTACTGATGCTGGGGCTGCTAGAAGAGTCATGTTTGATTAGCTATGCAAATGATGTTGCGGTACTAGTTGCTGGATGCACAGTTAATTTGCAGAACATGTCATGTACTAGCCTACTAGTACTGAGGCTGCCAGATGAGACATTTTTGATTAGCTATGCGAATGATGTTGCGGCATTTGTTACTGGAAGCACAGTTAAAAAGTCGCTGCGTGCAGAGTTGAATATGCACAACTAAGGTTAGGTATACTAATGCGCAAAGTGAAAGATTGGTTGAGTGCTCACGGTTTCAGTCTTGCGCTGAAGCGAATCGAGGTTGCAATTCAGACCTAGGAAGGAATTTTTCAAGTAAGGACAATCAGCCCTGAGGAAGTGCAAGTTGAGTCAAAACTAGCTGTGGAGTATCTGGTTTCTTTGATCGGCTCAAAGATGCATTTCTCTGGGCAAATCGAAGCAAAGGCCAATAAAGCTGCAGCGGGTATATCGGTATCCAGTCAACTGACGGTCAAAGTAGGGGGATCTACCTTATCATCAACTAATGAGTGCTGTACAGTCTGCACAATTGAATGGATCGTAAATATGGAGCGGTGCTTACACAAAGAAGTTGTACTGAAAATGCCTGCCACAGGTGCAGCACCAAAAACACTGAGGATTGCGTCTGTTAACTGGATAGCCTCTAAGACGGTGGAGATAGATATCGTAGATATTTCCTTGCTAGAGAGTGCTGTTAAACTTACTTGAACAAAAATGGAGATGATTGGGAGCCAGCTGCACTCAAAGAGAGATGACGCTTACTCAGCGGTTGGCAGCCATCAACGCTAAATGACTTGAAAAGGAGATGGACTGCGTGCCTCATTTCTGACGTAAAGCCGTAGCTTAATCTTAGACGTGATGGAACTGACCTCTATCTGACCTAATTTTTGCGTGAACATAGATGTTTTTCATCTTACCGGCACAAAATTGGCAAGTCGCGGTCTCCTGATTGTATTTTCTATGCTTAAGAGGTCGATGAGGCCTGCTATATATTATTTGCGTGCAAAAAATAAGACAGGCTGCGATGTAACTTTATTATGGAAACAGGAGAGCCTTCTCCAGATTTCATACTCAGATAAGTTGAAAAATGAAACTTAGTGGCATTTAGTGGTATTTAATTTGAGATGCTCTAATTGCAAAAAAGGAGTGCCTTAAAGCATGAAGGTTGGAGAAGTTTTCTCCAGCACTCCCTTTTCCTTCCTCTCCTGCTAGAAGAGGACCCCTTGCAATTCGATGGTCCCTGGAGGCATAACAAAGGTGCCCACATCAAAGTTATGTGCCAAACGGTTCCATGCTAGGTTCTCAGACTATTAGGGGAGGTGTTTAGTGAATAGTCCAGAGGCAGTCTGCTAACCCCACACTCAGAACGCAAATGGCTCTTACTTCCCAACCACAAAAAAAAAAGAAATATCTTGATGTAAATCTGAAAATAGTATTGCTTAACTGTCCAAAAGAAAAACATGCATAAGAACTCAGAGCTATTTATTTATTGGTATGTACACTTAACTTCAAATCACAACGACAAAACTCATTGAGTACAACACAAAGACCATTTTCGCCCAAATACTGGCGATTAAAATCTACTAAAGTACTCCCTTAATAAAATCATTTTCGAAATTCAAATCAATCATAAATACTAACAACCTTACAGCACTTCAATTTCAATACAACCGTAATTAATCCCTAAAGCAATCAACGATATTAAATTTGTTTGAATCCACATTACTTTGGAAATGTTCCATAATTTTCTGGAACATTAACCCATGTGAATGTCCATGCTTACTGATGAGAATCATTATGCAGATCATGAATATACGACTAGAATATTTCCTAGAATAGTAAACCGTCCCTCTTTCTAGGAAAACCTAGAACTAAACGATTTTGGTATGAAATGGACTTAACTTTCTGGGAATAGTTTATTGGTTTACTATAATCGGTCAATCAATATTTTGGCTTAAGTTATTAGACCAAAAAATTAATTTTCGTAGAAAATTGAGTGTTTGAAATTATTTGATAGTCATGATGTTCACACGGCTAATGATGAAAAAGATAATCAAGTTAATCACATGTAATGGTTTTTGGCCAAGTTCACTTCATTTTAAATATAAGTATGGAACTAGATGGTAGCGCGTTTTAGTTCAGTGATTTAGTTATAGAAATAACTTCTGGTTTGTTGCAATCCTAATTATTTTTGCCGAATTCCATGAGAAAAAGGGTTTTTATATTCGAACGTTCATTTTGCATTTTTTATGTGTGATCTGGTATACCACGTATTGGTTATATGAATGTTTCAATCCTATCCTTTCATTCCTATCGCGATACCATAAAAGGCCAAAGTGACCATACTGCAGAATTCCTAAGAAACTGTATGAAATTCTATCTATTTGGGTAGATTTACGCATAACTTTTGGATGAGGATGGGTAATACTGTCTTGTTTTTTAGGGCTTTATAAAATGAATTTCACGAAGACAATAGTTTTTCGTACTGTCTGCTCATTTATCCGCCTTTGCACTCGTCAGTCCGTGCGTCACACTAAGTTTTCTCAGAAGCCTACAGTACCCAAACTTTGTGGGAAGATCAGAATTCGTGGTCTCTCCAAAGTTAAGAGCTTATACAGGATTTTACAATAAAAGGTGTTATTTTGATGCCATTTTTAAATATAAATAATTGGATGTTTATTTCATTATATAAGGTATGCCATTAATAGAGAAAAATAACATCAGGCAAATGACTACCACGACCACGCTTACAGGACCATATCCTTTTCATGAAATTTTCCGTAACCAAATCGCAAAGTGGCTGCCCTATGTCCTCGATAGCCTCACGGATTCCATCTTTGTGGTCTTGAACCGACGCTGGGCTGTTGGGGTAGACCCTCTCTTTCACGGGGCCTCAAAGGAAGAAGTCGCAAGGTGTTAAATCTCAAGACGTCGGTTGCCAATTATGATCACCTCCTTGAGAGATAACACTGTCCGGAAACTTTTCCCGTAAAAGATCAATGGTTTCGTTGTTTGTGTGGCACTCAGTGCCGTCTTGTTGAAAATTAACGTTGTTTAGATCAATACCATCTAATTTCGGAATGCCTATTCCAAAGAACAACGAGGAATGGACAAACCTGAGTTTTCTTCAACACTTTCGGCTACAGCAGCAATATTCTCGGCTGTTCTTGAGTGACGTGCAAGAGTTTTATTCTTCACATCACTAAGTTCTCCCAACAGCTGGAATTTTTCCACCAATTTCTGCATTGTGGTCCGACAAGGTGCATCACGACGACCCAAAAATGTTCGAGTTTTCCCAACCGTCTCTGCCAAATTTTCACCATTTTTATAGTGAATTTTAATAATTTCAATGCGTTTTCAAAGCGTGTATTGTTCCATTTATACTAATGGCGTAGTTTTTACTTGCCAAATGTCAAAAAATGACAGCTTCGAAAGTGACATCTACCAAAATAGCGAGCAATTCAAAATAACACCTCTTATTGGAAAACCCTTTAGAAAATGTATGTGGGGGGTTGTCTTTTTTGCTAAAGTAACCATTAAACTTACTTTTACTACAGGTGTCGAACGGGGTATGATCTGTAAGAATTCGTTCAGAGCTGTAAAAATCAAGTAAAAAATCAGTCGATTTGTGTATCAGGGGTCCAAAAAACGTAAAATGCGCGAACAAATGATGTCCTCTTCTCGCAAATAGGTACCTCCCAGCCAAAAAATTTCAAAAAATTACGGAGCTAGCCTTTTGTGAGTAAAACGGCCAAAAATACCCTAGAAATCCAAATTCATTTAACTTTGTTAGTAATAGTTGTTGTTTGTCATTGTTTTAGCACAACAGTCTCTCTTGGGCCTTCGCCTAGAGCATTCATTATCTTGATTGTATGTATCAGCACTATCAATAAAGCCGGCAATGGGGTCCATTGGTATTGTGATTCCTACAGGGGACTATCAGTTTCTGTGTACGTGCCTCGCCTGCGTCTTGCCCATCAGACAATCAAAGTGCTTTCGGAGGAACTTAGATGCTTACCAATGAAGTGCTCCTTTTCTGATATAGATTCATTGTTACAGTCTACTGAAGCTTTATCTTTCGGAAAGTCAAAGCTTTCCCTCTCTTGCAATCAGCCTCTATCTATGATTGGATCTAAGAACTCATCATCGAACAGCGAGAATTTAACGTCAAGAGGTGCGAATCTGTCCATCAGGACAGAGTATTTGCTACAAACCATGCCTTCATCATCATCCAGCAACGCAACGCTAATCGTTAGCGGTGATTCAGATATTTTGCCTACTTTACAGTATGCTTTGTCTATCATCAAACGAAGTATGGCATACAGATCTTCATCTCATCGGGTAGTTCTTCCAAAAAATTTTGAAACTTGGCAAGTTTCTGAGGAGCTACCGTTCCTCCAAGTTGTGGCACAACCGGGACAAATTATCTCTGTAAATAATAAGTTGCCAGAAGCTGACGAGGGACAACTTGATTAGCAGAGTTATAGCTTCTTTCAAACTGATTGTTCCGGCATCGTGTTATTACATCTTAAGTCCTGATTGCTGGGCTCCTAGAGTGCTTGTTAAATTGTTCAAAACTTCAAAGAAAAAGTTCGTTCTCCATTGAGCTCCCTACCAAAGCTGTAACAGCGGTTCTTCTTAAAAACTTTCATAATGGCACTCTTAACAGTCAATTTCTTTTTATTGTCAAAACGTTCGGGGTTTAAGATCCAAGCTAAAGGATCTAGCTTTATCCTATTCTCTCTCTAACGATGATATATTCTGTATATCTGAATCCTGGTTAACTGATAGAATATTTGATTCTGAAATTTTTTCTCATCCCACAAGTTTCAGCCGTGATCAAGAGCGGTCAATCTCCAACAATTTAGACAGAGGAGGCGTCCTAGCCATCTGCAAGAATATCTTGACTGGTGGCCTTCGAACAAATCTACGTTTCTTTTCATTTTTTAGGGTTTTGTACTAAAATACAAAACCCTATCGCAATCACGACCTGTGTCCGTCTGTCCGTCTGTCCGTCCGTCCGTCCGTCCGTCCGTCCGTCCGTCTGTATGTCACAGCACTTTTTCTCCGAAACTATAGAAGCTACAGCCATGAAACTTTGTGGAAAGGTCAGAAGTGGTGACCTCTTGAAAGTTAAATGGTGGAAAAAATTTTCAAAGGGGTCTAAGGGGGTCTCCCCATATGGGGAAGTGACCCCCCAAAAAAAAATTTTCACCATTGGTAGTTGAGTAGGGTGTCATTGGAAAGGTCTCAACGAGATCTTTTCAAAACAAGTCTTAAAATTGCCTTATGAGCACCGAGGGGGGCAGGGGAAGGGGAAATGTACGAACTTTTTGTGTACCCCCCCCTCGCGATTGGACACCTTCCACCCGAAAAATCTGAAAAAAATCATGGATGTAGGCCTTAATGAGTACAACAACAACAAATACATGAGAAGTCAAAATTCACTCAACTTTGTTAGTAATAGTATGATTTATTGATTTTATGTTTTCTTGAACAAAATCTAGATGGTACCCTTAAATTCAATAAAATTTAGTACACAGATGACTATTTATAAGATTGATTTTTTCTGAAAGTTTCATAAAGATCGAATAATATTTAACGAAGTTATAGCGATTTGAATTTTCCTGCATTACTATGGAACAATATGCCCTGTATTACTATGGAAACATATGGCTATGGAGCCATATGCGCTTTTTACCGACTTAGAAACTACAGCTTTGCTAGGATTTGCATGAAAATTTCAGGAATGATAGGTATCATGAAGATGAGTATATACAATTGAAACAAGTCGGAAAGGCAGGAGAGAGCTCCTAGCAAAAGGGCTTTGTAACCATTCTAAGATTCTAAAAAACAGGCCATGAATCGATGATTACATACAGAGGAGTGGCCCTTGAAAAAAAAATTTCATGAAAGGTAGCCGATATGAGTATCAACTGAAAGTTCTCTATGAGTGATTTTCAAAATAGTTCTTCTTCAGTGGGGCAAAGGGGGGGGGGGGAATACATGAAAAATGTGTTTCCTCCCTCGCGAATGGACACCCGTGATCTTAAAAAATCGAAATAATTATCAAGGGAGATATTTGTGGGTATAACTATAACAAATACCTCAGAAGTCAAAATCCTTTCAACTTTGCTAATAATAGTATGATCCTCGAACATGACATGTTTCTTGATTTTATTCGTTACTGGTTACTGCATTTTGTAAGTTGAGTACAAAACCCTTCTGACATGAGCATAGGTCTGTCTACCCAACTTGTTTGCACTTATATACCTTGTAAGTCTCCTTTTGTGTCTATAATACGTTCCTCAACTAAATTCCTAGGATTTTATTATCCCAATTTTAAATTGTCACCTTATTTTATGTGGAGATTTTATTCTTTCTAAGCCTTTATGGGAAGACAACCAAGTTAATTTTGACTCATCTCAAATTTGGTCTTTAATTTCTTTTTTTATGTCCATGTGGTCTCTGGCTCAACTTAATAATTTTCTTAATGTTAATAATCATATCCTAGACTTATTCTTATGTAGCATGGAACAATCGCTATTATACTCATCTCCAGTACTTGTTCCTTATTTTTCTCCGGATCCCCATCATCCCCCTTACGTTTTGGAGTTTTCTATATTGCCTCTGTCCGTTATCGTCGAAAAGAGCGTTAGCGCTATAACTTTTATAAAACTACCTATGAGTAACTTTCCGAAACAATTCACTTTGTTGATTGGTACTCCTTCTTTTACGATCTTGACTTCTATGACTTCTTAAATGCTGCTGTTTCCAACTTGACTCCGCTTCTCTTCTGACTGTCCCTGGTCAGCTCTCGATTTGAGAAGTGCCTGGAAAGCCAAAGATCGAGCACGTCAACATTTTTCATGTGTCAGATCCCCTAAGTTACGTAACGCTTTTTGTCATCTGAGGTCGATAACTAAAAAAAAGATGCAGATCGCTAGAGCTTCTTATTTTAATAGTATTGAAGGCTCTCTAAACTCAAATTGTTCAAAACCGTCTGAGAATATATACGCTCTTTCAAATCCTCTCCCAGTATTCCATCTTCTTTTCATTTGAATGGCTGCTTAGCTACTTCAACTCTCGAGATTTGTGAACTTTTTAGAAGTAAGTTTTCTTCTAATTTCTATGCTACTTCCAGCAAAAGCCCTTTGGTAACTATCATACAAATGCTATACTCATGTTCTTTTATTTGCTATCTAGAAGATATTATGAGGCTTTTTTTAAGAGCCTAATGACTCTGTCAGTTAAGGTCCTGACGGTATTCCTAATCATTTTGTGCAATCATTAGCTACTGCTCATTGTGTTCCCCGTTCTTTTTGCTTCAACTCTAGATTCAGGCTCTTTTCCTTTGTGTTCGAAAAGATCCTATATTACTCCTATTTTCAAATAAGGTAGCGCCTTGAACGTTGCTAATTACCGGCCTATCTCTTTATTACCCTTTTTCTCCAAACTACTGGAGAAAAGCCTATATTTGCAGCTTTTTTGTCTTTCTTATGTGTTAGTTCCTGAAAAACATAGTTTTATCAAAGGATGATCAACTTTAACGAATTCGTTAGAACTCATAAACGTTGCTTCGGAAGCTTTGGAGGATCATTTACAAGTCGAAACCTTGTATGTGGATTTCTCTAAAGCCTTGGACTCAGTAAATCACAATAACGGCTGCTAAAAATATTAAGCTGTAAATTTTCGAATTTTTTATTTGTCATCCGATTCCCATAATTAAATTAAATTAACTTGCCTTAATAACTTATAATTTCAAGTTTCATCGGAATCTGTTGAGAAACTTGGCTGCTAGAGGGCTACAGAAATAAACAAATGTTTATGTCACCCCCCTGTATGGGGAGACGCCTTTAAACACTTTGAAATATGTTCTTACACTGCAAATTTCAAGAGGCACCACTTTTGACCTACGTAGAAAATTTCCTCATTCTAGCTCATGTGGTTTGCGAGAAAACTTGTGACACACGAACAAACGGACGGACGGACAGACAGACAAGTCGCGATTTTATAATTTTTTAGGGTATTGTTAAAAATATTTTACAATATTTAAAAAATATTCTGATTTAAAAATACGTTCAAGATAAGTCATTTAAAAAGTTTCCATGAAAAAAATTCATTATTTCAGTTGCTACAAAAAAAGCGAATTGCGCTTGCTCCTGACCCTTGGGGGGCCGCCATTTTGAATGCATGCATTTGATTTTGGACAATTTTAAATCTTTGTGGGCTAGGACCTCATCAATCAATGTGCCTAATCTCGTTCAAATCGGAGTTTCACTCTAGACAGGGCAAAATAATTCAATTTTTAGTGAAAATGGCAGCTTAAAAATATTGGGTTTTAAATTCTCGACTTTTTTATTTTTTATTCAATTTTAATAATTTTCTGCATAATACAAGAACATAGTACAGAGATCCATAATCTCAAGTTTCATCAAAATCCGCTGAAAAATGTGACCACTAGAGGGCCACAGAAACCTGAAAAAAACGCATATTTAAAACGCCGCCATTTTGAAGTTTGCACACGCATGATCACCAAAATATCAGAGACTGTAGATCTAAGTAATGGCTATCTTGAAACTAAGTTTCATATCTGTCGGATCAAAATTGCGACTTTTGAAGTTTTGAGTTTAAACTGGCCGCCATTTTGTTTTTTGTGACTTGACATCCAATTTGTTCATGTAATTCTTTAGGTACTCAAAATTTCTATCGAAGTGCCGAATTTCATGAAAATCTGTTGAAAGCTTTGACCACTATGACAACAACAAAATTTTGCACGTTTTCTGACCTTTCAGCGGCCGCCATTTGGTTTCTGCAGCACCGACTTTGGATTTTTTATTATGAGATTCATCACATACACTAGTGAACCTTTGTACCAAATTTCATCCTAATCGGAGCTATACTTTGGTCAGAACAGAAATCACGATTTTTCGTCTAAAATGGCCGCCATTTTGTTTTTGCCCGGCCGATATTACTGGTTCACGAATTTAACCGAGACATTAACCCAATACACCTTTTCTGGAAATTTGGTGAAAATCGGAGCAAAATTGCAGCCTCTAGCGTGGTAACAAATTTCGTTATATCCCATATATATAAATATATAAATATATATATATATATATATTATATATATATATATATATATATATATATATATATATATATATATATATATATATATATATATATATATATATATATATATACATATATATGATGCTCTCCGCAATAGGTAAATTTCTCTCGAGAAATTTACCTAAAAATCAAGTGAAAACGCTAATGCTGATGTAATGTCTAGATTACCTGTAAAAACAAACTTAAGGTATGCAGAAGAAATTAACTACATCGAACTAGAATGTATCGAGAATTTACCTGTAACGGTAGAGAAACTTGGTTCAGCTACTAAAAACGATGAGGAAATAAAAGTTTTAATCCAGTCCTTAAAATATGGTAGAATTTGTGAACCTAAATTTCGCTTTTCGATCAACCAGGATGAGTTTTCTCTCCAAAGTAACTGCCTCATGCATGGAATTAGGGTTTACATTCCTAAACCTCTATGACAGAGAGTCCTCAAAGAACTTCACACTGCTCACTTTGAAATGAGTAGAATGAAGCAGGTTGCCCGAGGATATTGTTGGTGGAACGACATGGATAAAGAAATAGGTTAGCAACTGCCGAAATTGTCAGTTAGTTAGACCTGCCCCAAATAAGGTCGCTCCTACTCATTGTTGGGAAAGGCCTAGAAATGTCTTCGATAGAGTACATGTAGATTTTTTCGGTCCCTTTGAGGGCAAACTATTTTTCATACTTGTTGATGCACTTAGTAAATGGCCCGAGGTTCACGTAATCCCAAATACTAAAGCATCAACCACAATCAACAAATGTAGGGAAATCTTTGCAACTTTTGGGTTACCTAACGTTTTGGTAAGCGACTTTGGAACGCAACTAGTTTCCCATGAGTTTAAAGAATTTTTGAAATTGAATGGCATTGTCCATAAACAAGGGGCACCTTATCACCCAGCAACTAATGGACAAGCGGAGCGATATGTTCAGACCATTAAAAGCAAAATAAAAACATTAAATTGTAAAGCAAGTGAAATTGAATATGAATTAGTAACCATTCTAATGGCATACGAGTATAGGAGAACAATACACCCAAGTACAAATAAATCTCCAGCCCAACTCATGTTGGGCAGACAAATGAGATCAAGATTGAATTTAATGATCCCGACAAGTGAATATAAAGATAGGGAAGTACCAGTGGTGAGAAGTTTCCAGGTGGGTGATAGAGTCACTGCCAGAAGCTAGTTAAGTGCTGAAAAATGGGTCTTTGGTAAGGTATTAGAGAAGTTAGGAAAATTGCATTATTTAATAAAACTGGATGACGCTAGGACTTGGCGAAGACACGTAGATCAATTGAGGAAAGTAGGTGAACACATTAAGGATAACAATTCATTAAATCCTGATTCAGTTGACCAGGAAGCGATGCCAACAGCCATAGACCGATCCAGTATCGAAGCACTGCCAAAATATGACGTTCAACAAACAACAACAAATGATGCTGCCACAACAACTGCTCCCAAAGTGAATATTATTGAACTGAGAGTCCCAGATGATGCGTCTCAGATGAAACATCAGCCGATCCCTGCCACTGTTGCACCTGTCTCTATTGATCGACCGAAAAGAATTACTCGACCCCCTAAACGGTTTCGCGATGAATTCAATTATTTTTAAATTCACGATAAAAAGAAATATGGCATGAATTATTTTTTTGAATCATAATAAGTAATAGTAAGATTAAATTTGAATTGCAAATTTAAAAAAAAAAAAAAACATTAACTACGTAAAATTATTTGTTATATCACATTCAATTTACTGGGGAAAGTTGTCGTATATTTGTGTGTGCATAAATGTATATTATTTTATCCAACCCTGAATTGTTTTGTTTCGAAAAAAGTAAACAACTTCACACTCATTGGTATTCCAGCTGTTTCCGTCCTAAACGTAGCCGTAACCAGAAACGTGTGAAAACCAAATTGAAAATCTTCGGTTGTCTAATAAACCTACCTAGCATAAATAGAAAAGACAGTTTTTCACTTAAAGTTACAACAGGTCTGTATCGGAATTCTCTTCTTTTTCTTGTACAAATGTTCTTCACTATCAATCAGCGTCGGTCTCATTATCACTATTGTCTAATATCTCGTCGTTGATGATCGAAATTCGCTGCATTTCAGCCAAATCTGCAGTGTTATGTAGATAAAAATTTCGAAAAGCAAATTCCTTTAATGTTAAAGCCACTGAAATAGAAGATTGCTTGATGAAGAGGCCATTCCTTTTGGAGAAGAACCCAAAACTAATCCTATTAACGCCTGGGTGCAATAACCTGATAAATTATATGTCATCTTATTACATATCATATAACAGTAAATAAAGGCTAAAAATTACACATGCTACTTTAACCCTTAACCACGTGGCCCCTATATCAGTTACGTAACCACATGCGCGTGGTCACAGTGATTGCATCGGATACACGTGAGTTTTCTTAGAATATAAAAGTTTTATTATAAGATTTAATTAATAAAACTCTTTAATATATATCAAACTATTTATTTAAGTGAAAAAAGACATAATAACAAAACATATTCTTCTCATAAATGTGAACAATGGAATTGCTGGCACATTTTAAAAATTATTACTATACTTACTTAATGCGATCTGAACAAAATATTAAATCAAATTTGGACTTTTTTCAAAGAATCTAATAATATTCTAATGACATCAAAAAATAAAAATATAAAAAAAAAATTAAAATTTCGTGAAAATTGCAAGGGGTAAAGTTCTACAATTTTTCACGACAATTTTTGCACATTTTGTTAGAACTTTCCACACATATATGTTTTTTTACAGACAAAACACAGATGAAATGTTTTTCTTTTCTTTTTGGGATCACAACTTGAACACATTTTACGTGTTTCAAGATGATCAGCTCCAGAAACAGTAGGCAATTTGTCTTCTATTTTCAAGATCCGGCGAATAGAAGTTTTGATATCATGAGGAGTGTGCTCGTTATTTTCTCGACGTCTCATATGTGGCCTAGTCAGTGCTTCTGCTAGCTGTTTAGTAAATTTAAATCTACTTCTAGTTTATGTGCCTGATTTTGTAAGCTTATGACGTAAGTATTGGAAGCTGATATGTCTAACAGCCGATAAAAAATGCACAAAGGCCATCTTTGCGTTCGTCGGGCTGTGCTATAGTTTGAACACCTTTGATCCAGTAAATCGACCCCAATTTTCGTGTCTTTGTAATATAATATTATTTCGGGCTTTTTTATATCATCATCCACGTTTGCTGTATGGTGCATGCTGGAAATTAACACCACAGCACTGTTTTTTCTTGGTACAAAAGATGCCAAAGTAATATTTTTAGAAAAACCAGAAAGCGAGGTTCCAATTTCTCGTTGCCGATTTGGTTTGAATTCTGGCGGAATTTTTATTTTATTTTTTTTAAAGTTCCCACAAGAGATAACTTTTTCTCTTTTAAAACGTCGACTAGTTCAACTGAACAAAACCACTTATCAGCAGTGATGTTTCTATTTGACCCTTCAATTGGGGGTATGAGACGTAAAACTGCTTGAGTAGGTTTTGAAAATCGAGTTTGTTCTGGGGTTAAATTGGTCCCGTCCGAGTCTTTTCCTAAATATATGTAAGCATTAAGTACATACCCATTTCGGACATCTGTAAGGTACAGAATTTTAAAGCCATATTTAGCAGGCTTCTTTGGCATCAACATTCTTAAAACGACAACGACCACGGAAAGCTACCAGCATCTCATCAATACAGGCACAGGTTCCCATACTGTAAACTTTTTGGCAATTTTGAATAAAAGAGCTGAATAGCTCGGCGATTGGTGCAAAAATATCAGTCTCTCGCCGTTGTGCTCTTGTTTCAGCATCATCGAAACGAATTGCGTTTATCAAAATCTCGAGTCTATTTGAACTTAGAATCCACCGATATATTTCTCTTCCTGAGCCATCAGGACTATACCATGACGTATACTGTTCCCGGTTTTCTTTAAAAATAGCTGTATAGAATAAAAAACCAATAAATGCTTTTAACTCTATGAGATCAATGTCATGAACACAGCCTTGCTTTTTATATTTTGGTCGTAACTCTTTTATTTTTGCGTTGGTATGTACCACTATGTTTTCAAGCATCTCATCTGTAAATAAAAGGCTTCATAGATCGAGAGGTGTTGTAGAATCATTGAGAATGTTGCGATAGGCCGATTTAAGTCCTTGAGCTTCCGATACAATGTTATGCTGCTGAGTTCTAGTACGACTTGCAATTGGTACAGAAGACTACCGAAAACGATTTTTTCCAAAAAAGTTTCGATTTCTAGTCTGAAGCTGTGATAAAGGTACTTCGTCTTCTGAGGAAAATTCCTCCACTGACAGCCTACTCACAGAAAAGCGTTGCGTAGAAATACACCCCTCAGGCAATCCATCGGCACTTTGTTCATCAGAAGACGACACTTGCAGGCAGTCATCAGATTCATAGTCATCTCAAATGACAGGAACTTCCAAATTATCAGGTTCAACATCACTGCAAGTCTCATCAAGAGTTTCCTCCACATCCGACAGTTCTTGTTCTAACAATCTCAAAATATTTTCGTCGTCTAAATTCATTTTTATGCTAAAACAACAAACATGAATGTAATACACAGTATAAAAACTGACATTCAACCAAAAAAAAAAACAATGGAATTTTGAAATTTCCAAGTACTTACACGATCAAGGTGCAATTCATCTGAGGGATTAGAACGTCACTCACAACACAATGAAGTACTGACGAAAAATCGAAGATGATTTTCGATAAGTGTGGTATAAGCTGCTAGACGACTTAATCCACTGCACTTCGATCTCACTGATTTATGTAAATAAAACACGTGATATCATTTGAGAGATTAGTTGCGCCCGACGGAAGGTTAAAACAAGTTGGGTAGACAGACCTATGCTCATGTCAGAAGGGTTTTGTACTCAACTTACACAATGCAGTAACCAGTAATGAATAAAATCAAGAAACATGTCATGTTCGAGGATCATACTATTATTAGCGAAGTTAAAAGAATTTTGACTTCTGAGGTATTTGTTATAGTTATACCCACAAATATCTCCCTTGATAATTATTTCAGATTTTTTAAGATCACGGGTGTCCATTCGCGAGGGAGGAAACACATTTTTCATGTATTTCCCCGCCCCCCATGTTCCCACAGAAGCAAAATATGTGAGTTTAAGAACTGTTTTGAAAAGCTCTCATAGAGAACTTTCAGTTGATACTCATATCAGCTACCTTTCATGAAATTTTTTTTTCAGGGGCCACTCCTCTGTACTGTAATCATCGATTCATGGCCTGTTTTTTAGAATCTTAGAATGGTTACAAAGCCCTTTTGCTAGGAGCTTTCTCCTGCCTTTCCGACTTGTTTCAATTGTATGTACTCATCTTCATGATACCTATCATTCCTGAAATTTTCATGCAAATCCTAGCAAAGCTGTAGTTTCTAAGTCGGTAAAAAGCGCATATGGCTCCATAGCCATATGTTTCCATAGTAATACAGGGCATATTGTTCCATAGTAATGCAGGAAAATTCAAATCGCTATAACTTCGTTAAATATTATTCGATCTTTATGAAACTTTCAGAAAAGATCAACCTTTTAAATAGTCATCTGTGTGCTAAATTTTATTGAATTTAAGGGTACCGTCTAGATTTTATTCAAGAAAACATAAAATCAATAAATCATACTATTACTAACAAAGTTGAGTGAATTTCGACTTCTCATGTATTTGTTGTTGTTGTACTCATTAAGGCCTACATCCATGATTTTTTTCAGATTTTTCGGATGGAAGGTGTCCAATCGCGAGGGGGGGGTACGCGAAAAGTTCGTACATTTCCCCTTCCCCTGCCCCCCTCGGTACTCATAAAGCAATTTTAAGACTTGTTTTGAAAAGATCTCATTGAGACCTTTCCAATGACACCCTACTCGACTACCAATGGTGAAATTTTTTTTTTGGGGGGTCACTTCCCTATATGGGGAGACCCCCCTTAAACCCCTTTGAAAATTTTTTTCACCATTGAACTTTCAAGAGGTCACCACTTCTGACCTTTTCACAAAGTTGCGTGACTGTAGCTTCTATAGTTTCGGAGAAAAAGTGCTGTGACATACAGACGGACGGACGGACGGACGGACGGACGGACGGACGGACGGACGGACGGACAGACGGACAGACGGACACAGGTCGTGATTGCAATAGGGTTTTGTATTTCAGTACAAAACCCTAAAAAGTCAAGCAGTACCGTCCGCATGCATTCCTCAAATGGTAAACCTACGAAAGTGATGATCTTGTGTGAGATATACAGTGACTCCCAAAAAGATCCGCACTAGTAAGAAATGTTCCTTCTTTTTCAATTTATGCTTCAATCCATGACACAAAAAGAAAAAGGAAATATTATTAATTGAACAAAACATCAGCTCGATAATTTTACTCAAAAAAATGGAAAATGCACCGCGAAATGAGAAGTAAAACGAAGGATTAAAAAAGAAGCACAAAAATATGACGCCCCAAAAAGATCCGCACAACAAGGAAACTTGGGCAAACATGTGCATTTTTATGTAAAAAAAAAAACACATTTGAGTGACCTCTTTATAGCATATCGCCTTCAGTGATAAAGTCGTAATAGATCCGGGCAGATCATATCTAATATTGATCACAAACCGCGTGTTGTTCGTACCTTAAAAGAACGTTGTGCTTTTTAAATTAAAATGGGCAAATACACGTCTCCAGAGAAGATCCAGATGGTGCGTTCTAACCATATGGAAGGTAAAAATGTGGCAGAAATATGTTCGAGCCTCAACATGAAACATAGAACTGTTTACGACATCCTCCGGAGGTATAAAGAGGAAGGCAGAATAGACTTGAAGCATAGTCCTGGTCGCCCAAAGGTTCTAACGATGCTTCAAGAACGCTCTATTGTCCGGAAAATAAAAAAAAATTCAAAACTGAGTGCTCCAAAAATTGTGAGTGAAGTGTTCGCTGAATTTAAGAAAATAGTAGGATGTGAAACAGTTCGACGAGTTTTGAGAAATGCTCAATACAATGGACGTGTTGCACGGAAGAAACCATTAATCAGCGAAGTGAATAGAAAAAAGCGTTTAAATTTTGCTAAAGAATTTGTATTAAAGGAAGTCAATTATTGGGAGGATGTGATTTTTGCCGATGAAAGCAAATTCAATGTTTTTGGCTTGGATGGACGTGTTATGGTGTGGCGCAAGCCCAACGAATAATTGAATCCACTTAACCTCAGGCCTACAGTGAAACACGGAGGTGGCAGTTTGATGGTTTGGGGATGCTTATCTACTCGTGATGTTGGCGAATTAGTATTTATAGATGGAATCATGGATTCCCGTCGATATTTAGACATTTTGAAGGAAAATTTGCGAAAAAGCGCTGCTAAAATGGGCATTTTAGATTCGTTCAAATATTACGAAGACAATGATTCCAAACATAAGGCACGCATTGTTCAAGAATGGCAGCTGTATAATTGTCCAAAAGTGGTTCATCCTCCTCCTCAGTCACCGGATTATAATCCCATTGAAAATCTCGGGAAGAATCGGACCGTAGAGTTCATAGCACGCCAATTTGTTCAAAAACGGAGCTCGAGAAAAGGCTTTGCGAAGAATGGGTGAAAATGGATGTGGAATACCTGCGAAAAATCATCTCCAGTATGCCAAATCGATTAAAATGTGTCATTGAACAAAACGGACATGCAACAAAATACTAGCTTACTAAAATTGTTGTTTATTTTTACAATTTAGCTCTTGTGCGGATCTTTTTGAGGGATGATATTTTCTGTTTTTTCATGGAATTTCCTTTTTTTTTTGGTATATTTAAAGTGAGAAACTATTTTATTTATGTGATCTGTAAGACTGTTATGTTCTGCTCATAATAAAATGTTTAAAAAAAAAATTTCCCGTTTTTAATTGCCTTATAAAATGAGAAAGGAGGAAAATTTCTTACTTGTGCGGATCTTTTTGGGAGTCACTGTATCTTATGAAGATCTCATACGGGACCCTTGCGAGCTTGTAAGTTGTAACTCTTTTTCAATAAGTCGTCAGTTTCATTGACTAAAATAGTGATCAGTCACCAATTTTTCGTTGCATGTCTACAATTTATTAAATTGGCGAAAACCTACTGAAAACTAGTCGCTTTTCACTAATTTACAATAATTTTAGAAAGTGTACAAAAACCACAACAATTTAGTCACGGTCTTACACATTTTGCATTGCATAAGGTAGTAGTCTGATAACTTGGGTTCAAAAAATCGAAAATTTAATTTAAATTTAATTTGAAAGTACAATGTCTTGAGAATATACTGTGAAAATTTCAGACAGAAATTCGAAATATTTCGGGAGTTATAACGAGTTTCCTAGAGCGCCTCGAAGTCCAACCTTTAAGGTCGACCGGCAGCGGCAACCGCTTGAAACCTTCTATTGTTTGCGCGCATTTTGTATACCTGGGTTGACTCTGTTATTCTATTATACATATTTATATATATATATATGTGGTGACATCATCGTCACCTCGTTTAAGAAGTTTAATAAGTTATTTTTTGTTATTAATTATTATTATTTATTTCCCACACACACACCTGTCATATGTAATTATACTAATTTAAATTTAAATCAATCATGCTTTTTAAGAAGTCAAAATTAAATGTGAAGTTAATTAATAATTAATTGGGAGTAGAGAAAATAGTTTGAATGCAATAAGTTGTTAATAAATATTTTACATATTAAATGTGATTAATTATTTTATCCAATTAAAATAAATAATTGAATTGTTCACCAGAAGATCAAAAGTTATTTATTGAATTCTTTGGAGATTACCAGACTAGACAGGATTGAGTAATAAATTAATATTACCAGACGTAAAGGAGTCTATGCAGATATTTAAAATTGTATACGATTATACAAAATCCTACTCAGGTATTTACTTTAGTATATTGTTAATGCCCGTCCACATGATCAGTGGCGTTAGACTTAAGTGAAAATTTTATTTTACAAATCGTATTTGCAAAGGTGGATAATTAATTTCGTCACCTTATGTGACTAATATTGTTTGACTTAGTTGCTAAAATCATAGATGCATGTATGTCTCATGTGGCCACATTTTGCATCGCCACAGACGCGGGTGTCAGCAGTTTCGCGTGATGTTCGGATCATTTTGTTAACTTATACGCGTCAGCGAAACGATCGGAAGACACAAACACCACATTTGCATGCATGATGTGGCCGCATGAACGCATTGCAATGCGAAACTAAAGTTCCTTTCCCGTACCAGACGCGGGCGTCAGCGGTTTCCGGGCATGAAATGCTTGTGGACGCTCAAGCGTCAGCATTTTCGTGCGTGGGAACTGCTGGCGCCTTTTGCTCGGTGTGGGAAGGAAATCATCAGTCGTCATCAGGTCGTCGCGTTTTATTAACTGAAATCGTATGTGATTTACTCCGCTGCACGTTCTTTCAAAATTTCTCATAACATTTATTTCATAATTCATTGCATTTAATAAATATAGAAAGCAATAAATTTTGTAACGGCTAAAGTATTCATTTTCATTAAAATATTACAATTAATAGTAATTGACACGCTCGGTGCTGAACTACCCAAAAGGCAACGTGCAATATTGAATAATGAAATACTAAGTGAATTAAACTCAAATTATTTTGAAAGATTGCTGGTGGGAAAAATAAGTGACAGGAAGAAGCCAGGACAAAAGAGTCCTGGCGCAAAACATTTGGAGGCCCCGGCGAGATTAACACTCGCAATCTCGTCTGAATTTGGATTACCAGTATCAAGTGGTGAATTTGGATTACCAGTGTCAAGTGGTGATGGTGTTGTGCCGGTAAACGTGCCTGTTGTGCGTGCGTAAAATAAAATGGTTGATACGGAGGTCGTGTTCCGGGAGCTGAAGGTATTAGCCAGAGCTGTAGAAGCCGTAATCTCCAACTATAAGAAGGATTCGGCCAGCCGCAAACTAGATGTCGGCTACTATGAAGAGCGGCTTCGGCGTTTAGAAACTGCCTGGGAGGAATTCGAACGCAAGGACACCGAAGTTCGATCCTTACCCGAAATCACACCGGAGCACGACTACTTCAAGGGCGAAACGTATGAAACGACCAAGATAAATTACGACACTTTTCAGAAGCACTTCCTCGAAAGGATCAACGCTCTAAAGGGCACGGCACTGCCAATGTCGCAGCCACCCTCATCAGCACACGATAGCAATGACAAGCCTTCAGCCGCACTGGTCTCGGTACAGAAAAATGCAGTTTTCACATGCAAGTTGCGACGGTATCGGGCCTCGGCAGATTCACTGAGAAGGACGATGGCTCGCCCAGAACCGCCAGAAAACACGAAGACTTGGTGTAAGGCTAGAGCGGAGGCGGTGCAGCGAGGCTGGCAACAATTGGATGAGCTTCATCAGCAAGTCTATGAATCCTGTGAGGATCCTGAAGCGCAGGGCTTTAATTTAGAAGAGCATATCCGTGCAGGACTGCATTGTTCGCTTGCAAGTAAAGGTCAACGCCACCACCGAAATGCCGCCCTCGTCTGTTACGCCTGTTGTGACTCCAGGCTTGGTGCTCCCATAAATTTCTTTGCCCACCCTCAACGGAGATTACCTCCACTGGCGACATTTCCGGGATTTGTTTATACAAATGGTGCATAACCAGCCGATGTCCGCGTAACAGAAGCTTTGGTATCTGAAGGTTAGCCTTACAGGAGAGGCTGGATCCTTGATCAGAAACTTTGCGTTGTCAGACGAAAATTATCAAACTGCCTGGAAGACACTTAATGAGAGATTTGACAATCGACGACTCTTGGTGTCGGCCCTCATCGACAAATTAATGGGGCAGCCATCTCAGGCCAGTGAAAAACCGTCAGCGGTAGCCATAAAGTCGCTGCATGACACCACACAAGAGTGACTCAGAGGCCTGGAAAACCTGCAAATATCCACAAGAGATTGGGGTCCATTGCTACTGAACATTTTGCTGCGAAAATTGGATTCGACAACGCATGCCCTTTATCAGCAATCTTTAGCTAACCCGCGCGAGCCGCCACCTTTGAAGGGTTTATTGGATTTCCTACAAGTGCGATTCCAGGCACTCGAAGCGCTTGGTAGTACGCCTAAGGACCCAGACCGCAATCACAAGAAGGTTCCCAAAGCTACCGTGGCCGCCGTGGCTGCATTGCGATGCCCAAGGTGCTCGCAGGATCACCCGCTATACTACTGCCCTGAGTTTCTCCAAGACAACGCTCTGAAAAGACTAAACCTTGTACGTTTAAAGAAGCTATGTGTAAATTGCTTGCGAGAAGGTCACCAGTCTTCCGGCTGCGCGGCAAGAAGCTGCAAGGAGTGCGCCGGAAAACACAGTACCTTGTTACATATGACGGGAAGCAAAATCTCCAAGCAGACCAAGATGACAACGCCTGGCTCCACAGTCAAGAAGCCAGACATTCAGCCGCCACCTGTGCCGCCCGCCCTCACGTTGACGGCTCTCATGCAACCTGGAGCGAGGAAAAATGTTCTGTTGAGCACAGCCGTTGTGAAGGTGGTTGCCAGCAATGGAAGAGTGACCGACTGCTGAGCAGTATTGGACCCTGGCTCGCAAATCAACCTAGTAACCGAGCGCATTATCAAGAAACTAGGGCTAGCGGCTTCGCCGCAAATTGCACTGATTGAGGGAGTGGGTAGAAACATCAAGAAGGCGCATCGTAAGGTGGAGCTTGGCCTAAAATCCAGAGTGTCTGGATATACCGCGCAGTTGGAGGCCTACGTCCTCGATCAAATCATATCTCCTCAACCTTCTCAGAGTCTGGACACATCGGAATGGCAGATTCCTGGGAATATCAAGCTGGCGGATCCTGAATTCCATCGAACGGAGCGAATCGACATGCTGCTGAGTGCGGAGCATTTCTATGAAGTTCTTGCCATCGGGCAAATCAAGTTGGGCCCTGAACTCCCTGTGCTCCAGAACACGCTCCTCGGTTAGATTGTTGCCGGAAAGGTAGTAACACCTCAAGGGCTACCAGTAACGTGTGGAGTCCTCACGGAAGAGACTCAGCTGACTCAAGCTATCAAGCGATTCTGGGGGGTTGAGGAGGTATCGGATCCACAACACAATCTCACAGCGACTGAAAGAGCGTGCGAAGTACATTTCGCCCAGACGACTCAACGTGAATCCGATGGCCGGTTCTTGGTACGGCTCCCCTTCAAGGAAGATCCCAAAGGGCTGGGTAACTCGCAGGACGTTGCCATACGCAGATTAATGGCGATAGAGTGCAGACTGGAGAAGAACCCCGACCTAAGACGGCAGTATTGCGAATTCATGGACGAATACGAACGACTGGGACATATGGAGCAAATCACATGGTCAGCGAATGAGAAAGCACATTATTTTTTGCCGCACCATTGCGTCCTGAAACCAGGTAGTAGTACCACTAAATTGAGGGTGGTTTTCGACGCGTCCAGCAGAACATCAACGAACGTTTCCCTGAACAATATCCTACAAACAGGACCCACGATTCAGGATGATCTATTTGCGATTTTGATCCGTTTCCGTTTGCCACGCTTCGTTTTCACTACCGACATTGTCAAAATGTATCGGCAAATAAGGCTTCAGCATGACGATTGCAATTTTCAATTGGTGATTTGGAGAACAAGTCCAACCCAGCCTTTGCGATATTATCGACTCAAGCCTATTACGTACGGCACAACGTGTGCCCCGTACTTGGCAACTAAATGCCTCCAGGTTCTGGCACAAGCCGAACAAAATCGAGCACCCTTAGGCAGCAGCGCCTTGCAGCATGATTGTTACATAGACGACGTAATGACAGGGGCAGACAGCTTGACGGAGGCAATCCGAACACAGGAGGAATTGCGTCAGATTCTTACCAGTGCAGGGATGCATTTGCACAAATGGTGTGCCAATCATCCGCATCTTCTACAGCAAATCAGTGTCGAGGATCAGGAGGTCCAGCTGGATTTTGGTAGCTTGTCGGAAGACTACATCAAAACCTTGGGGGTAATTTGGCTCCCGAAAACGGACGATTTCCAAATCGGCATTGACTTGGACCTCGCTGAGGTCAAGTTCACAAAACGGACGATCGCATCAGACATCGCCCGAATGTTCGACCCATTGGGTATCCCAGCGCCGGTTATCGTAACCACAAAATCGTTCCTGCAGACGCTATGGCGGTTGGAATTAGACTGGGATGCAGCTTTGCCACTCGAAATACATACACAGTGAGCCAAGTTCCACAGTGAGCTACCATCATTGCAAAGGGTTCGCTTTCCCCGACACGTTATCGCCTGCGAGAAACCAATTCAGCTGCAGCTACACACTTTCTGCGATGCCTCGGAGAGGGCGTATGGCGCTGTGATCTATGTTCGCTCAACTTCCCCGAGCGGTCAAGTCAACGTTCGACTGCTCTGTTCCAAATCCAGGTTAGCCCCCATCAAGGTGTTGACAGTACCGCGTTTGGAGTTGTGTGCCGCCAAGCTTGGAGCGGAATTGACGAGTCGAGTCAAGAGAGCGCTCAGTCTGCCGGATGTTTTTCACGTTCTCTGGTCCGATTCAGAGGTCGCATTGGCGTGGATTAACTCAACCGCTTCATCCTACAGCACTTTCGTGGCCAATCGTGTTTCGACCATCCAAACATTGTCACGACCAACTCAGTGGCGACATGTGGCGTCCCACGACAATTCTGCGGACATCCTATCCCGTGGCCTGGCGCCAGCTGCGCTAAGGGACTGCAAGCTCTGGTTACAGGGGCCTCCTTCTTGACTGGACCTGAGGCGGACTGGCCGCACCCATACAAGGGCACTGAGGCCTGCAAAGTCGAGCAAAAACAAATCAGGATTGCAATGACAACAACAGCTAGTGCAAGCAACCATTTTGTTTACGAAATTCAACACGGCAACTCGTTTGGAAGGCTTCGACGGGTGATCGTTTATATGCTGCGTTTTGTAACGCATTGCAGGACAAGCTCCCAGTCTTCTCAGGCGCGCAGCCGTGCAGTAACAACACATGAACTCTCCACAGCAACCGGAGTGATCGTAAAATGTATTCAGCAACACGATTTTCGTGAGGATCGGCGAGACATCCAGCTACACGGGCAGGTCAGCAAAAACAGCCCCCTATCGAGTCTGACTCCCTTCCTGGATTCGGACGGAATCCTCCGCGTTGGCGGGAGGCTAGAAGCGTCACAACTCGCTTTCGAGGCCAAGCATCCTATGTTGCTGCCGTTCGCGAATCCACTTACTAGACTACTGATGACGGATATTCACCGCAATAATTGCCACCTCGGAGCTCAGGCACTGCTAGCTACCACGAGACAACGCTTTTGGCCCATCAGGGGGAAGCAGTTGGCCCGGGCGGTTGTTCAAAAATGCGTGCGATGTGTTAAGGCAAGGCCACAACTGTTCAATCAAGTTATGGGAAATCTACCAGGTGCTCTCGTGCAAGCGGCTCGCCCTTTCATCCGTTCGGGCGTCGACTTTTGCTGGCCAATGCTGATACACTACCGGGGTAGAGGCGTGCGGCCTCAGAAGGGATACATCGCTATATTCTGCTGCTTCGCTACCAAGGCCGTCCATCTGGAGTTGGTGAGCGATCTCAGCACAGAAGCCTTCATCGGTGCTCTGAAGCGTTTCATCGGGAGACGAGGTCTCTGCAAGGACATCTATTGCGACAATGCGACCAATTTTGTAGGTGCGCAACGTCAAGATTAAATAATATAACAATATCAGATAACTATCCGATTCCCCACATACATGATTTTACTAATCACTTATTTGGATGCAAAACTTTTTCCACTATAGATTTAGCGAAGGCATACCATCAAATTCCTGTTGAACCAATTGATATCGAAAAGACAGCAATTTGTACTCCTTTTGGATTGTTTGAGTTTCCTAGAATGACATTCGGACTTTGTAATGCTGCACAAACATTTCAACGTTTCATACATACTGTTTTAAGAGATTTACCATTCTGTTTCGTTTACCTGGACGATATTTGGGTAGCTTCTAAATCAGATGAAGAACATTTAAAGCATTTAGAATTGTTATTTAAAAAAATTTAAGCAATTATGGACTATAATTTAGAAAAATGTCTTTTTCTTAAAAAAGAAGTAAAGTTTCTTGGACATTTAGTTTCCAATAATGGAATTGGACCATGTCCAGATAGAGTTGACGTTATTAAATCATTTCCGAAACCGGAAACCATCAAACAATTAAGAAGATATTTAGGAATGCTAAATTTTTATAGAAGATTTCTTCCTAAAGCTTCACAAATACATATGCATTTAAACAAATTTTTAATAGGTTCTAAAAAAGATGGTAACAAACAAATAATTTGGGATGACATTGCTGAAGATGCATTTATGAAATCAAAACAACAATTAGCTGAATCAACTCAACTATATTTTCCTTCAGCAAATGCTCAACTGTCTTTAGTTGTGGATGCATCAAATTTTGCTGTAGGTGGGGTAGCTCATCAGAAAATTAATGATGAATTACAACCATTAGGATTTTTCTCGGCTAAACTAACAGCCTCTCAAATGAGATGTAGTGCTTATGATAGAGAACTGTTAGCTATTTATTCTGCAATAAAACATTTTCGTTATCTTCTAGAAGGTCGTCCATTTATAATTTTTACAGATTACAAACCATTGGTTTATGCTTTTAATCAGCCTTCTGAAAAAGCCTCTCCAATTCAATAGAGGCAATTAAATTTTGTATCGCAACTTTCAACGGATATCCGTCGTATTTCAGGAAAAGAAAGTTTAGTTGCAGATGCTTTATCACGAGTAGAAGCAATTGAAATTTCATCTAATATCGATTTTAAAAAAATCGCTAAAGCTCAAGATAATGATCCTGAGTTACAGGAATTAATTAAAAATACCAAATTTAAAATTATTCAAATTAAATTAGATAACCCCAATATGGAAATTTTTCGCGATACTAATAATAATATTAATAGACCTTACATTCCTAAAGAATTTAGACAACAGATCTTTGAAAGTGTACATAATTTAAGTCATCCTGGTATTAAAACTTTAATTAAATTGTTAACAAATAAATATGTTTGGAACAAAATGAAATCAGACATCAGAAGTAGAGCTAAAGCCTGTTTATCTTGTCAAAGATCTAAAGTTAGCCGTCATGTTTCTGCTCCATTTTCTAACTTCGAAAATAAATCGAACCGTTTTGAAACAATCCATTTAGATATTATAGGACCTTTACCTACTTCAAATAATTTTAAATATTGTGTAACAATTATAGACAGATTTTCCAAATGGCCAGAAGCCATTCCATTATTGGATACTTCAACAAAGTCGATAGTTCAAGCACTTTGTGGTAACTGGATTTCTAGATTAAGGGTACCTAGATATGTAATTACTGATCGGGGAGCTCAATTCGAATCCAGATTATTCGATGAATTATGTAAGAATTTAGGTTTCAAACGTAACCGTACAACAGCATATCATCCACAATCTAATGGACTTATAGAAAGATGGCATAGGACCTTAAAAGATGCTTTTCGGTGCTATGAGAATCAGTCTTGGTCAGTCATTCTCCCATTCATTTTACTAGGGTTACGTTCTTCATTAAGTGAAGATTCCAAGTTTTCACCTGCTATGATGTTATACGGGGAAAATTCAAGATTACCTGGAGATTTTCTAAGTAATAATAATATTAAAAGTAGTCAAGAAGAATTCATTATTAATTTACAAAATTTTTTAAAAAATATTAGACCAGCAAAAATATCAGACCATTCTAATCATAAGATTTTTGTATTCAAAGAATTAAGTAATTGTTCTCATGTTTTTCTTAGAAAACCTCCAATTAAAAACAGTCTTTCTCAACCATATTCCAGACCTTTCAAAGTTTTAGAAAGGAATGATAAAATATTTACTTTAGATATTAAAGGAAAGTCAGTTAATGTTTCCATAGATAGATTAAAACCAGTTTGTCATTTCAACGAAAATTTTATTATGACAGGAGCTCGAATTGAGGAAACTACTAAGAAAAAAATATGGTTTAACGCAGCCTAAAGGCTCGCTAGTGTGGGAGTGTGTGGTGACATCATCGTCACCTCGTTTAAGAAGTTTAATAAGTAATTTTTTGTTATTAATTATTATTATTTATTTCCCACACACACACCTGTCATATGTAATTATACTAATTTAAATTTAGATCAATCATGCTTTTTAAGAAGTAAAAATAAAATGTCAAATTAATTAATAATTAATTGGGAGTAGAGAAAATAGTTTGAATGCGATAAGTTGTTAATAAATATTTTACATATTAAATGTAATTAATTATTTTATCCAATTAAAATAAATAATTGAATTGTTCACCAGAAGATCAAAGGTTATTTACTGAATTCTTTGGAGATTACCAGACTAGACAGGATTGAGTAATAAATTAATATTACCAGACGTAAAGGAGTCTATGAAGATATTTAAAATTGTATACGATTATACAAAATCCTAATCAGGTATTTACTTTAGTATATGTTCTGCCGTTGCAGACAATACTACGCATTAGTAAATAATTATTTCATGTAGGTTCAAGGATATGTTAAATGAATATCATCACCAACTAGTTGTGACCTTACCCCATTGGACCCACAAATATTTGGTGACCCCGACAAGGCACAAGCGCCTCCTGTTTAAACAACATCAACAACCGGTTGGCAAACAATTGAATCGGAAAATGTCGAAATGCGAGTGAAGTGCACCGAAATTACCATTAACAGGATATGCACTTTATAAGAACAAACGGCGCGACGAATTGACGACTTTCATTAATCAAGATAAACGATTGATTACATATTTAGTGATCCCGAAATAAGGCACAAGCGCCTTCCGTATCGAATAAGGCACAAGCGCCTTATATTTTCCGAAAGGCACAAGCGCCTTCAGTATTATTATATTCAAGAAACGATATCAATTTATTAACGAAAAATTAAGTCAATTGGATATTACTGCTTACTTCACAATTTCTGAAAGGCATGTAAGTTGATTATTTAAAATGATTATTAATTTTGATTATAACAGAAATGTAATACACTTACATGTACACAAATTTTAATTTATTAAGTGCGTTCATAATTACTAAGCGCGGTTTTAATTTATTAAGTGCGTTTATAATTTATTAAGTGCGGTTTATTTTCGTTTTAATTATTTTTAATAATCTGTGTACGCGACACGCTAATGCCGGACTTTCAGGACATCATCGAGAGAGGTGAAGGTGATCAATTAGATCACACATCTCCCACACAGTGAGTGGATATGACTGCTCCAGTCCAGAGAATTGAAACTGTTTCGGTGAAATCCATTCCATTTTGGAAGGAATTTCCTGAGGCATGGTTTCTTCAGTTCGAAGCCCAATTGTCTCGTGCAGGAATGACTACTGAACAAACCAAATTTAGCCACTTATTAAGTGCGCTAGAACAGGATTTATTTAGAACCTTGAGTGATTTAATAACAAATCCTCCAGCTTCTAGTCCTTAATCGTGTTTTAAAAAAGCTCTCATTGAGAGGCTTTCAATTTCTGAAAATGAAAAATTGAAACAAGTTCTTACTGAACTTTCTTTAGGTGATAGTTCTCCTTCGCAATTACTAAGGGATATGCGTATCAGGAATGTAAGTAGATTAAGTGATAAGATTATAAAAACTTTGTGGTTACAAAGATTACCCAATTTTATGCAAAATGTTTTAGCGTGCTACAATGGAACTTTAGATGAATTAGCTGCTTGTGCAGATAGGATTAATGAAATTCCTAGAACTAATTCAATGTATGCAATAAATGCATCAAATCAAAATATAAATAATTGTGCGGAAATTAAAAGATCTCAAGATCAAATAAATTTAGAAATTTTGAGAGATCTTACATAATCTGTGTCTAAATTAACTATTGAAGTTCAATTATTAAAAAACCAAATAACATCTTTAAACCGTAGTAGAAGTTCTAGTAGTAATAACTTCAATAAACCTAATATAAGAAGTAATTCTTCAAATAGAAATAGTAATTCAAATATTTGTTATTATCATAATAGATTTGGAGATAATGCTTTTAAATGCGTTTCACCATGTAAATTTTCTTCTTCTCCATTAAAATCAAAACCATCGGTAAACTAATGGGACTACCTTCGAAGACGACAGGAGTTAGTTCCAAACTTAATAGTCGTCCATACATTTTTGATCCTTTGTCTAAATTAACTTTTCTAATAGACACTGGTTCAGAGGTATCAGTAGTACCTCCTAATTCAAGAAGAGCTTTGAAAGAAAAGTTTCTTCCTTACTGCTGCTAACTCTTCTATTATAAAAACTTATGGGATTAAAAATATTCAAATCGAATGTGGTTTGCGTAGAGTTTTCTCTTGGATTTTTGTAATAGCTGATGTTATTAAACCAATTTTGGGAGCAGATTTTTTAAAAAATTTCGGATTAATAATAGATGTTAAAAATAGATATCTAGTTGATCCTTTAACAAATTGTAGTAATCTAGGAGCTATGGCTCTAAAAGCCAGCGCTGACACAGGCACACAGCACGAACGCAATTTAACAAGGATTCAGTCGATTCAGTCACCTTCCCCATCGCAACACTCGTTTTTTTTCTTTGCAGAGAAAATAGGTCCAGAAAATGTCTTTTGTACTTAACTCCCGGGAAACAAAATTCTAAAACTGTTTAATATTTTAATGTGTAGTGATTTTATTACAATATCTTTTGAATATAATTTAACAAATTGCGGTGTAACGCGGGATACAAATGCTTAGAACGAAACGGTTAACCTTTTTAAATTATATGAACGCTAAAATCATTGTATCATTTAAACCCCTTAAAATTTGTCTAATTCTTCCGATTTTTCCCACTTAATTACGCCTAATCATTATGAACAAAAATTGAATTCAATTGATAACTTAAGCGAATCTAAAAAGACGACTTAGAATTTAAAAACAACCGAAACGAGTGTGCATTATCACCATCGCGGGTTCACCCATAGATGGCACTATTAAACGAAACTTTGCGCGATTTTCCATTGCTGTTTCGTTGCTCGATGGCTCAGCCCCGCCATTTTTTTTGCAAGTTGGGAAAAGACGAGAAAAACGTGAGCAGTTGTACAAAATCCTCGTGATATCCTTTATCGTCTTCGATGTGACAAGAAGCGGTACATTCGATGCTGTTAGTAAGTGGAAGGAGGATTTAGATTCAAAAGTGCAATTACCTGGTGGTGGTTCGATTCCATGCATCTTATTAGCAAACAAGGTAAGATGACTGACGTTCTCGAAGTTAGTAAAATTTGGAATAATTTATGCTTCAGCGCGACCAAGATAAGCAAGGAATCGTAACGAATCCGGAGAAAATGGATGAATATGTCAAGGAAAACGAGTTTTCTGGATAGTTCGAAACATCAGCTCAGGAAAACACAAATATTGAAGAAGCAGCGCGAGCGCTGGTCAGTCAGCAAATAATAATGTCAGGAGGAGAAAAAGAGTGAAAGCGAATTGAACAGATACGTCGGGATAGGGGGAATTCACGCCTAGCCATCCGTTGAAATTGCAAGTGATTGGCAGTGAAGTGTTAACCGTTGCGAGCGAGATTCCGCTGTTCCCGGTTCCTTAATGTTCGCAGTCAGTGGTCGATTTGAGCAATTTGGTTGAGTGCCACGCGATCCTTGCAGCTCCTCCGCAAGGGTCCTGTAATGTGTTTCAGTGCGCGTGGAAGCAGCAATTCGTTACATTGGATTCTAGCCGGGATTGGACACTGAGTGCATTGAAGTTCGTACTGGAGGACCAAGAAGACTCGCGCTCGAGGGTTTCAGAGCCTTCTACAGGTGCCCATTCAGTGTTTGCTAAGCAACTTGCTCGTATGTTGAGTAACAGTGTTGTGCGTAAGAGATAGTTCTTATTCATGTTGCTGTTGTGCTTTTTGCTTTTCATTTGGCCGCTCTGAAGGACATTCTGTTCAGTTTGCTGCACATTTTTCGTTTCCGCTTCAGTTGTTGCACTTCCCTCGCCGTTGTGACTATGTAAACGGTCAAGGACGTTTGAAATGATTTGTTTTATGTTCAGTTATTGCTGCA
This sequence comes from Odontomyia ornata, assembly GCA_963969285.1. Taxonomy (NCBI): domain Eukaryota; kingdom Metazoa; phylum Arthropoda; class Insecta; order Diptera; family Stratiomyidae; genus Odontomyia; species Odontomyia ornata. The sequence goes on from OZ017739.1 coordinate 40,281,185, forward strand.
CTCGATTTGTATTTGTTCGCGCCTACAGAACTCAATTGTTGAATACTAAATACAAATTCACCGCCTGCAAAGGACTTTTGTGATGATTTAAAAGAACTTTTGCTTAGTTTATGTTCGTTGATGCTTATTCAATTGTAAATTGTTAGTTTTGTTCTTTTTCTTTTTTTAAATTTGCTCAATGAGTTACTACTTCCACTTTGCATTGTGACATATCATCAAGGACATGCGAAATCGCCTAGCCTCGTTGATTGTTGTGAAGCAAGAGCCCATCAACGATGACTTCCTGACGGGGGATAGCGATGAGAATAACCGTGACACCATTGGCTTGCAAACAGGCTCCTACACTTCTTTCCATCAACAACACTTCCATCATCATCACCACTTTGCGCATCACAACAACAATCAACAGCTAGGATCGTTCAGACACACGGAGGATTTGAACAATAACGAGAGTAGTGTGATAAGCGTCAAAAGTGACCTCTTCGAAGATAAAAAGTGTTTTGCGGGTATACAAAAATTCATCACACGACGCAACTTATATGATTCGGAAAAAGGTGCACTATGCTCACCAGATCCGGCGCGAAGGGAACCAAACAAGCAAAAATATTGTAAACCTGCCCCAAAACCACCAGTGGGCCCACCCGGTGGCGATTCAAAACCTCTTATCAGGCAACTAGCAAGAACAAATCTAGCGGGAAGACGTGAAGGATTCCGGAACCTTGCGGGAGTAAGTGAATATTCCTTGGAATCAGATTCCCTGAACGAAAGTCAAATGCCAGCTTTTAGTGATTCAGTAGTGAATCCTGAGGAGGTGATAAGCATTCTGTACAGGCTATACAATGTCGTATCTGTTTATTTTGCGGGACATAACAAGTTCATTAAGTTCTTGACCAATTATTAACATATTAAACTTTTAATGGCTCAAACGCAACCCTACCTAAAAATTAACCTAAAATTATCATTCGAAATTAGACTATTGCCCACTAGTATTTAAAACAAGGCATGTGTATTAAACCATTTTCATAACGTGCAAACACTTCAAATGACGATTCAACATAAACTTAATCTAAAACTATTTGTAACTATAAAATAAAAATATCCGTGATGTGCGAAGAACAAATATCTGTTATCTGCGCGCGTGATAGATTTTAAAATAAGAGAGTGTGTTTGCGAACTTATTGGTGAGTCGAAACAGCCAACAATTGAAATTTGCGGGGAATACTCTGGAGATGTGAACTTTTTTTTATTAATTATTACCAGTCGCCGTGCACCTAGAGCTGACCAAAACTTTCTCAATGCAATCACGGTGTTGATAGTGCAAGGATAAATACGGGTACCCAACGCCATTTGAATTGAGGACAAGCCGCAATTACTCCATGGCCTGCCGTGATTACAGTGATTGATAACTATCCGTACACATACAATACCCAAGCCCAATTTCGATGACGATTTCAATCCGTCCGAAGAACCAGCACTGGAGCAGTACTAATTAGCTGATGCCGCGTTTGGTTCGTTTTCAAGGTTTCGGCAACCCCCGCTCTACTGATCATTGTCTGGGACGAGCTGGTTAACGGAAACACGTTCGCCATTTCTGGCATTCAAAGCGCATCGGATCGACAGTTCCTCGTGTTGCAGCGTATTCAACTGGCCCCACAATCATCGAAATGATTTTGTGTTCTGCATCCACCGCTAGCGAGTGAATTATATTCTCCTGTGTCAGGAACTGTGGTAGAGAAGAAAACATCAGTTGAGGATACCCCAGGGTTAAACAATACATCGTGTTATGAAAAAGGCTGGTTATCCAAAGTGAAGCTCAGTGAAACTTCAGAAATTGATAAACTTATGGATGGGAAGAGTTACGAACAATTCTTGAAAACGGATTCACACTAGCGCCCGTTTCAAGCGATTTGATTACGAAATTTTGTATGGCACTCGACCAAAGAACTTTTATAGTGATAGGTGAATTATTCGGCCTTAGATCATTGTCGAGTTACATTGTTACTTTTAAGATAACAAAAGTAAAATTTACAGGACGTATCCAGCGCCCATCGAGCGCTCGACGGAACAGGCGGTGAGTCCTTTTTGACTTAATTTATTTATATAATAATTAATTTTGGAGTATTTGCATTATTTATCAGTTGCTGACTTGGAAGAGACTCGCGTATTCATTTGACTCGGTTTATTATTTCGAATCATATTTGATTTCCAATCAACAATGTGTTCGGAGTTAGAAGAATCATTTATTTGATCATTTATTCAGAATTAAAAATTTACTTGCATTCGTAATGCTCAAAAATAATGGGATAATACTCCACCAGTATGTTATGAGTTCTGTTAAAATACGAATTTTGGTTGAATACCACTTTGAATATGTTCACAATCTAGTTTGCCATTGTACGTATAGAAATATGCTTTCAATTCAAGTTGAATTCGTTAATTCCAAGAAGAATTCGTTAATTTTTTTTACATGCCATACTTTTGAAAGTCTAATTAAAACAAAGACAAACTTTCAATCCACCATATCTGCATTTTGTATGTCGCTCGTTTCAATGCTTTAAAATATTGTCGAATTCATAATTATAATTCGACATTTTTTGTTATTGTTGTTGCTTTTTAAAAAAAAAAAGTTTCGAAAACAAATAGTTATGATAAAACTATCGACAAGACATCGTTTTTAGATATGTTCATTCTCATTTGTTCGTATTTGAAAGTTTGTCTTGTCCTGTTCTAAATGATTGACATGAATTCTAGCCTTGATATAAAATATGTAACTGATAATCTAGTCTATAACCCCCTGTAAAATTATTTTTTTTTGTTTGTTCAATTTACAATAAAAACAAAAAACTGATAACGTAAATCATTTAAGGGCAAAGTAATATCATAAATGGTATAAAAAGTAAAATAGGAGTAAAATCTACACGAAAATATATAATATTAATTAAAGAAAAAATATAAAAAAATGATGAATTAAACTTAAAATCGGCCTTTTCCTTCCAGTTTTTCTGACCGGGTATAGGACCCGGTATGGTGGCAGGCTTCAACCACAAAACATGAGCCAGCCACCGGGTAACTGATAATCCTTTCTGTTTCAGGTGACTTCATGGGTTGAGTGGCCCAAGCAAAGTGCCTTTTTATGGCATAGAGTTATGCAATTCAATTGAATAATTCTATGACATAAATTGGTCACCGGGGTACTCCCTTTCTGATGGGAAGGTTCATACAATTCAAGTTGTATGAGTTTTCCACTCAGAAGAGGAATACCTGGCCACTTCAACAAATTATCAATGGATTTATTCCGGTTGGGTGGGTATGAAGGGGCTCCACCACCACCCGGTTGCCCCTCTTTCATTTGTGGGCCCTGAATTTATTTGGGTAAAGACGAGGTCACCCCAAGTTCGCCTTTCTTTTCAGGTTTCACTTGTTCTCGTAACAAGTCATAATTCCTTCGGTGAGGTTATCTACAACTTTGCGACTTCGGTCGTTTTCTTTTGATCTCTGAAGACAATTCGTGAATGCGAAATTGTTTTGTAGTGAGTCCTCGTGCCGGGGAAACGAACCCGCCCCACGACACCGCAATGCTAGCCTGCCAGCGCATTCACGCGTCTCCGGACGAGGGCATTCTCGGCAGAAACCGACACCTTCCTCTGCCGAGGCAGCAGAACATCGCTGCAGTCCTTCACGGACTTTATTGAAAACTCTTAAAAACACTACAAAATATGAAAAGTAAAACAATGATTTCAAATTCTTCATTAGAATCGTTAGCAATTTATTTTAAGAATTCTATAGATTTGAGATTTAAAAAATTTATTAAAGAAATTTAATAACATTATCGTTGATGATGTTAAAGTACGACCAATCAAACATTCAGTTACTCATAGAATTTTAACTAATGGTCAACCAATTATTTCAAAAGTTCGCAGATTAAGTGGTGAACGTCTCATTGAAACAAAAAAAGAATTTAATAAAATGATAGAAGCAGGAATTTGTCGTCCTTCCAAAAGTCCTTGGTCTTCCCCTTTACACTTAGTTAAAAAGAAAAATGGTGAATGGAGACCATGTGGGGATTATAGAAGATTAAATAATATGACAATATCAGATAATTATCCGATTCCCCACAAACATGATTTTACTAATCACTTATTTGGATGCAAAACTTTTTCCACTATAGATTTAGTGAAGGCATACCATCAAATTCCTGTTGATCCAATTGATATCGAAAAGACAGCAATTTGTACTCCTTTTGGATTGTTTGAATTTCCTAGAATGACATTCGGACTTTGTAATGCTGCACAAACATTTCAACGTTTCATACATACTGTTTTAAGAGATTTACCATTCTGTTTCGTTTACGTGGACGATATTTGGGTAGCTTCTAAATCAGACGAAGAACATTCAAAGCATTTAGAATTGTTGTTTAAAAATTTAAGCAATTATGGACTTACAATAAATTTAGAAAAATGTCTATTTCTTAAAAAAGAAGTAAAGTTTCTTGGACATTTAGTTTCCAATAATGGAATTGGACCATGTCCAGATAGAGTTGACGTTATTAAATCATTTCCGAAACCGGAAACCATCAAACAATTAAGAAGATATTTAGGAATGCTAAATTTTTATAGAAGATTTCTTCCTAAAGCTTCACAAATACATATGCATTTAAACAAGTTTTTAATAGGTTCTAAAAAAGATGGTAACAAACAAATAATTTGGGATGACATTGCTGAAGATGCATTTATGAAATCAAAACAACAATTAGCTGAATCAACTCAACTATATTTTCCTTCAGCAAATGCTCAACTGTCTTTAGTTGTGGATGCATCAAATTTTGCTGTAGGTGAGGTAGTTCATCAGAAAATTAATGATGAATTACAACCATAAGGATTTTTCTCGGCTAAACTAACAGCCTCTCAAATAAGATGTAGTGCTTTTGATAGAGAACAGTTAGCTATTTATTCTGCAATAAAACATTTTCGTTATCTTCTAGAAGGTCGTCCACTTATAATTTTTACAGATTACAAACCATTGGTTTATGCTTTTAACCAATCTCCTGAAAAAGCCTCTCCAATTCAATCGAGGCAATTAAATTTTATATCGCAACTTTCAACGGATATCCGTCATATTTCAGGAAAAGAAAGTTTAGTTGCAGATGCTTTATCACGAGGAGAAGCAATTGAAATTTCATCTAATATCGATTTTAAAAAAATCGCTAAGCTCAAGATAATGATCCTGAGTTACAGGAATTAATTAAAAAATACTAAATTTAAAATTATTCAAATTAAATTAGATAACCCCAATATGGAAATTTTTCGCGATACTAATAATAATATTAATAGACCTTACATTCCTAAAGAATTTAGACAACAGATCTTTGAAAGTGTACATAATTTGTCATCCTGGTATTAAAATTTCAATTAAATTGTTAACAAATAAATATGTTTGGAACAAAATGAAATCAGACATCAGAAGTAGAGCTAAAGCCTGTTAATCTTGTCAAAGATCTAAAGTTAGCCGTCATGTTTCTGCTCCATTTTCTAACTTCGAAAATAAATCGAACCATTTTGAAACAATCCATTAGATATTATAGGACCTTTACCTACTTCAAATAATTTTAAATATTGTCTAACAATTATAGACAGATTTTCCAAATGGCCAGAAGCCATTCCATTATTGGATACTTCAACAAAGTCGATAGTTCAAGCACTTTGTGGTGACTGGATTTCTAGATTTGGGGTACCTAGATATGCAATTACTGATCGGGGAGCTCAATTTGAATCCAGATTATTCGATGAATTAAGTAAGAATTTAGGTTTCAAACGTAACCGTACAACAGCATATCATCCACAATCTAATGGACTTATAGAACGATGGCATAGGACCTTAAAAGATGCTTTTCGGTGCTATGAGAATCAGTCTTGGTCAGACATTCTCCCATTCATTTTATTAGGGTTACGTTCTTCATTAAGTGAAGATTCTAAGTTTTCACCTGCTATGATGTTATACGGGGAAAATTTAAGATTACCTGGAGATTTTCTAAGTATTTGTTACGAAATTTGACAATAGATTGATAGTGACACTTGAGTTATCAGCTCTACAGAAAAATCTATTAGGAAGTGAAATAAAAAGTGAAATCAGCTGTTTTTTTTCTTTAGTGAAGTTGGTGTTAGGTTCTCTGCTATTTCTCGGTGGAAATCACGGATAAGTAGTATTCATCTTAGCCAAATTTTTCACTTAAAGTTTTCTTTGTGCTTAACATTGCTAACGGTTATTTTCATTTATTAATTGTACGAGGAGAGGGATTCTCGTGTAGTACAAATTGAACATTTCTGAATATTATTAATAGTAAAATTTTAATTTCTATATAATTATTTCCTATAATATATAAAATAATTCATTTGCAACATAATCCCAAAAATACTGATAAACCAAAAACTAACAGTATTTTCTATAATAAATAAATCGATTCATATTTTTTTTTTTTCATCTTGCTTGTTCCCTCATTTGGAAAATTTTAAACATTCTTTTTAATCATAATTCAATTCATTCTTGTTTTAATTGGTTGAAATACTGTTTCATATTATAAATCGTTAATCCTCATTATCAAATTTAATTAAAATCAATTAAAAAATATAATATATAATACCAATTGAAAATCACCAATCATGGCAACGCCACCTGGTGCTGACAAATGTGGTAAATGCAGAAAACCAGTGGAGGAAAACCATAAAGGCATGGGCTGCGATGGCATTTGCAATAAGTGGTTTCACCTGAAATGCATAAAAATGAATGAGGAGAGATACCGCAAAATCATGGATATATCTAAGGATGTGATTTGGATGTGTTCCTCGTGTAAAAGCGACCATCAAAAAACGAAAGAAGATCGTCTCCTTAACCAAATGAAAGAGGTCGAGAATCACATTCTAGAAATGAAAACCACTATAACCTCATTGGTTGCAAAAGCAGCACCTATGCGTCAAACCTTATATGCTGATATCACAAAAAGTATCTCCACTTCTCCAAGAGAACGGAACTCTAACACAACGTGCCAAAAAGGGATTTTAATCAAGCCAAAAAAACATTCGTCCTCGGAAAAAACACTTGCAGATTTTAAGTCGAAGATAAAGCCGTCCAAATGTAAAATTCCTTTGCAACTACTGCGGCCAATTCGTGATGGCGGTGCCATCATAAAAACATCATCAAACGAAAACACAACCACGCTTTACAACATGGCAAAAGAAATAATGCGGGACAAATATGATATTATGGAGACCAAATCCCGTCAACCAAGACTGGTCATTAATGGCCTAGAAAAAGAGTTTTCTACTGAGGAGTTAACGAATGAAATACGTTCCTTGAACCCTAATATTGGGGAGAATGAAAAAATGAAAGTAGTTCACGCCAGAAAGACAAGAAATGGAAAGTGGTTACATATTCTGCAGATGAATGGGTGTATGTACCAAAGATTGGTAGACAGATACGTCAATATTGATTATGGGTCTTATTTTATCAAGGAAGACTACAATATTACGAGGTGCTATAAATGCCAAAAGTTTAATCACAAGACGTTAAAGTGCGAAGGGGAGCAAACATGTGCTAAGTGTGCAGGAAAGCACGAAACGAAGGCCTGTAAAAGTGATTTCGAGAAATGCTTCAATTGCGCGGGTAACAGTAAGAATGTTGATTACTCCCACAGATCAGACTCTACTCAGTGCCCAGAATACCAACGTAGGATAATGATTGCCAGGAGGAGCATTGACTACGACTGCAAATGAATTGTAACGATACAAACCGACTAAGTGGCAAGCAAATGACTCTCCTATATGCGAATATTAGAAGCTTACGGCACAAACTAAGTGACATTCAGATTTATCTGCAGCATAATTCCAACATAGATGTGATCATACTAAATGAAGTCTGGATTTATCCTGAGGAAGCTAAATATTTTAACATTCAGGGCTATCATTCAGTTTTCTCCTGCAGACCCGGAAGAGGTGGCGGCACAGCAATTTATATTAAGAACTCAATAAATTTCACCACTAATCGTGTGACCCCTGATAAATATAATATGATAATAATCGAGTTAATCCAAGCTGGTAAAAAAATAAAAATCTGCACTTTCTACAACCCCAGCCGTTTGAACGCGCAAGATCTTTGCTCTGTTCTAGACAACATATACTCAGCAGAAAAAAATTTACTCACAGTAGCTGACACAAACATTGACTTAATCACCGAGTCCTCAGAATCAAGGCTATATAAAGATACTCTCGGTACAAATGGTGCTGTTGTTATTAATAACGAAACAATTACTCGTCCTGTTTCGAATACTTGCCTAGATCATATAGTCATAAATGACAAGCTTACTGCGGAAAAAATTAATTTCAAAGTAGAGAACTGGCCAGAGCTAGACCATCAGGTTCTAAAAATAAGCATCCAAAACTTCAACGTTCATAAACAAAAGCCTAGTTACAAATCGTTTCGATATGTAAACAAGGACCTCTTCAAAACGCATCTTCAGCGAGTATTGGAAACCCAGAAACCTACTAATCTAACAGAACTGACAAATATGATCTCTGAATCCAAACGTCACTCGACCATCGAGAAAAAACTTAGATGTCGCCAGCTAACTTGGATTACGAAACGAGTTATAGAAGCCAGTATAAGAAAGAGGAAGGCGTATACGGATTTCAGACGGAACATGGAAGATCTGACGCTTAAGTACATATATATCCAAGCGAAAAAAGAATCAAAGCGTCTCGTAAAGGAAGCAAAATTTTCATATTTTTCCAAAAGATTGGAGGCAGCGGCTGATAATAATCGCGAAATATGGAAAATAATAAACGAAGTAAAAGATAACTCTCTTCCCCGGACTTTTTCACCTGATTTGCAGATCATTCCAGTCCATCCGCCTGATTCTTCGCAACAAAATGAAGCAGCAACAATTCTAAATAACTTCTTCTCAACTATTGGTGAAAAAATAACGAGCGAACTCGGTGCTCCTCCAACAAGTATAAGGAATGATACAAATACCTCGCCTAGATCCACATTTCACATCCATCCAACCAACAAAGACGAGGTGCACAAAACCATCGAGGCAATGAAGAAGAACACTGCTCCAGGCAGTGATAACATAACAATGGATGAAATTATGCTCGTCAGAGACAAAATAGCAGGTCTCCTTGCTGACTTTTACAATGAGCATATCAAAAACGGGACGTTTCCTGAGGAGGGGAAGCTAGCGAAAATAATTCCTATATTTAAGGGAGGTGATCGTTCGGACCCGAATAACTATCGCCCGATTGCGCTTCTTACAGGATTCAGTAAAATTTTTGAAAAAATAATTAACACCCGTTTAACATCGTTCATTGTGGATAATTCTGTCCTAAATTCCCATCAATATGGTTTTCAAAAAACCAGAGGAACACTTGATGCTTTGATCTCAGTAACCCATTTCATCAATGAAAGGCTTGACAATGGAGACTATGCTGTTGCCATTTTTGTGGATCTGAAGAAAGCGTTTGATACGGTCGACCATGACTTTCTGCTTCATAAATTAGAATCATATGGTGTACAAGGCAAAGCGAATCAGTTATTTCACAGTTATCTAAAAGGTAGATTGCAGATAACAGAAGTCAATAATTTTTTGAGTGACCCAGCACCAATGAAATCAGGAGTTCCACACGGTTCCATACTAGGCCCCACTTTGTTCCTATTATACACGAATAATTTGATTACATGTAGACTAAATGGGCATTACACATTATTTGCTGATGATACAGTACTCCTGTACTCGGGATGTAACAAGAATGCCATTGAAGACTCCATCAATGAGGATCTGAAAACATATAGTTTGTGGTTAAACGAAAATAAACTAGCGCTGAATGTAACAAAGACTAAGTTTGTTATTTTTAAACAAAAGAACAAGGAAGACATTTATATTGATATAAAAATTAACGGCGAAAATCTGCAAAGGGTATTTGAATTTAAATATCTTGGCCTAATCATTGACCACCGTTTAACTTGGTGCCCACATATAAACAGCTTAAGAAGGCAATTAGCCCCCATAATCGGCTTATTACGTAGGTACGAGGGATTCCCGAGGAACATCAAACAACTTGTTCTAAATGCATTCGTATTGTCGAAATTACATTACGGAGTGGTAATCTGGAGTCAGTCATCAAAGATAAACATTAATATCATCTCCAGGATGTTAACTAAGGCATATAAAAATATGCATAATCTCCCAAGGCTCACGTCAACAAAATTAGTGTACCAATCGTGTAACGCATTAACTTTTAGCCAAATCATTATAATGGAGAAAGCTAAGTTTATCTTCAAATGCTTAAACCTCAACTTGTCCCCACAAGTGCCATTTGTTAGGGTATCACAAAAGAATCAATACAATGCTAGGAACGCAGACCAATTTGTTATACCATTTGCAAGAACAGATCGTCTAAAGAACGATCCTACAAATGATGCCCTTCGTCTATACAATGATCTTCCGGAATCAGTAAAAGAAGCGAATTCACTTATGATCTTCAAGAAAAGACTCAGGAACTATTTAATGAATAGCGATTGAATCTCAGCGCAGAAACTTTCAACATAGCATCTTAGGGCAATTTTTTTTTTTATCCTATCATCGAGATGCCTCAAGACACAGCTAGCCTTATGATTTATTATTATCTGTCCAGTAACTTCAAAATAGCATCTTAGGGCATTGTTGACCCTATCGTCGAAATACTTGAAGAAACAGCCATTCTTTTAACTCAGAGTTTTTTTTACTGCGTCGAATTAATATTTTTTTTACCTCTGAGAGCTGTTAACGAATCGGACATGAAAAGATTAACAGGATGACTTCACATATTTTTTGTGTGCCCCCTTATACCGATGTTTTACACATTGTCTGGGTGGCACACCTGTAGAAACGACGAAATGTGAAGTGCAGATCGCACGAGCGTTGTGCGACGAAGAAAGTGTGATGGAGAGAGTGGAAGGGAAGGAGGTTTTTAAAAAAAAAAATAATAATAATATTAAAAGTAGTCAAGAAGAATTCATTATTAATTTACAAAATTTTTAAAAAATATTAGACCAGCAAAAATATCAGATCATTCTAATCATAAGATTTTTGTATTCAAAGAATTAAGTAATTGTTCTCATGTTTTTCTTAGAAAACCTCCAATTAAAAACAGTCTTTCTCAACCATATTCCGGACCTTTCAAAGTTTTAGAAAGGAATGATAAAATATTTACTTTAGATATTAAAGGAAAGTCAGTTAATGTTTCCATAGATAGATTAAAACCAGTTTTTCATTTCAACGAAAATTTTATTATGACAGGAGCTCGAATTGAGGAAACTACTAAGAAAAAAATAAGGTTTAACGCAGCCTAAAGGCTCGCTAGTGTGGGAGTGTGTGGTGACATCATCGTCACCTCGTTTAAGAAGTTTAATAAGTAATTTTTTGTTATTAATTATTATTATTTATTTCCCACACACACACCTGTCATATGTAATTATACTAATTTAAATTTAGATCAATCATGCTTTTTAAGAAGTAAAAATAAAATGTCAAATTAATTAATAATTAATTGGGAGTAGAGAAAATAGTTTGAATGCGATAAGTTGTTAATAAATATTTTACATATTAAATGTAATTAATTATTTTATCCAATTAAAATAAATAATTGAATTGTTCACCAGAAGATCAAAGGTTATTTACTGAATTCTTTGGAGATTACTAGACTAGACAGGATTGAGTAATAAATTAATATTACCAGACGTAAAGGAGTCTATGAAGATATTTAAAATTGTATACGATTATACAAAATCCTAATCAGGTATTTACTTTAGTATATGTTCTACCGTTGCAGACAATACTACGCATTAGTAAATAATTATTTCATGTAGGTTCAAGGTTATGTTAAATGAATATCATCACCAACTAGTTGTGACGTTACCCCATTGGACCCATATATATATATATATATTTATGTATATATAATATATATTTATTTTAAAGTATATTTAAGTTAAAATTCACAGTGCTCTGTTAGTATTTGATCGTTGATTTGTTGTTGAACTTTAAACGCGTTTTTCTCAAAACATTGTTTTTCTGATCGGCCCGGGTCCTAACTTTTTTCTACTGAACTGATTGCTTTCAAATTTTAACAGGCTGTTCTACACACTTATAGTTTTCGTCGGTACTAACGATAATTTTTTTCACCTCTAACTTTTTATTTTACAACCCTTTCTTTGCTATAATAAAAGGAGTTTTTTTTTTCAAAGTACGCCATTTTGTTATTTACCCTTGAAATTTAACTTCAGTAGTTTCGACCAGAATGACATGTCTATAGATTAAGAATAATCAAGAATATTTGATTTCAGATAACATCAAGAGCCAAAATCACGTGCATTTTTTTTTTTGAGGTTCCAACTTCGAGTGACAATAATAATAGTAATAAACTATTAAATTTTTTCAAATAAATTTTTTTTTATATTTTCAATATGTAAATAAAAACACTTTAAATATTCAAGATAACTCATTTTTATTTTCCTATAAAAAACCACCCTCCAAAGAAGTCATGAAAACTAGGCATAAGTTACCAGACTACTACCATAAAACCAACACTTTAATCAGAATCCAAGGAATTAGATTCAGAATCATATTTTTTCTGATAATTATAATCGTAATCTAATAGTATAAAATAATTTTTTTACAATTTCTGTAAGACTTACTCCACTTTTTTATAATTTGAAACAAATCTCTAATCAATTAAATAAATTATATTTTACATCATATACTTTAAATGCAGATCAGTGTTACAATGTACATGGAATCATTAAAATTGATTGTACTCTGAAACTCACTTATCATTTCAGCAGATTACATTAAAAGTAAAAACATTAAGTTGCTCTAGTTTATGTTTTAGCTACCTTATGCATTAAGTGTAGCATAATTTTTTAATTAATGGTCCTTGGATTAAATTATAGTTTCGAAGTGTGATTATAAACTTTCTATTGCATATTCTTGAAAACCCAACATACATACAAGATAATCGAATGATGCGATGCATGAAAAGCATTATCACCATGAAATAAGCATTCTTTTTTTCCCACCATATGATATATAGCGTAAGTTTGGTCGCATACGTAGCTTAATTGATAGAACGATAATGTAATATAAAGGATAACCGGTAGTATAAGAGGCTTTTGTACATTGTTATTTTATGTATTTTCATGTGAGCTTATAGCTCGTTAAGCCTTTTTTACTATCAGAAAGTATCATAAAATGCCGTCTGTAATACTGAGCACAAATGCTACAACAATATGTTACGCCCCACTTCGAAATTATTTTTATTATCTTTTCATGAATATGTTCACAAGTGTATACGTATTCAAGTTCTAATAAGTACATTTCAAATGAATACAACTTTATGCTACAACAAGTATTTCAATTTGCTGATTTAAGTACCAAACAATAACAAAACCTTAAATTGGGACGTCTCCAAGTATGTGTTTAAATTGTCACAAAACCATACAAAATCTTTTATTAAAATCTTCGTTCAAGCATAAAAGCGAAATGAACAAATTCGCCAAGATTTCACCATGACCCAATGCAACAATTGAAACGTTTATTGAAAAATTGATTCCATTAGAGAGATACAAAGTCTTTGAACGAAACAGTGATAAACGTAAACTTACAAGCAAATATGAATCACATCATAATTGGCGCCACAAATTGAATTTATCTTACAGCAGCACTAACTGTTTCAACAACTACAAATTGACTCCTTCTTATCTAGAAAAGTTTCACTTCACTCATTACTCAAACAGAATTTCATTTCTATCCAATCGCACTTAACTATCTACCACACTATCACATAAATCACTGAATTGTTAAATCTAGCGTTGGCATCCTACGCACTTTACCACTCATTCGCATTCTCACTATTTCCGAGCGAAAGAAAAGAAAAAGGATGAACCATTTAACACCAAAGTGCACTCCATTCTCAAGTGTATGCTAAGTGTACGTTGTTTGCAACGAATTATTCTCAACACTCATCCTTAAACATTTTCGCGAAAACTTTCACAAAACAATTTAATCCAAACTATCTGATCCATATTTCACAGAACAACTCATGTGTGTGCAACGACAAAACACCGAAAGGAAGTTTTCACACACGAGCCGGGAATCCACTTAAGCCGGAATGGAAATGGTCTAACATAAGAACACAATATTCCTTTTCTTCAAGATTTATTTCCCGAGATCTAGCCGCGCAAAAGAAAGCCGAAATACTAACAACTACAACAAGTTTACAAGTGCCCGTTGAATTTCAAATTTTCACTTGTGGAATGTATTGCGAAGAGTGGATTGTAATTTATCATCAGGGGCAGATTGGATCAAATTAGCGCAAGCGCTCCATTCAGGGAAATTTTTGGAAAAGATTCACGAGAAGAACTTTCTTTCATGCGCTAATTCTTGTATTGTTGGAATATTGCAGAGGAAAATGTTGGATTAATGCAAATCTTAAGGACATTAAAAATAATTTTATGTTTTATAAGGAAACCTTGGTGTATTATCATTTCACCTCAAAAATTTTTTAAAGAGACATGTGTATCTGACAACACAGTTTTTAAAATATTAACATTTTGAGTATTCAAAGAAAGCCATAAAAAATGGTAGTTATTATCAGATGGTTTTACTTCTAAGGAATCGTTCTAGTTTTAAAGACTTCATTTTGGAACACGATTAGATTGCCTTATAAAGGACCTTTATGCTTTCGAATTCATCAATTTCGATAAAGTCATTACTAACAATCTTTCTTTAAAGTTATTTGCCAGATATCTCTGGGCTATTTGAGAAAAATACCCTTAGGAAGCCAGGAAGTAGTTACAAATGAAGGAGTCTGAGGCTATTTACACAACTTGAGGAGCGTGTTCTAGAGTCACGCAATAGACCGGGATGCTCTTGTTTCCGTAATGACATGAATTTATTTTATAAACTTTAAGTGTATGTAGCATTGTTTTGGCTAAGAACATGATGATAATGTCCATCCAAAGATGGCCATACTTTTTTCTTTTGAATTTATTTATTGTTAATTTGTTATAAATTTAATGTTAATTTATTATTAAAATCAATCAAATTTCAATAAGTTAATTCTCAAGATCTACCGTAAGAGCGGGTTACTTTGTACATCTTTTTACTGCATTTTTATGTACGAGATGTGCCAATTAAATAACGAGACTGACTCCATGAAAACCGTATATTTAAAAATTACTCTACAACTCTGCCATCCCCTTCAAAGTAGTCCCCTTGGGCAGCTATACAACAATTTCAGCGCGTTTTCCATGTTTCGTAACATTTCTGGAACGCTTCGACTGGGATGTCAGCGAGTGCCCTCGTCACTGCCGCCTGGATGTCCGTAATCGACTCAAAACGGGTTCCTTTGACCACTGATTTTGTTCTAGGGAGCAAAAAAAAGTCGTATCGGGCAAATAAGGTGGCTGTTGCAACACGGCGATCGCTTTAGAGGCTAAATACTGGGACACGCTGAGGGCGGTGTGGTTCTTTGGACCCATCTTCGCGCACAACTTTTTCATCCCAAAATCTTCGGTTAAAATTTGTCTGACTGTTTCACGGTTCAAACCCAGTCCCGAGGCCAACATTCGAACTGTTAAACGCCGATCTTCGTGGATTATGACGCTGCATGTTTACGTCAGGCCGCACCTCACTGGTCTTCTGCTGCGTGCCTCGTCTTCCACGCTTTCACGCCCCTCCTTAAACTCTTTATGCCATCGAAACACCTGGGCACGACTAAGAGCACTATCGCCATGCACTTTTACAATTTTAGCGTGCGTTTCCGAAGCCCAATCTGGCGGAAAATTTTATCGCGACGCGTTGCTCTTGATTTCGTCTCTCCATTTCCGTGACGAACACCACCAACACACGTCTACTCAGCACGGCACAGCAGGCGAACTGAACAAGCTAGAGCAATGGTAAATATATCAATAGAGAGGAAAAAGATGCCGGGGAAGGGGGAGGGAATTTCAAGTTCGCAAGTTTACCACAAGCGCGGCAATAAAATCAGTCTCATTACTTAATTGTCACACCTCGTAAAGCGCTATAGTTTGCTTGATATTTTACGATAAGTGATGCATCGAGTTTTTCTAGAAACGCAAGGATATGGTGGTTAATATTAATTGCTTGACTCAAAAATAATCTACAAACATTCCCCTTTTTAGGGTTTTGTAAAATAATTTTACAAAACCCTACTAGAATCGCGTCCTGTATGTCTGTCCGTCCGTCCGTCCGTCCGTGTGTCATAGCAGTTTTTCTCGGAAACTACATACATCTCTTTATAGTTCGACCACAAAAAAATTTTATAAGGTATTTAAGGAGGGTCTCCTCATATAGGGGAGTGACCCCCTGAAAAAAAAATTTCATCAAAGGTTGCCGATATGGGTATCAAATGAAAGGTCTTGATGAGAACTTTTCAAAACAGGTCTTAGTTTGGCAAATTCTGCTTCGAGGGGCGCAGGGGGATGGGAAATATGCGAAAAATTTGTGTCTCCTCCTCGCGGTTGGACACATGTGATACGAAAAATCTGAAAAAAAATCAAGTATGTAGGCCTTGATGAGTACATCAACAACAAATACGTGAGTAGTCGAAATTCACTCAACTTTGTTAATAAAAGCATGATTTATCGATTTTATGTTTTCTTGAGTAAAATCTTAACGGCACTCTTAAATTCAATAAAATTCAGTACACAGAAGACTATTTATAAGATTAATCTATTCTGAAAGTTACATAAAAATTGAATCATATTTAGCGAAGTTATAGCGGTTTGAATTTTCCTGTATTACTATGGAACAATACGCGTTGCATGTATTACTATGGAAACATATGGCTATGGAACAACATGCGCTTTTTACTGACTCAGACACTACAGCATGCTAGGATTTGCATGAAAATTGCAGGAATGATAGGTATCAGTAATCGTAAAACAAAATGGTGGCTGTTTTAAATGCGAAGGTTGAATAATTTTGAATTATTTTTCCCAACTTCAACGTTTAAGGTGCATGCTTTGAACACTTGATTCAATTGAATGAATGACTGAAGGGGAAGTACCTACAATTAATACTCATAGGTGAAACAAGTCGAGGAGGCAGGAGAGAGCTACTATCGAAAGGGCTTTGTAACCATTCTAGGATTCGAAAAATTTGCTATTAATCGATGATAACAGTACAGGAGAGTGGCCCCTGACAAAAAATTCAATTAAGGTAGCGAATATGAGTATGAAATGAAAGTTTTCATGGGAGGTTTTCAAAACAAAGTTTAAACTGTCAATTTTTGCTTCAGTGGGGGCACAGGCGAGAAAAACATGAAATATGTGTTTCCTCTCTCGTGAATGGACACCGGTGATCTAAAAAATCTGAAATAATTATCAAGGGAGATATTTATGAGTAAAACAATAACAAAACCCTCAGAAGTCGAAATCCGTTTAACTTTGTTAATACTAGTATGATCTTCGGATTACATATTTTCTCCAATAAAATCGTCTTTGACATGTTTCTTGATCTTATACGATCCGGTGACTGCATTTTGTAAATTGAGTACAAAACCCTTCTGATATTAGCATAGGTCTGTCTACCCAACTTTTTTTTTACTAAATGTTTGGGCCAAGGTTGCCATTTGAGGAGGGTTACTTTATCCGATAGATTCCTACAGTGAAAATATTCATCTTATTGATAGCTTGGGGCATTGTAATCAACGCTGAATGTATATTAGAATATTTTAGGAAGGTTTGATTAAGTAATGAAGTCGTAACAGAAGAACAGTACATAGAAAATCAACTTTAATTCAAACCCTTCAATCTTTTTAAGCATTAACTAAAAACACTTCTTCTGACACTTATAACTTATTAGTCTTTTAATATACAGTTTCAGTCATCGTTGGGTTACAAGAGTCAAATGTAATCAGATTATAATAGGTGTAGCGGTTAATTCGTGCGGTTCGTGCGGGCTTCTCCGCTATTAACGAATCAATCCAATGTTTGACTTCTTCATAATTGGAAAAGTGCTGGTCAGCTAGCCATGTTGCATTGATCGGAAGAGATAGTAATCGGATTGTGCAAGGTCTGGACTATACGGAGGGTGGGGTAGGACATCCTATTTGAGCGTTTCAAGGTAGGTTTTGACGACCTGTGCAACATGTGGCCGAGCATTGTCATGTTGCAAAATTACCTTACCATGCCTTTGTTCATATTCCGGCCGTTTTTCACGCAGTGCTCGGCTCAAACGCATCAATTGGCATTGGTAGACTTCCCTTGTGATTTTTTTGTTCGGTTGCAACAGCTCATAATAGATCACACCCAGCTGGTCCCATCAAATACACAGCATAACCTTCAGGCCATGAATATTCTGAACGGCCGTCGATGATGATCCATTGCCGGGGTATCCATACGTTACCTGACGTTTTGGATTATCCCACTTTTTATCGCCAGTGACAATTCGATGCAAAAAAACGTTTTCTTTTGTGCCGTTGAAGCAGTTGTTCACATTTTAAAAATCGGTTATCGACGTCTCTTGGTTTCAATTCATACGGCACCCAATGGCCTACCTTCCGGATCATTCCCATTGCTTTTACACAATTAGAAATGGTTTGTTGAGTAACGCTAATTAATTTTGCAAGTTCTTCTTGCATTTGGGATGGATCTTGGTCGACCAATGTCTCCAATTCGTGATTTTCAAACTTTTTTCGCTGTCCGGGCCGTTCATCGTCCTCCAAGTCAAAATTGCCACTTTTAAACCATGTAAACCACTTCTGGCACGTACGCTCAGCTAGAGCATGCACACCATATACTTCCACTAAATGACCAAAAGCCATCTTCTTCTGGATATATTAATATACCAGAAGCTCCACCTGTTGAATCAGCAATGACGCAAACAGTATTTGATCCGCTAGTACCTCCTAAAGTTAAGGCCACGATCAACTCTCAATGTGATCTAGAGAGTAAATACCTTATATCACGTTTGCGAGACCCCAACATTTATAATGATGTTCGTCTTTTTCTTTCCTATCCGCAGGATTCTCCTGAAACTACATGTGTCGAAGGGAAGACAAAAACCAACTTAAAGCTTAATATACAACAGGAAGGGCTTCCTACTGACCTTAAAACCTTAACATTTGTCTTTGCACGTTTCCATGAGCAATTAAGTGTGAGCTCCGACCAGGTAAAAAAGGATTTAGAAACCTATAGATCGTATGTGAGATCAAAACACATCGCTGCTCTTCAAAAATCTCGAGATGACTTTAAGAAATATCATTCCTAACCAAAGTCTGTCTTCAAGGCACATTAAACTCTTCTACCACAATTGCGGTGGTATAAGAGGAAAATTAAATTATTTATTTATTGACGCCAAATTCTGCCACTTTAATATTATTACCATCACCTAGACTTGGTTGAATGGCTCGTATACAAATACGGAAATTCTTGACGATAGTTGGACTATCCACCGCTGTGATCGAGACTATCAGCGCACAGGTCAATCTAGAGGAGGTGGAGTTCTAATTGCTATAAAAAAAATCCTATCATGTGAAGTGGTTCCAACTGCATCCTCTAAAGACTTTGAACATATATTTGTGCGAGTTATCCTTGGTCATGTGTTTTAATACATCGGTGTAGTGTATATACCTCCCAATTCTGACGAAACTATTTACAACGACTTCTTTGAGGTAGCTTCTTCAGTCATGTCATCCCTTAATGAAAATGATAGAATCATCATTTTAGGTGACTTCAATCGTCCTCACTTATCCTTTGCTGCTGCTCATAATTTTTAATAAATCTCTCTCATCAGGTGTCTTTCTTACTTTGTGGAAATTATCCAACCTTACACCCATCCACAAACGTGGAGACAAAAAATCAGTGGAGGATTACAGAGGCATCGCACTACTATCCACTATACCAAAACTATTTGAAAAAATGATACATGACAGGCTCGCCACCTTTGTTGATCCATTCCTTATCGACCAGCAACATGGTTTCCGTAAAGGTCGCTCAACTGCCACTAATCTCATAATCATGGTTTCCGATGCTCTTAACGCCATGGAAAAAGTCCAGCAGGTTGATGCAGTGTACACTGATTTTAGCAAGGCTTTTGATCAAGTGAATCACTCCATTTTAATAACAAAATTGCAAAACTTTGGGATATCTGGGTCTCTTCTGAATTGGCTTATATCCTACCTTTCTCATCGCACTCAAACTGTAAAATTTCAGGGTTACTATTCAAAGAAAATTGTAGCATCATTGGGTGTGCCACAAGGTAGTCACCTCGGACCTCTCCTGTTTAACATGTTCATATCTGGTCTATCAAAAGAACTGGCGGGTATACAAAACATATTGTATACTGATGACCTTAAAAATTGACCACGCTATTGGCTCCCAAACTGAAGCGAGCTTTCTTCAAAGTAAACTTTTTTGCCTTCAACAATGGTGTGAGATTAATAAACTTAAACTCAATAAACTTAAACTCAATCTTAGAATATGCGAGCGTTGTCTGGGACCCTATCTTTGAAATACACTCAAATAGACTTGAGTCCATCCAAAAGCAGTTTGTACTATTTGCCTTAAGGGATCTTTACGATCCCAGTCAATTCTCAACCTTACCAGAATACTCGCAAAGGCTTAAACAACTAAACATGACTTCTCTGTCATTAAGAAGACAAATCTCATCTTGCTGAATCGCCTTTTTAAATATCGAAAAAGGTATTCAGATTGAATCACTCTCCACAAAGTTTAATTTTAATAATGCAACGAGACAAACTAGGCATACTCCTTATCTCAAAGTAACCCATCATAGAACTGTCTATGCAGTTAGTGAGCCTATTAATAAATGCTGCAGATTCTTTTACAACGTGAAGAATTGCTATACACCTGGCATTTCAAAGGCCACTTTTAAAACAAACTTACTTAAAACCTTGAATCCTTAAATATCCTCTGTCCTGGAATTCCTTAGCCCATTTCCCCCCAATTGTGATTGTTAAGAAAATAAAATGGAACTATAATGCAATGTAAATATTTTGTACCTTGTTTGGTTCATGAATAAATAAATAAATAAATAAAATTCGATGACTTTGGGCAGCCTCTTTCTTCATATTGAAGTAATGAAGACACTTCATTGGGCACAAAATTCGACATTTTTAAAGGAGAATAAAGTATTGTTGCTTACGCTTCAGCTAAATGACACATAGTGATTCTGAAACTATATGACAGTAGCTTTTCGAAACATATTTAGAAAGGTGAATCAATGGAATAAAAATTAAGCTACGCCATTTGTTAAAAAACCGCATGAATTAACCGGTACCCCTATTATTAATGATGATCTATTTCAGGAATAGAAAAAGATTATTAATTTAGGAATTTCGATCTTACAAATTATATGGCCCCAACTGTAAAGTTGTTCATCTTTAATTGTTGGCCAGCACCAGAATGTTTTGCCTTTTTTTAAGCAGCATACAAATGCAACTTCTTCAAACGTTTACAAAACCTGACCAGGGTAGTTCCGAAATTCCACGTCACGATAACATGATCTTCTGCAACTATGTTGTCAGCACTGAATACATAAACACTTTGAAGAACAGTATTATTCTCCTCAACACTAGGAGATCCTTACGTGGCCATTTTGCCGTTTTTATTTTCTAGCAATAGCTATTGCTCTTCTTCGACTGTCATCACATCTGGTTCAGCTTGTATAAACCCTTGCCGCTGAATAACATTGCTCATGGAAACATCATCTTCAGACTCATCAAACGGGAATATGTGGTCTTCTGTGGAGAAAGCCAGAGTAGTGGACTCAGTGTCGCTTGAAGATGAGACTTTTTGCTGTGTTCGTTTTTTGAACATCGTCTTTGTTTTCTTATTATTGGCTGTGTGAACACCAAAAATACCTGAATCAATAACATCAGAAACAGAGATTGATAATCCAGGGGCTATATTGAGTTTCTTTTTCCTAGCTTTCTTCTCGGGGCAAGTGTTATCGAATCGGGACTGTTCTAATTTTTCCAAGAAATTGCTGGCAATCAGCTCTGGATTTAAAATACGGTCTTGTCTCGGTAGTCTTGCCAAGGGTTTCACTTGATTCACGGGAAATATGCTAGTTGTTCGAAAACAGGAAATTAAATCTTGATTGGTTGATGCTCATGAATCTAACCCTTTTTTTAACCGATTTGGAAACTGATCTTTAGGTGTTGTCGGCAATTTTCTTCGCATTTGGCTGTTCTTCCAATTTAGTAATATTTTTTGCCGTTTGCACTTCAAAGAACGAAAATAAGCAACGTCCAATAGCTGAAGAATGTGAGTAGCATGTGGAGGCCAACACAAAAAACAGATTTCATTCTTTTCACATTCCGACAAGACCGTTTTGTTGATATGCGATGCGAGGTTGTCACAAATGACAACTTTTCGCCCTTCCTTTTTCTTCAGTATTGGCAAGAGATGATAGAAAAACCAGTCTTCAAATGTAATGCAATACATCCATCCACTTTTTGTCCTATTATAACGGGTCCTTTTTGACCATTTGCAGTCCAAGTTGTCCAAAGATTTCTTGCTTTATATACAATATAACGTAGGGTGGAACTGTTTCGCCAGCAGCATTTCCACAAAACATGACAGTAAAGCTAATTTTTGTAGCATATATGATAGCCTCTGGATACTCTTTTCCTTTTCTACATAAGACTTTCCTTTTTCCTGGAAAAAGTCGGAAAGATTAGTTTCGCCGTAATTGTACAAGGAGCGTTCCAAAATAAACGAGACTTTAGTCAGAAATTTTTTTTTGGTGATGCCATCTGTAAATGAGGATTCTGCTGGAGCGGTCTTTATTCCAAAGCTGAGACAGTTCATTTTGAACGTACCTTTATGCTTTGAATTCGTTTGAATCTTGCTCTCTTCTTAATCGATCCGTAAGTGCACATGTCTTGGCAAGCGCAATTTACAAGCGTACTTGGAATCGCTGGGACTATCCAGAACTTCATCTATTCTACAGATTGGTGTTATTTCAAGCAACGAGTCTGGAATTCACCCCACATTTGTAATCCATGCATAGTCTTACCCCACATTCGAGCTTAGCTATAACAACGAGTTGCGATCCCCAATTGCTTGATGCATTCGGACTGATGACTCCTTGGACTATAATGAGGCTAACTCTCTCTCTCTCTCTCTTTCAACTCGCTCTCACAATGAAAAGAGAAATCGCGTTCACGGATAAAAAAAAAAACTGGTTGCACGCCTTCTGTGAGTTGAAGCTTAACTTCTACGTTCGGAACATACCCAATACTTTCTTCGAAAATGGGTCGGTATTTCTTGAAGATGTCTTCGAGCGAAGTGACTACGTTGATGTTGATTGGGCGAAGAGCTGAGTTTTGTGGCTATCTATCTCATTGATGCTGATTCCAAGACTATTAATACACATGCGTCCGAGCAAAGTGGCGCTATGAATAAATCTGCTTCCATTGAAATCCCTTTATAGGCAATTGAGACGGTAACTTTACCTTTAAGCTTGATGACGTGATCTGAGTAAGAGCGGAAGTAGGCTGCAGTCGGTTGCAGCGGTACTTTGAGTCCCAATTTGTTGGAAGCGGTTTTTAAGAGCAAAGAGAGGCGGACGCCTGAGTCTACTTCAAATGCTTGCGGCTTGTTGCTGAATGTGGCTGTAAAATTGTATTTATCAGTGTCTAGTCCAACCTTGTGCAAATCATTGATGTTTTCAATGCGAGAAAACCATATTCGCTGTTGTGTGACGATCTTCTTCTTCTTGAGGATAATGAGTTGACAGCGTGTCTTTCTAGTGTCTTACTCAGTTGACTTGACTCGAACCGAGATGCTTCCAGTGCTGTGGCTTTCGTTAGAATCCCATCAAAACCCTTGAGTTTTGTGTCTTCAAGGATCTGTTCGCATGTTTAGCTGTTCTTCAGGCCTCTGATGAACGAAGCACGAAGGAATATATCAGTTATGGATAACTTCTTTTTACAGGTGGCATTAGGACAGATACTGTCTTTCAACTTTCAGAGATGTGATGAAATCCAAAATTGAGTGATGTGGCTGCTGAGCAATGTTGAGAAAATAGAGCTGAGAAACGATGGTTAAGACGGATGGAGCCAACATTTTTTTTTTGAAATTACCCTTCAATGTTTGGACTTTAATTTCCTTAATCGCATTATCTGGTCCTAGAAATTCAGTTAGATTGTTATAGTGATCTTCACCAATGATAAATGCAAGAGTTGAGCTTTTTTCATTATCAATAACGTTTTTAAGATCACAAAAGTTGTCAAAACGCACCATGTAAGACGAAACCTTTTCATTTTTGACGTCATAGCCTTCAAAAGGAGTTATTAGTGTTACTGGTGCAATTTGCTGGCTTCCAAAAGTAGATGTCAAAGCTGGTAAGAACCTTTCAAGCTATTTTGAATAAATTGTCTCCAATTTGTAATTGCTTCCAATTCTGAGCAGGCTCAAAATGCTTAAATTATACCAAAACTAATGTAAAAATGAAAAAGCAGCGTTCAGTTAGAAAAACCAGGAAAATTGGAGCACAAAGTAATTTTGAAGTACCTACGCGTCACAAGGGGCCGAATAATATGCTACATTTGATACTTGCTACACATAATACTCTTTATTGTTAATGATATGCAATTTACATGCGGATATGGCAAAAACAAATGCCGCTCGGCACTCGCAACTCAACCGATTGAAGACGAAAGTTCATGACTATATTCTAGACCGTTCATATTCGTACTCTACACAATGATACAGTCTATGTCGAATATGCTTGCATGCTTCACTATACAGATTTTTTACGTTGGATTTACCAAATTCTTTCAAGAAATTATAAGAATTGAATACTGTAAACTATGTAGCTAATTGCCAGTTGTAAACTGCTTCGTTACTTTCTAGAGAATATTATGCATTATATGCATGGAAATCTTAAAGTAATACTAAAGACCAAAGGGAGTCGCGACCTTAAAAGACGATACTTTTGCTTCTATAGCTGATCATAGCTATAAAGATGAACATAAAAATGCATAATCGAGTTTTCATTTAACTATGAAACATCATTTTTATGAAGCTTTCATGAAAATGTTGTGCTATAGTTTACTAAAAACGGAAGTGATGGGTACCGAAGAAACGTGAACGAGTGATCTTTTTAGGTAAATTTTTTGATCGAAATTTACCAATCTTGAAGCTTACCTTATGTTTATATTTATATATATATATATATATATATATATATATATATATATATATTTATATGTATGTATATATATATATATATATATATATATATATATATATATATATATATATATATATATATATATATTGGGTGTACAACTTAATAACCGGAATTTGACGCTAGAAGTTCGTACTAACAAATATCGTGAAAGCTCGAACTATATATGTCATTTTGATGTATGTCATTTTGAAGGTACATTTGAAGCTATCAAAATCAGTCAATAAAACAATTTTAGCTTGTGTGCATCATTATTATTTTTCACGATGAAAAACTTCGAAAATTGGAGAAAAAGACAGCATTTGCGGGAGGTTTTGTTGGGTCATTTTTTGCAAAGAAAACTGCTGCGAAAAGTCATCGTTTACTTATAGAAGTTTATGGCGACGATGCTTTAGCGGAAACACAGTGTGTTGAATGGTTTCAATGCTTCAAAAGTGCCGATTTTCACATCAAAGACAAGTGACTCCCAGGACAGCTAAAAAAGTTGAAAGACAAAGAATTGGAGACGCTACTCGATGAGGGTTCGTGTCAAATGCAAGGCAAACTTGTCAAATCGTTGAGAGTGACTCAACAAGCCATTTTGAAACGTTTGAAAGCTGCTGGATATATTCAGAAGCAAGGTAATTGGGTCCCCTATGAGTTGAAGCCGAGAGACGTTGAACGGCGCTTCTGTATGTCTGAAATGCTGCTTGAGTGCCATAAAAAGAAATCAATTTTGCATCGGATCGTGCCTGGGGATGAAAAGTGAATCTATGATGACAATCTCAAGCGCAAAAAGTCATACTTGAAGCCCGGCCAACCAGCCAAATCAACCGCGGAGCCAAACATCCATGGCGCCAAGGTTATGTTGTGTATTTGGTGGGATCAGTAGGGGCCGTTATATTATGAGTTGTTGAAATCTGGCCAGACAATCACAGGTGACCTGTACCGAACACAATAAATACCGAACACAATTAATACCGAACACAATTAATACCGATACGATGCTATAATTTTTCATCATGACAACGCTCGGCCGCATGTTGCAAGACCCGTGAAAAACGATTTGGAAAATAGTGGGTGGGAAGTTTTGGCCCACCAGCCTAATAGTCCGGACCTTGCTCCGTCTGACTTTCATTTATTTCGCTCGATGCAAAACGCCCTCACCGGAATACGCTTCACTTCAGAGCAAGGGATCCGAAATTGGATAGATTCGTTTTAGGCCGGCGCAATTTTTCTGGGATGGAATTCATAAATTGCCTTAAAGATGGGGAAACGTTGTAGCTTCCGATAGATAATACTTTGATTAAAATATATTGCAAGATTTTTCCACAATGAAGCATCGAATTTCGCAAAAAAATTCCGGTTTTTAAGTTGTACACCCAATATAGATATATATATATATATATATATATATATATATATATATATATATATATATATATATATATATATATATATATATATATATATATATATATATATGTATATATATATATATATATATATATATATATATATATATATATATATATAAATATATATATATTGTCGCGTGTTTTCGGTTCGCGGCCAATAATTTTAATGTTCCGGGGAAGTGAAAACGCAATGTCTTTTAAATTAAATTAAAGAGTTTATTCAATTAATCACGAAAATGCACAATTACTTATTTTAGTATTTCACAATTTTAATTTTCACTAAGTCTATAAATTTGTCATTCAACTGTCCACTTAAAATCACTTCGCACTCAAACAATCAATCGTCTTTACTTCGCGTTCCACTATATCGCAGTTTTTTCTATCGCGGTTGTAATGAATGATCCCCCCATTCATTCAGCTCACCTTTATATAGGGTCTCTACCTATTCACCCATTTCTCGTATATTGGCGAATGTTCTACCGAGAGGTACCTGGTAGATTCGAGCAAATTAATGAATGGAGTGACGTCACTTGCAGATGTTGATCATGCTTGTTGGGTTCTCGTGGGTTCGAGTAAATTCATTTGTTGACGTTCTTAATGATTATGACAACTGCGACAGCAGCTCGCAGAATTATTTGTACATGTAAAAAAAAAAAAAAAAAATATATATATATATATATATATATATATATATATATATATATATATATATATATACATATATAAATATATATATATATATATATATATATATATATATATATATATATATATATATATTTATTTATATGCGTAATGAAATTTGTGCCTGAAGCTTACGGCTGTTCTAAATGAAAGACGATGATTTCGGTTTTGACTAAAGTATAGCTCCGATTTACACCAAAATTGATATAAAAGTTAATTGAAGTGTTTGATAAAGCTCGAAATAAAAAATCTAAAGTCCAACTATCTGAAGCAAAATGGCGGTTGCTGAAAGGTGAAAAAACGTGCAAAATTTTGTTACCGTAGTTTCGAACAAACCTTTGACCCAATATTGATAAAATTTGGCAATGTATTTTTTTTTTGCTTTGTGGTTGGGAGGTGTAATTCGTTTACACACAGAGTGTGGGACTCCTATGCTCGCAAGAAGGCGACTGGACTACCCACTAAACACCTCCCCTGTCAACCTGAGAACCTAGCCAGAGACCGTTTGACACATAACTTCGGGCAGGTCTCGTTTTGCTACGCTGTGAGGGACCTTCAAGCTGGAGAATCCCTCTTCTAGCGGGAGGAGAGAGGGGAAAAAGAAGTAGTAGACAAGCTATCCCCCAGCCTTAACGTGCTCAGCTGCTGTATGTTCCTTTTATCTTTATGGACTGCTCGAACATAATGTGCCATCTGGTTCCTTTTGTCAGCCGATTCGAGCATCACCGTGAATATATTTTCCGGGGTGAGTTCTCCCGTCTCCCTGTACACAGCTCTTTGCAGCCTATCCCATCTTATGCACGCAAAAATGTATGGCAGGCAGTGCCTTCCTCGCCTGGACAAAACCGACAATCTGGGAAATGTGACTTACCAATCGCGTGACAAACACCCACGCCCACTCAAAAGCTGGGTCATATAGAAGTCAGTTTCACCGTGCCTTTGATTTAACCATGGTCTCACATCCGGGATAAGGCACGCAGTCCACCTTCCCCTCGTGCAATTCATCCAAGACTGCTGCTAATCGTTGAGTGAGCGCTGTCTCTCCTTGTGGACAACCATCTCCTTCGCATCCTCGTTTTGACGCAGGTAAATAGCGTGGCGCTCTCTAGCAAGGAGGGCAACCGGTATCACGCCTGCAATAATTCTCACAGCCTAATCAGAGACTGTCGGTTACGAAGATGCAATCCTCAACGCTTTTCTTTTCTGTACCTGTGACAAGCGTTTCCGGCACACCACCTTACTGAGAGCGTTGCCTCATACTTCTGCTCCATAAGTTAGCACTGAGCCTACAGCACTCATCAAGAGTCGTCTTCTTGTTGGGCATAGCCAATGCTCCCGAAGCAGCCTTCTCAGCCGTTGTCCTGATTTGCTCAGAGAAACTTATCTTCGAGTCGATCACTATCCCCAGGCACTGCACCGCTGGCTTCGATTCAATTAGTATGTCTCCAAAACTGATCATACTTACTCTAGAGATTCTCTTTTTTGTCAAGATGACCACTTCGCTGTTCTCCAGTGCTAAACTGGACCCTTAAGCAGTCATCCAGTCTCTCACTTGGCGCATTAGGATGTCTTGCGTAAGTTGCGCTTGTTCAATGGTGCGTCCAGCGACCAGAGCCGCCACATTACCTGCATAGCTGATCATACGCAACTGATCTGGCATTTCCAGTCTCAGTAGCCTCGTAAGAAACGTTCCACAGGTCCGAACCAAGGATAAATCCCTGGACTACACTCGATGTAACTTCCATCCTTTGTTGACCCTGTGTCGTGTCATTGAGCAGGCTTTGGTCCTTCAGGTAGTCCTTCAAAAGCCGCATGAGATATTTTGGTTTTCCAGCGTATCCAGAATATCCACCCATCTAGAGGAGTTGAAGGCGTTCCTGGCATTGAGTGTCACCAACAGGACGATCCGTCGCTAGGTGCAACTATATGCCTCTGCTTTTTAGATCACGCTCACCATCTCTGCAATCGCATCAATGGTGGAGCGTCCTGCTCGAAAGCCGTATTGCTGAGGAGAAAGGTCCCAAGCAGCACGAATCGCGTCAGTGAGCCTTCCCTTGGTGAGTTTCTCTAGCACTTTCCCAGCAGTGTCTAGCATGCATAATGAACGGTATGCAGACGGCGATCTAGGATTTCCCTTTCCCTTGCTGATCAGCATGAGCCTCACCACCTTCCATCGCACCGGAAAAATCTCGTCCCGTAGACAAGCGTTGAATGTGCTGAGAAGCAAGTCAGGACAATGGTGATAGACAAGCTGCAATACCTCAGCTGGAACACCATCTGGACCTGGAGCCTTTCTCGCTTTTAGTGAAAGGACTGCCTCTATAAACGGTCGATCGCTTCTGCGTTTTTGTTGAATATGATCATCACCTAATTCGTAAGTGCGAGAAATATTTTTGTAGTGAGCCCTTGTGCTGTGGGCAAAGAGCCCACCCCCAAGATACCGCAAAGCTAGCTTACCAGCCATTTGCAGCTGAGCATGAATCTTGCGCTCACTCAGCCAGCAGTCCTAAACGGACATTTACTCCACCAGCCAAAACTACATTGCAGTAGCTTGGAAAAAATAGTAAACTTGCTCACAACGACTCACTGTCTCCTCTCTCGCTTCATTTGCTGTACTTTCGTTATAAGCCCCGTTATAAGGAGCAATATAAATCTAAATTGAAAACAAAATATTCGAGACCCGCTGGGTAATAAAGCTGTTACTACTTACCCCTGTCACAACTAACATCCCCCTCCCACTCCCCTACCATTTGAGACAATGCAAGAAATTGTGATTAAACCGAATTTAAAATTTTACTAACCAAATCGGTACAATATAATGTTAAATGTATATATCATATTTTAAGTTATATCAACTGCTGAAAAAAATTTTAAAGTTCGAAAATTACTTTCATACATAGTTCTTCCAAAAACCTAAGAATGATAAACTTAGTTCAATTGCTTTTAAGTCCTCATCAAATATATAATATCCATTTGGATATAGTCCCCCTTGATGTATATATCCAGCTACCGTATATAATTGTATTCTTACTATATTTTTTAAACAAATCCCATCATTAAAGCAGACCAATTGCAAAGAAAGTCAATTGAATGCAACTACATTTCTACATTAAAAGTGTAAATACTTGACACAAAAAGTAGTCTAGGGGATCAAGGCTTTATTCACCCGTAGTGTAGAGTAATAAGCACTAAAATCGAAATGGGAAGTTTCTTTAGGAGACTCAGGGGAAATAAGGACTCAGAAAAGTTGCACATATACGAGTGAATATGTTTGATATTATCTATAACAGAAAAATTCAAAAATTTCCAAGGAAATTTCAATGGTATGCTAAAAGTTCAACTGTTGGCTTTATCTCACGAGTATACACTTGTTCCAAGCAATTAAGTTCTTGACATTGAAATGGATTTTCCAAGATTTCCCAAGAACTCTAATTCATCACCTCCACTACTACTCTACCAGCCGCTTCAGTTGATAGTGCGGAATAAAGTCGAGCAACAGTAATTGCACAGGGTCTCGGAACGAGATTATCCCATTAATCCACTACTTAAGACCACTTGAGCCAACAATTCGCACAACTAAGTCAATGATTTGTGCCACGAATTGCTTCAGAATATCTTAACCGCTTCGCGTTTCCTTCAGCCAGCTCGATTGTTTTGGGAAATTTCTTATATATATTATCCACAACAAAGGAAGTGATAAAATGAACTCCTTCCGTTATAGGGGAAGGCAAATAAATTGTGGATGTTAATTCGCTGCACGAAAGATACAAAACCATCTATGCTTATTTGATTCAGTGTTGTCTAAGCGTCTATGAGATGTGGATGGACGTCTACTTTTCTCTCAATATAAAGCTTTCGCAGTTCGACCTCCTTCAAATGGACTCGATATATTTGAAATTCAATTGGATTGAACTTTTAATACCAATTGGGTCGAATGTCGTACGTCTATACGCAAACAGAAATTCCTATCTAGCACGGATGCCAATTTAAATCCTTCCTACAAGGCCCCAAATAGATCACTACATGCTCTTCTTTTTCGGAAATCCCTTTAAACAGGAATTCCTAAAAAAAAAATTAGCCATACCCCTTTTCGAGTAACAATAAAACAAAGTGACAAATGCCACATGGTCCGCATAGTTCAGTGGATAGTGAAAGCCGTTGAAGCTTTTCCGCATTTTCCACACATGCGGCCGATGAATATATATATGTACGAGTATATGATTATATCCATGAAATAAAACATTGTCGTCGGAAGTGATTGTGATCCTTGTGAAGCGCTACAGAAACAACTGTGCGAAGCTCACATCATACAATATCCTATGATATGATTTGGCTTTTTGCCAGAATACGGCAGAATATCAACAATAGAATGAATCAGAGACACGCTGATGGCGCTCGTCTATTGTTGTTCGCCATTGATAAAGACTGAATAGTTCATTGAAACCTAAATGGATACATATTATTTGATTTGCTTCTATTTGTATTCTCCTAGTCTTTGAAGGATTTGCTCAAGAACAATCAAACAGATATCAGTAGTAAATCTGTTTGCAGATATTTTCGTTTTGTTCCAAATTATCGAAATTGAACGCAAAGAAAAATAGATCGAAAAATCGTAAAATCAATCGATCCATTTAGAAATAATTTTTGGTGTGTAATTATTTTTCTAAAAACACATTTTTCCAGCAATAAATTAAAGTTTTATCGAGTGCGAGTGAAATTTTTCAGGTTTTTGTGGGTAAATTATTTGAAGAAAAGAAAAACTGCAGTGGAAAAGTGACTGCATGATTATAATAAAGTTTATCGTGAGGCAGTTGGACATTAATGAACGATTTCCTGATAATGACCAGGCATTTTAAAATTGTAATCGCTTTTCAAAATTAGTTATAGTAGGAAGAAGAGCATTCGACGCTTTTCTGCTGTTCCTAGTTGTAGAAATACTGCCGATGCGTTATTTTAATTTTCTTTGATCTTTACTTGAAATATTCAGTGTAAAACACCTGTTTGATGTTCTAGTAACTTTAGGATTTTTTTTTTGGTGAATGAGGGGGCAAAATACTTTAAAGATGAGAATTAAAATTAAATACAGTATTTTGTTTTTTAAAGTACCAATTTTTAACAAATTTTTTACATATTTCAACCGTCGTTGCGTGTGGACGTATTTTGCATTCGCTCCGTTAAAATCGTGCTCACGTAATCATTACCTTGTTACCTTGTTAAGTATTTAGCTTTTCCATATATACAATCTGTTTTTACAACCACAACGCGCGTTTCATTCTTTATTCTTATTCTTGACCTACTTACGAAAGTGCTTTAAGTGTTAAAATCAAATAAATAGCTTGAGTGCGTGATCCCCTATAATTATGATTTTCGTTTATTAACAATTGCTGTCTTTTATGTACATTTGGTTTTGTTGCTCATGACCTACATGCTAAAGTGCTGTAGTGCGCGTACACTTATTATAACGAAAAACGATTTAATTTTTTACTTGCTGAATGTGATTTTTTTTTATTGTTTTGGGCTAAGTCCACAATTTGTATACTTCGTTCTTAGTTTTGACCTACTTACTAAACTGCTGTAAGTGTGTTTTATTCACTAAAATTAAAAATAACATCAGTGCGCGAACTCAAATAGATCTTATAAAACGATTCTTATAAAACGATTTAAAACTGTTTTTTTTTTTACAATGAGCATTAAATGCAGCCTCCCGAACTGCATCGCATTCGACAATTCGTTTAAATTTGTCACCTGCAGGGCCTTCTGAAATAGAAAGCTTCATGGAGCATGCATGGATGCGCCTAGAGATTGGTACCATCCGTACATGGACAATCATTTTATATGCTCGGATTGCCAAGGGTTTGATGTCGCACTACGAAATATGTTCGATAGACTGAAAGGCTACATTGATAAGCTGAACGATGAAAAAGACAGCCTGATTTCACGACAGCAAAAGCAGTCTCGAGCCAATGACGACAGCTTTGTAGAAATGGCATGCAGTTTTGACGAATTAGCTGCCAGAATTACGGAGAGCAACAAAAAAGTGTGTAGATCGCTTGATTTGCTTGATTCTCAACTCGCTTCGATCAAAGAGACTTTTTTGTGCTATTCCCCGAACGAAAACGATTGTTGCAAAAATTCTTCGTCTCTACAAAATATAGTTGAGAAAATGCTAGAAAAGCATCATAGCAGCCTCGAGAAAATGACTTCATCCCTTTTCAAACCTAAGGACCATGTAGATTTATCTCAGCTGCTATCAAAAATTAATAATGTCGAAAAGTTGTGCTGCAATCTCATTCAAGGTCAACAAAATAGTCTCACTAGGCCAACGATCACTCATCCATTGGTTACAGACTTCAGTAACACAACGCCCCCTACACCACGTAATCCACGACATATCTACAAATTTGGCACCTTCTGGTCCGCTGAAGAGTGGGACAGCAGAATACAGAAACTTGCAGACTCAAACCCGCAGGCTGACTACAACATATTTTTTGTTAAGGGTTCAAGAAAATTCAATAACCCAATCACAGTTCGGAAGTTGTTAGAAGATGTCCTACTTATCAGTGGATGCAAGGTTGCGGAGCTTCCTTTCCGGCATCAACGACGACGAGAGTTTAAGGTATCTATTCCCACAAGATACGCCTGGCTGTTTAAGAGCTTCAAGAAGAAAAATAGTGCCTGTTCCTGGAATGGCTTGCTATTCAAACAATGGAACGAACATAATACTGGCCCTGAATCCAAAAATAGTGGTAATTTAAGTAGCCTTAAGCATATTTGTAAACTCTCAGATAGTAGCCATAGCCTATCAATCAATACTCACGCCAATACCATTCTGAAACAGCTTCAAATTCTGTGGCATCTTGTGCACAAGAGTTGGATGCAGGTCCCTGCTTGGTACCTAAATCCACTGATCAGGATAGATACAGGAATTTTGTTCGTGGAGAGGACTTGATTCCTGTTTCGCCTGGATCTATTACTCATCCGTTATCGCCTGCCTCAAACAACTTAACCAAGACATTCTTAGACCCTCTTCTGCCCCTTCAGTCAAGGCAACTATGGTATCGGGAGCTGATCTGGAAAAAAGATACCTTATGTCTCGACTGAGAGATAACAAAATTTACGAGTCCGTTCGTCTTTACCTTTCTTATATGTACAAGGCGCCAGACACAACCTGCATAGACGGTAAAACAAAAACCAGCTTGAAAATTTTGATTCAAAGAGAAGGGCTTCCAGTCGATCTTGAGGCTCTTAGGCTCGTTTATTTCTCATTCCATGAAGAGTTTGGTGTCACTCTAAATCAAGCTAAAAAAGATCATGAAATATATGCATCACATGTAAGCTCCAACTATATTTCGTCACTACAAAGAACTAGAGAACATCACAATAAATTTTTTCGCCCCCTATAATCAGCAAAGCCTCAAATTATTTTACCACAACTGTGGAGGTATGCGCAGTAAATTAAATAAGTTTTTCCTTGACGCAAAATCGTGCCATTTTAATTCTATCACCCTTTCCGAAACATGGTTGACGGATTCTCACATTAATGAAGAAATTCTGGATAGTAACTGGAGGATTTACAAAGATGACAGGGACCCGATTATCACTGGCCAGTCAAGAGGAGGCGGCGTATTGATCGCCATACATAACTCCTTCATGAGCGAGCCAGTTAACTGCACGCCGCATAATTCATTTCAGCATAAAGTGGTCAAAATAAAAATGGGAAAATCTACTGTGTTTATTGGCGTTTTTTATGTCCCTCCTAAATCGAATGATACTGTCTACGACAATGTCTGTAAAATTATGAGTGATATCACTGCAATAACAAACGAAGACGATAAAATTATCATTACTGGTGACTTTAATAGACCTAATATAAAATTTGTGATCGACAATGACGATGGTCGACTCCTTCCGGTGAATCTCCTTGATAGTAATGATTTCAAATTAATGAGCACCTTCTATAGTAACGACTTGCCGCAGATATCTCCTGCTCCTAACCAGAACGGTGTATGGCTAGACCTTATTTTTTCTAATACATACGACGAAGTTGTGGCCAGTTTAACTGATGACAACGAGAATCTGTTTTCTAACTCGAGACATCACTCCGCTTTTTCTATTGAACTGTCCACTCTTGATACTTTTAATTCTATTTCGTACAATCAAACTATTGTATATGACTTCCGCAATGGCGATTATGGAAACATTAATAGTCTTCTATCCAGCATTGACTGGTACGGTACTCTGTCAACATTAGATTTGGATACGGCTCTATCCACCTTTTATCGTATGATCTTTGACGCCGTTGAATCTTTCGTACCGAAAATCAAGAAAAGGGATAAGATTTCTGAACCATGGCTGGGGTGTGATCTGAGACATTTACGTAACCAGAGAAATAAACTATATAGGCTCCTAAGAAAAGATAAATGTGTAAGCGATGCGACTAAGAGTAAATATAACGAACTTGCACTTGAATTCAAAATTAAATCGCAAGAGGCCTATCAAACATACATTAACGTCATAGCGGAGGAAACTATATCCAATCCAAAAAAATTCTTCGACTTTGTTAACGTTAAGCGCAAAACATCTGGTTACCCGTCTTTAATGTCATACAACGACTCCGACTTGTCCTGCACCGATCAGATCTGTGAATTCTTTGCTGATCATTTTCAGCATGTTTACTCCAATCCAGTCAACTCGCCTCATTTTGAGTCGTTAGAAACAGCCACACAGACCTTAATTGATAACATTACCATTTCTGAAGATGAAATTCTTCATGCTATTGAAGATCTTGATCTACTTAAAGGACCCAGCCTTGACCTTATTCCTCCTTGCTTCCTGTCCCTCTGCAAAAATGAATTGGTTAGACCTCTCTTCCTTATTTTTAATAAATCGCTAACATCTGGTATATTTCCCAAACATTGGAAACCATCCTTTATAACACCAATTCACAAAAAAGGCGATAAGCGGCGCGTGGAGAACTATAGGGGCATTGCTATCCTCTCTACTATGCCTAAACTGTTCGAAAAAATTATCTGCAGTAAAATTTCCCCCATTATAGAACCGTATATGAATGAACAGCAACATGGCTTCCGTAAAAACAGGTCTACCACCACTAATCTTATTACCTTGACGTCGGATATTCTTTGTAGCATGGAGCAAGGCTTCCAGGTAGATGCAATATATACAGATTTCAGTAAAGCGTTCGATCGAGTGGACCATGAAATACTGGTGAATAAACTTCGCATTTTTGGCATCTACGGTTCACTGCTCAACTGGATTCAGTCATATTTTAAAGACCGCACACAATGCGTTAAGTTTCAAGGTCGGTTGTCTCGTGAGTTCAATGTCACCTCTAGAGTACCTCAGGGCAGTCATCTTTGTCCACTCCTCTTCAATATTTTCATCGCTGATCTTTCTACAGTACTGTCTGATGTCTCGCACCTGTTTTACGCCGATGACCTCAAACTGTATCACTGTATACAATCCTTATCCGATGTATCTTTTCTTCAATCTAAGTTAGCAGCTCTCCTTCAGTGGTGCGATAGAAACCAACTTGCTCTTAATATAGAAAAATGCCAGATAATAAGTTTTGCAAGAAAAAAGAACGTTATCTTACATGATTATGATATTCATAACACACGTTTGAAAAGAGTCGAGAGAGTTGTCGACCTTGGCATAGTCTTAGATAATAAACTCCGCTTTAACCTCCATTATGATGAAATCCTGAGCAAGGCTTATAAAATGCTAGGTTTCATTAAACGTAGAGCAAAAGAGTTCAGAAATATCTGGGCTACTAAATCTCTGTACACGTCACTTGTCCGTCCACTTCTTGAATACGGCTGCATAGTCTGGGACCCCATATTCGACATTCATAGTCGCAGATTAGAGTCAGTGCAAAAACAGTTTTTGCTCTTCGCCCTTAGATCCTTGTATGATCCTACTTCTTTCCACAATCTTCCATCTTATGATGTTCGACTTCACATTATCAACCTGACTACACTGGCTTCTAGGAGAGTTGCATTGTCCGCTTGCTTGCCTTTTGATGTAATAAGAGGCAACATTCAAACTACATCCTTGTCAGACAAAATACACTTAAACGATCCTATAAGAGCCACAAGACACACACCAATGCTAACCGTGCGTATGCACCACACGAACTATGCTAGCAATGAGCCGATTAACAGATGCTGTAAAGCATTCAACAGGTTTAGCGTTCATTACTCCCCAACCATCTCCAAATCCAATTTTAAGAACCAAATCTTAAATGCCCTCAACGCCGCTATTTCATAAATGTTTAAATTAAGTTTGTATTTTTTGTATTGTATTTTTTGTAATTACGCCTTGCTTGGTGAAATAAATAAATAAATGAAATGAATTAGAGCATAGCTTTTCTTTTAATTTTTATGAAATAGTGAGTATTTCTATTTTTTATTTTGACCTGATAGTGTAAATTGAGAGTTTCCTAGCTTAGATTATATTCATGGTTATAAAAAATAATCATTTAATAATTTTTCATCTCTGTTCTGTTCTGTTTGATTCTTATGTCCATTCAGAAAAAATGGCAAAATACGGTTATAAATTTCTGAAATGATTTGTATATGAAAATTTTAAACATCTTGTTACAGTACACGCAAGTAAATTATAAATTCAAAAGCTGCATAGCCGTTCAAGGATGGACCTTCTCATGAACTTATACCCGCTTTACAAAGGTAAAATTAAATTTATCAGAAAACTTACTAGAATCAAGCCAAATCATCTTTATATCGAGTCAAACTATTTTCCGGTAATCTATTCCGGGAAAAAACGGTTGTTATAGTCCACATTTTGGAAGTTTTTTTGTTGAAATGGAGAAATAGATTTGGCACCGCTTCCACAAAATGTATTTCCCCTCCGCAATAGGTAAATTTCTTTCATGAGGGAGGAGAAGAGGTTGTAAGGAGAAGGCTCAAAGGTCCCATTTTTCAGTTTTCATCGCGAATCTCGAAAATAATACGCCGCACAGTGCATCGATTAGTGGACAAAAATCAAAACTTCCAGTTTTTTCACATGAACTATTTCCACTGGATATTCTTTAACAGTCTTAAAACTACCGTTCAATACAGTCATTACATTGTTTACAGCCATCTGTGAGTCTATATAATGGCGAAAGCTTAGGAATTCATTCTCTTTGATGCAATCGCTTTGTCAGTTACAATTTACTTCCTGTTATTAGTGTTGTTACGGGGAAACTTCATGTAGATTAAATTTGCGACGACCATGAAGGGATCTTGGCACGACTTTATGCAATTAGCCACGATTAAACGCAAACTCCATGAGCAGAAAGCACTAAGTAATGTACACGAAAATGTATCAGATATTATGAATTTGTATCTTGTAAACTCAACATACACAAAGGAACGCGTAAAGTAACGTACACGAAAATGTATTAGGTATTATGAATTTGTACTAGGAGAACTCAACAAGTTCTTAGAGTTGCTGGCCCGAGCCATGGCCATGCGAATCGTCGTGTTGGTGGAGCCAACACACCAAGTACAAGTTGAATGGAGAGATATTTGCAAAGTTGTGACGGACCCTCACCCAGAAATGCAGAGCTTCATATTGAAATCCGTCCGAGTGTAATGGATTTGCAACACACATCGAACCCGAATTGTGATAGACTAAGCCCACAAT
The DNA here is from genome assembly GCA_963969285.1 of Odontomyia ornata. Lineage (NCBI taxonomy): Eukaryota > Metazoa > Arthropoda > Insecta > Diptera > Stratiomyidae > Odontomyia > Odontomyia ornata. Next base: position 40,320,206 of record OZ017739.1, read on the forward strand.
ATCATCGTAATAATAATAAAAGCAGCAACATCAACAACAACTGGCGAACCTCAAAAGCCAACAACAAATAATTGTAATAGATATCCACAACAAATTGAAAGGGATTGATAGGAACGTGCCTATCATCCATGACGTTTCATTTCATCCATCTTAGGTGGTAAAATACCGTACGGCAGTCGAAGTCACGTTCTAACACAAGCTGAATGTAAAGAATATCCACCACCATTAATTGAAAAGCCACCATATACCGATCGAGCTACACCGTGTGAAGAAAAAGATACAAACCTCAAGGATAAGGATCAACCCAATAAATTAATCATTGATGAAAAGTTCCAGAGGAGGAGCCACTCAGTTTACCGGAGACTGCAACACCACCACCTGCGGCGGATACACGTCCCAGCCCACCACCACCACCCGAGCCAGCTGTACGTTGTTCTGTGATACAACGTACACCAAAGTCAACAGATCCCAAAAAGGCAAATCCTGGACAAAAAGATAAAGATATAACAGATATTAAATTACCTGTAAGTTTACTTCTTGAAGATTCTACCGCTCAGTCTGGTCCTGAGCATGAGCAACCGATTGATTATCACATTCCACGCAAACCGCAAGAAATTGCAGGAAAGAACAAAAAAGTCCGTGAAGCTCGTAAATGAAGCGCAATATTAGCAGCTAGGAGTGCGATCTCGATGAGAACAACCCCATCAGATGCATATGATGCAACAGCAACACTATCACAATCCCCATCATCATCAGCCGCATCATGATCATCCTTCGTGGGGAGGACAAAGGATGGGCGGCTTCTATAGTGACGTTGATTCACACAGCGGCAACCTGTCGCTTCCGTCGCCGAGCAGCTCGTCCCACAATGGAGCAGGAAGCGCTGGAAATATGTCGACTGGATCATCGGGTCTTGATATTTCACCTGTTGATACGAAACCGCTGATCCAAAGCTGCGACTGCAAGAACGCGGTCTCATAGTTTGGGGCTGGTATCGCCACTGATACAAGAAACCAAACTACATGTATTGCAACAACGGCTGGGACTACCTGCAGAAGCGCAATTAGAATTTGTCAATGGGAGACATGGTTTTAAGAATCCATTGGTAACTGAAAATACTCACGAGCATCGACTTCGCGAGCATGAGAAAAAGAATATTGTCGTTTCCGGAGATGATTCTAACAAATTCATATGTCGCGTATGTTCAAAAACATTTACAGTGCAACGACTCCTGAATCGTCATATGAAATGGCATTAGAATATCAAATGATACCTGTGTACGTTTTGTGGAAAATAATTCAACAATGCGTGATTTAAAACTATTCACAAATCCATCAGAGTATTGGAAACTATCCACATCCATCACAAAACAAACTTCAGCGACAACAGCAACAAACCCAAAACTGTCAGTAAATCGTCTTACTGACATTTCTCCAAACTCGTTTATTAGGAGTGAGATTCCATGAATACCCAAAAGCACTGATTCTCGTGGTGGAAAACTACATAGCCAACCACACGTAGTAAGATTTTTAAGGTCCTCGACCTACCCGAATGCAGGGAACTGTCGGCCGTTGGCCCAAAATCCGATAAAAGGGGGACGGAAGGATGTCCTGTTCTTCTTTCTGGCAGAAAAAATCATCCGGTCAAGATGTAGTGTATAAGTACAATCAAATGTCCGTGAAGGACTGCAGCGATGGTCTGCTGCCTCAGCAGAAAAGGTGTCAGTATCTGCCGAGAATGTCCTTGTCTGGGGACACGTGAATGCGCAGGCAGATACTGACACCTTCTTCTGCCGAGGCAGCATGCCATCGCTGCCGTCGTTCACGGACATTTGATTGTACTTATACACTACAAATGGCGCCCAACGTGGGGCTCCGAAATGCTCGGCTGTATCATCAGTCGTGAGCATGAGACAGTCCATCGTCTCTAGGTGTCCCTACAAGGTGTCAAAATTATCGGCGGATAGGTAACTACTGAGGGCTTTTGCACTTATCGTGCCCCAGCAACTTAGTAACTTCCGGACGTGTGTTGTCTTTGGACATCAATATCGTTTGGTCCTGCTTTTGATTCATACTTTGGTGGTTTACAACCATTGTATGACTGGTAAGGCCAAATGATATTAAAGTCCATATTTGTATTCGGAAGTTATTATCTCAACATCTATTTTGCGGAGGATTCTGATCTGCTCCCCAAACCAAGTGGTGCCTGAGTGTCTTACACTACATGGATTTTGATTTCATGTGATTGGCTGAGTAGCTAATCTATGACTATCCATGACAAGACACGCGCTGCTTGTGGATCAAAATGCAACCCTAGGCTGACAAGTTGTAGCTTGTAAAAACTTGCGGATGAGGTAGCACTTCTGAACCCTGATTCTCATGGTGCCGCAAGAGAGTAGTCCCTGAGACGCTACAGGAGGAATGTGCCATTGGTGTCCGTACTTGGGAAGAAGGACGGAATGGAAAGACCGATTATTTTTTTTTTTTGGATAACGTAAATTTAATAAACTTGTTCATACCTTTTGTTTTTTTTTTGTGAGGTTCGCTTATAGTTCGCCACTGACGGCCACTTGAAAATTATATATTTTACATTATTTCGTTTCCACATTTTTCCATTATTTATATATATATATATATATATATATATATATATATATATATATATATATATATATATTCATTTAAGGTGAAAAAAAAATAAATAAATTTTGTCTAGCATGCCCACCAACCGCACGCCGGAGAGGAGGAAGTTGCGGTCTGATGCTGGACAGACGCTGCCATTTGTCACGAGGACCTGGACGAATCAGCAAGCCACACTCTGCCGTGTGGCCACCGGTTACACCAGCTGTGCTTGAACCAGCTAAAGCAAACCTCGTCCACGTGCCCGCTATGTCGTCAGCCTCTGGAGCCAACCCCGATAATAACCGAAAAGCCTCAGTCCCCCAGCGCAAGTAGAGCAATGCCCAAAGGCGGACCCCCTCCATCAACGACAATGGGTGTACGAGGTGAAGACAACGGAGCCGGAGCCTTACCGACCAGTCGGCCCGGTAGCGGACCATCATCAGCAGCGTCACCGGAGATGTCGCAGCTACTGGCGGTAATGCAAACTATGGCCACCAGCATGGAAGAAATGAGGCAACAGCTCGATTCCACAGCCAACCGCGCAGCCCTCCACATCCACGGCCAGAGCAGATTATATCGAGCCACCAGTGGCAGTGATGGGGGATACAGTACCTCCTAGGCTCAGCGGAGCCATGAACCCCATGGCCCCAGAATACAGACCCAGGGGAGAGGTCCAGATTTCGTGACCGCAACGGCGGAATCATGCGAGTGCATGGAGCCTAGAGCGAGAACAGTTCGAGCAGGCAGCTCGGGACCGCGGCTCGATGCCCTGGTACAATTGGGACCTAGCATCTTCAGTCCAGCCAGGAGCTCGCCGCACAGGCCGGCCTACTCTCCACAAAGATGTCGCACCCAGGCAGCCTAGTTATGAACGTAATCGTTCGCCAGGTGCTATTCCACCCTCTAAGATAGCCCATATAGTGGCAAGTTGGAAACTTATGTTTACTGGGCAGGACGACGACCCTACGACTATCGGTGCCTTCTTAAGGAGGGTCGAAAACATGGCATCGCAGAACATAGGAGGGAACCTGCGGGGCGTTGCCCGCTGTGCGCAGATGCTTTTTAGTGGAAGAGCTCTTCGGTGGTTCTGGCGTTTCGTCGACACGGATCCCACCTTTGATTGGGAAACCATGAAACGGCGCATGTTGAGTGGCCCGAGCAATGTACCTCTTTATGACATAGGGTTACGTAATCAAATTGCATTATTCTATGGCATAAATTGGTCACCGAGGTACTTCTCCTCTGATAGGAAGGCTTATGCAAGTTAAGTTGTATGAGTTTTCCACTCAGAAGAGGAATACCTGACCGCTGCAACAATTGTGGATTTTGATCCGGTTGGGTGAGTGCACGGGGGCTCCATCACCACCCGGTTGCCCCTCTCTCATTTGTGGGCCATGAGTCTCTTCGGGTAAGGACGAAGTTACCTTAATTCCGTCCCTTTTTACTGGTTTCACTTGTTTTCTGAACAAATCATTTCCCCTTGGTGTAGTTGCCTACGATTTTTGCGACTTCGGTCGCCTTGCTTTTCTCGACCCCAGAAATTCGTGAATGCGAAATTCTTTGTAGTGGATCCTTGTGCTGGGGAATGAACCCGCCCCACGACACCGCAATGCAAACCTGCCAGCGCATTCACGCGTCCCCAGACAAGGGCATTCTCGGCAAATACTGACACCTTCTTCTGCCGAGGCAGCAGAGCATCGCTGCAGTCCTTCACGGACTTTGAAATATCTATTCACTACAAAGAGTGCGAGGGGAGGCAGAGGAACATACCGGGGGAACGTGATCGAGGAAGTTGGCAGTGGAGATCAGGAAATAAATCAATCAGTGAAGAAAGCAAAAACCAAATATTTTGGGATCCCCACATCAGCGGCAGTGGAATCACCGTCGTTAGTGTTGGCCAGCCGTTTTTCTTTTTTTCTCAATATTCTTCTATATATTTCTTTGTGAAATTTTAAGGTTTAAAGTTAAAGATTAACTGAGGTAAACTTTTTTCTGGTTGTTTCCATTGCTGTTTTTTCTTTCTGTTGTAGTTACTCGTACTGTGAACTTTCTGCTCGTGAGCGGGAAGATATCATTTTTTGTTCTCAAGAAGGGAATTTACCGGCGTCGTTAGAAGTCATGGGATTACCAAAATTCCGTCGTGGTCATGTCACGCTTAAAGTTTTGTCTGGGCTTTTCTAGCGTTTCATTCAGTTGTTGCAGGGAGCTACCATTTGGTAGAATAGAATGTGAGGTAGCTAGAATTCTACTCTTTGTTCTCCGGCTGGGCCATAATCTCGTTCGGTGGCTCCAATTAGGCTCCAAGGGTGGACAAGTGGCACCTGCGCCGTCTTTGACGGAGCTATCTGGGGCCAAAAAGAGCCCGACTGAAGCACCCCTTGTAAAACGGCAATAGTTATTGACCAAGGTACGTTTTCTAGAATTTTAAATTCAAATTTAACAGATTTGACCGTTCTATTATTACACGCGGTTCTTAAGTGTGTTCTTTTGATTTCATTTAAAGTTGTAACTTTGAAGAAACTTTTAAAAAAATCTTCAAATATCTTTCCATATTTTGTAATTGTCTCTTAGGTTAACTTTAATTTTCAATATGGTTTAGCTGCAATTTTGACAGTTATATGACTTTATCTATAGAAAGCGCGACCATAACAAACGGACAGTTTTTTGCATAAAATAGGTGACCGGATCCCTATCATTTTCGAGAAATGGTGTTCACTTTTACATGTTGAAGAATCAAGCGAGCATTAGCAAGAAAATATCTTCTAACATAAACAGACTACTCGTATTTTGCCTTGAAAAATTCGACAGTGTCTTTAGAAATCGTCGAAAATTTGTTGAGCGCTATCTTTCTTGGCTCAAACATAATATTAAATTAGAAGATGCTACTTCCACTTCAAATTACGCAGCCCGGCCTGGACGAAGCGGCATATGAGGAAGGCCATAAATATCTTTTACTTATTTCGAAAAATCATAATTCATTATTTTAGTTTATGTTATTAATAAACCAGGCAGGTGTATGCGTTTTTTTAGGGTTTTGTACTAAAATACAAAACCCTATTGCAATCACGACCTGTGTCCGTCTGTCCGTCTGTCCGTCCGTCCGTCCGTCCGTCCGTCCGTCCGTCCGTCTGTATGTCACAGCACTTTTTCTCCGAAACTATAGAGGCTACAGCCATGAAACTTTGTGGAAAGGTCAAAAGTGGTGACCTCTTGAAAGTTCAAGGGTGGAAAAATTTTTCAAAGGGGTTTAAGGGGGGTCTCCCCGTATAGGGAGGTGACCCCTCAAAAAAAAATTTTCACCATTGGTAGTCGAGTAGGGTGTCATTGGAAAGGTCTCAACGAGATATTTTCAAAACAAGTCTTAAAATTGCCTTCTGAGTACCGAGGGGGGCAGGGGAAGGGGAAATGTACGAACTTTTCGCGTACCCCCCCCTCGCGATTGGAAACCTGTGATCCGAAAAATCTGAAAAAAATCATGAATGTAGGCCTAAATGAGTACAACAACAACAAATACATGAGAAGTCGAAATTCACTCAACTTTGTTAGTAATAGTATGATTTATCGATTTTATATTTTCTTGAATAAAATCCAAACGGTACCCTTAAATTCAATAAAATTTAGCACACGGATGACTTTTTATAAGATTGATCTTTTCTGAAAGTTTCATAAAGATCAAATAGTATTTAATGAAGTTATGGCGATTTGAATTTTCCTGTATTACTATGGAACAATATGCCCTATATTACTATGGAAACATATGGCTATGGAGCCATATGCGCTTTTTATCGATTTAGACACTACAGCTTTGCTAGGATTTGCATGAAAATTTCAGGAATGATAGGTATCATGAAAATGAGTACATACAATTGAAACAAGTCGAAGAGGCAGGAGAGAGCTCCTAGCAAAAGGGCTTTGTAACCATTCTAGGATTCGAAAAAATAGGCCATGAATCGATGATTACAGTACAGAGGAGTGGGCCCTGAAAAAATTTCATGAAAGGTAGCCGATATGAATATCAAGTGAAAGTTCTCTATGAGAGCTTTTCGAAACAGTTCTTAAACTGACAGTTTTTGCTTCAGTGGGGGCACAGGGGGGGGGGGGGGGAAATACATGAAAAATGTGTTTCTAAAAAATCTGGAAAAATTATCAAGGGAGATATCTATGGGTATAAGTAAAACAAATACCTCAGAAGTCACAATTCTTTCAACTTTGTTAATAATAGTATGATCCTCGAATTTCACATTTTCTCCAATAAAATCGTCTTTGACATGTTTCTTGATTTTGTTCGTTGCTGGTTACTGCATTTTGTAAGTTGAGTACAAAACCCTTCTGACATGAGCATAGGTCTGTCTACCCAACTTGTTTTATTCTTGGCATTAGAGCCCCTCTCGGACCTTCGCTTCCTGTAAATAGCGCCTCCAACGGTCTCAGTCCATTGGCCGCGTCCTCTAACTTTGACACCCGAGCAGCGATGAACTATCTTCGTCGACCAACTTAGACGAGAATTTCCTCAGTTTCCCAACTGGCCTTCGCCTTTCAGTTCTCCCAACGAATACCTTTTGGGTATCCATTGTCTGTCTTATAATTCACGTGGTCAGCGTATTGCAACTTCCGCATCTTACAATCGTTGAGACTTCCGGATCGTCAAAAATTTCATACAGCTCATGGTTGTATCAAATTCTTCATTGGTCCTTGTCTTGCTTCGCTCCAATTATTCGCCTCAGGACCCGTCTTTCAAAGGCGTTCAATATGTTTGCGGATTCTTGGGTTAGTGTCCATGATTCACACTCATAGCATAGCACAGGTCTTATCACAAACTTGTATACTTGGAGCTTCAAGATGGTCAAAACTGAATTTAATATTTCATTTGTGAGCTGTATTCTTCGGCGTACTTCTCCTCTTTCATTAAAAAAATATACAAATCCACCGACAATTTCGATACTGCATCGGTTAGTTGGTTATTGATGCAGACTTGAGAGGCTGTTGACGTCTTTTCCATTTTGCTTAGATGGACTTTTTTGGCTTTTTTGTGATAGGAAGCTGAATGCCCATTTACGCACAGAGTATTGGACTCCAATGCTCGCAAAAAGGTGACTAGACTACCCACTAAACACCTCCCCTGTCAACCTGAGTACCTAGCCTGGGATCGTTTGACAAATTACTTCGGGCCAGGTCTCGTTTTGTTACGCCTTGAGGTGCCTTCAAGCTGGGGGATCCCTCTCCTAGTGGGAGGGGAGACCTGAAGAAGAAGTGCCAGACAAGCGATCCCCCAGCCCCAATACCCCCGGCTGCAGTGAGTCCCTTTTATTTTATAGGACTGCTCGAGCACAATGTGGCACCTGGTTATATTTGTCAACTGATTCGAGCATCACTGCGACTTTATTATCCGGGGTGAGCTCTCCCGTCTCCCTGCAGAGGCTTCTTCGCAGCCTGTCCCATTTAATGCACGCAAAAAATATGTGGCAGGCATTGTCTTTCTCTCCTGGGCAAAACCAACAATCAGGGGACCATGATTTATCAATCTTGTGCAGGAAAAACTGAAAACACCCATACCCACTCAAAAGCTGGGTCAGATAGAAGTCAGTCTCACCATGCCTTCAATTTAGCCACGGTCTCACATCCGGGATGAGTCGCACAGTCCACCTTCTCTGCGTGCAATTTAGCCAAGACTGTTGGCAATCATTGAGTGACGGCTATCTCTCCTCACAGACAACCATCTCCCTCGCATCCTCGTTTTGACGCAGATCAATAGAGTTGCACTCTCCAGCAAGGAAGCCGACAGGTATCATGCCTGCAATGACTTTCGCCGCAATCCTCAGCGCTCCTCTTCTCTGTACCTGTGCCAGGCGTCTTCGGTATACCTCCTTACTGAGAGCGTCGCCCCATACCTCTGCTCCATACAGTTGCACTGACCCTACAGCACTCATCAAGAGGCGCCTTCTTGATGGGCTGGGTCCACCTACGTTGGGCATCAGCCGACCTAGAGCCGATACTCCCGAAGCAGCCTTCTTAGCCGTTGCCCAGATTTGCTCAGAGAAATTCATCTTCGAGTCAATCAGTGGCCCCAGGTACTTCACCGCTGGTTTCGATTCGCTTTGTATGTCTCCAGTACTAATTATCCTTACTCTAGGGATTCTCTATTTTGTCAAAATGACCACTTTGGCTTTCTCCAGAGCTAAACTGAACCCGAGAGCAGTCATTCAGTCTCTCACTCGGTGCACTAGCATACCTAGCCTAAGTTGCGCTTACTCAACAGTGCATCCTGTGGCTAGATCTCTGGGCAACACCCGATGTAACTTCCATCCTTCGTTGGCCCTGTGCCGTGTCGTAGGGCAGGCAGACTTTTGTCCTTCAGGTAGTCGCATTAGATATTCTGGAATTTGAGAAGGGTTTTTCAGCATACGCACCCATCTAGTTCTGATTTTGCCTTTGCCGGAGCTTCCTGGAAAACTTCGAAGTTTTTCTGGTCCCAATACGTGTCCAACATCAGGTCCTAGATCAGCATTCTTGCAAAGAATACAGTGTGCCACCTTCGTACACTCTTTCCTTTTATGTCTCATTTTACTGCATTTGTAACATTTGGAACTCCTATCGGGTCCTTTGCATACTTGTATAGTGTAATCATAGTCAAGGCATCTGAAACATTGAAGAGGCGCTGCTCTTCGCCGTATCCTATAGATAATCCACCCTATTGGTGCTTTGCCCTCGTTCAAAAATTGTTCGGCGTCCTCTTCGGTCAAGTCAATTATGGCCATGGGTTGTCCCCTATGATTTTTTGGTGTCATCTTCGCTTTGATTCTTCCCAAGCTAAGTTAGATCAATGTCTAACTTAGCGTGGGAAGGATCAAAGCGAGGATGACACCAGAAAATCATAGGGGACAACGCATGGCTATAATTGACTTGACCGACGAGGACGCCGAGCAAGTTCTGAACGAGGGCAAAGTACGAAAAGGGTGGGTTATCTGTAGGATACGGCAAAGAGCAGCGCCTCTTCAATCGATTGCTAAAATCGCAGGTAAGTTAAAAAGCTGATGCCAGGGGAGAAAGCGAAACGTGCAGGTTTGACTGCGCAGCAAAAAAAGAAGCGTGCTATGTTAGAGTGCATTGAAAACTTTTATGTAGAGCTAGAAAATAGCCTCACACCAATGAACAACGTATATGGTCTTTTTGCTGCTATGCATTCAAAAAATTTCTTAAATGCAAGTGATAAAGCTTATATACATCAACTCGCAGAAACTTTCCATGATTAAAAGGCCGAAGAAATGCTACCAGAAGTGAAGAGGCTAAAAAGACATTGGAAGGCTTCAGCAATCAAAATTGATGATGCAGCCTCATGGACATCAATGTGAATGCTTGAGTTGATTATTGAAATAGACTTTCGTGAATCGCTACCGTATATAACTGAGGCATTTGAATTGGTTCTTACCGTAAGTGTGTCCGTTTCTTGGTAACTTATGCATTTTTTATTACAAGGTGCGTTTCAAAATAAACGAGACTGAGCTAAAATAGAAATGACAGGAGCTTTGTTCTGATAAATTCGAGTTTTCATGTTGAAAATAGTCTCCTCCGGCCTCAATATGCTGTTTTGCGCAGTCCAAAAGCTTTTTGAAAGAGTATTCAGGCCATTCACTGGAATGTCCTTCAGGATATCGGTACAAGCCTTTTGGATGCCCTCTACGGACGCAAAGTGTTTTCCTTTCATGGCCAAATGCAATTTCCCGAATAGATAAAAGTCACAGGGAGCCATATCAGGTGAATACAGTGAGTGATTGATGGTTAAAATACAATTTCTAGTCAAAAAACCAGTCACAAGAATGTATCGATGAAATGGTCCATTATCATGCGATAAGCGCTAGCTTTCTCCTTCGCGGTACTCAGGCCGAATTTGACGAATGCGATGCAACAAATGCTTCAAAACGCCAAGATAGAAAATTGCATTGACGGTTTAGCCCATTAGCACGAACTCCTTGTGGACAATACCCTTGGAATCGTAAAAACAAATGAGCATCAACTTGATTTTTGACTTCTCCAAACGCGATTTTTTGGATGGCGGCGCGTCTGGGGCCTTTCATTCGGCACTTTGACGCTTGGTTTGGTTTCGGATTCATATTGGAAACATCACGTTTTACCACCAACTACAATGTTGTAAAAAAAGTTCTCCTCTTTTCTCGCCTCTTTGATGATGTCTTTCGAATGTTGAATTCTGAGCAATTTTTGGTCATCAGTTAACTTGTGCGGAACAAAACGTGCACAGACCTTTTGTAAGCCCAAATGATCGAAAAATGCGATAAAGCGATGTTTTGGAGATATTCAACTCCAATTCCATGAATATTAACGAATTTTTGATAAATTCACTGATTTTGGGCAGCCCGTATGTTCATCGTCATTTACGTCCTCATGACCATCTCCCCAGGTCCCCAAGTATGACAGTACGCCTTTGATTACAGGACGCATTTTTTGCATATTGGTTAGAAACTCATCTCTAACTTGCGGTTTTTGTACTATACAAAAAAAAAGTATTCTGCTTAAGGTAGAACTATTTATTTGCCACTATGCGATTGTTTGGTGCTTCATGCAAACGATAACTTGTGGATGAAACTAGAGTAATTTTCAAGGAATTCTTGAAAATAAGCTGAACATGTAGAAATTCAGTCGTCCACTTAGTCACACCTGCCAATTGATGAATTTCCCATGCATCTTTATACATTACAAGTAATTTGATTAATTATTGAACGTCTGTTGTGACCAAAACATAATTAAGTATTCAGCCCGAACATTTTTCCAATAAACCATCATTGCGCTCGCGTTCAGGGCGATTCAGAAATTGCAAAAGAGCACAATTAATTGCTCTCATCGAAAAAGTCATTGTGGTCAAATTTAATTGTACCACCCATTAAAAGAGAAATGGACTGTATTGATACTGAACTCATTGATATGCGGTCATGCAAAACGAGTGGGATTGATTTAATTGTAATTTTACCGACCGCAAGCCTTTTTCAATTTGCCTTTTTTTGTCGGAATCACACAGTATGTGAATATGAAGTGTATCAATATTTGATTTCGCAGAATCATATCCATTAATTTATTTCATTATAAAATTCAATAAATCCCAATTTTTTACGATCATTGCCAATCACGCTGTCAATTGATTGATATTAATCACCATTTTTAGTTTTAAACTGTAAAAGTTAAGTTCGTGATTTACTACGTTTATTTTTTGTTCTCAAAACGACCCTAGCATCGACAATTTATCAAAGAATTTATCCTGTCACGAATATCCTCTATCCGGTTTATACAATATCCAGGTAATACCATTGAAATGCTACATTTAAATATATTTTTCAAAGTTAAAGCTGCACGGATTCACTCAACCAACTGATGAAGACTTCATCACAACTTGATTACCAGTGCCAAGTTCGTATCCTACCATTAAGAATTGTGACGATGATGCCAGAAGGTTGTGAAAGCCAAGGGCGGGAAAAAAGGAAACATAAACACAAACGGCTAACAAGACTCGACTTATAGATGGAGTGGTGCGAAAAAATTGAAAGGAAATGTTTGCTCACGAACCGGCAAACGGAACCTTAAATGAAAACGTTAATGAAAGAATGCTAGAGCTTGAAGGATTGGACTGAAGTAATTCATCATCCATACAATTCACTTTGAAAGAGAAGAAATCAATTAAGGAAAGAAATAAAAATTGCAGAATAAAATAGATCTGAATGGTATCAAAATGAAGCTGCGAGAATAAGTTTTAGTGTGATTAAATTGAATTAATCTTTTTATTAGTTGTTGCAAAATATCGATCAAAGACACGGCCAAAGATATAAAAAGCTTGCCTTCTTGTATTATGTACCAGTTATGCCTCCTATTTCACAGAATGAAGGAAGTAGCCATTGTCCTGTACTGCGTACTTAAAATAATTAACTGGTATCAATTCCAATCACGTATGAATCGATAAGACAGACCGACAGGATTTTTAACAATCCTAGGGTTCGAAGCCATTTCGCTGTTGATATGAATCGATTACTTGAGTTATGTAGTCATCACACATATGTATAAGAAATTGCCACAAGATGGTTTTTATTTAAGTTTATTTTTATTTATGTAAAATGAATGAGCTAGAAGTGACGGATATATCCACGATGGACAAAGACCAGTAGATTACTCTGCTGATAACATTGCTCAAAGCTTCGCAAACTGTGTAGGCACAGCTGGGTGAAGTCTTACTGTAGTTCAGACAGGCTCAATGCAGTAATCGAGCACTCCGCCTTAGCAAACTGATCGTGGAGCCGTCGCAAAAAGGACAATAGAAGATAAAAACTATTTGCAATCGTCAAATAGTTCCCTCCACTTCTACACCTCATCGCACCTGACCCATAATATCGAGCGCTACGAGAATCCTGAGCTGTACACAATTCATCTCCGTTATTATATCTGTCAATAACATCATAAACACCAACAACTTTAACTACTACAAAAAACAGCAAGCGCTGCAAGAACATCGACAACTATTGCAACATCCATCACCAGGAGCGAAAACAACAAGATCTGTTTCACCAGCATGAACAGATAATTTAACGTAATAGGAGCTCCTCATCAAGCCTGCTTAACGCCGGCCTTAGAAACTCCACCGTTCTTAAAACTACATGGAGTACATCTCATCAACGTTTCCCTTATCAACAACAACAACAAAAAGTGATGATGGTGGGATTCACTCATCATATTCATTTCGGACGGCACATGAGGATTTTAAAAAGCAATTTCCGGCACATCAAGATGAACGCCGACGAAGAAAAGAAATATTGTGACATGCACGAATAATTTTGCGAGTTACTGTCCCAATTATTTTCACAATCGTTAAGAAGATCATGATCAACAAAACGAACGTACTCGAAAACCCACCAAGCATCAACATCTGAAAGTGAGTCGCTGCTCCATTCATTACGCTGCTCGAATGTTCCCGCTAATTCGCCAATGTACGAGAACTGGGTTTAATGACTAGAGACTCTATATAAAGGCGAGCTGAATGAATGGGGGATTCATTGGAACCGCGATAGTATAAACTGCGAAAGTGTGAAGCGAATAGAAAAGCGATATTGTTCGAGTAATAGAAAAGTGATTTCCGTTGATTGTGAAGTGATTTTAGAAGACAATTGCGATAGAAATTTATGGACAAGTGGAAGTTAGACTTTTAAAAGTGAAAATTAAAATTGTGAAAAAGTTAAATAAGTGATCGTGCATTGCGTTTTCACTTTCCCGGAACATTAAAATTATTAGCCGTGAACCATAACACGCGACAATATCAACGAAACCTCTTGTTGATATTTAATGAAGTAGAATATAAATATCCGCTTTAAATGTTATTTAATTATGCTGAATAAATCTTTGAAATTATTATTGTTAGAAGAAGGATGTTATTTCATAGGAACATTTTTTTTAAATGATTGACCAACTAAATGTTATTTGAGTATGAGCTTTTATAAGAAGATTTTCCTTGACAAGGAAAGTTATACGTTCTCTCACAATTCAATTTGTTAAAAATAAAGAAAGATTGTTGAAGACATTGACCAAAGAACCGTAATTTTGTCAGAATATTATTCCTTGCTGGTATTGAATTTTTGAAGTATCTACGATTTATATATTTTCAAAATAACAATGATGTCAACGACCTTCCAAGCCTACATCATTAATCAACTCACCGATGCCTTTGAAACAAACATCGGACTGAAGCAGGGAGATAGGCTAACCCCATTGATATTCAATTTAGCCCTGGAATACGTCATAATACAGCTACCTGTCGATACAAGAGGTACATTACTATACAAGCCGAGCCAAGTAGTAGCTCATGCAGACGATATCAACATTTTGTTACGGTCATTAAAAGTTGCCATATAACTCTTCGTGAAACTCGACAGCGAAGCAAAACTAGTAGGGCTATAAATCTATGAGAATAAAACAAAGCTCATGACGCAGTCAAAAAAAAATCTCAAATACATAATATATTATACTTGTCAAATACAGTATCGCCTAAATACATGCGCCAAAATAATAAGAAAGAAAGAATGAAAGAGACGAATACAGCTCGCAAATTAAATACTTTTTTCCCGTTTTGACTATCTTGAAGACCAGCTGCATACATAGGAAAACAAAGCTCCAAATATACAAATTGGTAATGAAGCCTGTGCTATACTATGAGTGTGAAACATGGACCCTAACCCAACCATCCGCCAATACACTAAATGCCTTTGAGCGATGGGTCCTGAGGCAAATAATCGGAGCGCAGCTAGACGGAGACCAATGGCGAATTCGATACAACCATGAGCTGTATGAAATTTTTGACGAGCCGGAGATCTAAACGGTCGTAAGATTGCGGAAACTGCAATGGACTGGCCACATAAATCGTATGGATGAACAACGGATTCCCTATTCGCTACTCGTCACAAGAACTGAAGGCCGGAAACCTGTGGGGAAACCGAGGAAACGCTGATCTGACTCGGTCTTCGAAGATAGTTCAATGCTTCTCAGATTTCAAAGTTGGAGGACGCAGTCGATGGACCGAGACAATTGGAGGCGCTATTCGCAGGTAGCAAATGCTCGATATAGGCTGAAGTGCATCGAAAGAGAAGAAGATCTAGACCGAGGGAAAGATTAGGGTTAAGATATTTAATGAATATTTCGATTTCAACAAAATTTGTTTTAAACAAGAAAACGTCAATGTTATAGTGTTCTGGTATTGTTGTAACCACGGAAGTCACCGCAGTTGTCGACATTAGTTCCTAGTAAATGAGTACGTAGCCCGGGGTGGCATACTGAGGCCGGATAGCGCTCAGTCATGTCGTGGGTCAACTGGGGCATCCCGCGTCAGAGAAAGGAGAAGAAGGCATTATGTGAAATGAGACATATTTTTTCTTAGATAAACATGGCCATTAGATTTCACAAAAAGAAAATTTTTACGAATGATTCGTAAATTTTGCAAGAGAAAGTAAAACCAAAAACAAGTCAGCCCCTACAAAATCTAATATAATTTAATATGAAAAAAAGATTGACTTAGTATTCTATATAAATGAAAATAAAACTGATTTGATAAAATGCAATAAATAAAATAGAGCAAGAAAATCAAATACATATTAACTCCTATTCTGCGAAGCATAAAAAAAGAAGCGTGGGGCCTCTGAAAATAAGGATTGAGGTACAATGTAATGTAAAAAATAGAAAGAACGCAAAACGGCCACTTTCATAAACATCATCCACTGTCAATCCGTTTCTTCTGTTCTGACTTCTTGAAGAAAACTCAAAATTCATCACTTTGCTTTTTCAATTTTCAACTACCGCTTTAGTTCTTTTATAATTGAAAAATCCTGGCACTTTTTGATTTGAATCTGGTGGATTTGTATCGAATATTTGATTTTACTTTCACTACAATGTTAGTGATTAGTTTTTATAAGTACATTTAAAACGTCGTTAATTGTTTCTTAGTTTTTCTTACTTGACTCCTTTCAATGCTCACAAAACAAAAACATCCACTGCTGGTTCATTTCTTTTTTTCTCAACACAAATTTTCCAATGTGAAACAAATTGAATTTTATTACAACTTTTTGCTTAGCCGTTTCTTTTAAAAATCCCAACGCAATACGTAATTCATGGCTTCGCTAGCCCCCGATTTTTTTTCACTAAATCACAAGCGAATGTTAGTTCTTTTTTGCTTTTATCACTCCCAAACATCCGTCACCAATTTTTGATAGACCTCCTCCACTAGAAAAACGTTCGTCTTCAAATCCAAAGCAAAACTGACCTCCAATCATGCAACCTTTTTTCCAATTATCCTTGTTGTACCGAGGTAACTCGATGGAAGTTCAATACACTTCAATCCCTTTCCTCCATACATCTTTTCACTTACACCAAATGCAACAATTTCTATTTGCATTTATGGAGATTCGCATACAACCATTATAACCTTTAGTTATTTTCAAATCGTCATACACATGGAAGCAACTAATTTTTACGAAACCAAAAGGAGTTTTCCTGCACCCGAGGAATCTTGAGCCTAGGGCCCCACTAGGCCCCCAGATTCAGAGTCCACCGCACTAGCAACTAAGGCAGGCAAGTTCAATTGGGCAAAAATTTTAATGGGCAAAGGTACAAGATTTTGTTAGTGGGAAGGGAAAAATGAATTATTATTAGTATATATACAAATAAAATTTTATTAGTGGAAAAGAAATAATGTTATTTGGTTAGTGGAGGAAATAGTAGTATTGATTTTTATGTATTTTAAGGAATAGAAGTGGATTATCAAGTGTTAATCCGAATTGGCAAGAATTATGACCGTGGAGGCGAAATTCAGCTACTCAGTGTTAGCTCTCGGTGCGTGTCATACAATCGAAGTGGAAGAGATAATACTTAACTCACACCTGACGAACCAGTTTGCAACTTTAGAAAACACAACAGTGAAATGACTTAGTCCCTTGTAAGTGGATAAAACGCAAGAACTACTCAAGAAAGCTGCAATGGGCAACCGAAAATCATCATAATTTTTACGCAAATTACGTGACTTTGGCGGCCTAGCGTTCAGCGATTAAGTGATACGCATAGTTTGTATTCGATTGCCAGTGAACATCCAAGCCATACTGGTCATCAACGCTGACCAGCAACGCGCAATTTCAAGTAATCTCGCGAGACGGAACTTCGTTTGAAACCACACTCGGTGTAAAAATGGCACAAATGATGCTCAGTTTTTGTGAGAAGATGACAGAGATCATTAAGCACGAGATCAATGCATTGTGAGTCTCAGATCGGAGCCACCTATCCTTGAACTTTCGCTGCCACTCGAACGGCAAATCACGAAATGGTGAGCACTGTTGGTACCATCAATGTTTCGGTGCTAGCACCAAAAAGTACAAAAAGCCATGCTCGTTCCTGGAAAATGGGAAAAGCAGTCACTGATGGCGGCTAGCGATATAAGCTAAAAGTCTTGCTGCTAATTCGTCCTCGATCGAAGCTCGAAGAAATTTTTTCTCGTCGATATTGGAGCCAATTTGTGTATGATTCCGTGTTTGTTCATGCACGGCCCACTTAAGAGAACCTCTTATAAACTGGCGGCCGCAAACGGAACACCCATAGCGACATATAAATTCTCGGCATTTACTCTCAGCCACGAGATTTGGCGCAGTTCCACGAGCGGTTCTGCTATTGCCGGTGTGTCTAATCCGATCGCTGGAGCCAATTTTCTAGCACATTTTGTATTATTAGTCGACCTTCAAGATAGCCAACTTATAAAAAAGCTGACGTAATTCACGTCCCCTGAACAGGTTGTCGAAGGCAGCGCACACAGTATCAAGGTAATCTACGGGCAGTCAGCGTACCATCAGCTCCTCGCAGAGTTTCCAGATATCACACGACCTGGCGGAAGAGCATTAGTGGCGTTACACATAACCAAATACCACATTTCAACAACGCCAGGAGCTCCCGTTATGGTCAAACCATGAATCTTCCCGAAAGACATGTACAACGTTGCCCATAAGGAATCCGACACAACGGTCCAACTCGACACAGTGCAAGCTTTATCCAGCAACTGGACATTGCCATTATATAAGGCCTTGAAGAAGGATGAAAATAGGTGCCCATGTGGCGTTTACGGAGTATTCAACGCACGCACCATCCCTGGTCACTATCCCGTACGGAGGGTTTTTTGAAAAATCGATTAGGTGCGCGCGTACAACCAGATTCCGGTTGCCAAGGAGGATGTTGAGAAAACGGCAATAACAATGCCGTTCGGCCTCTTCGAGTTTTTGTTTATGTGTTTCAGGCTCCAAAACGCAGCGCAAACCCTCCATCGTTTTATCGATGAAGTGCTGCGAAGATTGAATTTCACTTACATCAAGAACATCTCTGGCAGATTTTCTAATGACTCAACGAATGTGGTATCGTCATCAACGTCTAGAAATGCAAGTTTAAAGTCAAGGAGGTGACATTTTTTGGTTATACCGTCACCAGCGAAAGCATCGAACCACCAGTGGTAAAGGTTTAGGACATTGTTAATTTCCACAAGCCAAAGACAGCCAAGCAGCTACGCCATTTTATCGGTATGAGCAATTTTGATTGAGTTGGTATGCCTGTTGTAGCCCACACACAAGCTCCGCTGCACAACATGTTACAGGGAAACATTAAGGGTAACATTAAGGGTAACGCTAGAATGGACAACTGCAGCAAGGGGAGCATTTGATAAATCAAAAAATTGTCTAGCACAGGCTGCAATCCTGGCGTAATCTAATCAATGCGCAGTTCGCAATCATATGCGATGCATTCGATTTTTTGTTCGGAGTACCGGCAGAGACGTGCTACAGTGCCTCTGATTGAGAATTACTGTCTATATACCTCACAATCAAGAACTTCCGACATTTACTGGAAGCCGTTAACATTCGCTTACCATCAAATACCCGAAAAAACTACGCCACGTTAAGTTTTACACCTCAAGCTCATCGGGCAGATTACGACCGATATCCGGCACATCTTGGGTAAGGACAACGCTGTCGCCGACGCGGTCTCATGGAAAGAAGTAACCGAGCTGACAATCGACTATAATAAATTGACTGCAGCTCAAAAAAGCAACGAAGAGATGAAAGCAAAGTTTAACTCGGGGCAGGCTTGCAGCTCAAATGAGTGCATGCATATTCCAGGCACAGACGCACAAGTTTTGTGCGATACCTCGGTGGGGAAAGCTCAGCCATACACCACACCAGCCTTCAGAAAAGATGCTTTTGCTTTTGCCAACCAACTAACTAATCCAGTCCTGAGAGCAACATCAACAATACATCTGGCCTTCTATCAAAAAGAATTGCCGGGTTTGGGTATGAGTATGTCTACAATGCCAGCAATTGAAAATTTCTCGATATATGCATGCACCTGTCAGGAATTTCATACCGCCGTCTACAAGACTCGAACATATGCACAAAGACATCATCACCATGCCACGATCAGTAGGAAAACGCTATTGTCTCACATGCGTCGACTGATACTCACGATGACCCAAGCGAGCCCTATAAAAGATCAAGAGGCAGGAAAAGCCACACGAGCATTCTGGGAGAACTGGATCGCACGTTATAGGTCGCTGCATCGAACCACAACCGAGCAAAAACGATAGTTCGAATCACACCTCTTCCGGTTGCTTAGCAGGTACCACACACCTATACACTACTGCTTACTTCCCAGAAGGAAACAGCATGGTGGAACGTTTCCACTGCGATCTCAAGGTTGCAATCTAATGCCATCAGAACGACCAATGGACGAAAATCATACCAGACGTCATCATGGGCATACTCGCAAGCAACCGTGAGGACTTGCGTACTCACCAGGTGAACGACTCTACGGCCAACCGATACGTTAACCAGGCGAGTGACTATATCAAGGACTTGCAACGACGCTTCAACCTGATTCGCCCAATGCTCATCTCTCGTCATGGCGCGCCATTCATTTTCAAGGATTTGGCAACGTCTAAATACGTTTTTGTGAGATATGACGCCGTAAAAAACGCACTGCAGATGCCGTATAAAGGTCCCTACGTGATAGTAAAACGGTGTTGCAAGATACATTTGATAAGAGTGCGCGGCAAGGGGATCACTTTCTCGTTTGATAGGCCGGCTCCAATCAAGAGCGATACACAGACATACAAGCACAACATATTTATACTTCTCAGATGCATTCACACATACAAACGGTTCATCTTCGGGTTCTACTCAATTTTTAATATTTGCATCACATATTATATGAGAGATTTCCAAAGAAAACAAAAATTGTACCCGCCCACTTCATAATTATGTTAAATCGTTATTTCACCACTAGGAAAGGGGTGCTGTAGTGTTCACTACACTAAAAAGAAAATTTTAAATACAACCTCATTTGAATAAACGGAACTTCCTCAACCCTACATTCACAGCCCTACAATCAGATAAATAGAATCAATCCCGCCGTACTCCAAAGAGAGATTCTGACAGTTCTCGATTGGTTGAACTATTCTCGAATAAAAGGGTACATAAATGCACCCGCACTTGTTAATTTTACTCCCTACTTACCATTCGCCTTAACCGTTGCCATCTTGCTCAGGCCCATAAGGAAATCAATTAACGTAGCTGAAGTCACTTCCCGTACCGGAAATAGCTGATCAGTAGCTCTAAATTTCGATAAACAGCTACTTTTGAGATTGTCAAATATGACATTTCTCAGATGAAATTTAGCCGAAATGATGCAAACGGGATCGAAATACATATATTTGCGCGCTAATGTCTTCGACGTTTCATATTAAAAATAAATCGTTGACATAGTACTGATAAAATTTCAAACTACTGTCATATGTACTGTCAAAAATCTTTAAAAAATTTATTTGATTAAGCAGCACTAAAAAGCGCTGATGAAGCTACTCGAAGAGGTTAGTTCGCGACGTGACGCGGTGTTTCCGTTTTCGGGCCTGAGTAAGAAGGGAACGCCTTAACCCACAAACTAAATAGAAAGCAAATCCTCTGCTTTGCCGCTTTGCTTCTATTCCCGTTCAAAAGTTATGCGTGAAGTTAACATACATAGAAAGAAGCAACCAAATAATATACGCGTGCATTTGGTAACCTTTCCTGTTTAATATTGCTAAAATAACATTGATTACAATCGAAAATAGTCATTACAGTTTGATCAATCTATTTCTTTTTAAGTGGGTTTATTATTGGTTGCTAAACCATCAAATGACAGATTTGTCCTTTTAGAGTGGAGAACTGGCAACCAAATTTTGCATCAGAGCAACTCATTTCAACTGTTCAAAGCTTAAATTGATGCCATAGAGTAAACTCAATCAAGTTAGAACTTTTATTTCCCTAGTCGTCACTTAAAAACCAATCACAGTACTTTAACCAATATGTTGTTTCCTTATAAAATTCCGCAGAATCTACTGGAAAATGTCAAGGGAAAAATAGCATCCGTGCCATCAAAGCAACATTTTCTCAACGCCATTCATTCTTTACTTTTCGCATGAAATTCACGTTTCAACTGCACACCTTGAATATAAAACAAAGAAAATTCGTAAATATCCTATGGCTATATTTCCCGCCGGCAGAATCACAAAATCCTTTTTCAAAGCAAAACCTCTACGGCATCACTTAACCTTTCTCCATTCAGTTGCTGCTCTTAAAAAAAATTGCAAGAAAGATTGAGTCGCAGAAGAACGCTAAAATTAATTTATGAGTCATTAACATAAAATTAATTTCACATCATGTTTCATCTAAAAATATTTTCCGCTTCCTTTTCATGCATTTAAGGCAAGCGACACAGGAACAAACAATTCATTGTTGTGGTGTGAACAAATTCCAAGAATAGATTAGATCTCATCCTTGAAGCTTAACCCTTTCTTAGAAGTGCCTTTGGGGAGTTTTTCGGTGAAATCGTATCAATTGTTTGCCTGTTAAATATTCATGTTTTAAAGATTTTCAGAGAAGCCTACCTGCTGTGCATTTAATAACACGAAAAGCTCATTAAAGGTTAAAGCAAATGATCATCGGGCAATTCTTGGAGTTGGAGAATTTAATTGAAAGCAAATTAAGGAGTTTTTGCGAGTTTTAAATAGAGTTCTGGGTGAAATAATGATTTTGAAGATGAAAAGAACTATTAACTTGTATTGAAATATGTTTCGAACTACGTAATTTTTTAGAATGAAATTTTACGGAAACGGGATTGACATTTGTTTCAGGAAAGTTATTATTTAAACTTTTTCACTCAAAGTTAACTTAATCGCTCAAATATACTTACATACAAGCATATGGAACGAAAATAATGCATGGAAAACTTTCAAGACATTGGTGATTTTAAGGAACCATTTTAAATTAACGAGGAAATTAATCGGTGGATTGATTAGTATTCAACTAATTGAACTTTTAAATAGTATAACTGACTTATATAATTGCAATTACCATACGAAAACATAAGTTGACGTGGGAAAATTTGATCCCTTTCACATAACTTGAATTGTTAAGCTAACAAATAATTCGAAAAATGAAGATTCGTAGCAATCATAATATATCCTCTTAATGAAATCGGACAAATCAGCAAATAGTGAGTGCCATCTGCCACTCAGCATTAACTATCTCTCCCACTCCAATGCAGTTAAGCTTTTCATCCTTCTTTTATCGTCTTAATTCTCTAGTACTCGATTAAAATATATTTCAGGTGGAGATTCAACATTCATTCTATTATTTAACAATAATAGAGCTTTTACTCTTTAAGCTTAGTTTGACACCCAACGTGGGATTTCCAACTGATTAGTACTGTAAGAAATATGTAATACCACAAAAACTTACATCAACTCCTTTTTCTCCGCATCGAAGAAAAATCGAACCATATCCTTATCCTTTCAATAATTTTCGATTTTTAATGATAGTAGATATTATTTATGGTGGTGTGCGGAGGACTGCAGTTCTATTCGCCCGCTATGCAGCACTTTTGAACGCAAATGATTGAAAGGCATGTTAAGGTTCGCAGTTATTACACGATGAAACGCTCGTTGGTAGTATGACATGGTTGTCAGGAAACTCTGTCAAGATATTGCAATGATGATAAATGGAAAATTAAACGTCTGATGTGTTGCGGTAGAGTATTTGGATTAAATGGAGATTGAAATTCAATTTGAAGATGCGGAAATTAAAAGTGATTTTTAAAAACATAACATTAAAAGTTTAGAGCTTCATGAAACATTGACAATAAGGATATGAATGTAGATGACTGACTTCACAGGCTTTGTAAACACATTCTTCTCTTTACACATGGAGCCAATTATTTTACTAACCCTAGATGCTTGAAATGCTGGAAGTTCAACATAGACCTACACCAAACTTTCTTTGACTTTGAGAAAGCATATGACAGTGTTGATCGTAGCGTACTGTACTAAATAATGCTTTGATTTGGTATCCAGCAAAATTTGTCATCTTACCGATATGATAATGACGTAGACAACCTCCCAAGTTCACATCGATAATCAACTCACCATATCGTTTTATTTTTTCTCCAATAAAATTCAAAATTTTACTCCGTTTTACAAACTCTAAAATGTTTTATTTTGCGATTCACATTTTAAAATTATCTATGATAAAGTTTGAATTTTCAAGTTAACCAATTATAATTTTTTTTTACTCTACAATCTCTAAGATTACTTACGTCTAATGCCTGTCTTTCACTGTCGGCGACTCGTTCACGTGTGAAAGATTCTCTCTATCCTCTTCTACATAGTCTTCTTAGTTTGTTACAATTAACAAAGAGAATCTCTCCATGAACTGTCAATCACATACAGGGTGCATAAAAATTTTAAATTATTTTATTTAAAATTTTTAACAGTGCCTTTAACGAAAATACCGGACTAAAGCAGAAATATGGGCTGGCCCTATTACTATTCGATTTGCCGATGGAATATGTCATGAGAAAGCTACTGTAGTGTTTTAAAGGATGTTAATGTGTCCATAAAGGACTGCTGCCTCAGCGAGCGTAATAAGTACTACGCTGGAAATGATCTTGTTTGGTGACGCATAACTGCGCTGGCCCACAGGAGAAGGGCCCACTATAAAATATTTTCCGCACTTACGATTTCTTTGGGTGACCAGTGTCAAAACTGAACCGATTGGCTGGTGGAAAGGTGCCAAAGGCCGAAGTAACTAACCAAAAGGGATTGCGAAGAAAAAAACGAGACGACGAATAACCGGTTGACCACCCGTGCTACGCAAACGCAATGTGACATATAATATGAGCTAGCTGTATCCGCCATGAGTAATCAAAATTCATCATGACCTCGAATGCTGTTAGCAAACTCAGCAGACAGACGAACAATCATATTTCAGATTTCAATCTTTTCTAAATTCTGCATTTTTGCAAATGTGCAAAAAGCAACTTAATTGTACCTTTGGAATTAAAAGAAATCATTTAAAAAAATCAGTTGTAATTAACGCTCAGAAATAAACAGACGTGTAGAAAACTAAAACTTTTCTTTTTTGTCGAACCGTGAAGCTCCGTAGGTGTAATTGGTGGAGTTGAATAGGGAGTGAGTGATTTGGAAGCCCAAGAAAGCTAAAATCCGATGAAGTGACAACGGATTACTGTCACGGTGGAATAGTCGGAACGCATGATCGAAAATCAGCAAAACTCTTACCAAATAAGTGAAAATCTACCAGCGATTTTTTCACAGGATTAGTACAAATATTTAGTTTGCCGTCCGCTTCACAAAAAGTTAGTGTTGCCAAAGAAAGGTGCATCTGGACCACAAGCCAAAATCATGAAAAATACGGTTATTGGTATATAAGTAGAGCTTTTCGACGAATTTATTGCTGCATTAATAAATTGGATATTATATCCAACTACCCAACTTATGCCTTTGATTAAAAATCGCTCCGTTCAAAAGAACCTTACCCCAAAGCTGACAGAGTTAGAAGTAGATTAAGGCAACGATACTTTGATTACTATAACGAAAACGTGAGTGGTTCAAATAGTGTATTAAATAGTAAGAGTGAATCAACTTCAATCAGTGAAGAAAATAGTAATAGTGAACTTAATTTAACTAAAGACGCATGTTCGTGCTTAAGAGAAATGCCTTTGACAGAGACAAATAACGTGCCAACAGTGAAAATTTTCAATGAGCTTTGACTCCCCAACGCGATAACGGATCTTCCAAAATTTGAAGGGAATCCACGACTACTTTATGACTTCGATGATAATGTAAACGAAACTTTAAATTCGATCGCGGTTGCGAGTGGGTCTTGTTGTGGTCAATTATTGTTACGTGTAATACGAAATAAGTTTGTCGGGCCAGCAATGAAGTATTAATCATGTATGCAATGCTTCGTAATTGGGATACAATTAGGGAGCATCTCATACTCCATTATACGGACAAACGAAACGAGACATCATTAATACGTAACCTACATAAAATACAGCAGACGACAGAGACGATTGAAAAATTTCATATTGAGGTTGTGAAAATATTCGCGAGATTAACTAACCATGTCAGTATTCATGAACAGGAAACTAGCGTAGTGAGCGCAAAGAAGGCTTTATTTGTGGAAATGTGTTTGAATGCTCTTCTGTCTGGTATTAAAGAACCACTTGGCTCGATGATTCGTGCGATGAAGCCACAAGCACTTCCTGAAGCATTTGCTTTTTGTATAAAAGAGCAAAATATATTTTACGCGAAAAATGAAGGCATTAAACTTTCTTCACCACCATTTAATAACATACAATTTAATCTCCCACAAAAGTTAAACATACAATCTTCTCTGCCAAACAGTTTTAATTTACAAAAGATTATGCCCTATCCTCAAAGAAATAATTTCAACAGAAACACACAACAATCTTACACACCATATAGTGTTTCAGGAAAACAGTTCAATTTTCAGACAAATCCCTCTCAACAAAATTATAGACCCTTTGATTTTCAACGTCAATAACCTAATCCGCCGTTCTTGAAACAAATATTCAGCAGGCCTCTTTTTCAAACCAAAACCAGCAACAGAATAGGTCGAAACCCGAAACGATGGATACAAGGTGAGACAATTAAGTAATGAGACTGATTCCATGAAAACCGTATATTTAAAAATTATTCTACAACCCTCCCATCCCCTTCAAAGTAGTGCCCTTGGGCAGCTTGTTACCCTCCGCGTGGGAGTTCCTTCGGCTAAGGAACTCGGACCCAGCTCGCCATCGAAGACGGTCGTAGGTGGCGCCACTCGCTTATTCCTTGGTCCTGAAAAGCCGCCAAGCGAGAATGCGGCCGCCGAACACCCCTCACACAACTCGGACTAACACTCTTTAAGTTCTTCCCTAACAGGGGAAGATTAGAATCACCGGGTGACCAGTTGCACACTTGCCGGGCTCAGATTTTCCGGCGTAACTCACACCGAGCAAAAAAAACTAAATAAGAAACACTTTCGCTACAGAAATTCCTGAATAAATTGCAAGGAAATTTACCTTCGAACACACCCGAGCCACGTGTACAATTAACATGCGCGAAAAACTTACTCTTCCTTCAACAAGCACACAAAAACTTCAACTATTTCACTATATACTATATATTTAATTGCGAAATGCAAGTGAAGTTCCAAAAATATTCCACTTTTTCACTAAATACTATATATTTAATTGCGAAATGCAAATAAAGTTCCAAAAATACAATGCATTAAAAAGTTAAAATTTCACTTACTCTACCTAAGCGGGGGCCCCCCGAAGTACTCTGCGTTGCAATTTTCTGCCAGCGCGCTTATTATTGCCAGATGTCGCCAATCTTCCTTAGTTGGATCGCTGTTAAAATTTTTCTCCGCTGTTGAAATTTTTCGCCGTCGCAATTCCTTTCCTCGATGGATTTTTTTCCAAGTTTCAGAGCGCTCTCCTCGCTTAGCCCTCGTTGTCGTCTCGAACGCGCCAGAAAATAGAAAGAGCCGTTCTTCTTCATTGGATTTTTCATCAGCTCGGTTTCAACCGGCGAGCCGTTAACTTTTTCCCTGGGCGATTCGATGTTCAATTCAGATCCCCCAACTAGGGTGCATCGGGCAGTTGAAATCTAAATTTCCCTTATTAGTACACTCGTCCATCAAGTGTAGAATGTCAAAATGACTGACACGCTGGCAGTTTCGTGTTTGTTTATATCGTGCCAAATGTTTGAGTTTGGAAAAAACATTAAAAATCGTGGTCGCATCTTTTTTCCCAATGTGTTTAAATTCATCGGTGATGTGACGTTGAAGCCATAACGTGGTAGCGTAAAAATGAATGTCGTGAGGCGATAACGTATAGTAGAATGCCATAACTATTGGAGGTCTCTGGCGGTTGTACTTTCGGTAGGTATAAAAGACTCTTAGATGTTACTCGTTTGTATAAACGTTCTTTTCCTGTTTTCTAAGCTTGTCCGGAAAGTGTACCAGCAAACCAATTAAACCCAAAAGTTGGGAAACAAAGAGTGATTGAGTTTCTTCAACTCATTGCGATGACCGAAATGGAGTGGTACTTGGCGTTTGATTCCGTGGCTCTCCAACGTTTGTATCATCTCTTCCTTACAGTAAGTATTCCCAAACATTGATTACGAATTTTTGCGAATATTTTCATTAATATGCAACTTTATAACTTTCGCTCTAATTTGTAATTCACGGACATTGCAAGTGTGTACGATCGCACAATGGTTTTAAAATCAAAAGTTTGCTGGGTTGGAAATCCAGAAACCGCTGTTCACATACCCAATAACTCACGTACGAAATTTGGAACGAAAAATTGCTATTTCTACAAGAAGTGCATTTACGGGTCTAATATTAAAAGTTGAAGATTTTGTTCTGATATCGTGCGCAGGGTCAGTAGATTCAGGTTCAGTAGAAAGTTGCGAGATCGCCAGCATCAAGAACTTGTATGAACGTCAATGTGGAGCTGATAGAAGATCATCGTGCACTTGATCCTGTAGTTTGTTAGGGTCCAGTTGACTCAGCCCAGTCTCTGATGCCTCCTTAAAAAGAGTTCATTGCATACTTTCGTTTGTCGCTATAAAAATGTAAAGGTGGTATGCCATTCTTGTCCTATCGCTCAGCGATTGATTCGTTCCTTGGTATTGTTTGCGAGCAGTTGTGCGTGATGGTAACCGGATTTTCTTTTCTTTTGTTTTTGCCTATTTTTAATTTACATATAATTTATTTTAATCTTTCATCATTTCGTTTTTGCCTATTTTTTACTTTACATTTTTATTTTAATCTTTTAACGGTTAGTTTTTTTTTCTCTTTTTTTGCCTACATTTCCTCTTTTACGTAACATTTATATTCTAATCTTTTAATATTTTCATTTTATTATTTTAACATTTCGTTTTTCCCTATTTTTTTACGTTACATTTTTACTTTAATCTTTTCACATTTCGTTTTTTTGCCTATTTTTTTTTTACTTTACATTTTTATTTTAATCTTTTGACATTTTTATTTTATTATTTTAAAATTTTTATTTTTAATATTAACCTTGGCTCGGGTGGTATTTCAACAACCGCTGAGAAAAGAAAAGAACAACAAGGTGCAAATCGTTCCCATGACAAGCTATACAACGATTCGAGCGCGTTTTCCATGCTTCGTAACATTTCTGGAACGCTTTGACTGGGATGTCCGCGAGTACCCTCGTCACGGACGCATGGATGTCCGTAATCGACGACCAATGATTTTGTTCTAGGAACAAAAAAAATCACAGGGTGACATATCGGGCAAATAAGGTGGCTGTTGCAACACGGCGATCCCTTTGGAGGCCAAATACTGGGACACGCTGAGGGCGGTGTGGCACGGTGCGTTGTCGTAATGAAGGATCCAGTTACGAGCAATGTCTGGGCGCACCGTGTTGACTCGTTTTCGTAACCTTTTGAGTATTTGGGGATAGTAGAATTGATTAGGGTGCGCACACGCTGCGCTTTCCACACCTCGGTTGGTCTCCTGCTCTTCGCCTCGTCTTCCACGCTTTCACGCCCCTCCTTAAACTCTTTATGCCATCGAAACACCTGGCACAAATAAGAGCACTATCACCATGCACTTTCATAATTTTAGCGTACGTTTCCGAAGCGCTTTCGCCCAATCTGGCGCAAAATTTTATCGCGTCGCGTTGCTCTTAATTTCGTTTCTCCATTTTCGTTTCACCATTTTCGTGACGAACACCATCAACACACGTCTACTTAACACGGCACAGCAGTCAAACTAATCAAGCTAGAGCAATAGTAAATATATTGATGTAGAGGAAAAGGATGCTGGGGAAGGGGAAGGGAATTTCAAGGTCGCAGGTTGACCACAAGTGCGGCAATAAAATCAGTCTCATTACTTAATTGTCCAATCTTGTACATCGTTATGCCATTAAAAACCTAGCTCTCAAGTTTGTTGCAACCCGAATATCTTTTTCAGACCTTCTGGTTCACCAAAATTTGCAAGTAACGAGGAATTTGCCATTTATGATAATGCCAACGGAAATATTGAATTTGACCGGGAATAAAACTCTCCTCACTTATTAAATCTGGCCATTACTATGATTACTAATGTGAACGTGGATATTTTCTAACAGGTAAAGGCGAGATTTTTCGCAACCTGCCTCGAAAGATCAACCGGATAAATATATATATAGATATATATATATATATATATATATATATATATATATATATATATATATATATATATTGCAATACCTCAGCTGGAACACCATCGGAACCTAGAGCCTTCCTCACTTTCAGTAAAAGGATTGCCTCTTCTGATTCCGGTTGTGTGAAGAGTGGCTTCCGCATAACTAGCGTGTAACCAAAGCCCCAAGAATCCTTCTTCAAATTGTTCACCAAATCTTGCCAGCAGCGAGCCATGCTGTTGTTAATTAATTTGTGAGGGCAGTTCCTGGCTAACTTATATGCTGCTACCCGGTTGCATGCCTCTTCATAGGTCCATACCGGTTGACCCTCACGCCGAAGTTTTTAACACTCCCTTCACTTTTCAGCGATTTCAGTTGGCGACCAGCACACTGGGGCCTTGCCGTGCTGGAGTTTTCAACGGGGCATAGAAGCGCTGCAAGAAGTCATGTTATGCTCATAGTTGAGTTCAGCACGTGTTGAGCTGCCAGTTCTTCCATCCCCTACGAATCTACCTGCAGCGGGGCACCTGCTGTGAGCACCTCAACGAACCTCTCGATGTCAATCCTTCTGATGTTCCACCCAATTATAGAAAGCCTAGAACAGTGGCATATACAATCTGACATGAAAGGACAGCCACATGTATACATAGGAAGGACAAAATCTAACGACAAGGTACAGAGAACGCTTACGATCGTTTTTCACAACAAAGCAAATTCCAAGTATGCGACGCATTTACAAAACCACTCACGAGCCTAGTTGCGAACGAACAAATACAACATACATACTTACGCTTCATCACTGAAGTGGTATACTCGCGCTTCGCCAATGAAATTAGGCAAGCAAGCACATACCGTGCTATTGAGTAAAACCGACTAAAAGAAAAATTTATTTATTTATTTATTTATTTATTCCATCTTACAGACTAAACAATCCATTCACAAAATGGAACGCAAAGAACAATTACAGCAAAGCTTAAATGAAAAAAAATACTAAAACGTCGATAATTAAAAGTTAAACTAGTAGTAAGTCTCTTAGTTTTTTCTTAAATGCTATGTAAGAAGAGGGGAAAGGACCAAGCTCGAGATTATTATGATATCGTACGATTCTTAAGATTGGTGAATAGAAATATAAATCAGTTCTAGCATATCGTATAACGAAATGAGAATTCATCCGAGATGAACCAGATGTTTGTCGGAAACGCAGCTCAGAAAAAATATTTAACGGGACTTGATGGTAGCAGCGTTTGTACAAAAAACATATTATTAGGGATGGAAGAGATAGGAAAGATAAACGACTTTCATAAGGCTGATACGGCAAATTAAACTTAAGGAAAAGAAAACGCGTGAACTTTCTTTGGACAGTTTCTAAAGAAGTCACGTGATAGGAATATCGGGGGGACCAGATAACAGAACATTATTCAAGCAAAGGGCGAACAAGACAAACAAATAGGCGGACAAAAGAAGAGATGCTATTGAATTTATGTACATGTCTAAGGATAAGCCCGGAAACTCTAGACGCTTTAGTAATCACATTTAAAATATGTGCATCAAATTTGAGTTTTAGATCAAAAGTTACTCCAAGGCCTTTATGACATTTAGTAGTGTAAAGACATAAATAATTTGAAGCACACCATTCATTTAGAGCATTCAAATCATTTTGGAGGAGCCGACAGTCTTAATGGGATTTGACTGCTCGAAATACTTTGAAGTCATTTGCATACAAAAGGCACGAGGAATTAATTACAAAGGGAAGATCATTTATGAACAACAGAAAGAGAAGAGGCCCAAGAATTGAACCTTGTGGAACGCCAGATGAAGGACAAAAAGGACTAGACGTAGTACCAGAGAGACTTACTCGACAGGGACGACACGATAGATAAGATGACATCCAAGATAGAAAAGCACCCGAGATGCCAAGAGCTTCAAGCTTACGACAAAGAAGTAATTGATTCACAGTGTCAAAGGCCTTGGAGAAATCTGTGTAGATCACATCAACTTGCAGTTGGTTATCCAAAGCTCTTGCAATACTGTTTGTGAACCCCATTAAATTAGAGGTAGTGGAGTATCCTTTGAGAAAGCCATGCTGCTCTGAAGCAATAATAGGAGCTAATGAGTTTGAGAGTCGACTATGAACCAACCGTTCAAGTAACTTTGGAAAGCAGGACAGTAAAGAAATAGGGCGATAATTGGAAATTGACTGAGTTCCAGCGTCCTTCAAATGAAAAAATAATAGTTTTATTCTCAAGAGGAAATGTTTTAAGACCAGAAAATTGTATTCAGCCTATAGTTCAATATCTGTATCAAACAAAAACTTAACTTATGATACCAACCGAATATGATTAAAGCAATTAACAATTGGATTAAACAAAAAATTAATTTATAATTGTATAAAGTCAAACCTTAACTTATTAATTTGCAATTATAGTAATTTATGAATGCAAAATAGGCATGTAATACATATTAATTAACATTAACTTATGGTACCAAACGAAATATTATTATATTAGTTTATGATTGAATTAAACAAAACATTGTATAAAATCGAACCTCAACTTAGTAGTTTACAATTATAGTAATCTATGAATACAACATTGACATGTAATGCATATTAATTTACATTAACTTATGTCAACAAACAAAATATTACAATATAATACATAATCGTATAAAATCAAACCCTTATTTAGTAATTTATAATTGCTGTAATTTATGAATGCAACATTGATATGCAATACATATTGGTCAGCATTAGCTTATGGTACCAAACAAAATATTAAAATATGATTGCATCAATTAACAATTGAATCAAAAAAACATTAATATACTTATAGTTGTACAAAATCAAACCGTAGTTAATGTCAATGAGAAGTTATAACGCCTATCAATTAATATACGATATCAAGCCATAGAATTACGTTAGCGTCTAGTAAATTACACGCCAACCAGCAACAATCAACAATAAGAAGCGAGAAATATAGTGGACAGCTGCAATGGCCGTAATAGCGCGAAAAACAAGTACAAATGATTTGCACAAAAGGGAATGTCACGTGAATCAACTAACAACCAAATGTGCGACCAACCAAAAGCAGAATTAGTCTATTGGAGATACATTAAGTAATCCGGCTCATTGGAGCAGAGCAACAATTTATTGTACTCTCTAAGTACACTAAATCCAATTTTCAACTGCCGGAGAAATGTTGCGAGCGAACAAATACAACATACATACTTACGCTTCATCACTGAGGTAGTATACTCGCCTCTGTTGTTCTAGTTTGGATCTGTATCCATCTAAAGAGGCCTCTCCCCGGGAGCCTTGATGGTGTTTATAGGATAGACATCAAATCGAGCTCCCAGCTCATACCAGCAAATATAGGGTGTACTGGCTATGTAACAAAAATGGCGCAGCCAGCAGAGGCAAGTGTTAATTTTCAGGAATTACTTTTATTTTATTGCTAATTTTCTTGTACGTTTACACGTTGCTTGCTTGCTAGATTTTCTTAGTGGCGTAAATTCTAATCAGATTGATCTTTTCTCCTTATCAGAGTCAAATATACTTCAAAGAACAGTATCAACCCTTCCACACACCTATTCTGAGTGTCCTCCTTTTTGGAACTACTTTGCGTGGCCCTGTGGTTGATGATTTGGCTGAATACCTTGATTCCAAAACTAGTGTTACCCAGTTTACTTTCGATTTAGTCAGAGAGAAGGCTAATGCACCCATCCATCATTCTCAGAATCGTAACTTTCAACTGTAACCAAGACATCCCTCCACTAAATACAAAGTGGGTCAAGTTGTTATTGTCCAAAAGATCGACACTTCCATGGCCCTAATAAGAAATTGATTCCGAAATATCGCGAGCCGTATGTCGTTCATCGTATACTCCCGCTTGATTGTTAGTGATAAAAGATTGTTACCTTCCACGTTGAGGATCCTTCGGCTTGGGACTTTGGACCCAGTTTGCCTATTGTAGACAGTCGTAAGAGGCGCAACTCGCTTATCTCTTGGCCCCAAGTAGCCGCCAAGCGAGAAACCCGGCCACCGGAACACCCCTCCTGAAGCTGAAATTAGTTCCTTTTTCGCTAATCTAGCGGAGCTTCCCCAATCGGAGAGCTACTCGCCCCGCTTTCATCGTTTCTTTGGTCCTACACCTAACTACTATCTCACTAAACAAAACTACTATCCCACTGAATCTTGAGAGAAATCAACTTCTAGTCTTGGTTTTCCGACGGACGATAGGCAAAACGTGTCGATTGAGGCTGTTGTGATGGAATCAACACCAAATCTACATCTACTGCAGACAGATGAAGATCAGTTGCCGTATTTGACACGACAAGCAATCCCAGTACGCCAAAGCATGTTCCACAATTCACGCGAGGCGACTAGCATCCATATATTCATGGGGTGAAAACATTGTTCTGTTTGCAGTGCAAACGAAAGTTCGAGGGCCAGCAAAATTCTGGCTGGATGCAAGAAGCGATATTTTCAAAAGCATCAATGAACTTGCAAGCTCTTTAGAAGAGGAATTCGAGCCTACCGAAAATGAGGCCGAGGTACATCTTCGTATGATGGCAAACGTTAGACGTTCAAATGAGCCATGTACGGATTATTATTATCGAATGTATGTGAAAGGTAGACGTGCGCGGATTCGTGACGCAGCCATTATAAGATATATGCAGGAAGGTTTAAACGAGGTTCAAATGCAAGCCACTATCGCGTGCTTTACATTCAAAACAATTAAGGAGTTCTTGTGTTGCATTAAAACTTATTTAACACACCAAAGTAATAAAAACACACCAGTCACGCAAAAATCACCTAGTGAAATAAAAAGTTTAAGCCCGATGAACGTAAACTTTGTGTCAAAGAAAATATTTAATAAGTCTGTGTCGAGAGCAATGACTGTTGCCGATAGAAACGACAACGTTTCAAAGCGTGTTTCCGTGAACTGTTCTTTGCCCCGACGGCAACGGCGATCTGCTACATGCCGAAAGATGGGACACAGTGCGGATACATGCATAAGTCGAGATAAACCGGAATATGTGAATAACGCGAATATATATTCAAACTATTCCGTACAAAACCAAATAGTGAAAAACATTCAGATGGATGGAAAAATTTTGGACGCGTTTATAGATTCGGGTAGTAATCGATCTCCCGTGCGAGAATCATGCGCATACAATTTAATGAAATTTCTGCCGATTGAGCTGAACGAATTTGCAGGTGGATGCTTAGAATGTACTAGCAAAATGATAGCGTCATTAAAAATAGACGATACAATCGTACGCGTGGACCTTTACGTTGTGGCCGATCACCTCATACCAAATAGTTTGCTTTTGGGATTGGATGCGTTGAACGGAGTTTCACATCGAATAATTATTGAAAATAGTGAGTGCCACGTTGAAAGTAAATGTCCTGTAATAGCCGACGTGAAAAGAAATTTAACTGCAGCCAAAGCAACCGAACTGCGGGTACTACTTGATGATTTCCGTGATTGTTTTACAAAGACTACGGCCGAAATAAGTCGATGCAGGACAAAATCAATGAGTATCGAGTTGACGTCTCACACACCTATCTATGCTCGACCATATCGTATACCGTTGGCTAAAAGAGATAAGATTGAGCAGATTGTGAATGAATTGTTGGCCAAAAACGTAATTCCTCCAAGTAATTAATTATACTCTTCGCCTATTGTTTGGTTCCCAAGCAAGATAGGAAGGTTCGTCTTTGTATTGGCTTTCATACAATAAACGCTCTCACCAAGAGAAGCCGTACCTAATGCCAACTGTTGAGGAACAGCTCTCATAACTCGCGGGAAAGCAGTTCTTCACGACACTAGATTTATTCTTTGGATCCTTCCCAATTCCCAGGGATGAAAAATCACGTTAGCACACCTGGTTTGTGACTCATCTTGGTCATTTTGAGTACAACATCATGCCTTTTGGCCTTATTAATGCGCCGATGATTTTCCAAGAGGTCATGATCGATTTAATTCAAGAAATATCGTAAGGTATATGGATGAAGTCATTATCCCCAGCGTGACGGTGACTGAGGGCCTCAAGACTCTGAAGGAAGTTCTGGAAATGGAATGAAGCCTGGAAGCAAGAAAATTGATCCTATCTAAAAATATCAAACGCCTGAAAATGTGGATTAGCAGGGTTCTTCCGCAAATTTATTGAAGGATTCTCAAAACTTTCTAAGCCGCTAACGAATTTGTTAAAAACGAAGAAACAGAAATCCTTCGTATGGAACAAGACCCCAGACATGACCTTCAATGAGTTGAAAACTCGTTCATGTAGCGAGCCCGTTCTAGCTCTTTATGATCCGAGGCCTGAACCCGGGGTACACACCGACGCTAGTTCTATTGATATTGCCGGAGTCTTGATGCAATCTACGGAGGAGAAACCATTCCGGCCAGTAATATATTTCGGTAGACATTGCACCGATGCTGGAACGAAGTACAGTAGCCACAAATTAGAGATGCTGGCGATCGTTGAAACGTTAGATCGATTCCGATTTTATTTGATTGGAAAACACTGCCGAGGGGTGTCCAATTTTAATGCAATATCGACGATGAAGTTGACCACTTCACTAAACAATCGAGTTGCTCGATAGTGGCTAAAACTCCAAGAATTCGACTTTGATTTGGTAGAACAAGCAGGAAACAATATGAACCATGTCAATGCATTAAGTCGTTGACCACAAAAACAACCGCAAGAACCAACAACAATAGCAGATAAAGTGTCACTGATACAAAAACCTGATCAGAGCCACTGGTTGATATCATTACAGCGACAGGACCCGAAATTAAAGGAAATTATGGATATAATTGATGGTGGATGTAAATTAGCTCAATTTGCCCAATGAAAGTGCGATTACACTCTTAAGGGAGGAAGATTGATGCGAAAAGTAAAAAGCGATCTTAAATTTGTAGTGCCATCAGCAGTCCGTTGGAGACTGGCAAAAAGTTGGCATGACGATGCTGGTCATTTTGGCGTTAATATAACGGTCCATAAAATACAAGAACTGTTCTGGTTTACTCGAATGTGCTACTACGTAAAGTCGTACATTGCTTCATGTCCAGAATGTTGTCTCAATAAAGTACCAGCAGGATAAACCAAATTTCGCTAGTTTTATGAACAGGTTGAACCTATACCTTTTAGGGTATTGCGCATTGATCACTTTGGACCATTCCCCAAGAGTAACAAAGGCAACCTATGCATACTCGCAGTAACGGACCCTTTCAGTAAATTCACAAGGGTTCGAGCCACGGGAGCAGTCAACAGTCGACCAGTAGTTACCATGTTGAGGGATATCACGTCGTACTTTGGATTACCAATTGGAATTATAAGCGATCGAGGGGCGCCATTTACATCGAAAGAATTAGAGGATTACTGTGCAACATATGATATTCATCACGTGAAGGTGCCTGTGTGAACACCACGTGCTAACGACCAAGTTGAGTGCATTAACCAATCAATATTGTCATATCTACGATGTTCGATGACGGATTGTAAAAAATGGGACAAGCTTCTACCGAGTTTGCAATGGGTACTAAATTCTCAAATCAACTCGATGATCGGATTCATACCTAATCAGATAGTTTTTGATTTCCGTTTGATGAATGCAACAGCGAGCCGTATCAACCAAGCACTACAGGACGATTCAGGTGACAATAATCAACTGTCGATACGCGAAATTCGGCAGGAGGCTGCACAGCGTATTATGACCGAAAAGGGAAGATGGAAAATAAGATTTGACGAGAAAAATAAGACTCCTGTTTTATACGAAGAAGGCGATTTAGTGGTTATACAGAAAATACTAAAAGGAACCGGGGAGTCCCATAAATTGGAGCCAAAGTATCGAGGGCAATATGAGGGGGCCGAAGTTTTGAAAAACGATCGCAATGTTATCATAAGCCTCGAAGATGATCAGAAACGAAAATTCAGTTCCGGGTTCACGAGTGATAAAATGAAACCATGATGCCGACTCAGCCTAGATTTGGAAACCTACGACTTCAATGAGGATGATGAATACTGCGAAGAAATCGGGCTGATTTCTGGCCATGAGGACCGAGCTGCCAACTCCAACTTGGCACCACCGTAGCGAGGTACTCAGAGTCGAGTCGAGTCAAACCAAGCAAGCGGTCGGTAGGAACCTCGTGTCCTATGATATGATGGTAAAAGATATTTTTAATGTGAAATTGTGAAGGATAGTTAATTAAAGCGATTCCCTAACATCCACAGCCCTTTTATTCCTGACAAACCTCTGTTTTGAGTTGAAGTGATTATCAAAAAAAAGACCATGTTTGTATTTTTTGAAACACAAATCTTTCAAGAAATACTTCTGCTTATAATCGCACTCAGATATGATTGAGTGATTCTTCCTGTCATTCAAAGAACTTAAAATATGAGATCTACTTAAGTAAAAGCTTACCATTTTATCTATTCCAAGATATTCTCCAAAAATTTTCCAATGAATCAGAAATTGAAAAATATCCCATACCAATTTTCAATTATATCCTGTTCAATTCTATATACTCTTAATTATCCTTCTCTGATGTTATCCGATATATCAACAATGTATCTTTAAACTTTACGAGTATGATATTGATAGGAAATTTTCTATCGAAGTCTTCCTTTTTCTGTGTGGGATAGTATCGATTGGATTAGTGTCAATAGCAGATACCTAAAAAATATAATTCTGCAGAAAAAGAAAATATGGTTTTCATACTCAAATGAGTTTCTAGCATTCTATTTAAAGTATTTTTTAAAGCACTTTGATTCATACTCGTAGTATCTTTTTCTTGAAAGATGTCATCTCAAAAGATAAAAGGATTCAAAGGTATACCGATGGTTAACCACCATTTAATTCTTGAAATGTATACGTTCCAACATCAGACTGAATGTAAACAGGAAAATCCAATTGTTTCAAGATTGATAGATACATACTTCTGTTGCGTTGCAGGTTACCGGATATTACCTTTTCCACACACAAGTACTAGATGAAAGTTAATCATTGAAGTGAAGGACTTTATAATTTCCGTCTATCGTTTATAGCAGATAGTGATATAATTTCCAGCAATTGTGTATCCTGGTATACACGCTCACGCATATTGGCAACATATTTCCCAAATGATGTTTTTGACTACTCAACACTTACATGCATGCAATCAGTTGTCTAATTTGTATTGGGGAATCTTCAATTTATTCCCAGAATTGGATCCTTCATTAATCGAATCATTTTATACTGGTACTGGCAGAGAATTGGGTGTATAGTTGATCTACGAGTATTGTCTGATTTCTTAGCACCAAAGTGATATTTCTAATTAATTAGGATCCTCCTATATTCTTTTGCAAAACAATACTGAAAAGTCCATTATTGGAAAAGATATGTTTTTGATGGAAGCGAAGCTCTGAGAGGCGATGTAGTGCTACGAAGAAAAGTAGAAGAAGAAGACATGTTTTTGATATACGGAACGATTAAGTTAATCACTTCCTCGAACCCTTTTTCTGTTCATACAAATATTTCCATTATCCTTTCTTTCATATTTGCATTTTTCTGCTAGTAAATTTTCTGTCATTACTATCGACGTTACTGAATTAACTAAACTCGATTTAAAGGGTTTTCCAATAAGAGGTGTTATTTTGAATAGCCCGCTATTTCGGTATATGTCATTTTTGAAGCTGTCATTTTTTAACATTTAACAAGTAGAAACTACATCATTCACAAAAATGGAACAATACACGCTTCAACAATGCATTGAAATTATTAAAATTCACTATAAAAATGGTGAGGGTTCGTAAAACGCGAACATTTTTGGGTCGTCTCGAAGCACCTTGTCGGACCGCAATACAGAAATTGGTGGGAAAATTCGAGCTGTTGGGACAACTTAATGATGTGAAGAATGTAGTGTTCGCACGTCAATTAAAAGACGACCGATCTTTATGAGTTCAGTTTATTGACTGACTTCTCTCTTAACACTATGTGTTACATTACGAATAATGTGTATGTATATACTATGGGATAGAGCGGGACAGAACGATACTCCACAAAGAATAAAACCCGTGCACGTCACTCAAGAACAGCCGAGAATATTGCTGCTGTAGCCGAAATTGTTGAAGAAAACCCAGGTTTGTCCATTTTTTGTCGTTCTTTGAAATTAGGCATTCCAAAAACGTCATTACACCGTATTTTGCATAAAGATTTGGGTCTTAAGGCTTATAAAGTTCAGTTTACACAAGAACTCAAGCCGGTCGATCATCAACAACATCGTGTCTTTGCTAATTGGGTCCTTGAAATGCATGAAAATGATGCGGAACACCATCCAAAAATCATCTTGAGTGATGAGGCCCATTCCCACCTCGGTGGCTTCGTCAAAAAGCAAAATTGTCACATCTGTGGCTCGGAAAACCCAAGAGTTATAGTTGAAAAGCCTCTTCATCTTTAACGTGTGACTGTTTGGTGCGGTTTATGGTTCCGCGGAGTCAATGGACCTTACTTTTTCGAAAATGAGGCTAGAGCAACAGATACGGTGAATGGATTGCGCTATCGAGAGATGATTAATGATTTTTTATGGTATTGATCTGGACAACGTTTACTTTTAACAAGACGGCGCTACGTGCCACACAAGCAACGAAACCATTGATCTTTTACGGGAAAAGTTTTCGGACCGTGTTATTTCCCGAAGAGGTTATCACAATTGGCTACCGAGATCTTGTGATTTAACTTCTTACGACTTTTTTCTTTGAGGATACGTGAAAGAGAAGGTCTACGCCAACAGCTTAGCGTCGATTCAAGACCTCAAAGATAGAATTCGTGAGGCTATCGAGGACATAGGGCAGCCACTTTGCGATTTGGTTATGGAAAATTTCAAGAAAAGGATACGGTCCTGTAAGCGTGGTCGTAGTTTTTATTTGCCTGATGTTATTTTTCACTATGAACAACATACCTTCTTTTTTATAATGAAATAAACATCCGATCATTCCTATGAAAAAAATGGTATTTTTCTTTTGATATCAAAATAATACCTCTTATTGGAAAACCCTGTATTAGCCACCAATGAAAAGAATTTTTTTTGAAAAGAAATAAATCTTATTTTATTCTGCGAAAATTGACCATAATAAGATAAAATACAGTCTTCACTTTTTCGCACTTGCATAAACATATCGTCATCATCGTCTACAGAATTGAATAAACCAATAAAAATTGCAATTTCCAAAAATTAATTTTTAATATTCTACCAGTGGACTATGATAAACTTTATCTGTGCAACAAACGCGTAACATCCAGGAACGACACACTTCAATATTAATTTGCAAGCCATGAAACATAAAATGACTTTAATGTGAGTATGAAAATTATGTATCTTAAAATTACGTTACCGCCCGCAAGCAACAAATGAAAGAAGAAAATTGTTAGCATAAAATATATTTTAACAGGCTCACGCCATCTTTATTGCCACACCCACGATGCTGGATAGAAAATTTCAAAAGTACGTAGATTAAATGTATTTGCCTGAAGGTGATTTCAACAGATTTTAAGATGTATTTTAGGAAGATGTGGCAGTATAATTGAAATTAAAGCAAATATGCAAATAATGTTGAAAATTTAAGCAAATATGTAATTGTATCCGTGTTAATTTTGATTGAGATTCAGTCTCATGAGAACAATTGTTTCCGTTGAAGGAGTGAAAAATTGATATTGAATATAGATAGCTTTAAGCAGCTTCAAGTAAAATTTGTGCAAAGACAAAACAAGCTACGCACTTTTGAAATGTTTTCCAAATAAAGGTATGTACAATATCTCTCTCTTAGGTTTACAACCAAACGCATCACAGTTTCCAAAGTCAGTAGCACCACATTGCAATTTTATGAAATAAGAAGATAAAATGAAACCAAAATAGTTTCAAGCTTCAAACATTAATCCTAAAATAACAAAAAAACTACCTTATTCAAATTCAAATACAGGATTTTCCAATAAGAGGCGTTATTTTGGTATCAAAAACAATGCCATTTTTTAATATACATGATCGGATGTTTATTTCATTATAAAGAAAAAGGTATGCCGTTAATAGTTAAAAAACGCAAATGACCACCGCGACTACGCTTACAGGACCACATCCTTTTCATGGAATTTTCCATAACCAAATCGCAAAGTGGCTGCCCTATGTCCTCGATAGCCTCACGAATTCCATCTTTGGGGCCTTGAATCGATGCTGGGCTGTTGGCGTAGACCTTCTCTTTCACGTGGTACCAAAGGAAGAAGTCGCAAGGTGTTAAATCACAAGATCTCGGGGGCCAATTTTGATCACCTCTTCGAGAGATAACATGGTCCGGAAACTTTTCCCGTAAAATATCAATGGTTTCGTTGCTTGTGTGGCACGTAGCACCGTCTTGTTGAAAGTAAACGTTGTCCTGATCAATACCATCCAATTCCGGCCATAAAAAATCATTAATCATCTCTCGATAGCTCAATCTATTCACCGTAACTGTTGCTCCAGCCTCATTTTCGAAAAAGTAAGATACAATGACTCCGCTGAACCATAAACCGCACCAAACAGTCACACGTTGAGGATAAAGAGGCTTTTCAACAATAACTCTTGAGTTTCCGGAGCCACAAATGCGACAATTTTGCTTGTTGAAGAAGCCACCGAGGTGGAAATGGGTCTCATCACTCAAGATGATTTTTTGATGGAGTTTCGGATCATTTTCATGCATTTCAAGGACCCAACCAGCAAAGACACGATGTTGTTGATGATCGACCGGCTTGAGTTCTTGTGTTAACTGAGCTTTATAAGCCTTAAGACCCAAATCTATATGCACAATACGTTCTTTGGAATTAGGCATTCTACAAGCCTAATTCCAAAGAACGACGAGGAATGGACAAACCTGGGGTTTCTTCAACACTTTCGGCTACAGCAGCAATATTCTCGGCTGTTCTTGAATGACGAACGGGTTTTATTCTCCACATCACTAAGTTGTCCCAACAGCTCGAATTTTCCCAAAAATTTCTATATTGCGGTCCGACAA
The DNA here is from genome assembly GCA_963969285.1 of Odontomyia ornata. Lineage (NCBI taxonomy): Eukaryota > Metazoa > Arthropoda > Insecta > Diptera > Stratiomyidae > Odontomyia > Odontomyia ornata. The sequence continues at coordinate 40,362,973 of OZ017739.1, forward strand.
GGTGCATCACGGCGACCCAAAAATGTTCGAGTTTTACGAACCGTCTCTGCCAAATTTTCACCATTTTTATAGTGAATTTTAATAATTTCAATGCGTTGTTGAAGCGTTCGTTCCATTTTTATTAATGGCGTACTTTCTACTTGTCAAAAAACAAAAAATGATAGCTTCATAAGTGACATTGTTACGAAATATAAATTAAGCCCAAAAACCATTCCTAGAAGGGAAGAATTCCTTGCACTCCAACAATTTATTCGGAAGATTACCAAGGAACCACTCCACGCGCTGAAGTACTGTAGGGAAGGACTAAATTAAGGTAAGTATGTAATTGTATCCGTGCTGATTTTTATTGAGGTTCAGTTTTGTGAGCACAATTGTTTCAGCGGATTGTCGTGATGCGTGGAGTTTTGCCTGTGAAGAAATTCAAAATGATTTTAATAACAAACGATCACTTGATGCAATACTAAAGTCACTATTTGTTGTTTGTCTGGACCAAGAAGTACCCATTAAGCATGATGAAAATGGTATGATAGTTACAAGTAATCAATTGACCCATGGCGGAGGTCCAACACAAAATGCTGGCAATCGTTGGATTGATAAAACAATTCAGGTGTAATCAATCAAAACGGCGTGAATGGATTGTGCTACAAACAACCCCCTGCCGAAGGACAACCCATTACCATTCTGACTGATTATACTATTAATTGTTGTAAATCAGGGAAATTGAATGATTGTCCTGTTGACACATGTGAATATGATACAGGATCAAGGCTCCCATTTAATATGAGTGAGAAAACAAAAGCTCACATATGTGAAGCATCAGAACGGGTTGGCAAATTAGCAAGTGACTTGCAAATGGAAGTGTTGCATTTTCAATGCTACGGAAAAGAATTTATTAAATCACAAAAGCTTAGTCCTGACAGCTATATTCAAATGGCTATGCAATATGCTTTCTTTAAACTGAACAAAGTACCTGGTGCTCAATACGAATCGGACCACCTTCGAATGTATGTTGACGGTCGTACTGAAACAATTCGCTCCTGCTCCATCGAATCCATTGGCTTTGCATGTTCTATGCTTACCGATTGCTCCGATGAAGAACGTGTCGAACGACTTAAGATGGCTGTCAACGCCCACCGTGACTATACCTCGATGGCACTCAAAGGACAAGGAGTTGATCGGCACCTTCCAGGGTTGAAATTGATAGTCATCGAAAACAATCCTGAACTGTACTAATCCGCAACTGTCTATAGAAGTGCCCATTTCAGAATGTTTACAAGTCAGATGGCATCTAAACATATGGCGTTTATGTGTTACGCTCTTTTGGTGAACAATGGATATGGATGTTGTTACAATCATCGAGTGATATTATCTTTGCTATTTCTTCGTGGTAAAGCAATGACGAGACAAGCATCAACACAACTGACACTTCAATGAAAACAAATCGGTAAGGCTGTTATTGATAATGCAGTACTGTGCGCGAAAGGAAGATGGCCAACAAGAAAAAAACTGGGTTTGCGCTCGAGATAAACGCTGCAAGGTTAACAGCCGTGATGAATGTTGTGGCCTTGAACTTGGGCTCTTTAACTCAAGTCAAAGAGCCGTTGGGCCAAGTTGATAAAAGAGCCAGGGACGATAGACACGGTCTCTCTTTTACGGATACTTGACCAACGAAGAACATCTTAAGGACAGCACATCTTGCGAATCAACAAGCGGAGATCAACCCATTTTAAGAAGGAAAAATTGCTCGAGACAACCAGCCTAGGAAATCGAATCAGACTGTGGCGGCATATTGAGTTGAGGTGCGAAGATTTCAATCATCGGCGGGGCCCCCAACATAGGAAGTAAGAAATCTGTGTAAGTGTTAAGAGTTGATTAATAATTTATAAATATTAATTTGCATTAAATTGAAAACATTTAATGCAAATTAATATTTATAAACTATTTAGAATTGGATATCCTAGTTAAAATTTTCGGGTTGTGTAAAGTGTTTCAGCAGTGCTTTTGCGCGTGGAGCGCGCAGTGTTGGCGGAAGGCGTATATTTGGCCTGGAGTGCCCAAGGATCCTTTCCATCGGGGATCTCAATCCACGCAGATGTCCCGTTTAGTGGAGGTTGTTTTTTTCCTTCCTTGGTGGCAGGTAGTCCTCTTCAGTGAAAATTAATGGTATTAGTAGAATCCTGTGAAAGTGGTGATACGCGGTCACCAGTGGTTATTCTGGTGGAAGAACCATTCCGGGGAGCCTCAAGCTCGCCGTTTGGCTTCTGGGGGCAATTCTAGGGTTGGCGAGTGGCGCTTACCTACCCCGTCTCCACGGACTAGTCGAGACCTCAAGGCCCCCAACTGGAATCGCTTGTTGCGACATAGCGTCCTATTTCTAACGTAACAACATCTACCACAATAGCGGGCTATTTAAAATAACACCTCTTATTGGAAAACCCTTTATAATTTGGTTATGTTTGGGGCTCTTAAAAAGTTATTTTTTTCTTTTTACTTTAGTACCACAGCCCTTTTTGGGCCTACGCTTAGAGATCTTTAGAGTACACCATGATGTTAATTTAGAAAATTTAAAATTAAAAATTAAAGACAAGACCGAATGACAGCATTTTCACGCCGAATGCAGGCTTTGCCGTAAGCCTAAGCCGTTATTTTAAAGAAAGTAAAAAGCCGTTGTTTTAACTTACGGGGTTCTATATCAATGCACTCGTCAAGCCTCTATTTTCGAGTGTCCATCACAGGCCATCCTTAAGGCTATTTATACAATTTTCTTAACCCTAATTACATCTAGCCACACAGGAGGATGACCCTTTCCCCATATACTTTAATTAATCAATTTGAAATCAATAGGCCACTTAAAGTCTCACACCATATCTAAAATAAAGATCAAATATCTCAATATGATTTGCATAGCCCATTTGTAGCCAAAACATTCTCCCAGCACAAAGAAGCAACTCAAAATAATGCCTCCGCAACAATCTAAACAGAAAAACCCAATTATTTAAACTTCAATTACATTGACTCATTGCAAATGTAATATTTGTGTTTCCGCATGTGATATTCAAAACTACTTGGCTTGTGCCGAAAAATTACCCAAGGTGGACCTCGGGCCATATCCAGGGTGTATCCATTTCCCTATTCAAATTCAGGGTAGGGTCCTGCAATGTCAACAGCAATTCTTTCAAACGGTACACCCACGTTGTAGATTTGCATTTGTCTGCTCAGTCATCGCTGTGGACCTTTGACGGAAGCGCGAATTGTGCATCTACGACACCAGTCCTGTCCAATAACTTTTCAAGGTTGCGCCATGCATCGAAACGTCCTTCCACTCAGTTTGCTCGGTTGTCTCTTTCCATACAAGTAATGGTCCGATGTCTTCATCGGCTAACTGTGCATTTCGAATCTCCTCCAATGACCAACCTTCATCGCATTCGGCCGTTATCACTCGCAGATCAACGCTCGGCTCCTTTTCTTCAATCATTCGTCAATGCTTGCAGTTAGCTGGACACGGATGATGAGACGGGGTGTCAGCATTTCTATGAGCTCCTCCCTTCCGATGAACAATTTTGTAGTCATGACTGCGATTTTTCGCAACTTATTCCTCGGGGTTTTTGAAGTTAATCAGCCATCCCAGTGACGCATGGTCTATTTGAAAAAAAAAATGCTGGCCATACAGGTACTTGTGGAATTGCTTGGTGGCCTCTATGATAGCCAAAAGCTCCTTTTTGGTCAAGCAGTAGTTGATCTCACTTTTTGAGAGAACTCGACTGTAATAAGCGGGGACTTTCTTTTTGCCATCGTTGCTCGCATCAGTGTCAACTATAAAATTTTTTTCGGGCTTTGGATATGCCAGCACAGGTGATTCACACAGCTTTTCCTTCAAGGTCTCAAAGGCTACCTGGGATTGTTCATTCCAGACATACGGACGATTTTTCTCGGTTAGCTGATGGAGGCACTAAGTGACTTTGGCAAAGTCTTTGACGAATCTTCGATAGTAGGTCACCAGACCCAGAAAACTTCGAAATTGGAGCTTTTTGTTTGGTGCTGGGCAGCTTTTCACGGTTCAATTTTCTCAGAGTATTTTTTGACCCCTTCTGCTGATACAATATGTCCCAGGTATTTTACATCAGCTGTGAAAAGGGTACACTTGCTAGTCGCAATCGGGAAAACACCTTTTCTAAGTTCCGCACTCGAGGTACACCAAGCAGGTCTTTCAGGTTAGGTCACGTAGAACATATTCCATCAGGCGTTCGAAGGTGGCTAGAGCATTGCAAAGTCCAAATGACATCACCACAAATCACCGCAATCCGGTCCCAACTGAAAACGCGGTCTTTTCTCGGTCCTTCCTGTCGATTTCTACCAGCCAGTAGTCACTCTTGAGATCGAGTGCAGAAAACCATTTTACGTCGGCTAAAGTTTCCATGATGTCATCGATGTGCGGAAGCGGGTAACCATCTTTCTGAGTGATGTCGTTAAGCTGCCTATAGTCGACACAAAAACGAAGGCTACCATCCTTTTCCTTTACTAGAACTACTGTCATAGCCCATGGAATGACAGAAGCTTCGATAACACCTTGATTTTCCATGTCCGGATCAGCGCACTCACTTCTCTTTGTTTGGGTATAGGAAGTCGTTTCGGTACTTGTCGAGTCGAATTGGCTCCCTACGTATCTAGGACGTGAGTTACCATACTTGTTCGGCCTTGCTCATCCGGGCTTGTTGAAAAGATGTCACTGTACTTGGTGGGCAGATTGAGTCTTGCTTGAATAGCTGCACTGGCGATTTGGTCTGCTTCAATTTTGCAGACGTGGGTTCCCGAGCTTTATCTGTATCTTGCCTCCTTTTACAATAATAGTCGTGAGTGGCTTCCAAAGAGTGATGGTGTAAACGAGCTGGCAGCTGCCGATGACTTCTCCCACTTTGATGCTTGTGGTTGAGTCTGCAGTATTAAGCACTCTCCCTGATACATATCCATTCCTTAGAGATCTTATGAGGCTGCGCAATGCCGGCGTCTTGTTGGCTTTATCAGATAAGATAGGTGGTCTCCAGAATCACCATCAAGCTTGGCCCATACAATTCTCTCCGAAGATTTCGGTTCATCAGTGTCGGCACAGACTACCACATTCATCTTAGGAATTCCTCCATCAATATTCCGACATTCCGCCATTTCAATACCCGTTTGCCCAAATCCAGCGTGATTCCATGTGGTCGCGGAAAATCTATTTCGAGAATGCAGTCATCCATAATGTGCGTGACCAGAAAATTATGATGGAGCTTGACCTCTCCATTGGACAGGTACAGTTTCTCCCGAAGCTGTGCGTAATGAGAAAAGACTGCCTTTGTGAAGATTCGTTGCCTCAGTAGGTTGATCCACCTGCTTTAAAACCACCTTGATACCCCAATAATACTGTTGGCGCATGATCTGATTTAGTTTTCTCGGATCTTTGAATATTTTATATGCTATACAAAGTAGTGATATGCCTCTATAGTCTTTGCAATTCCAATTTTTATCTTAGTGATATTTTATCACTTCCCAGGTGAACAGCACCTAATTTCTGATTCTTGCGAAAGTGAAAACAGTCTTTAATTTAAAAGGTAAATTTTTTTATTACATTTTTATCGCATTTGATTCTCTTATCGAATGATCATAATATGAAACATATATTTCGCTGCTCCTTATTTCTTTATAAAGTATAATAAACATTCATCGATGACGTCAGAAGTTTTTAATTACCTATCAAATATTTGTTCCTGTAGTAATCACCTAAGCGCCAATGGCCTCGTTTGTGTTTTGATTATCTACTTTGTAGATATTTGTTGTTGTTGTGGTGATGTTCACATACTGTGACTAATTATCATTCCCATACTTGGTTACACTACCTCCACCTTTGCTATCTTCGCTCCGAAAAAATGTTTCGCCTGACATATCTGCGCTTTTCTGGGCATAAAAAGCGCAAGGCTGTCTAGGCGAATGGTTTTTGTTTTAGCGCTTGGTTTTCGGTGTCCCTCTATGCGATACGATACCTTGGTAATTGGCCAGAGAATAATATCTTCAAAATGATGGATCAAACATCGGTTTTGGTAATGTACTAACAAAAAATATAGCCTACCGACAAAAAACACTTTTGAGAAATAATGTACAGATATTGAAGCCAATGAGTATATATTCTTCAATAAATACGGCAGAATTTTGGCGAAACACACCAAGGTCGATCTAAAAATAAAAAATCCGATCCTCAAAAATAAACAAGTTGGGTAGACAGACCTATGCTCATGTCAGAAGGGTTTTGTACTCAACTTACAAAATGCAGTAACCAGCAACGAATAAAATCGAGAAACATGTCAAAGAAGATTTCATTGGAGAAAATGTGAATTTCGAGGATCATACTATTATTAACAAAGTTGAAAGAATTTGGACTTCTGAGGTATTTGTTAGAGTTATACCCATAAATATCTCCCTTGATAATTTTTTCAAATTTTTTAGATCACGCGTGTCCATTCGCGAGGGAGGAAACACATTTTTCATGTATTTCCCCTGTGCTCCCACTGAAGCAAAAACGGTCAGTTTAAGAACTGTTTTGAAAAGCTCTCATAGAGATCTTTCACTTGATACTCATATCGGCTACCTTTCATGAAATTTTTTTCCAGGGGCCACTTCTCTGTACTGTAATCATCGATTCATGGCCTATTTTTTCGAATCCTACAATGGTTACAAAGCCCTTTTGCTAGGAGTTCTCTCCTGCCTCTTCGATTTGTTTCAATTGTATGTACTCATCTTCATGATACCTATCATTCCTGCAATTTTCATGCAAATCCTAGCAAAGCTGTAGTGTCTAAGTCGGTAAAAAGCGCAGATGGCTCCATAGCCATACGTTTCCATAGTAATACAGGGCATATTGTTCCATAGTAATACAGGAAAATTCAAATCTCTATAACTTCGTCAAATACTATTCGATCTTTATGAAACTTTCAGAAAAGATCAATCTTATAAATAGTCATAGTCATTATTGAATTCAAGGGCACCGTTTAGATTTTATACACGAAAACACAAAATCGATAAATCATACTATTACTAACAAAGTTGAGTGAATTTCGACTTCTCATGTATTTGTTGTTGTTGTACTCATTAAGGCCTACATTCATGATTTTTTTCAGATTTTTCGGATGGAAGGTGTCCAATCGCGAGGGGGGGGTGTACGCGAAAAGTTCGTACATTTCCCCTTCCCCTGCCCCCCTCGGTACTAATAAGGCAATTTTAAGACTTGTTTTGAAAAGATCTCATTAAGACCTCTCCAATGACACCCTACTCGACTACCAATGGTGAAAAATTGTTTTTGAGGGGTCACCTCCCTATATGGGGAGACCCCCCTTAAACCCCTTTGAAAATTTTTTTCACCCTTGAACTTTCAAGAAGTCACCACTTCTGACCTGTCCACAAAGTTTCATGGCTGTAGCCTCTATAGTTTCGGAGAAAAAGTGCTGTGACATACAGACGGACACAGGTCGTGATTGCAATAGGGTTTTGTATTTTAGTACAAAACCCTAAAAATCCGTACATATTCAGTTGATTTTGAATACATTGCGAAACAAATTCCAGAAAGACAGGGTAATATTAAATCAGAGAGGTACAGTAACACTTGGAAAATTCATAGATTAATTAAATGGAGAAATCAATTGAGGGCTGGAGAAGAACGTGCGCCCATTTCAGTTCTTTTTCAATCGACTCCATGCTTGCGTCAGCTACATATGCTCAATACAAAGATGTGTGGTTCTAAGTACTGATTTACTAATTGAAATGTTTGTCAACCTCAAAACTGATCAGAAACTCTCTACAAATAACTTCAAGGAGCACCTTTTGTTTATGAGTGCCGCCTCTGAAAGAATATTTTCCGAGACTTACTGGGTACTCGCCTTTTTAGGGTTTTGTAAAATAATTTTACAAAACCCTACTAGTTTCGCGACCAGTCCGTCCGTCTGTCCGTCTGTCCGTCCGTCCGTCCGTCCGTCCGTCCGTCCGTCCGTCCGTCCGTCCGTCCGTGTGTCACAGCAGTTTTTCTCGGAAACTACTTAAGCTAGAAACGTCAAATTTTGTGTGTAGGTGTAAAGTGGTGATCTCTTCAAAGTTCAATTACAAAAAAATTTTATAAGGTATTTAAGGGGGGTCTACCCATATAGGGGAGTGACCCCCCGAAAAAAAAATTTCATTGAAGGTAGCCGATATGGGTATCAAATGAAAGATCTTGATGAGAACTTTAGAAAACAGGTCTTAGTTTGGCAAAATTTGCTTCGAGGGGTGCACAGGGAGGGGAAAAACACGAAAAATTTGTGTCCCCCCCCCTCGCGATTGGACACCTGTGATCCGAAAAATCTGAAAAAAATCAGGAATGTAGGCCTTGGTGAGTACAACAACAACAAATACGTGAGAAGTCGCAATTCACTCAACTTTGTTAGTAATAGTATGATTTATCGATTTTATATTTTCTTCAATAAAATCTTAACGGTACCCTTAAATTCAATGTAGTTCAGTACACAGATGACTGTTTATAAGATTGATCTATCCTGAAAGTTTCATAAAGATTGAATCATATTTAGCGAAGTTATAGCGGTTTGAATTTTCCTGTATTACTATGGAACAATATGCGCTGCATGTATTACTATGGCAACATATGGCTATGGAACAACATGCGCTTTTTACCGACTCAGACACTACAGTTTTGCTAGGATTTGCATGAAAATTTCAGGAATGATAGGTGTCATGTATATCTTTGAGAATCAGTTCAGCTAGCGGTATCAGTAATCGTCAAACAAAATAGTGACTGTTTTAAATGCAAAGATTGAATAATTTTGAGTTATTTTTTCCCAACTTCAATGTTTAAGGTGCATGCTTTGAACACTTGATTCAATCTAATGAATGACTGAAGATGAGTACCTACAATTAATGCTCATAAGTGAAACAAGTCAAGGAGGTGGGAGAGAGCTCCTAGCAAAAGGGTTTTGTAACCATTCTAGGATTCGAAAAAATTGGCCATTAATCGATGATAACAGTACAGGAGAGTGGCCCCTGTAAAAAAATTCATCAAACGTAGGCTATATGAGTATGAAATGAAAGTTTTCAAGGGAGCTTTCAAAACAGTTGTTAAACTGTCAGTTTTTGCTTCAGTGGAGGCACAGGGGGGAAATATATGAAAAATGTGTTTCCTACCTCGCGAATGGACATCTGAAATAATTATCAAGGGAGATATTTTTGAATATAACAATACCAAAAACCTCAGAAGTCGAAATTCGTTCAACTTTGTTAATAATAGTATGATCCTCGTATTTCATATTTTCTCCAATAAAATCGTCTTTGACATGTTTCTTGATTTGATTCGATCTGGTGACTACATTTTGTAAATTGAATACAAAACCCTTTTGACATGAGCGTAGGTCTGTTTACCCAACTTGTTTAGTGTAAGAACCACTTCTATCTCAAATTGAAAATTATCTATTTTCCTTTGAATCCTTTTGCACATCAATTTTATCATTACGGCACATATGTACATACATACTGAAACCACCTACAAATAAATGTGAAAACTTTTCAGACGAAGAATCTCATAAATACAGCCCCTTCTCCTTAATATCTCATTGAATTACACAAAACATTACTTCTATGGGCTCTGAAGTGCTTTAGGATTTTTTGTTGAAGACAAAAATTGCTATGGATATCCTCATCCTAATTTAATATTACAATCACGTTTTCTCACTGAATTCTATACGAAAATGCCACAACTATAGTTTTTCTTGAATTCCCCCTCTCCGCATCGCACTCCTAAAACATGTTCATATACACATGTACGCACACTATTCTCTCTCAGATATCCTCTCTCATTCCTTTTGCACTTATTTCACTAATGTCATCCTTCAGGGCCAGCCGATAATGATAGAAAACAAAACTTTTGCTTGGGATTAATGAAACAAATTGTCTTGAATAGGAGCAAACTCACACATCCGCAAGCCTCACTATCATTTAGGATATTACTTTTCCATTTGTTCATTTCCCTAACAAGCTTCTCATGTTCATTGTGTTCATAAGTGTACATACGAGTATAAGAAAATAGAAACCGATGATAAGTATATACGCACAGTATCCGCATTGTTGTGGGGATGAATTCGTATCCTTCCGCAGGAGTGAGTTTAAATGGTGTTTATACCATGCAAACATTCCTTTTTGGCTTTTGTGGAGAGGACGATGAATGGAATACAAGAAACAAAACAAAAGATGACAAGATACAAAAAATTGCTATACTAACTGAACTTTCTTATTATAGTAATCTTATTTCAAGTTGTTTCCCATTCAATGTCACCTTAACATGATCTTGTCGAATGCTGTTGGAGTCAAGTGTAGGCGTTAAGGATGTTTCCTATTAAATAATGAATTGAAGGCAGACATGTAGGTGTTAGGGCGATTAAGAACAAACTTTAGACTGTAGTTGAAAATGTGTAGGTTATGAGCCTACTTAGAAATCTTATTTCAATATTATTGCCGTATGTAATACGTGAATTCACTCATTCGTTGCAAAAATGTGGGTTTTTTGAAAGTTATTTTTTAATGAGGTCATAATTTCTGAGTGAAAAATCTCTTGACTTTGCGATTCAAAAGCAAAAACCAACCCCTAATTGCCATAGCTTTTAGAGCTTCTGATGGAAATTTTAAATCTTGCTGCAACTATAATCTTTATCCGTATACCTATCATAAGTACAAACAATATTCTTAAATCTCTCTACTTTGGGTTAAAAAGTCTGAATAAACGAATACCTTAGAGTCAATGTTGACATATCAACTTCAACCAAGTAACGCCAATAATATGATGCTTTCGTGATCCGCGGGGATAAGTTGCAATGCGTAACAAGATTATTCCCCTGGCCCCACCAAACGCGCAACCTGATATGACATACGTTCCATCTAAAAACTGTTCACTGATTCGAAATATAATTCTGGACATACGAGAATACCAAATATGCCAGCATTTTACACGTTAATATGCGTCCAAAATAATGACAACTAGTACTTTAAAATAAATCAAAACAATTACATCATTGTAGTAATCGAGCAGTTAGTTAAATTTAATATTTTTTTTCTCTTCTTTTCTTTAAATTATTTGATAACCTCATGTAAAATTTAAATTTTATTTTTTTATATCAATTTATAGAGTTTATATTTTTATATTCAAAATAACTAAAACTGCTTGATTTGAATTCGGCGCAGGCAAAGGGTTAAAGGGAATTCCTGCATAGTGGAGGCCAAACCTGTTAAATCACTACACAACCAGCAAATCATTTCCATCTAGAAAATCCGGTTATGACTAGAAAGTATGTAACACACACATTCTCTCGCTCAGCCCATCGGAAACCTAGACATACAACAAGTTGAAGTAGCAGGAGGATGCTCCTGCAAGAAGGGTATTGTAAAACAATTAGTAAATCAAACAATATATCCTGCATATCAAAACTTGACTAATATACAGATTCCATAAATTGAGTTCGAAAAATCATGGTTATTATGATTTTAAGCCCGCCACTATATTGTTTCAAGTGTTTTGACCCCGTCGCTTGATTAGTCATGATAACACATGATTATTACAAACCATTTCTAAAATTTTTATCAAAATTCCTACATATTTGTAGTGTCTAGGTCCGTTGCAAGCGTGTATCTCCCTAGTATCACGTGTTAATGTTGTTGTAACTGTTAGATATTCAATCGGCTGTAATTTAGCTGTTTATTGTTCAGAAATGTTAAATTATAGATTTTGGGAAATTTAAGGGTCACATCTTGATTTTATAGACAATAAAATGTAAAATGTACTATTATTCACAAAGTTGAACGAATTTCGACTTCTAAGGTATTTGTTGCCCTTGTGAAGGAAAAATTGTCAGTTTAAGTACTGTTTTGAAAAGCTCCTATAAAGAACTTTCATTTGATATTCATATCGGCTACATTTGATTAAATTTTTTGCTCAGCGGCCACTCCCCTGTACTGTAATCATCGATTCATGACCTATTTGTTCAAATCATAAAATGGTTACAAAGCGTTTTTGCTAGGAGCTCTCTTCCACCTCTTTGACTTGTTGCACTTATGTGCATTAATTGTAGGTACTCATCTTCAGTCATTCATTAAGTTGAATCAAGTGTTCAAAGCATGCACCTTAAACGTTGAAGTTGGGAAAAATAACTCAAAATTATTCAATCTTCGCATTTAAAACAGCCACTATTTTGTTTTACGATTACTGATACCACTAGCTGAACCGATTCTCAAAGATATACATGACACCTATCATTCCTGAAATTTTCATGCAAATCCTAGCAAGACTGTACTATTACTAACAAACTCATTGTATTACTAACAAAGTTGAATGAATTTCGACTTCTCATGTATTTGTTGTTGTTGTACTCATAAAGGCCTACATTCATGATTTTTTTTCAGATTTTTCGGGTCAAAGGTGTCCAATCGGGAGGGGGGGACACAAAATTTTCATACATTTCCCCTTCCCCTGCACCCCTCAAAGCAAAATTTGTCATTTTAAGACCTGTTTTGACAAGTTCTCATTGAGACCTTTCATTTGATACCCATATTGCCTACATGCGATGAAAACTTTTTTTTCAGGGGCAACTCCCCTATATGGGGAGACCCCCCTTAAAGACCTTTTAAATTTTTTTCCGTGTTGAAACTTTGAAGAGGGCGTCACTTCGCACCTACTTACAAAATCTTATCTTTCTAGCTCATGTAGTTTGCGAGAAAAAGTGGTGTGACACACGGACGGATGGATGGACAGACAGGACGCGATTTTAGTAGGGTATTGTAAAATAATTTTACAATACCCTAAAAAGAGAAAAAATACATTCACACTCATAGAACACCGCAACAATTCTTATGAGTGAACCATCTCCTTAACGCTACTTGCGATTTCCATGTAAATGGGAAAAAGATTGCTAAAGGATTGGAATAGTGTGCAGCTGGTGAAGGGAGTTTGCTCGGGATTGTGCACCAGCGAGGATGCGGTTGCAAGGCAGAACGTAATTTCGACTCGTCGTATGTCGGAAAATTTTTCTTGTTCTGGGGTCCGTCGCGAGGCTGGAAACTTGAACTGCACAAATTCGTGAGTGTCGGACAGTGGAAAAGGATTGAACTTCAATCGAACCGAATGTACTCGGCGCAACGAAAATAAATTTGAAAGTTTTGACGAGTGTGCCATTACGCAAAGAAAGTGCTATTTACAATCCTAATTCGCGCGATTTATCTTCTCCGGTGTTGCCCGTGGTGAATCTCTCTTTGAATTCGGAAGTGTCTGTTCCGCTTCCCATCGCACTTTACCGGTTTTGCCGTGTTATCTTGCACACATGAAAACAAAACGCCTCTGCCGCATTTCAAGCTAATATTTATGCTGTTTATCAACGTCGTCACATCTTTCCCTGCGAAAAGAAACAACGTCAAAGGACTCTCCACGGACAATCAGCTGGCGGAATAGTGCTTTGAGTTTGAGTACGGCCAGCGGAGTTGGGCACGTCTTGTGGAGTAGCGCTAGCGCAGGACTCGCCATCGTGGTGTTCCTCGCGAATATCTCGTGTAAGCCGCACGCACTTTTCTTGTGTCGCGCTGTCCGAAAAGTGGAATTTTTGGAATAGCGCACTCTTGCCGTCGCGGAGTGCTGTTGTAGCCAGAATACGGTTAGAAAAGCAATTTATCTACGAGCGAGCACAGGGACGTGGAAATGATGCACCGTGTTTTGTAGCATGTAGGGTGCGAGATAAGGAATAGCGCCAACATAAAAAGTAAAACGAAGAAATTGTCGAGAAGTGAAACCAGAAATCCCAACACGATGAAAATAACGGCTTAGACGATCTGGCTGGAAGTTTACGCGGTGCGCCGAATGACAACAGAGCCGGGTCGTGCCGGCGCTGCAAAAGCTAAGATAGCGGGAACGGATGCGGTAAGAAATTGTTCCACAGTGGGCGTTTTGTCTTATTTTTTCCGCTTTGAGGAAATAGCGGTGAATCATCTCGACGTTGTGGTGTTTTCATTTTGCGTACGCTTGTGTGTACCCTCTCGCGTTGTGTGCTCCTGGAGAAGATTGCACTCGTCAAGGGAAGAACGTAAACATTGTAAAAGAATGCAAGAAAATGTTTGTACTCATGAATTGTGAACGCTCTTGTTGTCTTTGATCGCTACGCGGTTCGTTTGTACTCCCGCGGATTGTTTTCATTATCTGTCTTGTTGGGTGTATTAAATTGATGTTCATTTTATTCGCGATTCGATGGACGATGTACAGCTAGAGCTTCCTTCTCAACTGCAAGAAAAATTTATCGGAGCATCACCATTTTAAACAAGAGGTATGTACTCTACGGGACACGACTATTGAACATTATGTTGTCAAGATGTTATTGGAGCATCAATCGCTTGAAATATTCTCCACGCTCAAAAGCCTAACAGGAACTTGCGAAAAGTGCGGAAATCATCGCTCCGATACTTGATCTAATTTCATGTGCCAATGCCTTGACCTTGGTTCAACTTATGTGATGACTAAATGCAGTTCTCGTTTAGGATTCGATGGTAGAAAAATGGAGTGAAGATGAGTGCGAAACTATAATATACACAAAAAAAACAATTTCAAACATAAAATATTTGAACAAATAATCGGATACAACTGCAGAGTATGTTAACAATTTTGGTAAATGCCATTTATAATTGTTTAGAAAGTCTAATTTCTTTTAAATTTTAATTTGGACTATTTTGGAGGGGTTATCGCACCTTATTGTGAGAGCATATTCATTTAATGTCAAAGGACATAGTATAATGTGAATCCTTTCATGGTCGAATATGTTTGACACATTTTTAATGATTGATTTGATATCGAAATTATTAGTTTAACAACATGCTTTTTTTATGAGATATTTTTTTATGTAAGGAGGAAAGAAACGTATTATTGCATTCGCGTAGTGTTCGCTTGGGAAAGAAATGCGAAAGTTTCATTTAAGTTTATTTTGTTGAAGTACATTCATTCGTTTGAAAGATGTTTATATTTGTTTACTTTATTTCCTTTTAGTAAGCTTAAAGTACTTGCTGAATTTTCGAGTATTGATAAATGCAATTTAGTAAGAAAAACGTTTTTCTTATCGCTCACACCCTCAAACATGAGCCAGCCGCCGGGTACATATTAACTTCTTTGTTTCAGGTGACGGCGCGGGTTGAGTGGACCAAGCAAGGTACTTCTTTATGACATATGATTATGTAATCGAATTGCATAATCCTTTGGCAAAAATTGGTCACCGGGGTACTTCTCTGCTGATGGGAAGGCTCATGCAAGTTAAGTTGTATGAGTTTTCCACTCAGAAGTGGAATACCTGGCCACTGCCACGGTTGGGTGGGTGCGCAGGGGCTCCACCACCACCCGGTTGCCCCTCTCTCATTTGTGGGCCATGAGCCTCGTCGGGTAACGACGGAGTTACCCTAAGTCCGCCCCTTTTTACTTGTTTCACTTGTTCTCGGAACAAGTCCTTTTTCTCTCAGTATGGTTGCCTACAATTTTTGCGACTTCGGTCGCCTTGCTTTTGTTCGACCCCAGAAATTCGTAAATGTGAAATTCTTTGTAGTGGGTCCTTGTGCTGGGGGAATGAACCCGCCCCACGACAAGGCAATGCTAGCCTGCCAGCGCATTCACGCGTCCCCAGACAAGGGCATTCTCGGCAGATATTGACACCTTCTTCTGCTGAGGCAGCAGACCATCGCTGCAGTCCTTCACGGACATTTGATTGTTATTATTATTCCACTACATCATCCAAAACTACAGCAAATCAAAACATTTATACCGTTAAAAACAATCATTATGAATCATAATGATCAATAATCATTACCGAACTTCTCTAGCCCATTATGAGATCTTCCTCATCGACAACAAACAACAGGAACAAGCCTGATGAAGCATCCTCAATCCAGACAATACCAGAAAAGGGTCATATATTCGAGTTGCATCAGATATACTATAAACGCAGATATTGGTTGAATAGGGAGTGACTCATTAGTAAATCTAAAGCACATGAAGGATGTCATCAAGTGATTTTGAAAGTGATATTTGTAAATTCCATCGTGAAATATATGAATGCTATTAAAACGCTATAGTTCAATGATTGCAAAAAACAATGACTTTACTCTTCCATTCACTTTCTTTTATACATATTTTTTGAAAATGTACATTATTTGCCTTACATTAACTTCATACCTGTATAATTGGGTTGTGTAATTGAACTTTAATTTGCTTGAGCAAATTATTTACTTGCATAAAATACATACATTGCGGGGCGTTCACCTCACGATTTATGCAGTTTAAGGTACTTTGTACTGTCGAGGAATTTGTTAACTTTTTTATTGATTGATTTTATAATAATATATTCATATAATTAGGACAGAAATGATAATTAAGGTTTCGTAATATTGATTTTTGGCCTATTTTTCTAACATTACAGCCCGCCAAGAGCCGTTAGGGTCTTAAAGTCGATTATTCATCATACCATGTTGTGGATGAAGGTTCTGGTGATATGGTCCTTCTTATTTTGGAAGTGATTTTTGTGCGCCATACCCAATAGATAGTAGTGATGGTGAGTCCTGAACATATCAAGCAGGATAAACAAATTGAAATGGTTGAAAATGTCGCGTGAGGTCTCATTGTCTACAAATGAATTCCGCTAATTTGTTCAGTCAGTTCTTCTTGTTCATTCAGTATGGACATGAATGACTCTGATGTGAGGACTCCTTGAAATATGTTCAATAGTTTGACTTCGGCGTGATGAAGTAAATGGTTCAGTTTTGGAACTCTTGGTGAGAAATAAATTGGAAAAGGTTTACCAGGGAAGCTTTGGTCGCCTACCAGGATGTATTCTTCTGCTTGGAACTGACAGTCTTACGTTATCTTGACTATCCATGTTCCGTTGATTAAAAAATCGCTGCAGATTCCTTGACAAACTGATCGCGCATGGAAAAGTCGAGGTGTAATAAACAGCCATGAGTTCGGGGATACATTTATTGCCAAATCGGTTTTGATATGCGGTAGGTAATCTCAGGACAGGTAGCCTGATTATGGAGGTTATAAAGTTCGTTTATGACACAGTTTGGTTATGTTCTCATGTCTGTGAGAATTGCAGTAGTCAGGAGCTAAGTTCCGGATGTTAGCTCTGGGGCTACAGTAAGGTCAGTCCTAATCGTTTCGAAGTAGAGCTGATCATGGTAGTTTATTCCTATGATTCAGTTGGTGATGCTGAACGCAGAAAATACATCTGACTCTTGTTGTTGAGGTATAGACGTGGCTTTGGTGAAGTCAAATCGACTATGGTCAATGATTGGCAGAAAACCGAGTACTTGGAGCTGACTTCTTGAAAGTAATTGATGGCGCGTTGGTAAGTTACTAGGAATTTGATATTGACTTGATTGGTATCTGTCGTAGCATACCAGCTCTTTGTTTCATTTATTTTCTAAAGTCCTTTCGTTAGCTGGGTTGAGAAGCGGTTAAGCTACTTTTTGATTTTACTTGATGTTGTGTTTAACTTTTTTGTTGCTTGAAGGATGATTTTACTTTGATGACCGAGCATGTTCTTCAAGCTATCTGGGTTAGCAAAGAGGGTCTCTACACTAGTGATAATCTCTTCGTTTACTCCGAATAGAGCCGTGAGCATTTGTCCAAAAATACTTATTTCGCACATGCATGAAACGTAGGAGGTTTATTTTATGTATTGTTTCCTCGCTGAATTCTGAGATGTGGTGAACAAGATCTTCACAATGTAGAGTCTTAGATGTTTGCCTTCCTATAGTGCACATGGATGTTATACTGGAATTAGTTTTTTTGAATATTTGTCTCATCCTTGTCTTAGTCAGATGTTGGGATTTCCATGTTAATTCGCAACGATCCTCGAATTAAATTTGCTATCCCGACTTGTTTCATGTATAACTCAGAATTCAATGCTGACACAATAGCACTTAAAAGTGCCTGAGGTGGGGAATCCCAGAACACCATGAGAATGGTTAGTAGAATTGTTGGGATGTTTACTAAAGTTCGGGTTACTCTTCTTTTCTTCAGGATAGGGATGTTTGAACCAGTATGACGCTTGATAGCTTTACGTGTTGCCACATTGTTTTTTTGTAGTTAAGGGTGGATTTTCTGGTGGAGGCTGTTGCTCTTCATTGAAAGGAACTTTGCAGATTTCAAAGATGTGGCGCGTTGTTGTGTTGTCTCTTAGATTGACCATTACTGTACGCACTAGTCCATCTGTTCCTGGCTGTGTAACCGAGATCCTTGCTAGCGGCCATTGCATTAATGGCATGTGATCGATTTTAACTAACATGAGCTCACCTACGTTGAAGTTCTCTTGGCACTGAAGCCATTTTGATCGTTGTTGTAGACGTTGTATATACCTTTCTGACCATCTTCGCCAGAAGGATTGTTTCATTTGTTGAACCAGATGCCATATTTTTAATAAAGTACAGCTCAACTCACTGGGGTCACTTCTTATTTCGAAAAGGTTTGTAACTGTTAAGAAATGCCCTCGCTAATTGGTGTGAGTGGCCAAGAGTGCATGCATGCTTAAATCTGAGCCAATAACGTGTTCATCTCTTGACGTTTAAAAGTTGTTTTCCGATGGTTTTGTAAAGATGTGCTTTCATCGATTTCATACCGGCTTCCCAGAGTCCCCCGAAATGAGGGCTACTGGGGGAAATGAACTTCCACTTTAATCCTTGATTAGCAACTTCCGCACTTCATGCTTGCATTGACGCTCGGTATATTGCTTGAAGTTGTTTATTTGCACCAAGGAAGTCAGAACCACAGCTACTGTAGATAGACTGGTATTTTCCTCGCCTTGCGATGAACTGTCGTAGCGCTGCTATGCAGGCGTTTATGGTTAAATTAGATACGAGTTCCAAATGGAAAGCATTCTTTGCCATACAGACAAATACTGCAATATAGGCTTTGGTGGTCTTAGCACCACGTCTTCGGTTCCATTTGATGATCCTCCATGCAGAGTTAGATGGTGAGCCTCTTTTATCAACAATTTAGCGAGAAGGCCCTTTCGAATGATTGCTAGATGTTTCGCTGCTTCTCCGATAAGTGCGTGTTGAATCCAACCACCTACCCTTAGAATGCCTCCGTGATCTAGCTTAGATGCCAAGGTTTTTAAGTGGCTGGTTCTGTGGACACTCTTGGTTTATGAAAGATGCTGAATTTCTTCACTATAACTGTGGTGTTGCGAAATGCGAATGCATGTATTCAATACTTCTCGAAGCTCAACTTCAGTTAAATTTACCTTTCGTCCCGTCGTTGGTCGTCTTGCGTTAAACGTGAATCGCTGACACCATGCCACTATTATTTTAAGTCTGTAGAATGATGAGTATCTTCCGAGGATTTCTGAAGGCTCTGCTACATTGACTGTCAACGATATAATTTTTCTTTCGTCTTCTGTTGTTGGTTGAAGTATTGGTTTAGGAATTCGAATGATTTGGGTCGTTAGCCATTTCGGTCCATTTCACCAGAGTTTTGATGATAGCAACTCCTTCGGGTACATTTATTTGGATGCGATATCCGCGGGGTTGTCTGTTGTCCTGACATGATGCCAAAGCTCAACAGAGCTGTGTTGTTGAATGATGCCAACGCGATTTGCCACGCAAACTTCCCCACTTAGCTGCTGGTTTTTGAATCCAGGCAAGGACGGTGGTTGTGTCAGCCCAATAATATCGAGGGACGCTTGCCTTTTTATGCACTTATATGACTTCATCCATGAGTTTGACTAAAAGAACTGCTCCATTGAGTTCTAGTCTTGATACGGACTTGATTTTCACTGGAGTGACTTTCGATTCCGCCGTGTCGTGTTACCTTTGTTGATGTTGGGGATGCGACTCGAATGTATAATACTGCGGCGTACGCGGTTTTAGACGAGTCGCGAAAGCCATGTAGCTCAAATTGGTGAGAAGGAGTAAATTGGATCCACCGCGTGATTCGCAGCTTTTTGAGTTCTGGGAGTTGACTTCGTAATTTCACCGATCCCTTTACTGTACAAGGTTCAACGTCATCATCCCAACCTTTATCCTCTTTCCATAGCTGCTGTAGCGTCACTTTCTTAATGATAATGCACGGCTGTTGCCATCCAATAGGGTCGAGTTGCCTTGAAACTATTTTGTTTGGAGAATTTGGCTTGGCAGTCTGTTTTTGTGATGGAGAATGAAAATTCATCGCTTGCTGGATGCCACTGGATACCCAAAGTCTTTACATTTTCCGTGGCTGCTATATGTAAGGGAAGCTGCGTTTCACGTTCTGATTGTGGGACTCGTTCTAATACTCGTGAATGGTTGGACGACGAAGGGAAATCCTCCTTTATTCTGAAGTCTTCGCAAATCGGTTGGTAATTGGACAAGGCTTTCAATATTGTCTGATACAGTCAACACATCGTCAACATAAAAGTCACTTGTTAACGTTTGTGTTGCTTTGAGAAATGTGGAAGGCTCATCTGCGGTTAATTGATGTAATGTTCTGATCTCTAAGTAAGGTACGCAAGCCGTCCCATAAGTAACCGTGTTCAATTGAAAGTGCTGGATCGGCTCATTAGGTATAGATCGCTATAGAATCCTTTGAAAATGTAGATCTTTTTAATGCACCGAAATTTGTCGCCACAAAAACGTACCTGTGCTGCCTCCACCGCATCAACAAATGAAGCAAGTTCTTCAAATTCAACCTTCCTTACTGCCCTTATGATGACCGTCTACATATTTTGAATCTTTCTACCCTCGAGTCCAAACAATCTTTCTTTGACAAATGTCTTTGTTCAATCTTCATCATAGTCTTTTGCCTCAAAATATATACAGGCAAATGCATACATTCGACGCTGCTCACCCTAATAGATCCTTGCTTCAATTTCAAGTTCCGTCTGCACATACTAACACCTTCTTCTACTCTCCCTTGCCACGCTTACCTTGTATGCACTATCAGCGATGTCTTGGTCCACTACCACAGTCTCTTGGCATATTTAAAAGAGTTGTAATTGGTCCATTCAATAGGTCCATAGGATGACACATAGATCGCATTACTAGAACTTCTTCTGTGGCGATCATAAAAACTATTTCCACCACTGAGTGGTGCTAACATCATCTCGAGGAAGTTTGGCTTTACACATCTGGCAACCGATCAGCTGGCAACAAGAAGACTTTTCATCAGCTGTTCTCTTGGAATTTTGGTCGCGAAGCAGACAAGTTTATTTTCATTTAACGAGCTGTTATATATTTAGATTTCTGAAATAAATTGTTACTTACCACATTCAGTGCGTTTAACGATCGCATTGCACACGTCTTAATCCACGGGATTAAAGGTGGCTACAACTGCTGACCCTATCATCGACGTGAGCCCCGGCTAGGTGAGCACCCATTAAAATGTTGACTGGGGATTTGACAACCGGCATGTCCGTTCAACATACACCGCCGCTGACAAGGCGGGACAACAACACGTTGCTCGACACGCTTTATGAACCAAGCAAGGACATGATATCTTCGCCCGAATTGTTGCCACCAGTTGATGCAGCAACAAACTTTCCACCGTCTCCGGAAGTTGCTTCTGTCAAAGACGGGAAATTGCCACCATTTTGGCGAGGCGACCCAACATCAATATCCTGCAGCAAGTATCTGACATTAGCCGTTCGCCACAAGTCACGAACAAATACGGTACGCTCAAAGGACATCTTGTCACCAGATTCTCCAAATCTAAGGAGCGACAGCTAAACCGGTCGCTCACAGGAGCAGACCTCGACGGCAAACAATCGGCACAACTACTTTGAGAAATGCAAAATTTTGCACCTTTCCTCAAAATATTGTTGATAAAACGACTACCAGTGAACGTCTGGTGCATTCTGGCTGCAAGCGAGGATTCCAAACTCTACAAACTCGCAAAAATAGCAGACGGCATAGTGGAAAACAGTGTTCCGGCTTACGTATTGGCTACAGAGGCCACTCCACCACAGGTAAGCGCGCCTGATACGTCGGAACTCAACAAACGGCTTGAAAAAATCGAGCGTCAGCTTAATAACGTTGTCGTTCAGATGACAAAATCAACAAACAATTTCAACCCCTCTGAGAGGCCACTGCACTTTAACTAACAACGAGGCTTGCTATTACCATAAAAGATTTGGTTTAAAAGCGAAGCGGTGCTTGGAGCCTGGCTTGTTTCAAGCAAATCAGCGTCGGGGAAACTGAGACAGTTGCCTTCCATCACCGGAGTGGTAGACAACATAGATAAAATTCCGGAATTCAGACTACACATAGTCGATCAGCAGTCACACTTAAATTTTCCAATCAACTCCGGATCGTCCCTCTTGATTCTGCATAAACGCTTCACTCAACTTCAACAGCCGCAAATCCTAACTTTATATGCCGCCAACAACACCACAATTACCACGTATGGTAAACGACCCTTGAAGATACACTTAGGTTTCAAGCGTCTATTTCCATAGAATTTAATACAGCAAATGTCTCTACACAAATTGTCGGGGCGGAGAAGGCTATTAGAGGACAATTCTAGCTACTCCAGCCTGGGACGAATCGCTCTGGTTGATGTTTTCGGGGTGTCCACGACACATGCAAAGGCAGCAACAACGGCAACTATCATTCAGCCTACGACTCAAGAACACGTTCTCAACAACAATAACAATACACACATCAGCACCAGCTAACCAAGTAGCACATTTCATCGAAACAACTGGACCGCCCGTTTTTCAACGGCCTCGACGTCTGACAGGCGAAAAACTAAATGCAACACGAGCAGAATTCGTTCGGATGCTTAAAATGGGTATTTGCCGTATATCGAGTAGTCCTTGGGCCAGTTCCATCCATATGGTGACCAAAAAATCCGGAGGCTGGAGAGTTTGTAGCAACTATTGCAAACTTAACGCTCAGACAGTACTGGATCGATATAGAATTGGATATCCACGACGTGGCTGACCGGCTTCACGGTAAAACTATATTTTCGAAGTTGGACCTAGAACGGGCTTACCATCAGATCCCGATGTCCGAATCCGACATAAAAAAAACAGCCGTTACATCACCATTCGGGTTGTTTGAATATTTGGTCATGCCTTTCAGTCTTAGAAATGCCACACAAACTTTTCAACGGCACATGGACAACATTTTCTACGGACTGAAATTCGTCTTCTGCTATATAGACGATATCATCATCATGCCAGACAATGCTGACCAACATCGAGAACACCTCAACAAAAACGGTTCAAAACCAACACAAGAGCGAACCACTGTGCTGCTTAACTTCAAGCAACCTGACACCATCGTTGAGCTACGTCGATTTCTTGGGGCCTGCAACTTCTACAGACGTTACCTTAAACACTCAGCCCACCATCAGGCATCATTGAACGCTTTCTTAAGCAACAGCAAGAGAAACAATAATCGCAAAGTTCCTTAGACACCACAAACGAAATCAGATTTCCAAATGTGCAAACGCTACCTTGCAACTGCAGACTTACTCGTCCATCCGGATCACAAGGCACAACTTCAACTTGTCACTGACGCATCTGACATTGCTATCGGAGCAGCCTTGGAACAGCACGATGGCGAACACTGGCATCCACTCGGCTTCTTCTTGGAGACAGTGCGTATGATGGCAAACCACTAGCTATTTATGCCGCAATCTAGTTTTTTGGGTATATTCTGGATGGTCGGCATGTTAGTATCAAAACCGACCACAACCCTTTAATCTACGCATTCGCTCAAAGTCTTGACAAAGCCAATTGAGACAGTTGGACAGATAGTCCACATCTCTGGCTCGGAGAATCTAGTAGCCGACGCCTTCCCCAGAATTAATATGATCAACATGCCATTCACCTTAGACCCAACTCAACTAGCCGAAACTCAATAAGAAGACGACGAGCTTCGTGTGCTCCTTGACAACAGCAACAACACGGGATTACAACTACAAAAGCTGTCAATCGGTACTGCAACAGTTTACTGCGATATTTCAACGGGACACATTCGTCTTTATGTCCCACCGGAGCTTCGTCAACAGGCATTTGCCTCAGTTCACAGACTCGCTCACCCGAGCGGCAAGGCCACCCTTCACCAACTGCGCCAAAAGCACGTATGGCCCAGCATTTAGAAGGACACGATACGATGGACCCGCAAATGCATCTCCTGTCAACGCTCGAAAATCCAACAACACAACAGGAACCAACCTATCTCAATAAACGTACCAAACGAAAGATTCGATCATGTACACATTAACATCGTCATTCTGCCATCGGTGAGCGGGTATCAATGCTGTCTTACCATGGGAGATAGGTTTTCACGGTGCCCAGAAGCAGTCCTCATGCAAGACATGACTGTGGACACAGTCACCAATGCTTTTTACAATACCTAGGTTGCACGTTTCGGAACTCCCAAAACGTTGACAATCGACTAAGGCGCTCAATTTGAGAGCGCACTTTTTCGAACCCTTACCAATCTGATCGGAATGAAATGAACTAGAACATCACCCTTTCATCCTGCATCTAATGGTGCGATTGAGTGATGGCACTGAATCTTCAAATCAGCTCTTATATGCAGTCAACCAACATCCTGGATAGAACTATTCCAACTGTTCTACTAGGATTGCGAACGTCACTCAAGAATGACTTGGGAGCTTCACACGCCGAGTTACTTTATGGCGAACAGCTACGTGTTCCGGGCGAATTTCTTACAAACGAGGACATGCCAGTCAATCTCCATGCGGAGTGCCATCCTCCAAGTGGAGTACTATCGAATCCAAAAGTCACTTGTGTATTCCCACCAAGCGGTAATGATAGAGTCAAAATTACTTTGCTGTCAGAGCTAAGGTCACGGCCATGGGCAGTCATTATTTTGGTGCCTGGGAGAGGTAGATTGGTGAATCGATTTTCATAAACTATTCCTGTTGATTTGTCAATTTCTTAAAATTTCAAACAATTGGAATGATGAAAAATAGCTGTGAAACAATTGCTGATGGTTTTCAGCAGAATTTCGTTCATTGGTGTTGCCGAGCCTTGGTGGACAAGGAAATCATATGACATTCCACTCTTTCCGCAGAAAAAATACACTTTGATTCCCCAGGGGTAAGACATCTCTTTGTCGTATTGATTTGCAACGAACTTTCCTTTGAAGAGAGAGATCTGTTCATCAGCAGTCGGCTTCAAATTAGGTCTATGATAAATCAAATTTTATAAAATATTTTCTTGCGTGTCGGGAGCCCAAAAAATGTCGGCAAAGTGCAAGCGTTGATGCAGAGCGAAGAATCGATTGGCTGCCAGTATTTTATTAGAAATCTCGCCGAATGAAAAACATTCCTACTTGCTAAAATTTGTATACACTCATCATCATGTGCAGAGTGAAGAAAGTTCTGACCTCATTAATAGCGCACGGTGTAAATTTATTGTTGCCTACAAAGTTAATCAGAGAATATAACAAACCTTGCTGAATAGCATACAAGTTCGTGTACAAAGCAAATTTTAGCAAAAAGTGTCAGAGACAGTACCGAAAACAATAAAATTAAAGTCGACACTGAAATTACTTATTCAATCATATTTATTAACTACGAGGCGTCCCCATTGAACGATTACAATCAACTCCCTATCTCTCGCATCTTGTTGCTTGCATCTAACGCTATAGTGTTGCCAAGTGACAGCTCGGCCACTCCTGTTTTGG
The DNA here is from genome assembly GCA_963969285.1 of Odontomyia ornata. Taxonomy (NCBI): domain Eukaryota; kingdom Metazoa; phylum Arthropoda; class Insecta; order Diptera; family Stratiomyidae; genus Odontomyia; species Odontomyia ornata. The sequence continues at coordinate 40,388,686 of OZ017739.1, forward strand.
AGTCGTTCTCGATTTCGCCGTATTCATCTTCGTTGTCACTCGAGTCACTGATTGAGGCGTTGATGATGTCATCTAACTCCAGTAGTGATTTACATCACTGAACTAAAATGTCATCGACTGTTGCTCTTCAATTCAACCAATGTATCCACTAAATACCGGTCGTTACCGAAACATTTTTGAACAACAAATGGGCCTTTGTACTTCGGCTCTAATTTTCGTGAATGTCCCGTTGCAGGTGGCTTATGTTCCAACAGAACGAAGTCATCACTAGCGTAGATGGTGGGGCAGCGTTTCGTTGATCAAACCGTCTTTTCCATTTTTCGCGTTGCCTTGAGCGTCTCTTCTTTCCCTCATTTATGTATCGATCGAATCTCCAAAGTTTTGTTGTAGTGCAGATAACAGACGATTCGGGAGAATGTCATCAAGCTGGAAATTGAACACAATATCGTTAGGGCTATACCCAGTCGTATGATTTTTTGGGTGTTAATAACCCACTGAAGTTCACGCATTTCTTCATCCCAACGATTATTCTTTCCAACCCAAGTGCGCAAATAATTGAGTATCGATTGATGCGCTCGCAACACTTGATGTGTTGAATATTGTTTTCAGTACAATATCGAGCAAATGACTTCGCTGTAAACGCAGAGCCCCAGTCGGTGATGATGCAGGAGGGAAGTTCAAAATACGTCGTCATTTCGCTTAAACATCGTAATATTGGAACAGTTTTCGTATTTTTAACGGCTTTTATGACGATGTATTTGGTGTAAACGTCGGAGATTACCAAAAGGTACAAATTACCGCTGTGGCTTCGCAAAAATGGTCCTAGATGATCCAAGTGAAGTCGTTTGAATGAAATGGGCTCCATTTTGGTGAAATGTAGGCATTCTTTGCTCTTTCCGCCACGGGCTTTATTGTAATTGCATTCCAAGCACGCTGTGATGTAATCTTTCCCATATTTTCGCATACGTAGAAACAAGAAATTTTCTTTTATTTGGCTTATAGTTTTTTCCAATGCAAAACGCCCTACATTATTGTGGCATGAATGCACAACCTTCCAACGTACTCTTTTTGGAACGACAAAACGTAGCTCCTTGTCAATGACATGATAAAGACGGTGATCCTTGATTCGATACTCTAACTTCAATTGTTTTTCTTGCGCTGACGTGCTGTCTCCCTTTAGGACGGCAATTATGTTTTTCAGAGTTTTGCCCTGAAGTTGCATCGGTAGAAGCCAGTTTTGTTAACCGATCGAGACAATAAGTATGAAGCCGGTTGTTTCCATATTCTTCTTGGTCCTACCGGAGCTCGGCTGAGTGCTTCAAAGTGAGCCATCTTAGATCCGGAACGATGAACGCGGCAATTTTTAAGTTTGGTAATAGCGCTGCAGTCCGTCACCAATTCAAAGTATTTTCCTAAGAGGTAAATCTTGAAACGCTCCAGCCATCGACGACTGCAAGGACTTCCTGCTCGTAACTATGATACAGACTCTCGGCTTCGGTGCAATGTCAACTGTAGTGCATTACGGGCTCCCAGTTTCGGATTGGAGCAACACAGCAGCAACACCATGGCTGCTGACATTGGTGTGCACTTGATGTTCCGCAGTTACGTTATAAAGTGCAAGGACAGGTTCTTCGCATTATATGTTTTTGAGCTTCGTAAAGGCTTCTTCATAATTCAGATTCCAAGAAAACGGAGTATCCTTCTTCGGTAACTTTGTAAGTGGACGAGCAATGATCGCGTAGTTTTCCACATACTTCCATAAGAATCCGGTCAACCCCAAAAATCAACAGGTTTCTATGATATTCGTTGGACGCATGAACATTATTATTGCTTCAGTTTTCTCGCAGCCATTTTCGTTCACACGGTGACCCAAGAAATTAACCTTGCTTTGTAAAAATTGGCATTTGTCTATCCGTAGCGTAAGTCCAACTTGTCTCAGTAGATCAAGAAATTTTTCGAGTTTTTCGATCGCTTCGGATATAGTTTTTGCGGGGATGATCACATCACCCAGATATGCGATAACCTTCAAAGAAGGCCCATTTTTATGATTTCGTTCATGACTTTTTGAAATTCCTCTGGAGCATTTGCCAGGTTGAAAGGCATACGGTTAAATTCATTCTTGGCGTCGTTAGTTACAAAGGCGGTAAATTTTTTTGACGACTGATCTACATCTATCTGATGAAACCCGGTACGGAAATCCAAACACGAAAAGTATTTATTTTCCGCAATGGGCGCAAATATCTCATCGATTCCCGGCATTGGAAAAGATTATTTCACTGTAATTTCGTTTACTCGGCGGTAGTCATTACGAAGTCGATGCTTACCGTTTTTTTTTCGACCAAAACTATTGGTGACGATCGACGATCGATCTTTTTGCGCATGGAACACGGTAAGATTTTAGTTCGACTGGTTTATCTGTTGTCCAATTTATCCGAGATTTTGTTAACGAACTCTTTTCGAGCTCCGATAAGTCTTTCGTGAAACATTCTCTTTTGGCAATTAACACTGACCTTAATATATTTTTGTCCATGTCCAATACAGAGTCACCAACTTCCACTTTGTCTAGGTTCACGATTCTTTCCATACGGCAGTCTCCACCTTCTATTATCAAACGTTTACCGTTTCTGCAGAAAATGTCACTACCCAAGAGTACATTTTCGCAAATAAGATCATTGTCCACGATCAACATGGTCGCCTCAACTAATTCATTGTCGAATGACACTGTCACGTGCACCATTTGCGTACACATATATTAACTGCCCACAAACCCCTTCAAATGTGTTTTCCATTCCTGCAGTACACATCCGTAAGACTTTTCGTAAACACTTTCCAAACAAGCGTACGATTAAAGCTGGTATCGATAAAAGCTACAGTTTTTTCATTGTTTGCTTTTATTTCGATTGGCCTCGTCTAAACATCCGGTTTCACAAATCTTAAGAATGCTTTGACAGGGTTTATTATTGGGACATGAAGTCGATTAGTGCCCTACGCGCGTATATAAATTGTACCTCTCACGACGTTGAGGTTTGAAGCAATTTATTGACAAGTGTCCTGGAAGAAAACAATTGAAACATGTTTGGGGCTGTCTTTGGTCATTTGTTTTTACACTATTCGAGTCGGCACTTGTTTTCGGGGTCGGAGTGAATTGCCTCTGGCACGGTTTGCTACACTTACACTTTCACGTTGTTCATAGAGTTGCTTTGGGCGGTTTGCGAAAAATCGGCGAATGGCTTCGAATAATTCTGCTGTCGTTGTAAACTCCAAACACGCTAGCGCATTTTGCAGAGCGCTATGACCGAGGTTGATAAGAGAAGGGGAAGATCAATGTCTAATATATTGGACATTGTGAACGGAAAGGTGAATAAATAATAATTTCATTTCAATGAAGATGTAGCCTTCACTTTTTTGGAAAATTTAAATTAAAGTCAGCCTACCTTATACTGACCATTAAATAGATCTACATAGAAAGTAAGCTTTACATCAGTTGAATTCAGCCACGCGGATTCAGCTACTATCACTTCACTCTTTGGATCGTTTTAATTTTTCAAGGTTTCTAAATAATTTGAGTGAATTTCCATCTACATATAGTTTCTATGAGAGAGGCATATAGCTTGCGTATAGCTTTTTTATGAGAGGTCTTATCGCACATTTGTTCACAATATCCTTCGCACACAGGTCTGTCAGTGGTAGAGCTAGCATCACATTGAAATTTGCCACACAGTGCCATTGTACCTTTTCCAACTTTTGTCTGTATGTTAAACCCCGTCTACACTTATGTATTAGGCTTTATGTATTAATCAAGGTGGTCCATGTTATGTAGTAGTCAGGGTGCTCACCACTTGCACAGCAGCTCCAAAGTTAGAACGAGTTTGTGGTTGTGTTTTTTCCATCGAACTGTTAACGTACCCCGCTATGATGGGCACTGATTGAAGAATCAGATAATGATTTCTTAGTTGATCGTGATACTGACCATATCACCTCAAATACCGTCATGGCTATGAAATGAGATACCCTTACAAGTCTGAACGAAGAAAAAGAATGTAAAACCTTGAGGCGCATAAACAAACGGTGCCTCTTAATTCAACATTTAGTTGGAGGTGGCTACTTGCAGGCCAGCTAGTTGATAGAGGAGTTTAGGTCGTGGTTCCTTTATCTCCGACAATCACCAGTTTATTATGGATAACTACCATTCGTTCTGTTCGCGAATGGTACGAGAGAAAATAAAATTTCTAATTAACTGAACGAATTCGCATGATTTGCATCAAATCAAAAATGGACGGAACATTTAGTTCCGTTCTTCTTAGCAACTTAAAAAATTTCCCCACACATGACACAATTTTTACGGATAACCCGTTCAGCTCCGCACATGATTAACACAAATTCTTGTTCACTTTTATTTTGGATTGTCATTGCTGGCATCTATTTCACTTTCCAGTGGGAGCTTGGTCACGCCTCAGTGTATTATGGTACAGTGGTTTTGTGCAGTTCTTCTTCTCAGTGGTACTGCACAATTGTTTTATAACAGAAGAGCTGGTTTTATGCCATTCAAAGACTCAATATGAAAAAAAACTAAAGGATCTTGTTCATTAAGTGCAGGCATAGAGCGCTTTGATCAGAACCAGTATGGAGAGTGCGTTCGGGTTACTGACGCAGGTCCTTTGGAAAGCAGGCCCCAGCTCTTTGCCCGACATGTCTGATATGAGGTAACGTGTCGGACTCACTTGGACAACCCAACATTTTACAAACTTTCTATCAAGTTTGGCATAGTAAGGCTGAGTCGTGTTACTTTGGTTAAAGCTCTGCTTGTAGATTTCATCACCCGCCTTGAACCGCGAAGGTTGAGATCGCATATTATAGCGCTCTTCACCCACATGTCTGCCATTCCCGATTTTGTCTTGGAGTTGATCACATTGCACTCGGGATTTCTTTCTTCTGGAGCAATTGATATACTTTAATTTACCTACCGTGGCAAATCATATACTGACCAAACAGGGCAAAGTAAGATGAGATCCCAGTAGCGGTGTGGTACCAAAAACGCAGGATACAAGTGATAGTGGGTAGCCTACGGTACCAATCCTTCCGATTCAGAACTATACAGGGACGTATAATGGCTAAAAGCATTAGATTTTGACCTTCGGAAGCATTGGCTTGAGATGAGTTAATCGTAGTTCACTAGTACGTAATGCCATACTGTCCATCAGCTCAAGAAACTTGGTGGATTTGAATTGAACTCCTGTCGAATACCGCGTATTTCAATACTTCGAATACATGAAAGACTAGTTTTTCCTTTACGCTCAGAATTAGAGCTGTATGCGAGTTCCGGATCGGTTCTAGGATCGAAAAATTCGATAGTTGGTCCAGGACAACGCCAGCTCCAATTCATACAAACGTTGATTAGGGGTAAGGCCGTTGATATCAATCTATAAGTGCTGAAACATGCCTTCAGGTTTTTAAAATTTGCCCATTGGAGGTTGCAGAATGATGTTCGGTGCCTTAGTGTACTTACAAGTTTTACAGGTAGCTACGTACGTCTTCACCTACTGAGCCATTTTTTGGCCAAAAGTAATAGGTTTTCAGGTGCCTAAGCGTTCGGTTGTAGCCACCATGTGCGCTCAACAGATGGTTGTGAGCTTGTCTGATCAGATCACAGTTTCTACTGTTATTCTTCCTGCAGGGGCCCGCCAGTTGATTGTCTCAAGGGACTACACACAAACCCATTGATTACCTTCGCGTTCGATAGCTGGGGCAATTGACTCTGGATGGTGTCTGTCAGCTGAATGTATTTTTCTGATTTAAAGGCGGGATATTCAAGGTCTATAACATAGGAGATATTCCTGCCTTATGCTAACTCTACTCTTTCTGAGGGAGAATATCTTTGGTAAGGTCTCAGGTACCAGATGTTGACTTCCCTTCCAATATCGAATCATACAGTTAAACGCATGTAGTCTCTAGGCCCATTTTATCAGATGTCCATGCAAGTGGGATTGGTTCATAAGCCCCTTCAGAAACACATGATCCGAAACGATTTCAAACGGGTGCATGAAAACGCTTCATCACTAATACCGCCGCCAGATATTCTTGCTCAGAGACAGTATAGTTCCACTGAATTGAGCTTAACTTGTGGAATATGAAGGCTAAAGGCTCTTATCGTCACCCTCTGTAACCTGGACCAAGACTGCTCCCTTTTCATGTTGAGTCACGCGCATTATAGTTTCCGCATCCTTACAATCGTTAGGTCCTCTAGACCGTAGTTTAACTCATCGTTATATCAAACTTCCCATTTAGCCTTGCTCCATCTATCGGCCACAGGAACCGTCTTTTGAAGGTATTCAACATGTCTGTGGATGCTAGAATAAGGGTCCGTGTTTTACATTCACAGCATAGCACAGATTTTATTACCGGTTTGTATACTTGGAACTTTGTTTTCCTGTATATGTAGCTGGTCTTTGAGATCGTCAAAAGTGAATAAAATATGTTATTTGCGAGCTGTATTTTTCAGCGTATTTCATCTGTTTCATTCTCGGTTCCATTATTTTGGCGTTTAAATATACAAATTTACCCACATTTTTGATATTGTATTTGCCAAGTGGAAAAGTTTCGGGAAAAGTTCTTTGGCACTTGTTAGCAGTCTTGACAAAATGTTGATGTCATCTGCATAGGCTACCTCTTGGCTTGACTTGTATAGTAACGTACCTCTTATATCAACAGGTAGCTTTTCGATGATATATTTCAGAGCCAAATTGAACACCGATAGGGTCTGCCGTCTGTGAGATGATTATTGATGTGAACTTGAGAGGTTATTGAATTGTTATTTTGCTAAAATGGAATGATTTAGCTGGGATACCAAAGCATAGTGTTATTTTATACAGTACATAGGGTTAATCCTGCCTTCCATATGTTCAAAGCTACTTCCTCGAGTAAGAGGCTATGCTCGTCAAAAGCCTTAGTTATTAGAAGTAAGTCGTTCAGATATACGAAGACTTGGTGGCATAGATGTGGTTGTATAACTTGCTCCATAAGACGAATCATAATCTGTCACGCATAACATTGATCAAAAGGCCCGGTTACAAATTGGTACAATGAGTGACCTAGAACTACAGCTGCGTCTAATCAGAGCTGATGATTGGCGTCTTTTGCATGTCGAAGTGGATGAGGATTCAGGGTCAGGTCATTATAGTGGTGACTGAGTCAAGCAAAATACTGGAAAATAATGCCAGATCCTAGTTAAATTGTCAAACAAAGTCCACAACTAAATTGAGATTTTTTGGAGTGTAATTTAACAATCCACGGACTTGTACCCTTGAAAGTGACATCAGTTGTGAGTTTCGTCCACTGTGCTCAAACAGGTAGTAAAGTGCAAGATTTGATCCATATAGTTTTTCAGGACATCTCTTCCAAAGTTGGCTGCTTTGCAGCTGATGCTGGCTCCAGTGTCTATTAAGTCTACCATCTAATTCTGCAATGTCTGTACTGACGCATAAGCGTGCCTATAATCTTTCAATAATTCATCTATCTTGATCACAGACAACATCAATCTCTTGGCCTCACCTTTCTCCAGAAGCTTCACATCCAACGGGTTGCTCGCTGCCCTCTGGTAACTGTGCAGGTGCAATCTTGACGCTTTAAATGCGTTGACGTGCTACTAGATAATCCCTCAGAGGAACATGAGGAGCTTTCTTATACTATTGAACATTCGGCAAGGCATCTGCTACCATCCTTATTTATTTCTGTGCAGTAGCATTTTTTCCTCCAGTCGTAATTTGGCTCTTCTTTGCAGCAAGGACGTTCATCCGCCGATCTTTACCATTTTTCCGCGAATTTTTGAAGCAATAACCTCTCAATTCTGTCGCAAAATTACGGATTTTTTTCTTGAAAAGCCTAACCAGCCTTTTATTTGAGCTGTAATTTCTTCTTCTTCTTCTGTGCTCACTTTGATGCTGCTGTGAGCCAAAGTTACTTCAGTATCCCTTACATCAATCGTTGATCCTATTTAGTGCTTCTGAGGTCTTCTTAGTTTACGTTTTTTTTTTCGTGGTAGGAAGGTGAATGCCATTTGTGCACAGAGTGTGGGACTCCCATGTTTGCGAGAAAGCGACTGGACTGACTGACCACTAAACACCTCCCCTGTCAACCTGAGAACCCAGCCTGGAACCGTTTGACACATAACTTCGGGCCAGGTCTCGTTTTGTTACGCCGTGAGCCACCTTCAAGCTGGTGGATCCCTTTCCTAGCGGGAGGGGAGAGAGGAAGAGAAAGTGCCAGAAAAGCGATCCCCCAGCCCCAGCGCCCCCGGCTGCTGTGAATCCCTTTTATATTTTAGGACTACCTGAGTATAATATGCCACCTGGTTCCATTTGTCAGCCGATTTGAGTATCACTGCAACTATATTATCTGGGATGAGCTCTCCCGTCTCCCTGTAGAGTTCCCTTCGCAGCCTGACCTATTTTGTACGATACGATAGTTTACGTTTGGAGTCAGCACTATGACCACTAGAGTAACCAAGTCTCACCACTTGCCTAGTTATGCTGACAGTAACATCTTTGACTTGCTGCAATCATCCCCCGAGTTGAAGGTGGATGGCATCCAGCAACTAAGGAAGGGTAAGTATCGATTACGTTGTATGTCGATCCCAAGAGGTCTCACCTTTCAAACTGTGGCCAGCAACCCCTATATGTTAGTATTTCCAAGTGCCACCGGAAGGAGATACCTCTATTTGGCTGATTCTGCTTCACACACTTTGGTCAAACTTGCTGCTTCGTACAATATTCTCACCACTTTATCAACACTCCCCTGTCTATTTCACATTGAGGTATTCAGAATAGTATATTACCTAAGCCTTCAACCCAGTCAAAATGTCCATAAACACCCAAATTGATACAAAATTTTCATCAAAAATGAGATTATTTCACCAAGAAAAAAGTGAATTATTTAATGAATCCTCTAGTAAAATAATCGTGCAAATTTTTGCAGTGAAAACTTCTATAGGCACGTAAACCTTATATAAAATTTCTGGATGAGTAAATTTTATGAGGTCGCACGAAAATGTAATACCATTTATGGAGCGTGCAGACGGTGACACGAATGTCCCGCGGCAATCAGTTGCGGATAGTGAAGCAGCAAATTACATTATTTTTGGATGGGTAAAATATTATGAGCTCATGTCATAGAACGAGAAAGCAAAGTCTTATAGGGATTGAGGTTGAAGATTGGTTGATAGCATTTGACAAACGATACCAGGTTGCAAATGGGTGACGGATTGTTAATAATTGCGAATGACAGATGATGGTTGATGATAGTGGATTATACGAGTAGCTGATGATGATAGATGATTGCTTAGGGTTGATGGATAATGCCGGATGATGATTGACTATGGCTGATGATTGTGGAGGATGGCATGTGAGGGTCAATGATGCCGTATGATGCTCGTAGCTTTTGATGACTGATAATGAGCTATGATTGTGGATGATGGCAAATTATGCCGGATGATTCCATATGATGCCAAATGAAGGCTGATAATGGTAGGTATGCGCGAATGATAGTTGATGGTGGCGGATGATGCTGGGTGATGGCTGATAATGGTATAAGAAAATGGATGATGGCTGGAGAGTGATGCAAACGAGGGCGAATGATGGTGAATTAAGGCGGATGTTGCCTTATGATTGTAATAAACATAAGCAGTCGAGCAGCCCCGTGGTGATCAGGAGTGGCTGCTCCTGAAGAGAAAAGGTGGTCACCCCGTCAAAACTGCTTAGTTTGTTGTTTTACTAGTGTAAAGTAAACTGCATCCGTCAAGTTTCCATCCTTTAGGCAGAGATGAGTGGTTCACTTCAGCCACTTTAACATCTTTAGGTTTGACATTCCCCTTGTAATGCAACGACCTTCTTCTGTGAAAGTAACGGTTGCTTTTTGTGTAATGTTTGCGTTTGTCTCAAGCCTCCGTGTCCGCTAACTTTAACGAGGCAAAACAATATTGAATTTCTGTAGAGTAGATTAATTGACACCTAACAGAACTTTTCTAAAGACAATAAAAATTGATCGGTGCGTCTTGTAGAGTAGAGTACGCGTGATAAGTATTTTGTAGTGTAGCTTCGTGGCTCGACAAGAACCCGCCTCATATGATCCCGCAAATGCTAGTCGTCAAGCACGCGTACGCGGTCGTTAAGCGAAGCTAGTTAGCTGAGCTCGGTGTTGTTTTAGCTCGCTGACACTTGTGCCAGACCATCGGCACCCGTGTCCTACACGGACATTTCGTAATTCATTACAATGGCGCCCAACGTGGGGCCCAAAGGGGAAACAACACCACTCTCCTTCTCACATTTTTAACTTTGCTGTCGGCAGATGAACCGATTCAATTTTTATTGTCGCCCTCATCATTTGATATTAACGTAGCATACTTTGGAGGGTTCCATAAAGTAAAGATAGAGTCACCGATAAACTCTCTTTTGGTGTTGTTTGTCTTGTCTTCGGTATAATAAGGTCTATAGCATCTTCTGGAGTTCTTCGTTCGTGGTGGCTCAGTCGCCTGAACATGCCCATGATGTTATAGAGTAGTGCGTCCCTAAATGTTACCAAAAGAAAGGTTTGCACATTTTTATACAGTTTGAAGTCGGACAGTTCTAATTTTGAACAAACTGATGGTGCCAGGGGTTTTCAAATACATTGCTTGGAATTGCGTCAGTTTTTACTGGGAGCTAATCTGATGACCGGCAGTGATAAAATCCGCATCATCAATTAGTCCTGACCGACACCCGATTTGTTTTTATGATTGGTTAGCGGTTTTTATTAGCATACTTTCGTAGAAGACAGGGACTTGCATTCAAGGAGAGGGGCCTAAAATTATAACAACCATCTCTCCACTGCGGAAACAATTGTTTCTTCACTAGTGTAGAGCGAAATCCTTCAGTCTCTCCATGCCTGGGTCGGCATCGAAGAGACTGCCCTGTAATAAACATAAGCAGTCGAGCAGCCCCGTGGTGATCAGGAGTGGCTGCTCCTGAAGAAAAAAGGTGGTCACCCCGTCGAAACTGCTTAGTTTGTTGTTTTACTAGTGTAAAGTAAACTGCATCCGTCAAGTTTCCATCCTTTAGGCAGAGATGAGTGGTTCACTTCAGCCACTTTAACATCTTTAGGTTTGACATTCCCCTTGTAATGCAACGACCTTCTTCTGTGAAAGTAACGGTTGCTTTTTGTGTAATGTTTGCGTTTGTCTCAAGCCTCCGTGTCCGCTAACTTTAACGAGGCAAAACAATATTGAATTTCTGTAGAGTAGATTAATTGACACCTAACAGAACTTTTCTAAAGACAATAAAAATTGATCGGTGCGTCTTGTAGAGTAGAGTACGCGTGATAAGTATTTTGTAGTGTAGCTTCGTGGCTCGACAAGAACCCGCCTCATATGATCCCGCAAATGCTAGTCGTCAAGCACGCGTACGCGGTCGTTAAGCGAAGCTAGTTAGCTGAGCTCGGTGTTGTTTTAGCTCGCTGACACTTGTGCCAGACCATCGGCACCCGTGTCCTACACGGACATTTCGAAATTCATTACATGGTGTCATATGATGGCTGCGTATGAGTATCTTTAAAGGCTGGTGATGGTGAATAATAGCGGTTTATGGCTGAGTGTAGTTGTATAAGTTTGATGGGGCTGGATGATGGCTGAATAGCAAATAATGGCAGGTGATAACGCATGATAACGGAGATGGCTGATTATGGCTTGTGACGGTCGATGATAGCGAATGAGGGCGGATGATACTGGATTACGAATCAAGATGGCGTATAGTTCTGGTTTATGCCGGATGAAAATCGATGATGGCTGATGAGATGCGAGAGTGGATGATGGCTTGCGATAGTGGATGAATCATCCCTGAGAATTGCGTATGAGGGTAGGCGATGTTTTTGGTGGCTAATGAGGGCGAATGTTGATAGTGGTTGAGGGCCAATGAGACCGTGTTATGCCGGACTATGGACACAATAGTGATTTTTCATTTTCATTGCAGTTCAGCTACATTGGACCCTGAACGATTTCTTCAAAGAAATTCAACAATTGATCAAATTAAGTTCTTGTTTTTCGCACGTCACATCTTATTCTACAATGGAATATTAACTTCCCCACTAAATCTCAATTTCATTCTCACAACTCTATCCAAAAGAATAAATGAATGCCCAGCAATTTCTCACGTCAACTTGCAACAACCTATAAAGTTCGCTCTAATTTTTCCCCCTTTCTTTTTTATTTCTCACCTATTGAACTCCTCAAATATTCCTTCAATTCTCACTCGGTCGCATACAGAGCTCTTACAAATGAAAAGAAAATTATTATCCTCCAGTGTATACAAAACAAAGTTTCATGGCATTTCAACTTATAACAAAAAACTCGTATATACTCAAGCCCATGAACTTTCCGAAGGTGAACTTGTGTCCCAATACACGTACGTATGAATCGACAAGAAAAATCAAAGTCGAGAGAAAATTTTCTTTTCAGCAAACTCTCACTCAAGGAACTCTGAACTGGGAAATATTTTCACTTAGGTACCTATCTGTCTTCACCACACAACTACCACAACTTTATTCGTGGTGCGTAGAAAAAGAGGGATAGAGAGGGTGAAAGAAAGCTAAGAGCAAAACCAACGGGATGGATAAACGCCAACTCAACTATTTTATGTTGAAAGGTTTTCCAAGTCGTGGTCCTGGCGTTTTTCTTTCAAGGAACTTGCACAGATGCTGTCGAAGACCATCGCATCGCACAGGACATAAGAAAAGATGGAAGGAGTGGCACGGAAATCGTGTATGAGATGGAGTGCACGAAGCTTAGAAGTAAAATGGAGTTTATTTATTGGACGGCTTAATGGTTTGGTAACAGGCCACTGAGGAGGAATTGAAAAGCTTGAGAGATAGATCCTTTACAACTGGCTGAGATTCTACGAAAAGTGCATCATCTCAGCAATTTTTCATTTGTGTGTCTTAAAGCGATTAAGCTGACAGAAAATGAAACCTTTCTGAGAACTTTAATAGAAAACAACGCATTTTTGGAAAGCAATAGATTGTCAAACGAAAATTTTCTGAACTTAATTTGTCGAGCAAGAACAGATTGCATCCTTATCGCTTTTCAACTGATTGCCTCTTGAACGGTTCACTGAGCTCTATTTGTATCCATTCCCAGTATTTCTCAGTTTGCAGCAAAAGATTAATCGAAACCCAGAACATATTTCATCCAGTTTAGGATATAATTGGTCAAAGATTGCCAGAAACATAATTTAACCGATAACGCATAGATACCTACCTACATACGTATTTAGGTGCAGTCATGCAAGCACTTAAATTGTCTAATGCATAGATCCAGGATGATATGCGAGAATTGAAGCATTTAGCCCACATTCATGGTAAATTATCCTTGTTTCCAATTGATTTAAGAGATAAGAGCATATGTTATAAATGATATGAGCAGCAAATAGAAGTTTACAGCACCTTTAATTTTAAATTTAAAAACACGAATATATCTAGACTCCACTGACAAAAGATTAACTTGAAAGAAATAACCAGATTAAGCTAGACAAAGGGACTGAGCTTTTCAAACTAAAAACCTGGTTTTTGGTTAAACCTGCTTTTTCTTCTAATTTGTTCGCTTTTCTTGCTTTAGCAATACAGCCCCTTTTGGATCTTCGCTTAGAGATAGTTAGAATTGGTCATTATCTTCATGGAATGCATTGGCAATCAAAAAGGCGATATGGTCAGTACCACGCTAGGCCGTTAATCCATCCACCCAGCTGCGATACGCTCTGATTATAAACGAGTACGTGTCATAACTGAACAGCGTTGCCAGACTCTCAAGAAAGAATTGTGTATAAGTGCTTAGATTTAATTTTATTCATCATAAAATGTCCTATGAATAATTATGCGAAATAAATGCTTTGAATAAAATTATTTAAATAAAATTATTTAAATAAAATTATATATATAAAATTATATATATATATATATATATATATATATATATATATATATATATATATATATATATATATATATTATATTGAAAAACTTACTTAAATTATTTTGAACATTTCAAAAAACTTACCCGTTAATGCATTAAAAAACCCAAAAATCGAAAGCATTGACCGATCACATCGTATTCCTATTATATCCAAAAACATATGCCTTTTGTCTATGGAAATTGAAACTTATATTTCTATTCATCATTTCATGATTTTACTAATGTAAGGTTATCGGTCAACAAGATTATGGTTATTTATTCTAGTTAACTCTGTTTCCTTTTCCAATTATAGAATAGAGTTCTCCATTGCTATTAAGAGAGTATCTAGTGCGATTGATTCTTGTCGACTACGCAGGCAAGAAGGTAAGGTTTTGAAAATGAAAACTTCTGATTTCGAATGAAACGGATGTGTAGTCTTATAGGTGAAGTACTAAGTTATCTAGCAAAATGACGCAAACCCCTCAAATGAAGTACCATACGACCCAGTGCGGTTTTTGTTGAAGTGTTGAGTCATCCATACTGGTCGTTTCTTGTATTAAGAGGTCTTAGAATTTTTGCATGTTCCGATATAATTTTTTGAAGTCCTGAATGGATAAATTGAGTTTGAAAAATATTTCAGACTTATCACGTCAAAGTCCTTACCATTTTTTTTATCGAACGAAGAATTAACGATTTGACGTTGTTATCATCTGAACGAAAGTTTCATGAATAGATGATCAATATTTGTCAGCATTCATTTAATTTTGAGACATGAATGAAGTGAAAGTAATTGAGAGAGCAATGTTTAAATGTTTATGTCATTGATTAATCACTATCCAAACTTAGCTCCATAAATACATCATCTTCGGGAACAAAGATCTCTTGTCTGGTCGTATCAGAACCCGTGCTCTTGCCTTCACCATATAGATTTGAACTTGTCATCGATTTCAGCATATTAGATGTCGGTTCAAAACTAAAGCATCCTTCAGTCTTCACTCGTTGGTCAGTATGGATTAAACCATTTAATACAGGAGTCTTTAGCTTGTTTCTGGATTTAGTTTTCATCAGGTTCACTTTTGAAAATACTCTTTCACAACTCGCTGATGAATGTGGAAGGATCAAAACATCCAAGGCAAATTGAGCTAGCTCTTTAAACTCGTAGTCCCCATTGTGGTTTTTTATCTCCGAAATTTTTGCCCAAAAAAGATCCGGACTTGAGTCTTCCATTTCTTCTGGGATTGTAACTGGTAATTTCCGCCATTGGTCATCTATTTTCTGATGGTTCTTACTGTCACAACATCTTGGCAAAAGTCTCATTAGGGGCAACAAGGATGTTAATCTTGTCGCTTCGTTGGATTGGGCATACTTTTGATTTAGAATATGAAGCTTGGAAAAAACAGGGTCGGTGAAGTTGTACCTTTTTTTAATTTCTTGGCACGCTATAACTAGGAACGATCTACATCTTGCGAAGAAGTCATTAATTTTTTCCTTTTCGTTCATAATAGTTTCATCTTGCAGTGCATTGAGTACATTTACACCCAAGTACATTGCTGAAGGAGATAAAAATTGAGATTCATTTCCAGGATTTAGCTGATTCAAATGACTTTTCATGACATAATCTCGGTTCAGGTAACAGCACAATAGATCTTTATAAACTCGTTCCATACGCGAGTGCATGTAGGTTGTCAAAACCTTTTTACCTTGGAAAAGTTTGTTCAAGTCATTAAAACTTGGAAGCACCCAGCTTAAAAAGAAATAAAACATTTTCATAAATGGATCCTGAAGTGATAAAAAAATAATCTCAGCTGAGTTTAACCTTTCTTCAACCCAAATCTTGCTAGAAAACAGCTTTAAGGCATCCCATTGTTCGAGAATTCGTTCAACTACAGACTGTAGGCTCAGCCATCTTGTTTGAGAAAGGCGAAGTATTTTGTGTGGATCGACTTCGCAGAATTGTTGAAACTCTTTAAAAACTGCGATCCTTTTATTTGAATTTATGAAGACGGCGTAAATGTTCCTAGCCAGGTCTTCACAGCTTCTTGGTAAGGCACGACATGCAGCACTGGCGCAAAGGTGGATAGAGTGGCAGATACATTTTTGAATTATAGTTCCAGGGATCTTTTCAGCTGATTTCTGCAGAACGGAGTTGAACTCTCCCATCATTGTGTTGCAGCCATCACTAGCAAAACCAACAATATTACACAAAGATATGTTTGCATGATTTACGTTCTCAATTAATAAATCGTAAATACGTTGAGCACAAGCACCTTTGCGGGCAACCTCTGGATCTGAACCATCGTACACATCGATCAGTTTCAAAAACTTTGACACAACTTTTTTTTTCTGCATTATCAAAATATATTACACAAATGCACAAAGATTTCGTTCTTGAAATGTCGGTGGACTCAACAATCACCAAACTAAATTTTTGAGTTTGCATGTGTTTACTGATATCTTCGAAACTCCATTGCCCTATCACATTTTTCACCACGCTCGTAGCTTTTGTGCGTCCTAATGATATACCTTTGACTATTTTCGAATCAGGAAAAGAGGATTTTAAAACTTTAACGAGATGATCAGCAGACGTTAAAGAAATATTGTGCTCTGTCAAAAATGCTGAAAGTTTTAATTCAGCTGTCTTTATGTTATTCTCGAGAGCTTTCTCAATACTGTTAGGGTTAACAAATTTTTCCAGACTGAAAACAACAGAAGCCTTGGTACTAGAACTTACACCTTTAACTAATCTGACATGTTTTTGACTTAATGCATGTCTTTTTAACACTGTTACTTCTGCCAACATTGTTGTCTTACAAAACCTACACTCTGCAAATATTGCAAATATTGCATCCTTTTCCCATTCTATTCGGTAGCTCTGAGCCCTATGTGTCATTTTTTGCTAGAACTACCTGCACTCTGAGAATCATCTGAATCCACATCTAAATCACTGTTCTGGTCTAAACTTAGGTGTCTTTCACTTGAGGAAGGGGTTTTCGAAAAGAATGATTTGATGTTTTTACTCATTTTGCAGAAAGATTTTTATAAAAAAACTTAACTCGTTAAATTATTTCCTAGTTAATTAATGAAACAACTTTAATTTTGCCTAAGTTTGTTTCTGTTGTATTCATTAACACTCACTTTGCCTGAGCAAAAATGTACGTGAGGCGAAGCTAATACAAATAATTGTAATCACTTTACTTAAAGTATTGAAATTGTCACTAAACGATAAGTATCTGAATCAAAAGGGTGAACTGATAAGGCTAAGCTTAGCTGTATTCAAACTATTTGCACACAACACTACTCAAAAATTCCAAATTCAACAAAGTATTTCACAGCCGACTAGACAATTTCGCTGCAGCGATATTGACGTTTTGGTGTGATTTCAACGGATTTTTTTAACATTTTAGTAAGATCAGTTTACAGTCGCTTAAAAACCAACGTTGGTACTGATGCCGATATTACTAACATGGAAGTTGAGTAACTAACCAAATTGAATGCATGTAAAATTTAAATATTTTGAAAGTTACCCAAAATTACCGTACGTTTTCCCATCACGGCAGAATCATTACCGTATACCGTACAATGGTCTAAATTACCGTACGCCCCCACAATTACCGTACCGTCCGGCAACGCTGTAACTAAACGGGCTTATAGTCCGTCCGAAGAATCATTCGAAACAAATATTGTTGTCGCCAACGGAGTTCGAGCCAGCAACCTTCGGGTAACGCAGCGAGCACTCTAACTACTGCACTACATGGACCACTGAGAGGGAACTTCTTATTAATGTGTAGTATCCCAATCTCATTTGTCATAGCTCCCCAACACTGGGATGAATATTACACAATTATCTTTACTAAATCCGTTCAAAAGGTACTTCAGAATAAACTTCTTCAGATTTAATCCTTCAAGGAACAACAATTACTGGTGGGAGGTTCACTTACCTAATGCGAACAAATTGAATAAAATTTGTTTGAGTAAAACTAATTAAGTTCTACGTTAAAAGCTTCCATCTTGTAACGAATTTTCTTTATTTTTCCTACCTCTGCGCATTTCACGACACTTTGCAATCTTATTCAGTTTCTTTAGATACTAATACAGATCTAATCTTGAAGACAAACAGAAAGCCAGAAAATCCTTTCATTCCTCCAATAGATACAATTTTCTCTCAACTTCTTTCAACACAAACTCACAAGGGATCAGCCCGGAAAATGCTGTTGCAATGCAAGCCAATGATGACGACCACCAACTTGATTCTACTTCGGCTGCTTGAGCACAACACAGCTCACGTGAAGAGTCCTTTTTAAATTCTATTAAGTCACTTCACGCTTTTCTTTAGTAAAGTGCTTAAAACAGGGGTCGACGCTGGAAGACTGTATGATGAAGTACAATGTCAATGAAAAATGCGAGACTGTCGCATGCTCCTTGACTCACTTACTTGAAAGAAAGTAGTCTCCGTGAGGGCTTTAGAAAAGAAATACTTTTCTCTTTCAGCTCTTGCAACTCTTGTTCTGCATCTTAAAAAGATACTTAAAGGATCGCAGTCGGCTCGATGTACAGGTGGAAAGTTAATGATGTTCTTATTTCGATAAAAAGTTTACGAGCAAGGATTTGGAAGTGGATGAAAAGTTTTTTTTTTGTTGGTTTTGTATCGAGCTAGGAAGTAGTTGTTGGAAAGTTTACGGCAAAGTTGCTCCTTTTGTATGACGCGAAACTGGAGACAAAGCAAGGTGTCATCCAAAGAATAAATGTCTGAGCATACAAACAAATCCACCACGAAGTCACAGCAACTTAAGCGGCTTAAGTTAGACAGTAACTATAAATATTTTATATAACATTGTTAAAGCTCCTAAAAGGCGGCTGTATCTTCCAGTCGGCTCTCAATTAAAAAGAAGAGGCGGATTCTTTGTCACTAAAACGCCAACTTTTATGGACACGAACGAATTTTGAGTACGTTGTTTGTCATTGAAACCGAGTAAAAGGAAAGTAAAAGCGGTTTACACTTTGCAATGTTGGTAAAACCATTTTTCTGCCCTTGATGCTCTTTTATGGTATTAAATTTCATCCAACAGCCCAAGGAAATAAGTTAATTTTCTTTGACAGTAATTGCGGCAATGAGTACGTTGCTCAACCAGCCAATAGTTCTTCATTATCCAAAGCAATAACGATTAGATGGAATTATTTTAAGGAGTATTGTATACCCTTCGTCTTTATTTTCTCTGATTGGAGAGTCTAAGATATTTTTATAAATTCAAAGTCTTTTAGGTATATTTCTCGAGAGAAAGATTGAAACCTCCTATAATAATTCGAGATTCTCATATAATTCTCCATCTTTTTATTCCGTACTGACAGAGCCTTGAATTAGTTTAGTTGACTTGGAATATTTTTAATTTCTCACTTAACCAAGTGGCTGGGCCGCAGAGAATTTTGGCGAGGATTATTAAAGTCCACGAACGCCATGGTTTCTAAATATTCGTTTTTAGTTCAACAAATTTTCACAATCGCTACGAATCACAGCGGTTCCGCAGCAAAACACTTTGGTTGTGCGCTGGTAAAAACTGTATCTTCTTTCATATTTTACATTGGTATATATACATAAAATTTCTTACAAGCTAAACATAAAATATATGAATTTTTTAGTCATAAATTGTACTTGTATAGATTTTCAAAAATGACTCAATTTGTAATTGATTGTTCATGTACCTAAAACACTTGACCACAGAACATGCCATATGTGATCCCACATGAATCATCCCTGCACATAGTCATGCACTTGGTTCATTGACATGCGGCCAATTTCGACCCATACATTGAATTTCACTTGTCGCGTGCTATTCTTAATGAAAACGAAAATTAGATTTCAGTTCACGCATTAAGTGTGAACGAATTTTCTTAATGAGTCTTGATGATATTCATACTTCCTTTGTTTACATTTTAAGGTGTCAATGAAATGGGTTTCATACTCAAGATATTTACGTTCATTGGATATTTGATATATTCTTTGAGCTCGAGTGGAATTTATTTCTATTGCTTTTATTGCTATGGTTTAGGATTGCAGTAAATGAGTACTGGATGATAATCATAACATTAATTGAGTTATTAACGTAATGCTTATCATTCAACAATTTGACGTAAAAATGGATATAATTACACGCTAAACCTCGAGATGAGTGTTGATATATTGAGATTAGTTCAATATCTTAATCCGAATCTTAAACATATTGGGTAGACAGACCTACGCTCGTGTCAGAAGGGTTTTGTACTCAACTTACAAATTGCAATCACCAGTAACGAATAAAATCAAGACACATGTCAAAAAGATTTTCTCGTTTAAAAGAAAATCTATTGCCTCCCCATTTTCAACTGACAAAAATCACTCAAATCATGAAATCCCAAAAGTATTTATGTCATCGATCTTATCTGAAAATTTTAAGAAGATCAAATCAAAACTGCAGTGTCTGGTTTGATGGAAAGTCCATGAAATACCAAAATAGTGTGTCTTGTTGTTGTGATTGGAGAAATTTTAAATGGATATAACTTCCGTGAATATGATACGAATTTCATCAAACTTACAGAGTAGTAGGACCTTGTGTAAGACTACTTAAATATTGAATTTTGTTGGGTTTAAAGGCATCCATACGATTTTATTGGAGAAAATGTGAAATTCGGAGACCATATTAGTATTAACAAAGTTTAACGAATTTTGAAGCAAACACTGTCAGTTTAAGACCTGTTTTGTAAAGCTCGCATAAAGACCTTTCATTTGATACTCACATCGGCTATCTTTGATGAAATTTTTTTTCAGGGGCCACTCCCCTGTGCTGCAATCATCGATTCAGGGCATCAGAAAATTTTTTTCGAAAGCTAGAATGGTTACAAAGCCCTTCTGTCAGGTTCATGCTTTTAACACTTTATTGAATTTAATGAATGACTGAAGATGAGTACCTACGATTAATGTGATTATGTGGAATAAGCCGAGGAGGCAGGAGGTCCTTGGCAGGACCAATACAGAAATTGGTGGAAAAATTCGAGTTGTTGAGACAACTTAGTACGGTGGTGAATAAAACCCGTGCACGTCACTCAAGAACAGCCGAAAATATTGCTGCTGTAGCCAAAAGTGTTGAAGAAAACCCAGGTTAGTCCATTATTCGTCGCTCTTTGGAATAAGGCATTCCACAAACGTCATTACACCGTATTTTGCATAAAGATTTGGATCTTAAGGCTTATAAAGTTCAGTTAACATCAGAACTCAAGCCGGTTGATCATCAACCACATCGTGTCTTTGCTGATTGGCCCCTTGAAAAGCATTAAAATGATCCGGAATTCCATCGAACAATCATCTTGAGTGATGAGGCCCATGTCCAGCTCGGTGGCTTCGTCAGCAAGCAAAATTGTCGCATCTGGGGCTCGGAAAACCCATGAGTTATTGTTGAAAAGCCTCTCTATCTTCAACGTGTGACTGTTTGTTGCGGTTTATAGTCCAGCGGAGTCATTGGACCTTACTTTTTCGAAAATGAGGCTGGAGCAACAGTTATGGTGAATGGATTGAGCTATCGAGAGATGGTCAATAATTTTTTATGGCCGGAATTGGATGACACTGTTCTGGACAATGTTAACTTTCAACAAGATGGCGCTACGTGCCACACAAGCAACGAAACTATTGATCTTTTACGGGAAAACTTTCCGGACCGTGTTATCTCTCGAAGAGATGACCAAAATTGGCCAACGAGATCTTGTGATTTAACACCTTGCGACTTCTTCCTTTGGGGCCACGTGAAAGAGAAGGTCTACGCCAACAGCCCAGCGTCGATTCAAGGCCTCAAAGATGGAATTCGTGAGGCTATCGAGGACATAGGGCAGCCGCTTTGCGATTAGGTTATGGAAAATTTCATGAAGAGGATATGGTCCTGTAAGCGTGTCGTAGTGGTTATTTGCCTGATGTTATTTTTTATAATTAGCGGCCTTTTTTTTCTTTATAATGAAATCAGCATCCGGTCATTTGTATTAAAATATGGCATTTTGCTTTTAATATCAAAATAACACCTCTTATTGGAAAACCCTGTAGTTGTTCATAATTAAATATGTTCATTGTGGCATAACGTTATATGCTTTTACTCTATCTTTATGTATTGATTTGTGGAGCCCATTTACATTAATTACTTCATTACTATTATCAATGTTTAGAACTTCAAAAGGACCTTTGTAAGGAGGCTGATGATTCTTTCTGTTTTCATTTCTGATTAATACCAATGCTTATGTGTATAGGGTTTGACAAATTTGATTTTGACATTCTGTATTATGTTCCTAGCCTTTGCTATGGATGTTCTTAATCTAACCTTTAGCTCTTTGAATAATCATCAAGATTGTATACCCTATCCCTATTCGCAATCAAATCATTTGGAAGGTAAGGGAGTTGTCCAGAAACTAGTTCATACGGTGTATAATTGGTGTCTACATGTGGTGTAGTATTATATGCAAAGATGTAGTACGAAACCCACGTGTCCCATTGCTGATCATCAGCAAAAGATTACATATATTCGTTTAGTACCCGATGGTTTCTTTCAACCACGGAGTAGAAAAAATTTTCTTTATTTTTAGCAATTCACATATATCGCCCATTAGTTTATTTGTAAACTCAGACCCGAAATCAGATTTCAGTATTTAAACAAGTTAAGTAAGCAGGAGAGTGCTCCTACCAGAAGGTCGTTGTAAACATTCTAGGGTAAGAAACAAGTTTTCTAATGGCGTGAATCGATAACTTGAATTATTCATCCAATACTTGGATATGAAATCGTTCAAATTTATACAAAATATGCACAGTTTGTTTCATAAGCACGATCTCAATTAAATTTTGTGAACATATATATTTTATGTCAGTCTATATAATTGCAAAATTTCAAGAAGTTTAAAGGTACTGTTTTGGTTTTATGGGCAAAAACGTAAAATCTTCAAACCATACTATTATTATCAAAGTTGAACGAATTTCGGTTTCTAAGGTATTTGTTGCCCTTATACTCATAAAGGCCCACGTTTGTGATAATTTTCAGATTTTTCGGCTGAAAGGTGTCCAATCGCGAGGGGGGGGGGGACACAAATTTTGGCTACATGTTGCCTTCCCTTGGACCCCCTAATTCATAAAATGATTTTTTTTATTTCAGATTATAAGAGTTCTAATCAATACCTTACATTTGATAACCCACTCGACTACATTTGATTAAAAAAAAATTTTAAGGGTCAATTCGTTATTAGGAGGGACCCCCCTTAAAAAATTTTTAAATTTTTGTTGAGTCCTTAACTTTTGAGAGACCGTCACTTCTGACCTTTTCACAAAGTTTGAGCATTCTAGCTTCTATAGTTTCTGGGGAAATTAGCTGTGACGCACGGGCAGACGGACAAACGGACAGACGGACGGACGGACAAACGGACGGACAGAAGGACAGACAGGTGGCGAAACTAGTAGGTCTTTGTAAAAAAATGTTTTCCAAAGACCTTAAAAGGGTCCATATTTTAATATGAATTATTCTACTACTCCTTTAGCTATTGTTTTAGACTATTTTCTACAGGGAAAGCAACTGCAAATTTTGTTAATTCGCGTTGTAGTGTTAGTATATATCGGTAGTTATTCAAGATTCTTAATGGACCTACGGTGTCTATTTGTACCGTCTCAAAGCTTGTTGATGGAGTATCGGTCTCAATCATTCTCTCTTTCGTGTGTCTTATCTGTTTATTAGTCTGACATGCTGTACAATTCCTTACGTGAGTCTTGACCATATTATTCATATAGGGTTATTCATTTTACGCTTGGGAAAGTAAAGCTAAAACAAACTCATAAAATATTCAGATGGAAACAAAATTTTTTATTCAATATAAAGATTGAACCTTGCCATTATACGTGAAACACAACATCATTCAAACGTCATAGACGGAACCTCTTACAGGCCTCAATCCATTTGAGGTAATTTTCAATTACTTTTCGGCACATTTCCGGCAATATCTCGGCCATAATTTCACGAATATTGGTTTTCAATTGTTCAAGACTTTGAGAATTGTTCGCGTAAACACGATCTTCCACAGAACCCCATGAAAAGAAATCCAAAGATGTTAGGTCGCAGGATCTTGCGGGCCAATCGACATCACTCAATCTCGAAATTACGCGTCCTGGAAATTTCTCTTGCAAAAGTGCTCGATTAGCCTGTGTTGTGTGGCTTGTGGCTCTATCCTGTTGAAACCACATGCTCTACAGATCATAATCTTCAATTTCTCTCCAAAAATAATCGGTTAACATCCGTCCATAGCGGTCAGAATTGACTGTAATGGCTCTTCCTTGATCGTTTTCAAAAAAAACGGGCCAATAACACCACCAGACCATAATGCACACCAAACGGTCACTTTTTCCGGATGCAAAGGCAATCTGCAATCACCTGAGGATATTGAGAGCCCCATATGCGGCAATTCTGGTTATTTACGTAACCACTCAGCGAAAAATGAGCCTCATCACTGAAGAAAATTTTGTTCGAAAAATCATTATCAATGGCTTGTTGTTCAATCACCCAATTTGCATACATTCTGCGTTGTGTATGGTCTTGAGGCTTAAGTTCTTGAGTGAGTTGGATTTTGTCTGGATGGAGATGCAAATCCAAGTGTCAAATCCGCCACAATGAGCCGTAAGACAAGCCCAAATGTTGGGCACGTCGAGGAATCGACTAATTCGGTCTTCCTCCACACTTTGAGCAACGACAGCGATATTTTCAGCAGAACGAATGTTGCGATGATGCACAGGCCTTGCAATATCAATAACTGATCCAGTCTCTTCAAATTTTCTCAGTGTGTTCGAAATAGTTTGCTGTGTACGTCGATTATGTCGACCGTGGTCGGCTCGTAAAGCCCTAAATGTTGATACAGCAGAATCACCATTTTTATAATAAAATTTAATAATTTTAACGTATTCTTTGACGATCCATATTTCTAAATGGCAGCTAAAAAACACGCTTTGGATGACATTTAATTCTGACAGATGTCAAATGGCAGCGTTATACTTTCCTACCACGAAATGGATAACCCTGTATTTTTCCAGCAATATCATTGTCTTTTTTAGCAATGTTTTGCGAACTCCAAGAGGTCCTTCGTGCGGTGAGTTGTGATACTCTTCTATTAGCTTCATTTGGTTTGTTTTATCTATTGCCCTAGTTGGTGGTTTTTATATCATCATTCGAAGTTTCTTTTGCGTACTTGTTTTATAATGCAACATGTTAAATATTCTTTTAAATATTACTTTTTCTATAGACTCAAAAATAATATCTTCACAAGATAATGAAAGTTCATTTGTGCTTTCTTGATTCGTGAATCTCAATACCTTCTTCAGAGTCGAAACGAGTATCGGATATGGATTATCGCCAATTCTCTCATTATATCTGTTCCTTGTGGTAGCATCTTCCACTGTTAGATTATCTTTGATGGAAACGGATTCCGGAGCAGGTATATCGCTACAGTGACCTGCTATAATATCATTTGTACGTATAATAGGAACCTTATTTTCTCTGCGCAAACACAAATTTGAATTTCAGTATTCCGGTGCAATCCCATCATAAGAGTTGATCAAGTTCAATCGGTGTCTGGGTGCTCTCGTTGTTGACTATCTTCTTTTGCTTTTTTTTACAGAGGTCATTCGCCTGGTTATAGCTAATAGTTTTTTCTTCGCGGTTTCATCGTTTTCTGGAGGTATCATTGCCTTTAAGGTATGAGAGTCTAGCCCGATCCTTGATAATTCATCAGCATTGGTATTCGTACCACGTTGCTTATATATAATCGAAAAGTCGTAATCAGATAGGTCGGTGTGAAATCTAGTAAGTTTTGACGAAGGATTTTTATGTGTAAACAAAGATTATAGTGGTCTGTGATCAGTCACAACCACAAATTTCCTTTCGTAGAGGTAGGATCTAAAGAAGTTTATGACCCAATGTATGGCTGAAAGTTCTTTCTCGATAGTAGGTTTGTTAATATCATGTTTAGCCAAAAATTTACTTGCATAAGAAATTGGTAAGTCTTGGCCAATTTGTCCGTGAGATAGGACTGCGCTTACAGCGTAGTTAGAAGCGTCAGTCGTTAATGTGAAACGTTTGTCGAAATTTGGATACTGAAGGAAAATTGATAGAACCTCATCAATTTTCTCTTCAAAGTTTCGTATGCATTCCGACATTCTTCTGTCCAGTTAAATGTTACATTCTTCTTTAGTAAAGCATTCAAGCACATCGCCGTTTCAGCAAATTTAGGAATAAAACGCCTGTAATAATTGCAGAGCGCCACAAATCTGCGTACTTTGCCTGCATTTTTTGGGACCGGGTAGTTCCTGATGATATTATTTTTAGCTAGATCAGTCTTGATCCCTTCATTGTATATCAAATGACCCAGATATACTACCTTTGATCTCAAGAACTGGCATTTTTCAGGATTTAATTTTAAATTGTGCTGACGGTGCCTTTGTAATACTTTATAATGTTTGATGCTGCAACCGTATACTACAATGTCATCAACATACAGGAATGCTTCGTGACTCAGGCCACTAAAAGCTATCGTCCACATCCTTTGAAAGCTGTTGTGTGAAATTTTCAATCCGAATGGTAATCTTTTAAATTGATAGCTTCCATCACTGGTGAAGAATGCTGTCAATCGTCTAGACTCTTTCTCAAGTTCAATTTGATGAAAAGAGCTAGTCATGTCCAGCGAAGAGAAGTATTTCCCTCTACCTAACTTGTCTAAGACGTCTTCAAGTCTCGTCAAAGGAATCTGAAATCCACAACCAGCCACCATTTAGCCTTCCCATCTGCACTCTTTTTTGGTACAATTAAGAGAGGTGAGTTGCAGGGGTTATCGACGGTTCTATGATGCCATATGTTTCAAGGTACTTAACTTGTTGTAGGATCTCTTCATTCTGGGATTGTGGCAATCTATAATCGTTAATATCAAGTGGATTGTTATCTACGGTTTGTAACCTCTGTTTATAAAAATTATTTGCCTCGAGTTTTTCTCCATTCAAATGAAACACATCTTGAAAATTTTCTATGAACTCAAGCAAATCATGAATCGCGGGTCTGTCTAGAGTATCTTTGACCGTAACCTCTAGAAGCTTCTTGAATCTGTCTTGGGTTTGTCTCTGTTTTTCCCACTTGAAAATGTCATAGTGTTTTAACGGTTCTACTTCAACGTTCAAGTTGCTTATGACAATATCTTCGTCATTAGTGTTCATTATTTTTATATTTTGAATACCTTTTGTAGGTATGATAGTATTTCTTACAAATACGCCCTTCTCAATTTCCGTGTTAAGAACAATACTATCCTCAGAAAGTTCTATGTTAACTGGGATAATCATCTCAGTTCTGGCTGAAATATTTATATGTGAATGTTCCTGTCCTCGTGTGTCCATTGGTAGTATGATGTCTTCATTGTTCACGTTGAAAGTTATCGTAATAGATTTTACATAAGTAATGGACCATTAAGTCTCTACAGATGATTCCATCCGTGCTTATCGGAAAATTGCTTTGCACAATATGGAATGATTTCTTTAACTTATGATTCCCAATTAGAAGGTCCAGATAAGCGGTGACTAAGGATGTCTTTATTTCTTTGGTAATGCCTGTTAATTTAATTTTATTACTAGTTTCTATTGAGTTATCTAAATTATAGCAGATGCTCTCCTTGCAAATCGACACATCTGCTCCAGTATCGATTAAAAATATAAGATAACTTTTTGAATTACAACTTTAAATTCTTACAACATTTGTACAATTTCCAGTAATCCTATAAATTTATCTTTCTATTGTGGAATTCTTTAAGCCGAGAGGTTCTGAAGATCCTTTCCGAAACCCCGCAATGCTTTCCAACGAACAAACGAAATCCTCCCAAAAATTAAATTCTCGAAGGAAAAGAGGAAAATAATAAAATCCCATTCCTTGATCTAAGAATTATTCGTAATAATGATAAAATTGAATTTGATATTTACAGGAAGCCGACAAATACTCAGCGAACGATAACAAGCGATTTATACCATAGCTTTGGACAAAAACTGACAGCATATCATGGAATGATACATAGGCTCTTGATGACACCACTTAGCAGTGGAAGAGATGATAAAGAGAAAAACGACATAATACAAACAGCGAAAATTAACAGGTATTCAGCCGAAACGATCAATGGAATCATCAGGAAGAAAACAGCAAGATTAGAACGAAGAAAACGAACAACACTGAGCGGATCCTTATACGAAACAATATACGAAGTGTCACATCAAGCTGAAGCCTAGCATTACGAAACCATTTGGAAGTAGGAGAAGATCCAAGAACGATGGAAGAAAGCAGCGGCATCTACAAAATAGCATGCGATGATTGTCAGAAAGTCTATATGAGTTAAAGTAGTAAAATTTTGTAATATAAATCAAAGTTAAAACTTCCGAAATTCAGTGTACTGAGGGAAACTGTAAATAGCAATCGAATGCGTGCTCTATATGAGAAAAATAAAAAATCCAATGTTAAAAGGAACACAACTGTTTTTCATTCTTGACATAACATATACTGTTATCTTCCTCGTAGAGGGTTTTTTGGCTGGGAGCCTTTGGTTCCACTTAGCCCCCGATGGATGGGCGTGAGCGCCACTCGCTTGGCTATTAGGCCCCCAAAACCACCAAGCGAGAATGCGGCCGCCAGTATTTTAGCTCAATCACAAAATTTAACCTCCGCTACATCTGTACACCTAATTTTCACCCAGAGCAAAGCAAAGGAAACCAAGAGAAGAACAAAGGAGACACTGTCTTCTGCTACTGTTGGACCTCCCAACCACTAGGTTTGAATAATTTTAATTATATATCAAATGATACTTTGCTTTCTGAAGTGTTCAGTGATAAAAACCTTGGAGTAACTTTTGATCCAAAGCTCAAATTTGATACACATATTTTAAATGTGATTACTGAGGCATCTAGGATTTTCAGGTTTATCCTTAGGCATGTACATAAATTCAATAGCATCTCCGCTTCTATCCACTTATTTGCTTGTCTTGATGGCCCTTTGCTTGAATACTGTTCTGTTATTTTTTCACTTTTTCGGGTAAAGGCGAATTGTGGAACCTGCCTGAAATCCAGCACAGCTTTTGTTGACTTGAAGTTAACCAGTGATTTCGTTTTAATAGTTAATTTTTTAGCGTTAACTCTTTTGATTTCGAAATTACTTAATTTATTTTTGGCTACCAAAAGCCGAACTATATTCCTTTCGCTTTTTCCGAACACATTGATTGGCGGAGCTTTTTTTGTCCTGTTGGTAGCTTTTTTAGAGGAACCAGCTGAACCACAAGTTGGTTTCTTCTCTTTATTTATTTTTTTAATACGGAGTAAAATTTAAATCACTATCTTTATTAGAATGACCTTCGATACTTTCTTTAACTTCCATTTCTTCTGTTAATTCGTCTAGCGCTGCGTAATAGTTTTGGCTATCGTTAGTGCCTCCAGCACCTGGGATTTCTTTCAAGATCGTTACTTTTGTAGTTTTTTTTTACCTTTATTTCTTTATTTATTTCCTTATGCAGGTCTTGCGTTTTCATCCCTTTCTTGAATATTTCGAGCGGCTGTAGCCGTAGCCTTAGCTCATGGTTTTCTTTTCGACATATGATCACTTCTTTCTCGTCTTCGATTATTTGGATTTTATATCCGCCATCTACGGAGTTTTCCTGATGTGTCTTCTTTTGTTGAGAATTGCAACCAATTTCATATTTTATGTCTCCCCGGGTTCCCTCAATGATGCGAAGCCGTCGGACTTCTCCATACCAGCAGTGCTGAAGTTGTCTTTGGATTGTTTGCTTTTCTTGATGTATCGAAGTAAAATAATATTTGTTATAAATTCCTTGGATCAATTGCTTCAACAATTTTTTTCAATAAAAATTTACTTTAGACTTACATTTTAAAAAATTAATTTAATTTTTGAAAGCTTTTGCCAGGAGCGATTAAGAACCACGTCCTTATGCAACGAATAGTAGACGCAGAATCGTTGAAGTACCCCAGTATGGTCAGAGCTGTCCTCGCCAAAATGCCTAATAACAGACTGCAGCTCACCGGTCCAGAATTTCACCCCAGAAGCAAGAACCTTTTGCCACCCTGCGGTAAGTATCGTGACGCGACAGTTATCAGCGTCACAACCAGTGGTACTTTGTTTCCCAGTTACTCACCTATTTCTGATTTTTAGGCTTTTGTACTCAAATATAAAACCCTATTAAAATCGATATCTGTGTCCGTCTGTCCGTCCGTTTTTCCGTCCGTCCATCCGTCAGTATATCGCAGCAGATTTCCTCCGAAACTATAGAGGCTACAGCCATGAAATTTTGTAGAAAGGTCGGAAATTATGCCTTCTAGAAAGTTTTGGGGTGAAAAAAAATTTTCAAAGAATTTTAAGAGGGTCCCCCCATATATGTACAAGTAGAGGAGTGACCCTCAAGAGCCCTCATATGAAAGATTTCAATGAGATCTTTTCAAAACAGGTGTTACGGAGATTTTGAGAAGGTAGCCAACTTAACTACGTCTTAAACACCACCAGGAAACGTGGTACGCAGGATGCATCCTCGAGCCAAACTGGGAAAGGAAAGTTTACCATGTGTGGTACATAGTTCTAGTAAAGTTAGAAAAAGAATAAATTCTAATGTTAATGGTTACAGTAGAGTAGATTTTAATTTCCTCAAGTTAGGTTAATGCAGCTCTACTTAGATTAGTTAGGCTCGACGAAGTTTATGATACCACTCCCGTATGTGTACGGTTGCTCCACAACGACATCATCTGTGATCAACAACCATGGAAAGAACGAGTCAAAAGGATGCGTGAGAAGCAATCATCTTGGGAACCAAAAAGATGAAGAAATTCATCGTAGCAACTACAGCAAAAATCTTTTGGAGGACAAAAATTTATGAATGCAAGCGACATGGACGACATGATGTTTGAATGCAAAATAATGCTTTTAATGGGCTAAATACGAATAACGCTCATGGGAAATTCGGTCGTCTTAACCTCGCCGGAGCATCCACTATCAACAATACATTCTGCGAGTCAAGAAACGGAGCCCGCGGGCCTCATACGTCACTACGAAACGCACCGCCAAACTACACGAACAATAACTATAGCAATAGCCTTTGCAGAAGCTCTTCTGCTACTCTAGTGAATAGTAACCACATTGCGCAAGCGGCGCACATATCCGTTGCAGAAAGAATAACCTCGATGACAACGACAGCGTCAGTATCCACTCGAACTATTCCTAAACAGTTTGATTATAGTCCCAACGAACAATTCGACCATTCACTTCAAAATTATATCCCCAATCCCCATCACTTCTCACCCTACGAAACGCAGCAGGAGCAAATTCCATCCGCAAAATCTTCAAATGTGACGCCACCGGCTGCGGTGGCGACAGAGACGACCACGAAAATATTCTCAAAGAAAGCGTCCAACTTAAAGTCGGCGATAATTGCTACGAAGACAAGTTCTGGAAGCATCTCAAGGAAGAGAAGTGGAAAAAGTCGACAAGTGTAGGAAATCCGACTATAATGAACTGCGAAAGGAACAGCCGGATGAGGAACAAGGCGTGATGATCAACAACACTAACAACACCATCAGCCAGAGTAACAACAACAACGATAGTAATAACAACAACAGCAATGGAGGACTTAATAAAAGCGCAGGCGATCGTAGCAATCAAAAGTCAAGTATGGAATTGTATAAAGAGGCTGCTGAACTGTTAGGACTTACATGTACACTTTGTAATTATTGTCGTTGCTTAGATTGTCAGAGGTGCTATTTCGAATGTGATGATTCCAATAGCTACTCGGAGCTATTGTTTTTAGGCGACTCTTACGATGCCTAAGATATCCAGCCCCAAAAGATGCAGCACCCGCAAGACTACAACGGATCAAACAACGCCGCTGAAAGTTGAAGCTTACATTCTCCAGGAAATCTGGATACCTAGCAAAGAAGAAAAAAGGCACACAAAGTGTCTTGTCCAAGGGATAAAATATAAAATTAGTACTTATCTGATAATCCTCAGCCAAGTCCAGCCACTCAAAATCCTGGTAACCGCCAGCACTCATATCGCAGCAAACATAAACAGACAACATTACGTCTATAATTGAAAAACGTCAAATGTCCGTCACAGTGACAATTCCGAAAAAAGTATCTAAGACTCCGAATGCCGGAAACACCTGATGAAGTGTGGTGGAAATCGCGGTGGAATTGCCCGATCGCACGAACCGGGTTACAATTTATGGAAGAAAAGGAGAACTATAAGGTTCACTCCGGAATTAGCAGTGCTCCGTTGTAAACGAGTTGATAAAAGGGCGAGGGAGAATGGAAAAGCTCTCCTTTGTGATCAAAACGTGTAGTGGGAAGGCAGAAAGAAAAGCGTTTACGGAAGTTTAAAAGAAATCGGAACAAAAAAGGAGGGAGAAACAAAGGAAAGGAATACGAAACAGAATTAAGTAAAATTACTGTCGGGGTCAATCACCACCGGGAGGATGATATCTCCCATTAACTGGCCAGTGCTCAAGTCAGCGCAGGATCTTTTTCGCCATGCAGTAGAGGACGGGAATCTTACCAGGAGGCCTCCTTAGCAGCTAGGTTAGATGATGAGGTTAGTCAAAAAAATTGCTAAGATTTGTTTTTGTTGATAAATCTTATTGCATTGATTATTTTGTTGATAAACTCTATTTAATATCAAAGAAAGTGGTATTTTCTTTTCTACTAAATTCACTTGAAAATTTTAGAAATTGTTCTTTTCAGGAAGTGTAACGGTTGGTTCGGGGACAAATCGCGCGCGGGTGTTCGTCGGTGTGGTTGTTTTTTTCTTTTTTGGTGGTGTTTGAGTAGTGTCGCGTTGGCTGGAGGAGATAGGGGCCCCCCGAGTAGTGATGTTTTTGTGCAGGGTGTGTTCGTTTAACGAACTTCGGCGAACCGCCTTACTCACTGGACGGTCAAATGTGGGACCTAGGCCAAAGCAGTGAGTTGGCGCCCACGCCCGTCTGCGATGAGCAAAGTCGGGACCACAGGGCCCCCGTTGCCGGAGCACACCAGTGGTTAGGCGTGACACAGGTCACAAATTTACTTCATCAGTATCGAGGCAGGCAGAAGAAGGGGAAACACACGAAATTTAGGCGTACCCCCCCACTTGATTGGAAACCTTTCATCTATAAAATCACGAGTATAGACCTTTATGAGCACTCCAACAATAAATACGTCAGAAGTCGAAATTCACTCAACTTTGTTATTAATAGTATGATTTATCGATTTTACACTTATCATGTTTCAGAGTTATAGGAGTTTAAATTTTCCTCTATTACAACAGCAACGTACATGGGTATGGGACAATATGCACTTCCAATCAACTCAGACACTACGGGTTTGCTGAAATTTGCATGAAAATTTCAGGAATTATATTCATGATGAATAGCTTTGAGTATTTGTACAACAGGCGACATCCGTAATCGTAAAACAAAGTGGCAGCCGTTTTAAATGAGAAAAACGCAAAATTGTTTAATTTTTCGCGAACTTCAACATTTTACATAAGAACATGCTATTAACACTTGATTGAATTTATTCATGAATAGCTGAAGATAAGCAGCCAAAAATAATTGATGAAAAAATTATGAAAGAACATCAGATAAGGTCCTTATACTTTATGAGTTTAAATAGAATATATATG
Organism: Odontomyia ornata; assembly: GCA_963969285.1. Lineage (NCBI taxonomy): Eukaryota > Metazoa > Arthropoda > Insecta > Diptera > Stratiomyidae > Odontomyia > Odontomyia ornata. The sequence goes on from OZ017739.1 coordinate 40,422,358, forward strand.
TATATAATATATAACATAACAAAAAGACATTTAAGATTCGGCTCAATCAATGATTTTAGCCAGTTAAAATAGGTAACACTGGTTTTTCTGTTAAAGTAAAAATATATTTGTTGTACATGTCATTAAAGTTTTTCATGTATTAAATCATTCTATGCCCGTGTATCTGCATATCATATGTTAAGTACGAAACCCTTCTGACATGAGCGTAGTTCAGTCTACCCAACTTGTTTAGAGTAACCTATCTTGATATAATCGGCTTTATCTACGAGCTTCATTCAATAAATCAAATCCCTTGAATTTTTAAATATCAATATAGAATGAAAAATCTAAAAATAAAACTTCCTACTCAGCAAAAAATGTTTGCGTTGAACAGCTCTCACAGTAGCCATAATTGAATTCCTTCTTTAAGGACCACATGAATAGAAGACTGTACCATTTATTTTATAAACATAATTCAATATTTGAATGAAATCTTCACAGAAGGAATGCTGCATCATTCGAATAAGAACAACATTCCATTAATCTGATTCTGTGAGTAGGAAAAACGTAAGTGTCCTTAAATACCGTTCTGACATATAAGCATATCTCAACATTAAAATTTTTAACATTTCACGTAACAAGCCTTATAAGTTGCCAATGGCGGATAAAGACTTCCAATCGAAAAGCTTTGCCATTCAGAACGAGCCTTTTTGTAGGCATGACGAAGTATTTCAATAGGAGTCCTGTTGAGAAGCAATGTTAATAGATTCGCTTTCTGTCGGCAATAAAAGGAAGACTTTTGAATTCTTGTGAAGCCGTCAACAATTATCAAAGCTAATGTACTCGTCTTGAATTGTTGAAAAATTGGGAAGTTCTTCATCTGCTTAAGTTCATTTTACGTTAGGATTTACGTTCTTCAAGAAAGCTACATCTGTTCACTTTCTTTTGCAGATTTGAATAACATTTTGACTAATATGTAATCCGGTCCAATTACTTAGCATTTCACATCACTTTAAAAGACCTGCTCTTCACCTTTGCTCTTCAGTACTAGAATACCAGCTCATCCTCATACGCGATTTCATCGTCCTACTTTTTTTAGCAGAATTTATTTGACAGAGAAGATAAATTGCGGTATGCTTTGTAAACGTGTATCCTTTCAGACATTGTCGTACATCGTCGTCAGTGATGTTGGCACGGTCGCACGGATACCCAAAATTCTTAAGCCAAATATATATGCAAAAGTAATTTGGGTGAGGTTTTACACGGCAAGGACAATGGTTCTTGGCGAAACTCATCCCACATTGTGTCCGATTCTTGGTTAGACATTTTACGTGGGAGGAATTTTGTATACGGTATTTAGACTTTTAGTAATTTACTTACGTACTGGTGGTAAGACGCGGAGTAAAATGACTCTTTTTGGATTATCCTACGAATTATTTGCAATTTCTCTTCGTGCTAAATTGGCATTGCATGAAAAGGCAGTTTCGTTGAAGATTTAGTTGACGTAAGTCTTTAAATTCCTAATGCTTGTGTGTTGGCGTATGATTAACTTGTAGGGATCCAACGTTAAATGGCAGCATTCTAGGACTTTGTTTAAGTGTAACAAACGAGAATATTATCAGCTTATTCTTTGAAATTATTAAGTATCTATACAACTGATTAGGTTAGTGGAACACAGATTCTTCAAACAATTAGCGTAGTTTTACTTTCAATGAATCTTAAAACTTTCTATTCAGAAATAAATCATAAAAAAAGTTGTGACAAAACAAGAAAACCAACTTCAAACGCCCTAAAAAGTATGAAATAAAGATTATGGAATCTCAACAATCGAGTTGTTTCCACTTACTTTTTAAAATGGGGATACCGATTGTCGAATCTGTATTTCATAGTTTTTATGGTATTTTGAAGTCGTGTAGTATTTACAGTGATGTAATAATATCCGTTCAGGGTTGCAGCGGTGGACTGGTGCTACAGCGAGCGAAAAATTAGTGCTCAATTGAAATGGAATGACGAAAATTTGAACTCATAACAAAATTTCCTCGCGTCATGAAATAGTAAGATAAAATTATGTAAATCAAATAAGGAATTAAAGTTCTGAAATATTATTTAAAAATGCTTTTCTGAATAAGTAATTAATAAGGGTTTTGCATTAGCAATAATTATATGAAAGCACCCTAAAACTTTTTTAATGAACTGTCAATGTCAAAACGTTAGCTTAGGCAATGCCCCCTCACACAGGCCCGAAAGTGGATGCATGACGTCAAAATGCGCACCAGACCTATTGACGTGTTCTTTTAGACCAATTGAACAGCTTTTGACCGTTCCCAATGTGACGTCATGTACGTTAATTGCTTTCCTTTCGGGCCTGAGTAAGCAGGTGTTTGCTAAAGTCAACATTTTCATCATGGTAGAGTTCACAAACCAGCACCGTTTGAAAACGATCAAAAATTACTAGTTATTACTATTATCGAAAAAACATCTTCAGCGATGAAGCTCATTTCTGGCGTAATGGCTTTGTTACTAAGCAAAATATGCGTTGTTGGTCAGCAACAAACCCATATGTGCTTCCTGAGACACCGTTACATCTGCAAAAAAAAATACTGTTCCGTGCGGTGTTCACGCCAGAGTTGTGATTGTGCCGTATTTTTAGGTGGAAAAAAACGACCGTCATATTACTGTCAATGGAGAATATTATGTTGGAAGATTATTTGTGGCCGGAATTTGATGAACCTGATATCAACGATATGTGATTCCAACAAGACGGTGCCACTAGCTACACGCTTCACAATCGGTTTATTGAATTTTATTTATTTATTGTTACGTCCTTAATGTCTAACACATATAACCGCTTAAATGTTCCTTAGGGACTAAATTTCTCAAGTATTTAGATTGCGCAATAGTGCTTTTTCTTTCATTTTTCTTCTCGATCACAAAATTTTTGCCGTTAGTGTAATATAATAAAAGAACTAGATTGACTGTGGTGTATTTGTACGTTTACCTCTCATTAGAATTATCACTTCCTAATTTAGGCAATGGTTTGGCTTGCCTAAACACTTCCTAATTTAGCTGATGATGAGGTTTGCCCAAACAGTTCCTAAACGCAAACAACTTTCTTGGCGAAATCAACACAAACGATATAAATTTGTTCATAATACCTACAATTCTATTCACTTCGCAAAATACTTACCAGTATTCTCATTTTCGATGGAAATCCATATTTGCCAAATTCAAAATCTTTATTTCATGATTTTTTTTTCTAATACATCCAATTCATAAATAATTTATTCTAACAATATCTATGCGGGTTGTGCCTTAGGGCTTTTCCCGGAGTTCAATAATAATTTACTTTAATTAGATTACAATATTAATTTTTCGATAAAATAAAACTTTTAAAATGTTGACACCCACAACATTATCAAACATTAATAGATTACAAAAATTAGTTTGGTGTAAAATTCATTTGCTCTAAAACCTGCAGTTTTAAAACTTGAGTTGCTTAAATTAAGTGCATTATTTCCTCAAGACTACCTTTAAACTACTCATTCGCTGCATCCATTGAGTGATTATCCGTCGTGCTCCTGACTGGTTCCGCTTTGTGTTCCTTGGGTCTCCTGACTCCCGATTCCACCAGCTTTTCCGCATATGACTTTATTGGCTCTATTCCTGCCTCCTGGTACAGTGTTTCGTTGGGTTAAGACCGTCCGCCCTCCCGTCTGTAGTCATTAAGCAGTCGCGTAAGCAAACTGCTCAAAAACCATTGTAACCCTAATCTAATTTTAATTGTAAATTTAAAAAATTAATTATTTAAATCTACAATTAAATTTTGGACACGGCAACCCCTTTATAATGCAGCTCATCCACGAATTGCGTTGCCGAATGCAATCTACAGTGAATAGATGAAGGACTCGTCATGAACCTCCGTTGCGGCATTTACCATACGGTGACTGTTTGGCTGAAGTAAGCAGATCTGCCTGGGCGGATCGGGGAGTCTGCTTTTGATCGTCACAGCGATCACGTCGGGGAGCCTTGAAGTGGAATTAGTCGCGATCTTTAACCATCAGCGGACAATTCCAAAAAAAGAGGATGGTCTTAATTTAGAATTGAATGACTGATAATTCGGTTAGTCGACGAATCCACTGACTGTAGTGGGAAGGTGCTCGTGAACAGTTCCTTCGCGACTTTCATCAATTTTAGCACCAATTATTTCTCGAGAGGAATCAATTTCAATGATGATGAGAGTAACCACCATTGTGACTGACAGAAAGGGGCTGCCATGACAGGAATACGTGTGCGATTCACGTAATTCTCCCACTCAGTGAAATCAGCGTTAAATTTCGCGTTTAAATTCAAAATTTAATCATAGTTAGTAGCCTTCATTACTACCCAGTGCGTTTGAGTGCAATTTCATCTTGTCCAAATTGTGGAGCTTTACAGCCTAAAGCGAGAACCAACACTAAACTTTCCACCAACATTTCCTCGAGTTGAGTTTTCTTTGGTGATCATCGAGAAAAAAAACAAACAGTATTTTCGCAATCGTGTGAATTACATGCTTTATATTCCCACAGCATTAGCGTGCCTTCGGTGTTTTGGTGGCTAATACTCGTAACTTGAAATCTTCCTCAACACGCTTTCATTCCTAATCATCAAACCATCAGCACGTTCATGACCGAATTCTATACAACCAAGGAGAATGGGAGCAGGCGCTGTTAAAGTAGCAATGAGTAGTCAACGACGTGAAAATATCTCAACGCCCAAGTTTTAGTATGAATTCTACGAATAAGGGTTCGGCCACATTGCGATTTTACTGTCGTAACCAGCGGTTTTTAGACGCAAATACGAACACACTGCGACAAGATCTCCGAAGGAACTTCAGGCATGCGCAGAACTAAAATGCTCATTTGAAGGTATGTCTTTGCCAGGAACACATGCGCTAACTCATTTCTGCGCTATGCAAGAAACTTCCATGCACGTCAGCGTCAAATGTCCAAATGATGTGCGCCTGCGCGAGTATCATAGAAACTACCTGTTAAACTGGTTTTAGGAAAAATCGCAAATTCCTGCGACTGCCGACCTGGACAAAATTGTCGAAAATCGCAGTGTGCGGGCTTCCATTTAACCATGTGTAACTTGCGACAGAAGTGCGGCTAAATAGTCGTAGTCTGATGCATCCCTAAATACATATGAGCATTCAAAAACCATCAGCATGCGAAGATGATATACAGAGGTGGCCAAAAGTGATCGGACAATACATGAAACAAGCAATAAAATACTTTTACGAGCATACGCTTTGAAATGAAATAAAAAATTTTCCCTTATATAAAAGTTACTTGTTTTCTCAATTAATTGCACAAAAAAATAAAACAGAAATAAAAAGATTTTCACAAGAAAATTAACAACTAATTCAAATTCACATTGCATCAAGTGGACAAAAGTAATCGGACGTTCAATTGTAATACTTTTCTTTCTGATGATTCCATTAGAACATAGGCTTTTAATATCTAGTTGCGTATCCTTTTTGTTTTATAACTTCTGTTAACCTATTGGGCATAGACTGTACCAACTTACGGGTAACGTCCGGAGTAATGTTGTCCCATTCTTCTAATAACACCGTCTTCAGTTGACTTTTATTAGTAATGTGATGGTTCCTTATTTTTTTATCCAGATGATCCCAAAGATGTTCGATGGGATTTAGGTCTGGGGATTGCGGTGGTGTTTTTAATTGACCAGGAGTGTTGAAAAGGAGCCACATACGAACATCATGAGCTGTATGCTTTGGGTCATTATCTTGCTGGAACAAATAATGACCATCAAGACCCAATTTTTGTGCACTTTTTTTCAAATTTTCTTTCAAAATCGACAAGTAACCTAGTTTGTCCATAGGTTCGTCAATGAAAACAAGTTCTCCTACACCGTTGGCAGCCATGCAACCCCAGACCATTACACAGCCACCTCCGTGTTTTACTGTATGTTGAATGTTTTTGGGATGAAGCTCACTATTTTGAGTTCTCCACACCAACAACCTGCAGTCGGAGTGGTAGATATTAAACTTACTCTCATCAGAGAATATTATACGAGTCCAAAAGTCGAGCGGCTTGCTTTTAAATTCTTTTGCAAAGCATAATCTTTTCTTCTTATTAACTTTGCTAATTAGTGGTTTCTTTCGAGGTACTCTCGCTTGATAACCAGCACGGCTGAGAGCTCTACGAATAGTCCGGGCACTAACATTGGTACCATTTACATCTGCTAATTGATCCCTTATACTTCTGGACGTTGTAGTCGGATTCTTTTTAACAATTCTTAAGATTTTTCGTGCGTCTGTCTCTGTTAGTTTACATGGTCGACCACTCCTAATTTCGTTTTCCACCTGATTATTTTTTCTGAACCGTTTCACGATATCGAAAACTGTCGAACGACTTCTTCCAATTATTTTTGATATTTCAGAAAAGGATTTATTCTCTTTATACAACTTTATTATAACTTTTCTTTCATGTGTACCGGTTTCTTTGCGATTCTTAGCCATGTTTAACTTTCTTCACTTAAAACTGACAAGTAAATGACTGATATCAGAAAAACACATATCAACATATAATTAGGGGAATTCCCTTTTAAACTCGGAAATGAAAAGAAAAGAATTGCTCCAAACTTCAATGACTAATTTCACACTTTTCAAAATGTCCGATTACTTTTGTCCACTTGATGCAATGTGAATTTGAATTAGTTGTTAATTTTCTTGTGAAAATCTTTTTATTTCTGTTTTATTTTTTTGTGCAATTAATTGAGAATACAAGTAACTTTTATATAAGGGAAAAATTTTTATTTCATTTCAAAGCTTATGCTCGTAAAAGTATTTTATTGCTTGTTTCTTGTATTGTCCGATCACTTTTGGCCACCTCTGTAGAAGAATGCAAAATATGATGAAATCGAGTGGGCATCTCAGCAGAGGTGTGCAAGTACGAGTAAAGCCGCTGAATTGTCCAGAGAGTTGGAATTTAAATTGTGCCATTAAGCGGAAATTCATGTGATCTTTCTATTATTCAAATGTGTTGTTCGGTCGAGTGAAAGTGTTTTCTCTATCCTCACGAGTGCATGCGTAAAGTGTACATACTCGCAAATATCCAATTATGTGCATAAAAGCGCGAAAATAAGCGCTCTAACACTTGATTGCCGACACCGTAACTTTAGTTCAACTTTTGCGATTGTTAAAGGAAGTTCTGGTTTCGAATTTTGATGTAGACAGTTTGGTTAGGTTCGAATACGTAGAAAACTGTGAAAATTTCATTGATCATTTTTCGTTTTAGTTGACTTATTCAATGAACAAAGAATTATTATCAGATGCTCTTGATATAATAACTGCATTTCGCGCAAAATTTTCCCTTGTCGAAGATGAGTGCGATTGTAGCGTCATTTTTCGTGACTCTCTGGTGCATGATTGCTGAACAAAAGGATTAATAGAACCGTTGGAGATACTTACCCCAGCCGAGGATACCTCGAAAGATGATACTTCAACGTTGACAAATAAAGTCGAGAAATTCCATTCAATTTTTTTTATACATATATATTAACGTTGTGTTGTTGCTCTATGAAAAGAAGATACCGCAATATTTATCAAAATGTTGCGGACAAATTCCTCAAATTTAATGTTCAAATTCTAGTACACTCTTGTGACCTCTCAACATTATTCTCGGTACTGCATCACGAACTCGAGGAATATATGAACTTTTGGCGTATCCATTCGATCACTTCTTAAAGCTTCAGGCATCATTCACATTCATCAACGGGCGCTCGTCGAGGATGTTGATGAGTATCCTTGTTTTTAAGGGTTTTGTAAAATAATTTTACAAAACCCTACTAGTTTTGCGACTTGTCTGTCCGTCCGTCCGTCCTTGTGTCACAGCACTTTTTTCGCAAACTACTTAAGCTAGAAACATCAAATTTTGTATACAAGTGAAAAATGATGCTCTCTTCACAGTCCAACTAAGGTATTTAAGGGGGGGTCTCCCCATATAGGGGAGTGGCCCCTGAAAAGAAAATTTCATCAAAGGGAGCCGATATGGGTATTAAATGAAAGGTCTTGATGAGAACTTTTCAAAACAGGTCTTAGTTTGATACTTTTTGCTTCGAGGGAAGCGCAAGGAGGGGAAATACAAAAAAAATTTGTGTCCCCCCCCCTCGCGATTGGACACCTGTGATTCGAAAAATCGGAGAAAAATTATGGTGGTACGTGTTTATGAGTACAACAACAACAAATACATTAGAAGTTGAAATTCGCTCAACTTTGTTAATAATAGTATGATCTTCGGATTTCACTTTCCCCCAATAAAATTGCGTTGGTATCCTTACATTGAACGGAATTAGATATTTACGTAGTCCAGCTAAAGGTTCTTAAACTTTGTAAGTTTGATGAAAATCGAATGATATACACGGAAGTTATAGCCATTTGAAGTTTCTCCAATTACAATAACAATAAAACATGATTTTGGTATTTTATGGACTTTCCATCCAATCAGTCACTGCAGTTTTCACTTGATGTTCTTGAAATTTTCGAATAAGATCAATAACATTAATATTTTTGAGAATTCATATTTGAGTTATTTTTGTTGGTTTGCAACAGAATGGCGATCATTGAAAAAAGAAAAACCTCGGATTTTCTTATAAACGTGCACATCTCTGACATATTTCTTGAGGTTATTCATTGCTGGTGACTGCATTTCTGAGAAGTTGGGTACAACACCCTTCTGACATGAGCGTAGGACTGTTTACCCAACTTGTTTCAATTTATTTGTCAAAAATTGTTTTCAATCTATTTTATAATAATGCATGAATCTGGAAACCCGATGACAGTTTTCGAAATTTCTTAAGAGAATTCTACGTACACAATATAAAACTAATTCCTATTTCCCATATATCAAATAAATTAGAAACTAAAATCAGCATGCTTAAAAATAGAATGAATAGTTTCATTAATAAAGGTTCTTCATTACACAAGCGTACTTTAATATAAAAGGCAGAGATAGTAAGGTTAATTTCTTTTTTAATGCACTTGTATCTTAAATATCATGTATAATAGATGGAATAAAATATTGAAGATGGATAATTAAACTATACACCCAGTCTTCCCATTCATTTAAACTCCTGACCGGGTATGAGACCCGCCACGTTGGCTGGCCCCTCCACTAAAATGAGCTAACCATCGGGTGAGCTCATCCCTTCTTAATTCGTTTACAGGTGCTCTTGCAGGGTAGGGTGGCCTTCCGCTCACGCGCCCATTTATGGTATAGCGTTATGTAATTCCCTCTCATAATACTATAACATAAATGTGCCACGTTCATATTTTTCATTTAAGGGAAAAATTTATGCAAAATATGTTTGTATGAGTTTTTCACTTAAATGGAAAATATATGGCCATGCTTACTTGTACATTGGATCTTCATCGGGCTGGAGGGTGCGAGGGGCACCGCTTCCACTTGGATGTCCAACTGTTATTTTGGGGCCATTATTATCGTCGGTAACGACGAATTCCTCTTAAGTCCGTTTGTTTTCTCCCGGCTCGGTTTATCATTTGCGTTAGCAACTTTTGACCCTTAGTAGGCTACCTTAGGCTCGACCTCGGTCGATATTTCTTTGTACCTTATTCGTGGATGCAAAATTTCTTTTTAGTGAGTCCTTGCGCTGGAGAAAAGAACCCGCCCCACGACCCTGCAATGCTAACCTGCGTCCTCAGACAAGACCAATCTCGGCGAAGCTCGTCATCCTCTCTCGCCGAGGCAGCATGTCCTAAACGGACATTTTATCTACCACATTTCACTACGCGTCTGTATAGGCCTGTGCAAGCCCTAAGGATTTTTCGCTCCGCTAATCTTATCTTGCCCCATTTTATTTTCGAAGGTCCATTCCGTATCATCACCACATATCACCTTGATATTGACTCGCTTGCTCGATGGAAGATGGTACGCATAAGTCACTTTTTTAGGGTTTTGTAAAGTAATTTTACAAAAACCTACTAGTTTCGCGACCTGTCTGTCCGTCTGTCCGTCCGTTCGTCCGTCCGTCAGTCCGTCAGTCCGTCCGTACGTCCGTGTGTCACAGCACTTTTTCTCGCAAACTACTGTAATGTGACGCCTACGCCCAGGAATCGAAGTGATTCCGATCCCGAACCCTTGTAACCGGCCAGATGGATATGTCCTCGAAGTGCCAGCGGACTTCATCTGTTGTGCGGATATCGTTGTGCAGAAAATATTTTTTTTTTCTGTCCAAATATTTAGATCCGTGGATATAAATATTCGAAATATAGAATTAATCCAACCCCGGCACATTTCGAGACATAGCCATCTGGAAATGCCCCTCCACCGTGGCCATCGAGAATACTATGCCACTGGCGACATCTGGAGAGGCACATTGCCGCCATATGGCGTGCCATTCCACACACAGATGTTTTGTCCGAGGTGACAACCGGAATTTTTGACAGCCACATGTCGGCTTGGTTTTTCGTGGCTGTCGTCTGCTAATCGTGTCCAGTGTCGTGAATCGCAAAATTCAGAAATTTGTATGAACGGACCGTACTTGTTGGTGATTGTATTGTGGCTTGGATGCGAAATATCGAAAGCAATCAAAGATAGCAGCTGCTAATTGTTGGTTGCGGCAGATTCCGGTATTCGTTCTCGTTTGTGCCGAAAATATCTATAGAAAGGTAAGTCTGCTAACGGATATCTCCCGAGTTCCGTCTCTAACCTCATTCTTGATAGAAAATCGCAAGAAAATGCCGAAGAATGAGAAGGAATCCTGAGCGAAAATTGTTGCGTTCGTATGATAATTTTGTTTTCAGCTGGTTGCATGAAGGTTTTCGCATCTGCAAACAATTTTCTTGAATGGTCTGATGTCTTTTTGAGAAGTGGTGACAATTGTGACAATGAACTGACTCGGTATTGTGATCCACTAGAGCTTTGCTGCTATTATTGCGAAGCTATGCAGCGGCTGATCACCTCATCAAATTTAACGTTGCGTGAACTGCGGACTAAGTGGAAATATACCTTCGATAAAACATTCAGTCGGTATCAAAGAAGAAGTTCCAGAAGAGGAATTGTTGGCAGATGTGAGGACTTTCATGCAGTCAGCTGAAAACAAAATTATAGAAATAGTAACAAATGAAGTCGACGAGTTTACAATTGTTGATGCGGGAATCGAAGTTGAAGTAACACCACAATTGCCACAGGAAAACGAAATTGATATATTTGAAGAAAAAGAAAATAGTCAGTAGTAGTTTAAATTTTATTGGTTGTATAAAAGATACTAGTTAGCGTGACGTCCATTCATTTAATAATTTTCTTCTAAACAATATTAAGCTCAAGTCCTGAAAGCTGAAACTCATTTAAATTATAATGTTTATTGCCAAATGTATCAGTTAGATTCAATTATCACTAGAACTATTAGGACTTAGTCAACAAGAGCTTGGAGAAACTCTAGGCAATTTTTACATAAACAAAAAAAAAACAAATTTAGATAACGTTTTATATTTGTAATTGGCTAATAATGAATCGTTATACTATTACCTTCATTGGAAATAGCGCTGATACACAATAATCGAAATAGTTGACAATTGAAGTAAGTTAATTGCGGTTAGTAGGGGGTTGATAACAGGTTCTTACTAACGAGTTTTTGCCGCACCAACTAATTACTTAGAGGAAGTTGAAACGATTTCGTGGTTTTAATAACAAGATCCCTGAAGTGCACTAATCGGGATGGATAATGTTCTAACCGTTAATAGTAAAAAAAAAAAAAACAACTAGTATATCGCGATTCTAATATTTCGCCGTAGTCATATCGCGATTATAATAATCCGGCGTAGATTAAAGGACATGTCGCGATCGAAAGAATATAAAGGTAAATAAAGGAACACGGAGTGGCTTCGTTAAATCAAAGCGAAACTTTAAAGGCCTACGTTAATCACATAAAACAAGTGGGAACCTCAACTAACCGGAATAAGTAAAATTATAACCTACGATTTGGCATTCTCAGAATTTAAACATTAATCAAAAGCGATGTTTTCGTCATAGTAAAACGATTTTGTTATTTTAAAGTTCAGTACGGAGAGCTTTCGCCTACAGAATTGGGATCCATTGTCTTTGAATTATATCATAGATCTCAACCCAAGCAATTATTTGAAAAAAAAAAAAAACGACATAATCCCTACCAATCTATATATACTGCCTGTGTAATACTTTATTTTAAAAAGAAATGTGATTATTCTTTGAAGTATAGCAGTAAAATTTTGAAATTATTTAACAGAAGGAGCACAGAAATGTCTTAAATCGCTCGCTATATAAATATGCTTAATCGAAAATTTTCCAGAAATTAATGAGTTTTACGTTAGTCATTTATGACTTTTTACTTCATTTTAATTTTACTCAATCCCATTGTAAAAATACTATTGCTTCTTTATTCTTTCCTCATACTTGAAATCACAGTCGATCTAAATTTTGATATAAAAAAAAAATAAGATGAATACTCGTATGCACACACAAATAATCCAAAGCATCGGTTTAAGTGAATCTCTTGTAGGCGTCAAAATGGAAATGAAGTAAAAGTTATACCAAGTTGAATTCTATGTTGAAAATAGAAAACAAAGTTTTAATTTTTATAATCTGGGTAAAATATTTATCTACCTTTAAATACAGGCAACATCAAAGTTTAAATAATTCCCTGAAAATTTCAACAAATAAAAGTAAATAAAATTATTATTACGAACAGATAACTGAAATAAAAATTGATAAACGCAAACACACACACACACACACGGAAAATTTTTAATCATATCTATTCATTAATTAAACTTGAAAAGTACAAAATCATTACAAATGGCGCCCAACGTGGGGCCGAAAACATCCTAAGGGGGAAAGAACTTCGCGTCTTCTGACGAGTTGGTCCTTTACGGAGGATGTAAGGTACTTTGGTACTCGAGTCCCACTATCAGGAGCAGTGGAGTTGTGTGATACACACTCGCAGTCGCTTCACGTGAGTTGTAGCTTCCGCTCTCCTTTGTTTGATTTTGCTTTCGCGACAGAATCCTTCCGATGTGTTGTCCTAGGCTAACCCCTGTAAGGACCTTCTATTTTCTTGATGGAACTGCCAGTCTGATGGGTTTACCTATCAGCATGGACTCTCAAGAAAATAGAAGGCTACCTTGCCTTTATGTCGCGGAAGGATTCTAACTATTTCTTATGCGTGTTAGACGAGTGGTATCGGTTCAACGTTCGGTGGCGTATGCTGGAGTTGCGAAGCCCGGAATGCTTCCACGCGTCGGGAATTTTGACCGCGTACAAAGTCGTTACGGTAGCTCTACCACTTGTCTCGTCGAGTCACTTTAACGTAGTTTAGAGACGGGTTTTTTTGTAATGTATGTGGGTTATGGGGATAAATTTCGTAAATCGACCAAAAGCACCCTTTCTTCGGCAGATTACCACGCACTCTCTTTTCCCGTTGAGGGAGTCGACCACTGAAAAGGAAAGTATACTTTAAATACATTTTTTTTCCCCTTTATCATTAGCTCGCCACTATCGGCCACTAAGTTAGTCTTAAGTTTTTATATTATAGTGTTACATTTCTTCTCTTTCACAGTAAAACGTACAACCACCAAAACCAGTAAAAATGGCAACGAAGCGGACCCCAGAAAAGCGGTGGACCCGGTCCAAAACGGTCCAACCCGCGAACTGTGGAATCTGTTTTGAGGACGTAGTGGAGGGCGTACACAGCGTGCGATTGGATTGTGGACATCTATTCCATCGTGCCTGTGTACAACAGCTCCTCCTCACGTCAGAGAGTTGCCCATTATGTCGGCGACCCATCGAGCGGACCGCCCTAGACGTCCCCATCGGAACGCCCCTACCAACGCGTGGAGCAGTGGCGAAAGGAGCTCCAGAAGCCGAACCGTCACAACCACTCTTAGACCTGCAAGGAGCAGTAGGCGGTGAAGTTCCGGCTGCAAGTGTCGTGTCCGAGGTGACAACCATGCCCACTCCATTGACACCCTCGTGGCGTTGATGAGGGATATGTCGGAGAGGATTGGCAACCTGGAGGGAAAGATCCAGAATCTCCCGTTGAGCCAACCACCCAGCCGCGTGAGAACTCCGCTTGGCTGGGAGCCAAATCCCAGTGTGGCGATGCCCCACTCCCGACAATCCGAGCAATGGGTCCCACCTCCAAGGAACTCGGGAATGGATCCCAGAGCTCCCGAATATAGACCGCGACACAGTACCGGACCTCCGTTGGTACCTCCAGCCCCCGAGGCAGTTCAGTACCACAGGTCAATCGAGGATGTGATTCCCCCCGGGAACGCATTGGCACCTTTTCGAGACCCGACGCCTCGTATCATGGAGAGTTGGCGCCTGAACTTTACAGGGTTCAACGATATGATATCGGCGGACCGGTTCCTTTTCCGGATTCAGGCGTTGGTATCCAGCACCCTGGGAGGTGATTCCTCGGCCTTCCTCCGGCATGCACATCTTTTGTTCAGCGGCGACGCTGCCGACTGGTACTGGAGCTTTAAAGAGTCAACGCCACGTCCCACTTGGCACTCTTTCAGTGCAGCCTTCCGCAATCGATTTGAGGATGGCTTCACTGAGAGAGAGCTAAGGGAGCAAATAAAGAAACGGAAACAAGGCGCTCACGAACCGTTCGACCAGTACTACACCAGTATAGTGAGATTGAGCACTCGCTTGCGAAATACCATGCCCGAGGACGAACTGGTAGAAATTATCAGAGAGAATATGCGCTGGGATCTCCAGAACAGCCTTCTGCATTTTCCCATCAACACCATACAGGGATTGCGCCTCCATGCGCGTAGACAAGAACACTTGGATGAGCGACGAGGTACCTTCCGTCCACAACCTCGCATAACGGGACCAAATCCCCGAAATCATCACACCGCGGAGTTGATGGCAGCTGACCACCTACTTGCTGATCCAGTACCAGTACCGAGGAGCGGAGCACCACCGGAGCTTGAGGACCCAGCATTGATTAATCGACCCTCCCTTGAAGCAATTACTAGCCCGACGGTCTGTTGGAACTGCCGACAACCGGGACATCGGTTCTATGCATGTCCAGCGGAGGCAACGCTTTTCTGCTACCGATGCGGAAAGGCCGACACATACGCACCTGACTGTGCAAATTGCAAAGGGCGAAAAAACTTGCCACCGAGTGCCGCGACCACCCGTCGGCACTCCTAGACCCCGGACGAACCAATCCAGACCCCATCACCAGCTATGACCCAGCTCCCAACATGACTCCAACTCTGCTGACTCGCACCGCTAACCACAGTTCTCCCGAAGTTCCACAACCGACGCCGTCCTTCGCCGAGGCCAACGCGCAGGGAAATGATAGCGAGACGAAAGTTCCTTGGCATGTAAAACCTTTTCATGTTAGGCTGCGGAATTATTTGGCTACTCGACAGCGCATCTTCCATGAGGAATTGGCCACAACTGTCCCACCGCGAAGCAAGCGAGCCACGCGTCGGATGCGGAGCTTCTGGAGAAAAGTCAGGCAGTCGAGAAAAGTGTTGAAGGACATATACTTAGACGAATTATTGAGGGAGGATGTCCGGCCATATGCGTCAGTACACCTCCTGCAAAAACGAGTATCAGGCTTAGTCGATACGGGAGCCAGTGTGAATTGCATATCTGCCGAGTTTGCAGGGGAGGTACTGGCAAAGCACGCGGACCAAATCCGTCATTTCACCTCCTGGTTAAGCACGGCGGACGGAACTCGTCACTCTGTAGTGGGAAAAATTATGACGGATGTCACCTTTAAAGGGGTAACTAAACCTATGGACCCTGGAGTCCGTCACCACCATTCCTGACCAATCTCAATCCACTAACTTACTACGGCATACACTGGATGTAACGCAGCAACTGCGTCTCGACTCGGCTATATCGGCTTTTCCCTCGCACGAGAAGGAAGGCCTCGGGCGGACTGCCCTGGTGTTCCACACTATAGATGTGGGGGATGCGAAACCCATAAAACAAAGACATTTCGCCATATCTCCGGCGAAGGAAAAATCGTTATATGCCGAAGTGGATCGAATGTTAGCATTAGGCGTAATCGAAGAATCACAGAGCGCGTGGGCTTCCCCAGTCACCTTAGTGGTCAAGCCGAACAAGGTCCGGTTATGCTTAGATGCCAGACGCTTGAACGCCGTCACAGTCAAGGACGCATATCCTCTACCGTTGATCGAAGGCATTTTGAGTCGATTGCCTAAAGCCCATTTCATCACGAGCTTAGACCTCAAAGACGCCTTCTGGCAAATTCCTTTAGACCCCGGTTCAAAGGAGAAAACAGCCTTCACAGTCCCAGGTCGGCCCCTATATCAATTCGTGACCATGCCATTCGGATTGTGTAATGCCCCCCAAACAATGACGCGCCTTATGGATAAGGTGATACCACCTCATTTGCGGCACCAAGTTTTCGTTTACTTGGACGATCTGTTGCTTATAACCGAGACCTTCGATGAACACATCGACCTGCTTCAGGAGGTGGCTCTACACATCCGGAGGGCAAGATTAACCATCAACATAAGGAAGAGCCAGTTCGTGATGACGGAGGTGAAGTATTTAGGTCACATCATTGGGCATGGCCATATCAAGACCAATCCGGAAAAGACTCAAGCGATTGACGTTTTTCCACTACCCAAGACCACCAAACAGTTACGCCGATTCTTAGGCTTATGCGGATGGTACCAGCGTTTTGTACGTGACTATGCCACCATAACCACTCCTTTGACCGACATGCTGCGTAAGGGACGTAAATTCGTCTGGGAAGAGCCCAGCTTGCGAGCCTTTGAAGAGCTAAAGAAGAGTCTGACTACAGCCCCCGTACTGCACAGCCCGGACTTTGACAAACCGTTCTCAATCCATTGTGACGCGAGTCAACATGGGGTGGGAGCAGTCTTAGTCCAGGTTGCACAAGACGGCGAGGAGAGACCTATAGCCTTCATGTCTCACAAGCTGAACCCAGCCCAGCGAAATTACACGGTCTCCGAGCAGGAATGTCTAGCCGCGGTGTTGGCAGTGAAACGCTTCCGAGCCTATGTGGAGGGACACACCTTTGAAATCGTTACGGATCACGCTTCTCTGAAATGGCTAATGAGCCAGACTGATCTCAACGGCAGATTGGCAAGGTGGGCACTGAAACTACAGGCATTTGACTTCACAATTCGCCACCGAAAAGGAAGCCAGCATGTAGTCCCCGACACCCTATCCAGAATGTTCGCCCCTGAAGGAGCCGAGTTGGTCCAAGAGGACGACAGCCCCCAATTGATCGATTTGGACCATCCTGCCTTCAAGTCAGCAACCTACACACAACTGATTCATACTATCCAGAATCAACAGCCCCAGCTGCCTGAACTGCGGTTGACAGATGGATTTATTTATAAGCGGATGGGACACGCATCCGGAGAACCCATACAAGAAGAAGAACAGTGGAAGTTGTGGGTGCCCGAAGAAGTAACCACTGATCTTATCAGACGGGCTCATGACCACCCAACAAGTGCGCACGGCGGATACGGTCGTACACTTAGGCGGTTGAAAACCTGTTTCTTTTGGCCTAAGATGGCACAACAGATAAAAGCGTACGTAGCCTCTTGTGAGCTATGCAAGTGCACTAAAGCGCCCAACACCATTCTTCGGCCACCCATGGGTAAGGTTGAGGTCCCCGAACGAGTGTTCCAGCGCTTGTACATTGATCTTATCGGTCCTTACCCTCGATCTGCTTCTGGTCACACGGGAGCTGTCGTGGTCCTGGACCAGCTCTCTAAATTCCCTATCATAGAACCACTACGTAACATGCACACTGGACCTATAATCAGCTTTTTGGAGAACCGAGTCTTTCACATGTTTGGAGTTCCGGAGAAACTTGTCTCCGACAATGGGGTCCAGTTCACCTCCAGCAAGTTCCGAGACCTAATGTCCAAATACGGCATCATCCACCAACGAACTGCCGTCTATTCACCACAAGCCAACGCATCCGAACGACTGAATCGTACGCTCATAGCGGCCATTCGCGCCTATGTCCACCCAAATCAGAGGGACTGGGATCGCAAATTGTCCGCCATCACTGGTGCGCTGCGCTCGTCGTACCACGCCACTACCGGCATTTCGCCGTATTTCGCAGTGTTCGGCCAGTACATGATCTGTCATGGGAGCGCTTACCGGCTATTGCGGCAGCTGAAATCGCTAGAGGACCCAATCGTGGTTCTAGAACCGCACGAAAAGCTCCAACTTCTGCGAGATCAACTGCGGGAGAAGATTGAAGAAAGTAGACGGATGGGAGAGGAGCGGTACAACTTGCGATCTCATCCTTCTGGCTTTAAGGCAGGCGACGAAATATATCGTCGAAACTTCCGACAGAGCGATGCCACCCGACATTACAATGCCAAACTAGACAAGAAATTCGTGAAGTGTCGAGTCCTACAAGTCATAAGCCCCACCCGATACCTCATCGCGGACATGACTGGTAAAACCCTGGGAATTTACCACGCAAAAGACCTTAGACGATGAAGTGCCACTATTTCCCACGAAAAACCTTGGCTTACCCCAATCTATGCCTAGACGAAGGCCTCCGAATAACACCTGACTTCCTACTATATAGTCACTGTCGAGTCTTCACGAACATGGTTGTAGCCTATCCTTCGAAACCGACCTTCGACCCGCCACGGCCCTAACCAAGACCTTTTATATAGGAGACGGGATCGTAATTACTTCGATTTTGGGGGGGGGAATGTGTAATGTGACGCCTACGCCCAGGAATCGAAGTGATTCCGATCCCGAACCCTTGTAACCGGCCAGATGGATATGTCCTCGAAGTGCCAGCGGACTTCATCTGTTGTGCGGATATCGTTGTGCAGAAAATATTTTTTTTTTTCTGTCCAAATATTTAGATCCGTGGATATAAATATTCGAAATATAGAATTAATCCAACCCCGGCACATTTCGAGACATAGCCATCTGGAAATGCCCCTCCACCGTGGCCATCGAGAAAACTATGCCACTGGCGACATCTGGAGAGGCACATTGCCGCCATATGGCGTGCCATTCCACACACAGATGTTTTGTCCGAGGTGACAACCGGAATTTTTGACAGCCACATGTCGGCTTGGTTTTTCGTGGCTGTCGTCTGCTAATCGTGTCCAGTGTCGTGAATCGCAAAATTCAGAAATTTGTATGAACGGACCGTACTTGTTGGTGATTGTATTGTGGCTTGGATGCGAAATATCGAAAGCAATCAAAGATAGCAGCTGCTAATTGTTGGTTGCGGCAGATTCCGGTATTCGTTCTCGTTTGTGCCGAAAATATCTATAGAAAGGTAAGTCTGCTAACGGATATCTCCCGAGTTCCGTCTCTAACCTCATTCTTGATAGAAAATCGCAAGAAAATGCCGAAGAATGAGAAGGAATCCTGAGCGAAAATTGTTGCGTTCGTATGATAATTTTGTTTTCAGCTGGTTGCATGAAGGTTTTCGCATCTGCAAACAATTTTCTTGAATGGTCTGATGTCTTTTTGAGAAGTGGTGACAATTGTGACAATGAACTGACTCGGTATTGTGATCCACTAGAGCTTTGCTGCTATTATTGCGAAGCTATGCAGCGGCTGATCACCTCATCAAATTTAACGTTGCGTGAACTGCGGACTAAGTGGAAATATACCTTCGATAAAACATTCAGTCGGTATCAAAGAAGAAGTTCCAGAAGAGGAATTGTTGGCAGATGTGAGGACTTTCATGCAGTCAGCTGAAAACAAAATTATAGAAATAGTAACAAATGAAGTCGACGAGTTTACAATTGTTGATGCGGGAATCGAAGTTGAAGTAACACCACAATTGCCACAGGAAAACGAAATTGATATATTTGAAGAAAAAGAAAATAGTCAGTAGTAGTTTAAATTTTATTGGTTGTATAAAAGATACTAGTTAGCGTGACGTCCATTCATTTAATAATTTTCTTCTAAACAATATTAAGCTCAAGTCCTGAAAGCTGAAACTCATTTAAATTATAATGTTTATTGCCAAATGTATCAGTTAGATTCAATTATCACTAGAACTATTAGGACTTAGTCAACAAGAGCTTGGAGAAACTCTAGGCAATTTTTACATAAACAAAAAAAAAACAAATTTAGATAACGTTTTATATTTGTAATTGGCTAATAATGAATCGTTATACTATTACCTTCATTGGAAATAGCGCTGATACACAATAATCGAAATAGTTGACAATTGAAGTAAGTTAATTGCGGTTAGTAGGGGGTTGATAACAGGTTCTTACTAACGAGTTTTTGCCGCACCAACTAATTACTTAGAGGAAGTTGAAACGATTTCGTGGTTTTAATAACAAGATCCCTGAAGTGCACTAATCGGGATGGATAATGTTCTAACCGTTAATAGTAAAAAAAAAAAAAACAACTAGTATATCGCGATTATAATATTTCGCCGTAGTCATATCGCGATTATAATAATCCGGCGTAGATTAAAGGACATGTCGCGATCGAAAGAATATAAAGGTAAATAAAGGAACACGGAGTGGCTTCGTTAAATCAAAGCGAAACTTTAAAGGCCTACGTTAATCACATAAAACAAGTGGGAACCTCAACTAACCGGAATAAGTAAAATTATAACCTACGATTTGGCATTCTCAGAATTTAAACATTAATCAAAAGCGATGTTTTCGTCATAGTAAAACGATTTTGTTATTTTAAAGTTCAGTACGGAGAGCTTTCGCCTACAGAATTGGGATCCATTGTCTTTGAATTATATCATAGATCTCAACCCAAGCAATTATTTGAAAAAAAAAAAACGACATAATCCCTACCAATCTATATATACTGCCTGTGTAATACTTTATTTTAAAAAGAAATGTGATTATTCTTTGAAGTATAGCAGTAAAATTTTGAAATTATTTAACAGAAGGAGCACAGAAATGTCTTAAATCGCTCGCTATATAAATATGCTTAATCGAAAATTTTCCAGAAATTAATGAGTTTTACGTTAGTCATTTATGACTTTTTACTTCATTTTAATTTTACTCAATCCCATTG
This sequence comes from Odontomyia ornata, assembly GCA_963969285.1. Lineage (NCBI taxonomy): Eukaryota > Metazoa > Arthropoda > Insecta > Diptera > Stratiomyidae > Odontomyia > Odontomyia ornata. Next base: position 40,443,408 of record OZ017739.1, read on the forward strand.
TAAAAATACTATTGCTTCTTTATTCTTTCCTCATACTTGAAATCACAGTCGATCTAAATTTTGATATAAAAAAAAAATAAGATGAATACTCGTATGCACACACAAATAATCCAAAGCATCGGTTTAAGTGAATCTCTTGTAGGCGTCAAAATGGAAATGAAGTAAAAGTTATACCAAGTTGAATTCTATGTTGAAAATAGAAAACAAAGTTTTAATTTTTATAATCTGGGTAAAATATTTATCTACCTTTAAATACAGGCAACATCAAAGTTTAAATAATTTCCTGAAAATTTCAACAAATAAAAGTAAATAAAATTATTATTACGAACAGATAACTGAAATAAAAATTGATAAACGCAAACACACACACACACACACGGAAAATTTTTAATCATATCTATTCATTAATTAAACTTGAAAAGTAGAAAAACATTACACTACTTAAGCTAGAAACATCAAATTTTGTATGCAGGTGTAAAGTGATCCTCTCTTAAAAGTTCAACTACAAAAAGTTTTATAAGGTATTTAAGGGGGGGTCTCCCCATCTAGGGGAGGGGCCCACGAAAAAAAAGTTCGTCAAAGGCAGCCGATATGGGTATCAAATGGAAGGTCTTGATGATAACTTTTCAAAACAGGTCTTAATTTGATACTTTCTGCTTCGAATCACGCGCAGGGAGGGAAAATACAAGAAAAATTTGTGTCCCCCCCTCGCGATTGGACACCTGTGATCCAAAAAATCTGAAAAAAATTATGGTGGTAGGTGTTTATGAGTACAACAACAACAAATATATTAGAAGTCGAAATTCAATCAACTTTGTTAATAATAGTATGATCTTCGAATTTCACATTTTCCCGAATAAAATCGCATCGGTACCCTTAAACTGAACGAAATATGAACGATATTTGCATAGTCCTACTAAGGGTTCTTAAACTTTGTAAGTTTGATGAAAATCGAATGATATACACGGAAGTTATAGCCATTTGAAATTTCTCCAATTACAATAACAATTACACATGATTTTGGTATTTTATGGACTTTCCATCCAATCAGTCACTGCAGTTTTTAATTCATCTTCTTGAAATTTTCCAACAAGGTCAATAACATTAATATTTTTGGGATTTCATGATTTGAGTGATTTTTGCGGGTTTGCAACAAAATGGTGACCGTTGAAAGTAGAAAACAATGGATTTTCCTTTGAACGTACACATCTCTTTGACATATTTCTTGACGTTATTCATTGCTGGTGACTGCATTTCTGAGAAGTTGGGTACAAAACCCTTCTGAAATGAGCGTAGGTCAGTTTACCCAACTTGTTCAAAATATTATCAACGTGAGCACTGAAGTAAGCCTTCCTGTTGGAAACTACCCCCAAGTACTTCGTTTGCAATTACCTTGATTCCCCATTTCCAGTAATATGCAGTAAGAGATTCCAAATAGTTTTGAAGCCTTATCCTAGCAAACCGCAAATAGTGCTCAGATGACCACACTAACAAGTCTTCAGCAAAGAGGTTCACCTGGATTCTGCGCTTATATTCATCTGTTACGCCCGAGACGTCAGAAGTGTATATATTGAAAAGAAATGAGCCTAATATAGACCCCTGTGGGACCCCCGAGTCAATACAAAATTTGTCTGGCCTGGCCCCATCAGCCAGTCAGTTCCTTCCCTCATGAAGCTGCCTATAATTTTCACAATATGGGTCGGAAAGCCCAAATTTATCATTTTGTAGAGAAGCCCGTTGGTCCATATAGAGTCAAAGGCTTTCTCCACATCGATCACAACAAGCTTATTGTTGCGTCAATTCTCGTTATATTGGCTTGGAACGCGGCCATAGCATTCACCGTGGAGCGGGCTTTTTTGAAGCCAAATTGTCTTTCCGGCACAATTCTTGCCCCGCAGAGGATTGTATGATGCCTTCAAGTGTTACCCTTTCAAGCAGATTGCCAACATTTGAAGCAGCGAAGTCGGGCGAGTATCGACTATGTCAGTACTGCCCGAATTCTTGGGTATTGCAAATATTTTTGGGCATTTCCATTGCTGAGCGAAGTAGCAAATGTTAATGCAATTATTCAGCCCCTGCTAATTTTCGGAACTTCACTCCAGTGCCAACAAAGTGAGTCTCTCAGGACTGACAAACAGACCGTAGCCAGTAGGTGCCTCAGAGAGATTTCAATCAGAGAACCTGGTCAAGCACAATTGCTCATTGTTACTGTCAAAATTGGTTGTGGTGAAATTCACATTTGCGATAAACATATATACATCTATAACCTCAACAACACAACAAATATTTTGATTCAATTTAGGCATGTTGCACTAGGGCCCAATTAGCCCCGCAATAGGCATACCTAACTTAAGCATGCCGCATTAGGGTCCCATTAGGTCCGCATTAGGTATACCTAGCTTGATAAAAAGTGATCAACTCCTCATCAAATCCCAACTTAAAAGTATGTAAGGCTATGCATTCTCATCTTCGAGGGATAGTTGTAATTATTAACGAGTAATTTTATTTTGCTTCGAGAAGGCAACCCCATCACTGCCTAAATTAGGAACTGTTTAGGCAAGCCCTATCATCGTCTAAAATAAGAATTGTCTAGGCAAGCCCCATTACCGCCTTAATTGAAATTTTTTTATGAAGTGAACAAAACTGTAAATATTTAACTCTTACCAAGATTTTAAGGTTTGTTTTTTACACTAAGAAACTATATGTTTGAGAACAGTTGAGGAAAGCGTCATCACCACTTAAATTAGGAACTGTTCAGTTAAGCCCTTCACAGCCTAGATTGGAACTTTATTTGTAAAGTGAAAAAGATGATTGCCATTTTGACGAATGCTCGTAAAAGTATCGTTTTTGGGCGAATGTTCGAAAGACTATCGTTTTTGAAGAATTTTGTTAAAACTATCGTTTTTGATGAATTTTCGTAAAACTATCAATTTTGACGAATTTTCGTCAAACTATCGTTTTTGACGAGTGTTCGTAAAACTTTCGTTTTTGACGAATGTTCCTGAAATGCTAAGTTCTCACTATGAAATTTTAGTGTTGTTTACATTTTTCATAATAAAGATTTTTCTGTTTAGGAATTGTTTAGGATAATGTGGAAAGCCCCATCAGTGCCTGAAGGCATTTTGTTGAGGAATTGTGAGGTAATGCGTTACATTTGGCATTAGCGCCTAATGGAGTTTTCCTAAACAAATCCTAAACTGAACAAGTTTAAGCATGCCTAATTAGACTCCCATCAGGCCCGCATTAGGCATGCCTAACTAATGCAAGCCCCACTTTTTCCGCATTAGGCCCAAATGCCCGTTTAGGAATGCCTTAACAGATTTCTACTCGGGTATACTCATTAGATAAGCGAAAACCGAAGTTTTTTTTATTTATCTGCGTTCAAACGTTAAAAAAATTATGCGTGCGAAGTTTATAACTTCATTTCGTTCGAAAGTCAGCTACTAAAGTTTCATCGGAAATATACCTCGGAACAGTCAAAAAAAATCCTGTTAGAAATTTATATTGAATCTGGATGAACTTAAAGTTCACGAGATCTTAAGTTATTCAATATTTCCACTGAAAGAAAATCATGAACTGCACTACCCTTGTATCCTTTGAAAGTGGAACAGTAGACAAGTTTCTCAATGGATAAGTTTCCCTAGTTTAGTTAAGGATATATCGCGTCATTTTTCCTTGGATACAATATAAATTAGCCACCCGAGAATGGTATCTACCTATACACGTCCGTAAATCACTATTACTTGACTCGTCTCTGAAAAACATTTTTCATCTGGTTATCCTTTATTTCTCCGGTTATCTTCCAAACTACCTCCTCCCCCCATACTGTGTTGGAATGAAAGAGTGTATGCTTGAGTACTGTTCTAACTACACTAGCTCAATATGGTATTATTTATCCGTTTGGATCTATAATATCAGAGAGCAATAAATTAAAGTGGTTTTTAGAGAAAGAGATTACCAGTTGAAAATTGGTTAAGCTAGCAGACACATTAATATATTAATGAATTAAGGGTATTGTATTGAATGTATCCATTGTCTTTGGAAAGTACAGATTGCTACTATTCAGAACCAATATATCGGTTAAACATTTACCTTATCTGGGCTGAATGCATTCGTTAATATGTGCGACACGTACATATGGGTTTCATGTAACAGAAGCGCATATCTTCAACATTGCTCACGACAATCACGTTTAAAGGATGTTAGAGTTTGAGATTACTGATGCATGGACGTAGAATAGGACGGAGCCGACGATTGATAAATGAAGGTCACATCTGCGTAATAATACATTGGTATGTTAAATTCAGCGTGAAAGCAGATAATAGTATTCAAACATGTAGTGTGGTCCATTGTTCTCATTCTCACGTATTAAAAAGAGAACATTGGTATATTCTTCTACCATATAGTTGTACTCGTATATATATGTCCACAGAGGGCAGATGAATGCAGGGGTCATAGCCTTAGGTCTCACAAGCTACGGGTAATCCGAAACAAAAAAAAATGTTTTTCCTGTAATGTATACCTAGCCATGTAAAAGAATTATTGGAAAATGTGGATCGACAAATTATTTTTTTTCTCTCTATACAAGTTGTGTTGCGAATTCCAGCCGTACCGGCACTCTCCCATTCACAAATTCAAATTGCCTACTTATCATCCCCACCTTCTTTGAGGCACACATACCTTTTTCTTTGTTTATTTTATTTTTTTTTTTTTAAACATTTAACCACTCACCTTAATTTTTGTTTCGCGTCATATTAATTCTGCCTTTCCCATTCTGTTTCTTTACTAAAAAATAATAATAATCTTATCTTCCTCACTAACAAAATTTCATTCATTACTTTCCATTCTACACAATCTCATTCCTTACTTCCTACTAACAAATTTTATTCTTTCCCAAAATCAACAACCTCTACATTGTGCCCACTTTAACGACATCAACATAGGCATGCGAATTTGTTAGTTATTTGATGAGTGGGACATTATAAGCAGGTGACTCAGGCGCTAGTGCGGTGGATTCTCAATCTGGGGGTCTGCTGGGATCCTGAGTACAAGCTCCCGGAGCACAGGGACACTCTTTTTAATACCGGCATAAGCAATTGTTTCCGTGTGTATGACGATTTGTTAAATAAACGCTATCATGGTTATGCAAATCGTCATATATGCAAATGGAAATTGTTGCATTTGTCAAAATGGAAGAGATATACTGAATTCAATTACGTTACCTCGGTTCGGCAGCGGTAATTGGGAAGAAAAGGATTGCGGGATTGGTTTTGGGTGAGTCTAGACTTGGTTTTCAGATAAAAGGGATATCTTTTGCGGTGTCGCAAAAAGTTTTAAGCTGAATTCGGAGAAAAAAATCTTGACTTTGGATGTGGTTGTGTGGTTCGGAACGTATGTTAAGATGTGGAAGTGATTCACGAAATATCAGAAATTAATGTGAAAATTTGCGTGTGAATTTCGATAATTGGGACAAAACAAAAACGACAGATTTCAAAAGAAGTGTTGTAGTGCAGACTCTAGTAATTTTTCTATAGCGATTTGACGTAAAAAGTTTAAGGTGAAATTGCAGTGTGATAGGAAGGGAGTTTTCCTTATACGTGATGCCGATATTATAAGCTGCAGCAAAGTGCGGAGCTGTCGCAATGTTAACTACTTGGGAAAAATCAAGTAAGTGCCAGTTTAGCAGTGTAAATTATTAAATGGTGTAAAAGAACAAAACAAGTGCATAAATTTATGAAAAAAGAAAGAAAAACCTGAAGTAACGACTGATTGCTCATCAAAAACTGGTTTGTTGGTTTGTGGAGGGGGCAAAGTACCGGACATTGAATTTTTCTTCGATTTCGTTAGAACGGCGAATCGGAGTATTTAAAGCGGCTTGTGTGTGTGTTTTTTTTTTAAATTTAACTTTAAGTTTTCATTTTCAGTGCTCCCATGCTTCTTTTTTTTTGTATTTCACCCGGCGCTCGGAGTTCTACAAGAAAAGACGTAAGTATCAATCTGGTTTTTCAATATTTTATATTCTGGTCAAAGTAGCTTGTTTTTCTTTTTTTGTTCTTTATTATATTGGATTAGTTTTTCTTTTATTGTGTTATATGTATAAAGGGTTTTGCATTAGAGACATAATGATTTCGTATCTTTATATGAATGCACCCTTACAGTTTTTAATAAACTGTGGAAATCAAACTGCATGTTAAAGTCAACATTTTCATCATTGTAAAATTCACAAACCAGCAACGTTTGGAAATTATTAAAAATTACTGTTAATTACTATTATCTAAGAGTCATCTTCCTGAAATCCGACAGCGAAGCAAAACTAGTAAGGCTACAAATCAATGAAAATAAAACAAAGCTCATGACGCAGTCGAAGTAAAATACCTCAAATACACAAAATAGCACACTTGGCGAATACAGTATCAAAAATGTTGTCAAATTTGTGTATTTAGTCGCAAAAATAATGAAAACGGGTAATGAAAGAGACGAAATACGCCAAAGAATACAGCTTGCAAATAAAATATTTTATTCAGTTTTGACGATCTTGAAGACCAGCTGTATACATAGGAAAATAAAGCTCTAAGTATACAAATTTGTGATAAGACCTGTGTTATGCTATGGGTGTGAAACATGGACCCTAACCCAAGCATCCGCAGATATATTAAACGCCTTTGAGCGACGGGTCCTGAGGCGGATTGTCGGAGCAAAGCTAGACGAAGATCAATGGCGAAATTGATACAACCATGAGCTGTATGCAATTTTTGATGAGTCTGAGGTCTGAACGATTGTAAGACTGTAGAAGCTGCAATGGGCTGGGCACATAAATAGTATGGACGAACAACGGATACCCAAAAAGGTAATCGTTGGGAGAACTAAAGGCTGGAGACTAGTGGGAAAACCGAAGAACCGCTGGTCTGACTCGGTCGATGAAGACAGTTCATTGCTGCTCGGAATTCAAAATTGGAAGACCCGGTTAATGGACCGAGACAGGTGGAGGCGCTATTTGCAGGAAGTGAAGGCCCGAGAGGAGCTGTAGCGCTAAGAAGAAGAATAATCATCTTCAGCGATGATGCTCATTTCTTGCTCAATGGCTTTGTTAATAAGCTAAATGTGCATTAGTGGTCAGCAACAACCTCACGTGTGCATCTTAAGACACCATTATATCCGCAAAAAATTACTGTTTGGTGCTGTTTTCATGCCAGAAATGTGGTTGGGCCGTTTTTTTTCGTAAATGAAAATGATCCTCACATTACCGTCAATGGAGAGTGCTATCATGTTATTTTGGAAGATTATTTGTGGCCGAAATTGGATGAACTTGACATCAACAAATTGTGGTTTCAACAAGACGGCACCAGTAGTCACACAGCACGCCTCCCAATCGAAGCTCAATACCATTGATGGTGCGGATAAGATCATCTAAGCAATGAAGCCTAATTACCTGTCAAGTAGATTTTCATTGCCGAACCCATTCTCTACTCTGTATCAGGCTTTCAAATACATGAGAACTTTCGTTGGAAATGAAACTCCTGTTCGGATTTGTGGAAAATTTCGTTATGTTATTTAAGTTTTTAAATAATTTATTTATACTGAAAATAAAATTTCCAGTGCTGATCTGATTGCAATTTTCTCTTCTTCTTCGTCCAGGGAAAAACAAGCAAGTTCCACTGAAGCTGCTACAGCAGCCGAAACAGAATGAATTAAAAACTTCTGTGCCAAGTTTATTTGACATTTTATCAAAGCAGTTGAAATTTAGATACGTGTCAGTTAGTTTATAAAGAGCTGAAATAACATTGCTATCAAAATCACGCACTCTTTTTATGAGATTGCATTGAACAATCTCACAGTCGAAATAAATATAAATTTTTAGCAATACCTTTCGGATACTTTTAAAGTTTTACGGTCAAGATAGAAAACAATGCCGTTAAAAGATCTAAACGTTAGAGTTTTCAGTTCTATCAGATACATATAGCAGAATAAAATTGTAAATTTCAAAACACAAGTATTTGGTTGTAAACAGTTCACAGAGCTCTAAAATCGTTTATCTCAAGAATCCAAGGAATTTAATCCATACGAAATCGTATCAACTCTTTTCAATCGATATGTACAATACCAATCACTTATATAAATTATTGAAATGAAAATTTACTGATTTCTGACATTGATTAATTCAAATCTTTAAAAAATTTCTTCCAGAATTTTAATTGGCGAACACAAACGGTGTACATATGTGGTGACTGAGAACGTCTCAACGTCGGCGCATGCTTCATGGCGCAATCAGATCCTCGTCCCACGAGAAATCTTTGCCTGCTAGCCAATTCCACATATCAGCAGTGCAAGCAATTTCCTCGAGAAAATGGAAATTTTCTTGAGCCACTCAGAGAGAACCTAGGCAAATGCCACTACTGATTCGTAGTCAACATCATCAGCGAGAACTTCATCAGCATCATCATCGACATCATCACTAACAACCTCATCATCAACAACAACAACCTCATCATCATCATCAACAACAACGACATCATCATTCATCATCAACAACAACGACATCATCATTCATCATCAACAACAACATCATTCATCATCTTCATCGTCGTAGCCGCCTACCTCACCGTAAACAAAAGGAAGTAATAAATTCTGTCAACTCCAAAGAGTAAAAGCTAAAGACAAGAATTTTTACTTCCAAAGTGGTGGCCCCAACTTGCAATAATAATGGTAGTCGGACGAAACAACGAGGATGCTGAGCACCGTCTCCCTCAGGAGGTGCCACCATCTAGCTCAGGAGGTAAACGTCATCAGCCAGTACTCCCCTCATCACGTTCTTCTTCGGATCAAGTCGCTCTCGAATTAGCTGCCTTGCGTCTGGCAATTACGCAGCAAACAAACGTGACTCAGGAGGTGCTTCAGCAACCACACGCCGGCGCCAACATACTGCGGGATCGGTCCACGTCAAGAAACACAAGCAAAAGACGAGGCCGCTCCGCCACTACTGGACCAGATAGTCGCACAGGACACTGCTGGTATCACGCCAAGCATGGGGCCCTAGCAATGCGATGCAAGCAGCCTTGTTCCTTCTCAGTTTTAGACCACACTATTAGTTGCACGGAAAACTAGGTTTGCCGGGCTGTACTCAGCGGATACCACCGGCAACACCTTGAAGAGACAACTTTATGTCTCCGACCGCACCACGGAAACCAGGTTCTTGGTAGACTCCGGCTCCGCCCTCTCCATCATCCCGAGGCATTCCATCACCAGGCCTCTTCGTAGGCAGAGCCTCGTGCTACAGCCAGCCAATGGCACGTCCATCACAACCTTTGGATCTCAGCCGCTCACCGTAGATGTCGGGCTACGCCGGCCACTCCACTGGTCGTTCGTGATAGCAAATGTCCAAACAGCCATTCTAGGAGCCGATGCACTAAAGCATCATGGTTTACTCATCGATCTGCACACCCAACGCCTATTGGACGATCTCACTAACCTCTCCACAGCTTGCATCCTCGGTCCAGCTCCAGCTATACACAGTATAAGCGCCATCACTAAAGTGAAGATCACCATTGGAGACCGGTACAAAGGACTAATCGCCAAATATGCTAAAGCACCCACACAACCCGGGAAATTAGCCTCGGTCGCTGACCTATGCATTCACCACTAGATAGTCAACAATGGCCCACCGGTTTTCCAAGAAAAAAGCCTCGTGGGAGAATACCTCACCGCAGCCAATGCTGAGTTCGCTTTCTTGCTGGAACGAGTCATAATTTGACCCTCATCGAGGCAGTCTGCACATAGTGGCCATTGGCAAGCTACCGGGGATTACCGTCAACTCAACACTCAAACTCGACCGGACCGTTACCCACTGCTCATTATCGAGGGTTTCATTCAGGAGACCAGCGGCACTGTTTTCTCAGTAATTGACCTGCATTGTACTTTCTACCAAATTCCGGCAGCTCCTGAAGACATGTGTAAGATGGCAGTCACCAAAACCTTTGAATTGTATGAATTCCTAAGCATGCCTTTTGATCTACGCAACGCAGCCCAAATGACGCAGCGGACTCTAAACCATCTGCTGAGGAAGTCGGACTTCGTTAGGGTCTTTTAGGACGATATTTTAGTTTTCTCGCCCAGCCACGACCACCACCAGCGCCACCTCAAGCAACTTCTCTCCATGCTGCAGGCAGCAAATCTCCACGCTAAGTGGGATAAATGCCAAGTCAGTCAGCCTGATGTCGTCTTTGCTGGACACCACGTCTGCGAAACTAGATTTCGACCACCAGCCCCCAAAACAGAAGCCTGCCGCCTCATCCCAGCTGAGGCGTTTTCTCAGGATGCTGAATTCTTATCGCCGCTGAATGCCACACGCTGCTGAGTCCCAAGCACCACTATCGAAACTGCTAAAAGGCTGTACAAAAAAGAAAGCACTAGTCACCTGGACACCCGATGCTGAAACAGCTTTTGAACAAGCAAGCATCGCCGAGGCATCCACGTCAGCTTTTCTTTCGCCTTCGCACCCATTGGCACTCCGCACTGACGCGTCCAGTACTGCCATTGGCACGGCCTTGGACCAACAACGGGGTGATGGCACTTGGATACCGCTGGGTTTCTTCTTGAGGAAGCTCTCTGACACCGAGCAACGCTACTCAACCTACGACCGCGATGTCCTTGCGATCTTTGCTGCCATTAATTTCTTTCAGCACATCTTGGAAGGAAGGCACTTTATCATCTATACCGACCATCGGCTACTTTTATTTGCTCTGACGTAACGCTCGGACAAAGCCTCACCCCGCCAAAGCAGACAACTGGACTTCATTGCACCAACGGACTTCATTGCACCAACGGCACCATTAAGCCTTACTTGCCAGTTGCGCTCCGCCGTCGGGCTTTCGTCATCATCCATCAACTGTCACATCCGAGTGGACGTGCCACCTCGAAGTGCGAAGCATTTAAATAGAGTAAAAGTCAAATATAGAATAAAAACTAAAGACCAGAATTTTTACTTCCAAACATTTGTACATATTTTAAAAAGAATGCGTTCGTTTTCCTTTATCATATCTTCAATTAAATGGTTTTAAATTTCTATCATTATTGAAATCAAACTTAGTGTACTGTGCATATTTCTCGAGTCATGAATTTACTTGAATTCTTTATTAAATAATCATAGATGTAAATATATTTCGTGAGAAAGCTATTGACAAGGCTGTAAAAACCAACATCTAGGAGTCTTAAAGAACAAGCCCAAATCAACCAATATTTAACTAACTTTGCAAACTGTTTGTCTCCTCTTTAAAACTTCGATTTCCCATATACAATTCAGAAGTTTCATATTCAAGTTAAGTGTAATTGATAATATCAAGTTCATTTGAGTCCTAGAACATACTTTTTAATCGTATAAACATGCAGGTATGACAAGTTAATTTATAAAAGATTAAATTATTAAATGAATTAGTTATCTCACTTGCATAGGATATTTTTTCGAACCCACAAGCATCTGATCCTAATCTGAAAATCAAGCATGTAAATTAAATAACACTAACTTGAAATTATAAAAGCTCATTCATTCATTTATTCACTCATTCATATTGCAACTATAATCTTCATAAATAAAACCAACGAAAAATGTCATATTTCGCTTAACATGTACCACGTTGCAATTCACGTGGTAAAATTAAATTCCTTCCAAAGCAAATATAATCATTAGCCAACGATGCATCCAAGCTCGCCAAAGCAACATACGTCGATCGAAGACACATTGGCCGAGAGAAACTTTCGCTCAAAATGATAAAATCTGAAGGGAATAGTCAATTAAAAGAGACGCTTCATTACAAAATATTTATTTGTAAATAACGATGTACATTATACGCTGGTTCGGACGGAACTAACTATTCTACTATTTACATATAACATAAGATGTGAATTTATTTACAGCGGTTCATATTGGTTTTTGATTTTAAATGTTTGACAACCTTAATTGTTACAGCCACTACAATACCTCCCATTCAAATTTGGTGTCACACATTTGATTGACAATTTAAATTTTCATTTGTCGTTTTTTTATTTTGGGGCCAGGATATGTGTAGTCGTGGGCTGCTGCTTGTTGTCGATTTTTTCCAAGGAATAAGTTCTGGATTGTTGATTGTTGCTAGTGGATCTGGAAGCGGTTCGTCAGATTCCTCCGAATTCAAGATAAATGCTAGCTTTAACCGCTCGACTGGAATCTTAACTTTCTTACGATCTATTTTCTGCGTATATACTCGCTCTGAAGGACGGTTTAGCACTTCAAATGATCCAGAATAAGGTTGTTGCAGTGGTTTTTGGACAGCATCACTCCTTAATAAAACGTGTGTGCATATTCTCAAGTCTTTGTACACGAACATTTTATCTGCACGATGATGCTCCACAGCATAGTATACTCAAATAGTAGCCACACCTTTCATTTACCCTGTGTTGCACACTTTTTGAATTTTCTCAGGGGCACGTCAGCTGATCCGGAGCATGACAGCTGATCCCATGTTTCGCGCGCTCAAGAAACAAAGCAAAATGCAAATAAAATTTCCGACGCACGTGTTCTTTTACGCATTTCAGAACATAGGAGTGCTGCCACATCCTAACAAAAAACTAAAAGATTGCATGGAACGAATTTGTTTTTCTGCAATGTTATTGATTTTTTAGCTCTGCTAGCCCTGAAATCTCTCATCGAAGCATATGTTTATATTCGCGCCATTCCTCGCATCAGCGTTTACCATCTACCTGCTACCGAAGATTTATGGCTCGCTGTTCGGCTTGTGTTCGAATTTTTCCGGAGGGTTGATGGAGTGTGGTTACTAGTTGAGTATACTATGCTCCACAGGTACCGGTCGTCGACGATGTATGTCTCGCTTGAATTTTTCAATGCACAACATAGGATTACCTGCATTCGTGCCTTCAACAAAGAAATCGCAGTGAGGCACCGTACACCATTTCCGCTGCAGAACACTTCAGATGTTCTTTATATCCTGTCCGCAAACTTTTGGTAATGCTTGCAACCAGTTTTTGTTTTCATGGTACATTAACGCTGCTTTGAGGCTTCGGTGCCGTCGTTCGACCATACCATTCGATGTGGGATGATAGGCAGTAGGTTTGATGTGTTTGCATCCTGTCAGATGAGATAAACTTCGAAATAGAGTGGAGTCAAACTGTTTACCTTGATCTGTAGTTTCAACACAAGGTGCTCCAAATCTGCTGATCAAGTTCGTGTAGCATGTAGAAGCCACTGTATCGGCTGTGATATCCTTAAGTAGGACAGCCTCCGTTCACCTTGAAAAACGATCGACCATTGTCAGAAGATATTTATATTCTTACAAGGTGTTTAGCGGTCCTACGATATCGATATGAATGTGGTCGAACCGTTTATCAGGAGATGCAAATTACAATGGAGGTTGTATGAAGTGACGACCAATCTTCAATTGTTGACATTGAAGACAGCTTCGGGACCAAGCTGCAATATTCTTCGACATTTGAGGCCAAACGTACTTTTTTTCTAATCAGTCAGCTGGTTACACGGCTGCTCGGATGTGATAAGCGGTGAATAGAATCAAACGCACATTGTCGAAGTATTTTGGGAATATACGGTCGTATATTTCCTGTTGATGTGTCGCAATATACAATGTTATCGTGAAGTGTCATCCGTTTTAATTTTAGTGATATTGTATTGCTGAGGATATCATTTAATTCTGTGTCCACAGCCTGTTCCACTGCAATGTCGGATATATCCAGCATTGCAACTGTCGATACAATATTCACTCCAGACGAAGCATCCCCAACGAAATTTTGATTTCCTTTTATATAAACTATTTCCGTTGTAAACTGCGAAATGTAATTTAGTTGTCGGGCTTTACGAGGCGATGTTTCACTGGAGCTTTGTGAGAACCCAAATATTAGAGGTTTATGGTATGTTTTAATCATAAGCGCTCTTCCTTCTAGCTTGTCTCTAAAATATTTTACAGCTGAATAAATTACTTGCAATTCTTTTTCGTAAGTGCTGTATTTAATTTGAGCATCGCTGAGCTTCTTTGGGAAAAAGCCTAAAGGTTTCCACTGACCCTCGTCAAATTGTTCCAGAACAGCGCCAATTGCTGTATTTGAAGCGTCGGTTGAAAGTGCTAATGATGCATTTGGAGCAGGATGCGTGAGATAGCTGTTTGCTGCTTTCAAATGCTTTTTCAGCTGCTGCGGACCACTTAATTTCTGTTTTGTCGCTTCGTTTGCTGCTCGCAATGAGAGAATTTAGTAGCATTAAAATTTCAGCTGCTCCTTATAAAAATTTCATACAGTAGTTGAGCATGCCCAAGTATCTTCTTAGCGTCAACCTTGCTGTTTAGTAGTTGGAGACCATCTTTTTTTATCAAATATCCAAGATATTTTACATCCGGCTTTCCAAACACGCATTTGGCAGTATTAATGCGGATTCCATATTTCGTCAGACGCTCGAAGAAAATCCTTAGGTGTTGTTTATGTTCTTCTGGATTCGATGACGCGACGAGAATATCATCCAAATATCCATAACAAAAATCAAGACCATGTAGCAGCAAATCAATGTATCTTTGAAAAGTTTGTGCAGCATTCAAAGAGTCCAAAAGGCGTTATTACTGGGGTTTTTGAAGCATCCTCTTCCGCAAAAGGAACTTGATGATAAGCTCAAATTAGATCAATGGTAGAAAATATAGTCTTACCATGAAGGTTGTGCGTAAAATCTTCTACTCCAGCGATTGGATAACAGTCGGGTATTGTGGTTGAATTTAACCGCCAGTAACCTCCACAGGGCCTCCATTCTTGAGATTTTTTTTCTACAAGATGTAGTGTGCTGGCCCATTGACTGCTCGACGGACGGCATATTCCCATTTGAACCATGTGCTCAAATTCCTTTTTCGCAGCAGCATACTTCTCCGGTGCTAAACGACGAGCCTTTTTTGCAACTTGAGGTGCATTTGTTTTTATAAAGTACTTTACCGGATGGTCTTTTTCTTGTTTCTTTGTATAAGGATTAATTAAGTTGTGATATTCGGCCAATATGCAATGGAATTTGTCCTTTATGAAAATTGTTGAAACTGTAGCCATTCCTTCTGCTGTTACTTCGGCGATGGTCTCCAATTTCGTTTCGTTGTCTATAAGTCGCTTCATACGCAGATCGATCAGCAAATTATGAGCCCGGAGAAAATCGGCGCCTAATATGGTTCTTGACACGTCGGCAATACAAAATATCGACTTGGAATCGCGTCATAAGTAGACGTTCACCGTAGGTTTTAATAGGTACTCCATTTGCAGCACATAAAATATAGTCGGAAGCTTCCTAATTTTTATTTTGTCCCGTGAAACCACTGAGATGTCGGCTCCAGTGTCGACTGAAAATGTTATGCCGGTGTATCTATCTACAACTATAAGATGGTTCCTTGACGAGTCACCACCGCTGACCATTAATGATGACGGCGGTGAAATTAGTTTTCCGACGACTTTAAAAAGTAACAGGGTGGACGACTTTTCGGGCTTTTTCACCAAAGCGTTCGTGGTAAAAGCAATTTCTGTTTTTCGAAGACTTCTCTTCCAAAGAACTAAAATGCGGTCGTGACGCGGCTCGTGATCGAAAACGACGCGGTTGTCTTTTGCTAGCAAGTTCTAAATTTTCAAGTCTTTTCAAAAATTTTATTTAACACACTGTTGTCTGCTTTGGGTTTAATGTCTACTGCAGCCACTGTGTCCATACCGAGCTCATCACAAATTTTATCCGCAGTTTCCACTAACATATTAATATCGTCTTTCGCGGTTACAGACAAGATGGCGCGAATACGCGATGGGAATCTACGCAACCATACAGCACGAATAGCATCATCGGGTAATTGCAACCCGGCAAGCGATCTCACAAGTCGGAATAATTGCGATGGTTTTTTATCGTCTAATTCTAAATCAGTTAGGAAGCGCGTTAACTGATTTTCCGGGGAGTCCGAATATCGCGAGATTAAATGTTTTTTTAATATTTCATATTCATTTGCGTCGGTCACTTGATCATATAGTTCACTTTCAGTCAAAGCCACTACAAGTTGAAATTTTGAGGTATCGGATGTAACGCGATTTATCGCGAACGACGCTTCAATTTGCTCGAACCACCCATCGTGACGACGCATAAAAAATGGCGGTAGTTTTAAACGTTGTTGTTGGAACTGCTGGGACTATTGAGTTTGCCCTTGTATCCGTTCGTGTGAAATTTGTAAAATTTTACCAGTTCAAATTTTCATATGTTTTTATGTATCAAAAATATTATTACAGGCTACTCCTTGCTTCAATTGTATCCCCTTAAAATTAATGCTGTTTTCAAAGTCAATTCTTACAGTGAATTTAGAATTTATTGAATTGAAACAGAGTAAGGGCGTATTAGTTTGAACGACTTTAAACAATTATAATTATACCCCATATTAATGTTAGGCGGCGAGTGTAATATGGCGAATCATTAATCGCCAATTATAGCACCAAATTTGATTGCGTCTATTTTTTCGATTGAAAGTTAACTGTCTTACTGTCAAGTCTGCTATTGATCATATTATGTATGTGTTAGATTTGCAATTTCAACTAGATCAGAATTTATCAATTTAAACTTAAAGTATAATATTATGAATCCGAACATGGCAACCCTTATATTTTGTACCAAACCATTTCATTATTATATTTAATAAAACACAGTCAGTCCATAGCTGACCGTGTGCGCAAACGGTGTCTCTTTATTATTTTGATTTATAGTCGTGAAAAGTGAAAATTCGGTATGGCAGAGTCGATCCGTGAAACAAAACTCAGCAACACAAATTACCAGACATGGAAATTCAAATTGGAACTACTTCTAAAACGGGACGAGCTCTGGGCGGTTGTGAGGGATCCGAAGCCCGATACAGTTACCGACGCATGGATTTCGCAGGACGATAAAGCACGAGCGCACATCGTTTTTTCCGTTGAGGATGACTAGCTCACTCACATAAAATGGAAAGAGACAGTATTTGAAATGTGGAATGCTCTGAAAGCCTTCCATGAGAAAGCGACGTTGTCAAATAAAGTACAACTTCTTTGTAATTGTGAAATGCTGCTGCACTTAAACTACATGGACGAAATCATCGACGAGTTGACAACATTGGAGGATCCGCTAGCCGACATGCTGATTGTTGCTGTGTACCTGAGTAGCTTGCCTGATAGCTACAGTACATTGATTATGGCGTTGGAGTCTAGATCGGAGTCTGATTTAACTACTACATATGTAAAAACCAAACTTGAAGAGGAGTACAATCGACGGAAGTGCAAGTCTTGATAAGAATACTGCATTACAAGCAAAATATAAAGGAAAGGAAATAAAGCATTTCTTCTGCGAGAATTTTGGACATATAAAAACAGAATGCAGGAACTATACAACGCAAAAGTCGTAGTCAGATTGTGATGATTGTAGTCTGGTGTGTGTCAACGCTCTTGTTAGCTCTTCAACCAGCAGCGAATGGATTATTGTTAGTGGTGCCTCAGCACATATGTGTAATAATAAAGAATGCTTTCACGAATTGAATGAAACCGATAAAGGAACAGTTATGTTCCCTGATGGTCGCGCATTACCTGTGAAAGGAATAGGCATTGTTAGGATCAGAGGTAAACAAAGTGAAAGGAGCAAAACAATAAAACTGAATGATGATTATTTTGTGCCAGACTTAAATTGCAACTTAGTTTTGATGAACAAACTGATCAGCAAAGGATGTGAAGTTCATTTTATGAATCGTTTTGTAAAATTTCGCTAAAAGAAACTGCAATTACCACCGTACGTGCCTATAAAAACATTTACAGACTCTCAGTGGATCATAAAATCGTGAATGTGGCATAAAATCTTAGGGCACCGCAACTTAAATGACGTTCGGAAACTGAACCATTTGGCCAATAATGGAGCGTTTAAAGAATCTAAGCATAATAATGTTTGTGAAATTTGTTTCATGAATAAATCCACACGTGATCATTTTCCTAATGAGTCTAAGACTAGAACGAGTGGAACTCTTAAACTAATACATTTGGATGTCTGTGGTCCTCTGCATACTACATCAAGGGGCAATAGATACATTCTTAGTTTGATCGATGATTTTAGTGGGTATATGTGTATATACTTAATTAAACGAAAAGACGAAGTGTCCCACATCATAAGGAATTTCATTAAAATGATGGAAACTCAACTGAATAAAACGCCTAAATGTATCCGATCAGATCGTGGCGGTGAATACATGAATATTGAATTAAGAAACTATTTTAAACAAAAGGGTATTAAAAATCAATTAACTGTACCCAAGACACCTGAACAAAATTGTAAAGCTGAGCGGAAGAAACGCACGCTGATTGAAATGACGCGTTGCATGCTTTATGGTTCGAAATTACCTAATCGTTTCTGGGTTGAAGCAAAAACAACAGCGAATCAAATAATAAATCGTGTCCCTATGAAAAATATTGTTATAACTCAATACGAAATATTTAAAAATAAAAAGCCAAATCCAAGTTATTTTCGTGAATTCGGTCAAAAGGTATATGTGCATATCCCAAAGGATCAACGTGGTAAATTAGAATCGACCGCCGACAAATTCGTTTTCGTAGGCTACGAATTGGGCACCAAAGGTTACAGACTATTAGATGTAAATGCTAACAAAGTCAAAATCTCTAGGGATGTCCGATTCCCAGACGCACATCCATCAGCTGATTATAACGATGCGGGAATTGAATTTGGAAGGGGAATGGAATCAGCGAATAAAGATACTGAAAATAGAATTGACAGGCAAATTGATGGTATCGAAGATCATCGAGAGGTACAGCTACCTAGACAGTCAACCTGTAGTAATAAAGGCATCCCACCTCAACGTTATAAAGAAATATACAAGGATACATCTGACAAAATTAAAACCGAAGCAACTACATTTGAGGAAGCAATCGGCAATTGTGATAAACTAAATTAGATTAAGGCTATGGATGATGGGATAAACTTACTAAAGCAGCATGGTACCTGGGAAATAGTAGCATTGCCTCATGGTTGTGTTGCAATTGGTAGCAAATGGATATATAAAACGAAGACTGACCAACACGGTAATGAATTTAAACATAACGTTTAGTGGCACAAGGATTTTCGCAAAAATTTGGACGTGATTATGTTGACACTTTTGCTCCTGTTGTTAATCATACAACTCTTAAAATTCTTCTTACAGTGGCGGGAGAAAAGAATATGTTTGTACACCATTCCGATGTAGAGACAGCTTACTTGAATGGCGAACTTTCTTGTAAAGTCTACATGCGTCAACAAAAAGGATATCATCTTGGAGGACCCGCTAAAGTATGCAAGTTACTACGAAATCTATATGGGCTTAAACAAAGTGCTAAAGAATTGTATCAAAAAATTTGATAAGCTATCGCCTCTTCAAAATTGCAATTCACCAACGACTTCAAGATACATTTGCACAAACATTTCAAAATAAAAGACTTAGGTAATATAAAATATTATTTGGGCATTCAATTGAAACGAGACACAAGCGGTATATTCACGATGTATCAAACGAATCATATTGAAAACAAATTAAGGGAATTTAGATTGTCTGACGCTGCAGAAACAAAGATTTCTATGGAACTAAGTTACTTATCTGAAGTAGAAAGCGAATCATTATAAAATAAGGATGTTTACAGAAGTGCAATCGGTTCGTTACTTTATTTGTCAACAAACACACGACCGAATATAGTTATAGCAACATCAGTTTCGGCACGAAAAGTTAACAACCCAAGCATTAAAGATTGGAACGAAGCTAAACGTATTTTTCGATATCTTAAAGAAACTAAGTATTTAAAACTCAAACTAGGTAGTTACATGAACAATCAAGGATTAATATGTTTCGTCGACGCTAACTGGGCCGGAGATCGAATTAATTGAAAATCAAATACTGGTTACATTTTATTCTATTCTGGTTCACCAATTAGTTGGGCAAGTTGTAAACAATCAACAGTAACATTGTCATCCACCAAAGCTGAGTATGTGGCCTCTCGTGAATTGATGTGAGTAATAAAACTACTCAAAGACTTCAATCAACATATAGCAACACCTGGTAAAGTATTTGAAGATAACTAAAGCTGTATCTACGGATTATACAGCAACAAAAGTACAAAGCACATCGACACTAAATATAAATTTGTTCGAGAACTAGTATCTAACAATATCATCGAAGCAGTTTATTGTTCAACTAAAATGGTGGCAGCTGATATTTTGACAAAGCCATTAAAAGCTAATAGATTTACTGAGTTAATTAAAAACTTAAATCTAAATAAAAAAAATGAAAGAAAGTATATACCCTTTAATTCTACTATTTATTTTAAATTTCGTATACAATTGTTTCGTTCTCTACTTGAGAACTTCCTCAGTACTACTATTCCCTAAACTATGAGTATCCTAATATTTATACTAAACTCATTAACGTATTAATATGAATCTCTAATTACACCTAATCCCTCAAAGTACTTTTACTTAATCTCTAATTACCTGATCCTTTACCATTCAAAAATTTGTTTTTCCTTAATTACTACTTAACTACCTTCATTATTTTGTAAGCTTGAATAGCCAGGTGTATCCGTTACCTGGGTCGCCGTTCCAAATGTCCTGCGTCTTCCGATTGAATATCTCCAAGCTTTCTGCTACATCAAGCTTCCATCCGTTTGTAACCGTTTTCAGCATGCTTACGTTGTCCGCAGTGATGTCATGTTTTTCAAGGACTATATGCTCTGCTACTTTTGATTTGAAGTTTTTTGCATCCTGCTTTTTGTTTTTGTTGACTGCTTCCCTTAAGTGTTCATTCCATCTGACACCTAGTGATCTCCTCGTTTGTCCAATGTAACATCCATTACATTTCGTACACGATACCTTGTAGACTCCACTGCGCTCCATTTTGGGAATGGGGTCCTTGGTTGATCCAAGCAAGTTCTGTATTTTTGTGGCCCGGCTCGTATAAACTAGGTCGATGTCAACGTTCTTCATAGCCCTCTTCATTGTTTCCGTCCTTGAGTCAAACGTTACAACCAACCTCTTCCGTTGCTCGACTTCCGCAGTTAGCGTTGTGAACTTTTTATTGAAGATCTCCTTCGTTCGTTTGGCTATCAATTTAGTAACTTCATCCGTAGGGTATCCATTCCACTCAGCTAGCTTATAAATGTGGGACGTTTCTTTTTTCAGGCCTTCCTTATTCAATGGAAGCGTGAGCATTCGATTCACAAGCCAGCTAAATGTCGCCCATTTTTGCTGTTGGCAATGGTTCGAAGTGAAAGGAATTATCCGCATGGTGTCCGTTGGTTTGCGGTATATTTCGAATTCCAATCTATTAGCTCCTCTACATACCATTACGTCAAGGAATGGTAGCCGCCCCTCCGACTCCAGCTCGTGGGTGAAACTGATGTTGTTGTGTATTGTGTTGATCGCCGTGAGAATTTGCTGGACCTGAAAACGGTTACAAACGGATGGAAGCTTGATGTAGCAGAAAGCTTGGAGATATTCAATCGGAAGACGCAGGACATTTGGAACGGCGACCCAGGTAACGGATACACCTGGCTATTCAAGCTTACAAAATAATGAAGGTAGTTAAGTAGTAATTAAGGAAAAACAAATTTTTGAATGGTAAAGGATCAGGTAATTAGAGATTAAGTAAAAGTACTTTGAGGGATTAGGTGTAATTAGAGATTCATATTAATACGTTAATGAGTTTAGTATAAATATTAGGATACTTATAGTTTAGGGAATAGTAGTACTGAGGAAGTTCTCAAGTAGAGAACGAAACAATTGTATACGAAATTTAAAATAAATAGTAGAATTAAAGGGTATATACTTTCTTTCATTTTTTTTTTATTTTGAAAGTTCTACTAAAGGCGGAATATTTTTAACTATTAAAATGGCACCCAAGCCTACCGCTGAAGTCAATAAGTTTATCAGTTTAAGGAAGTCTGTCGCGTCACTAAGAAGGGATTGAAGTTTTTTAAAAAAATGCAAGCACAATAACATCACCCCGAAAAGCCACACCGTCAAACTCAAGACGAGTATACCGTTCAAGAAAGGTACAATGATCAAGTATCTGGAAATGCAGTTGGTGAAGGAGAGTATTGAAAGGCTCTATGCAAAATTGGACAGGAGAAGCAGAGAGGCATACAAATTACATTTGAGCCTGGCCAAACAATATCCGTTGGGTTTCCCGTTGTTTCTAACAAAAGTGAAAGTAGCGGAAGAGTGTGAAAGCGAGCGGAAGAAATTAATACTAGAAAAGAAGTTTCATCAATTAAGACGAGAACAAGTGACAATGTCCCAACAAATCAAGGTGCGTACAATTGAAAACATAGTCATCAATCAATCGTCCCAGGTATTTACGGAAGCTCAACTGAATCTGCTGAACATGGGGCTGAAATACTCCATTAACGCGAAAGCCAAACCTGAAGATATCGTCATAGAAATCGAAGCCGGGATCAATAGACTTTCGAGCATGCATGGACTGACGGCAGAGGAAAAACAAAAGATAAGAGCCAGCACTGCAGATACACTGAGAAAAGAAACTAGATCGGTCGGAAAGCAGAACGAGAATAGGATCATCAAGGAGCTCAAAAATCTACCGGTTTACTACATGAAAGCGGATAAAGGGAATGCCGTAGTGATCATGGACAAGGCCGATTACGACAATAGAATGCGGGAAAAAATAAATACGGGACCAAACTTCAGTCTACGAAATAATCCGCTTCCTGAGTCAATAAAAAGAGTGGAAAAAGTGCTGAAAGAATGTGAACCATGGATTCAGGAAATCAAGAAATTCTTAAAAGTAACCAACCCATCGCTGCCAAGGATCATAGGACTTCCAAAGATTCACAAGCCAGGCCGTAAAATGCGTGAAATTGTGTCAGCAGAAAACGCTCCCACTCAGAAAATTGCGAAGTGGTTAGTCAAGGAATTCAATAACATGGACAAAAAATTTGTTACCAGATCAGTAGCAAATTCGGCAGAATTTACTTCAAAGGTTTTGTCCTGGGGACCTTTGGAAGATGGGGATACGATGGTGTCATTTGACGTTAAGGCACTTTTTCCCAGTATTCCGGTCAAAGAAGCACTTACGTTACTGGAGGAGTGGATTCTGATACAAGGATCAGGAGAACGATGGAAAGCACGAGCCAAAATGTATTTGAAACTGGCTAGACTCTGCATGGGTGAAAGCTATTTCACCTTCAGGGGAGAATTTTTTAAGCAAACACGTGGTGCTCCAATGGAAAATCCTCTTTCCCCGTTTCTAAGCGAAGTTTTTATGGCATTTTTAGAGGAGAAGTTAGCACAAGAAGGTAAACTGCCACATCGATGGGTGCGTTATATAGACGATATCTTCACGATCATCAAAGAGGATCAGGTCCAGCAAATTCTCACGGCGATCAACACAATACACAACAACATCAGTTTCACCCACGAGCTGGAGTCGGAGGGGCGGCTACCATTCCTTGATATACCGCAAACCAACGGACACCATGCGGATAATTCCTTTCACTTCGAACCATTGCCAACAGCAAAAATGGGCGACATTTAGCTGGCTTGTGAATCGAATGCTCACGCTTCCATTGAATAAGGAAGGCCTGAAAAAAGAAACGTCCCACATTTATAAGCTAGCCGAGTGGAATGGATACCCTACGGATGAAGTTACTAAATTGATAGCCAAACGAACGAAGGAGATCTTCAATAAAAAGTTCACAACGACGGAAACAATGAAGAGGGCTATGAAGAACGTTGACATCGACCTAGTTTATACGAGCCGGGCCACAAAAATACAGAACTTGCTTGGATCAACCAAGGACCCCATTCCCAAAATGGAGCGCAGTGGAGTCTACAAGGTATCGTGTACGAAATGTAATGGATGTTACATTGGACAAACGAGGGGATCACTAGGTGTCAGATGGAATGAACACTTAAGGGAAGCAGTCAACAAAAACAAAAAGCAGGATGCAAAAGCTTCAAATCAAAAGTAGCAGAGCATATAGTCCTTGAAAAACATGACATCACTGCGGACAACGTAAGCATGCTGAAAACGGTTACAAACGGATGGAAGCTTGATGTAGCAGAAAGCTTGGAGATATTCAATCGGAAGACGCAGGACATTTGGAACGGCTTACAAAATAATGAAGGTAGTTAAGTAGTAATTAAGGAAAAACAAATTTTTGAATGGTAAAGGATCAGGTAATTAGAGATTAAGTAAAAGTACTTTGAGGGATTAGGTGTAATTAGAGATTCATATTAATACGTTAATGAGTTTAGTATAAATATTAGGATACTTATAGCTTAGGGAATAGTAGTACTGAGGAAGTTCTCAAGTAGAGAACGAAACAATTGTATACGAAATTTAAAATAAATAGTAGAATTAAAGGGTATATACTTTCTTTCATTTTTTTTTTTATTTTGAAAGTTCTACTAAAGGCGGAATATTTTTAACTACTTAAATCTAGTTAATATTAATTGGAAAATTGAGAAGGGGTGTTAGATTTGCAATTTTAACTTGATCAGAATTTGTCAATTTAAATTTAAAGTAGAATATTAAAACTTCTAACATAGCAACCCTTTTATTTTATACCAAACCATTTCATTATTATAGTTAATAAAACAAAGTCAGTCCACAGCTGACCGTATGCGCGAACGGTGTCTCTTTATTATTTTACTTCCACGCAACAGTATGCACATTTTAATTTATTTTACTGTATGAATGTTACGTATCACACATAAGGTTTGATGCAATCTATCGATTCTTGACTATCGCATGCGATAGGAACCAACGTTATGATTGCCAAATGTTAAGTTCCATTAATGTTTTTGTAAGCAATTTTTATGTAGTTTTGATGCATTCTATCTGCCATATACGGATGTGCAAGCTGACTAATCGTAAATTTCCTAGAAAACTATATACAGCAGCAATTCCAACAGTCGGCATCAAAATAATCCTGAGATTTACCATTTTATGGTGATGAATTTGAAGCTGCTACGACAGTTTTATGAATCAACGCAACTTTATCGTAGGGACTAAAGTTGACTCTGCATGCCTGCTACTTCTCTCCATAAAAGTCAAGATTTCAGTGCCTTGTAGTCCTAGGTGCAAGCTCTAGCTTAGATAATGTGGTAATAAAACTAGTACCTAGCTGTTGAATACCCCAAATGCAATAAAAGATTTATCAATCGACTTAATCGCCGGAGAAGTTCAGATAATTCAATAAATCTATGTAATCCAAACGTATCTCAAAGCACTCTGCTGAATTATTCCAGCAAATTTATAAAGGTACCAATTGATTCAGATTCACTTCATTGTTATGTACCCACGACAATTTTCTGAAAATAGCAATTATTACATGCTATTACATCTATCTTCGCTCCACTGTTGCTGTTCTAAACAAATTTATTTTACCTACATGCGTGGGGTTGATGTGGAAATTTACATAAAAGACATATGCACGACAGTAACCATTAAAGCATGTTATACTCCAGAGATTCACCGGAAAAGACACTTCACCTGTAAAGTTCTTCTCAAATATAGCATGTAAGTACCAACACTTTGTTGTTGGTGGTGTCTTTAAAAATTTCATTCACTACTTTGAATTTGATAAGTATTTACGAGTACTGAAACATTACTTTCATGGAAGGATTCCATTTCTTTTGTAAATATTCTCACATGTACGAGCACTCGCACATATTTGTAGTTGATTGACGTGGGAGACAATTTGAGGCATGATGTTGTTCAGGGAAGTGCGTGAATCTGTTCAACTGAATAGGTTACGTTATAAAAGACATCCCTTTGGGAACGATATTTTGAGGATTTATGTAAATTCTTGGTAGTAATATACTCCTAGGAAGAAAATCTAAGTTGATGTCTTTTGTATTCTATTGAGCAAATTGAAGATGTAGGTTAAATCACTTGTTCGTGTTTTACAACTTTTTGTAGAGTTCAAGTGAGAATGGATTTAAAACATGTATAATCAAAGTTTCAGGACACGAAAATAATTCAGACAAATAACATCCTTTTCATCGATATTTTCTAATTTTTTTTTCCTATAAGCAGCCACCGGTGTTTTGAGATGAAACTACTCTCTTCATCAACGTGACTGGTTCAAATTATATATTTTTTGCTTGTTGAGTAATAGTTGAAAAAACTAATTAAAAATGTTTTATCACACGTTTACAAAATTATTTTCTGACCCTTAACTTCTTCTTCTTCCCAGCACTACAGTCCCTCTCGGGCCTTCCCTTCGTGCAAATAATGCCTCCAACTGTCTCGGCCCATTGACCCAATTTCCAAATCCAAGCAGCTGTGAACTGTCTTCGTCGACCGAGTCAGACCAGCGATTCCTCGGTTTCCCCACTGGTCTCCGTATTTCAGTTCTCTCAACGAGTACCTTTTTGGGTATCCATTTTTCGTCCATATGATTCATGTGGTCAGCTAATTGCAACTTCCGCAGCCTTACAATCACTGAAACCTCCGGCTCGTCAAAATTTCATTCAGCTCATGACTGTATCGAATTCACCATTGGTCCCCGTTTTTCGAAGGCGTTCAATATGTTCGCGGATACTTGACTTAAGCTCCATGTTTCACACCCATAGCACAGCACAGGTTTTGTCACAGATTTGTATAGTTGGAGCTTTGTTTTCCTGTACATGCAGCTGGTCTTCAAGATCGTCAAAACTGAATAAAATATTTTATTCGCGAGCTGTATTTTCGGCATATTTCATCTCTTTCATCACCAGTTCTCGTTATTTTGGCATCTGAATATACAAATTCGCCCACATTTTTGATATTGTATTCGCCAAGTGTTATACCTTATATATTTGAGGTATTTTTCCGCGACTGCGTCATAAGGTTTGTTTTAGCTTTTGTTATAAAGGATGATTCATAACAAGTGTACACATGTGAATGGGCCCTAACTCTTATTTATCTCCAACTTCAGGTCCATATATTGACAGATTATGACAGTTTGGTCTTTTACAATTCTAACCATGGCATCATACACATCAGCCAAACGTTTTATTATTGTTAAAACTTTTTACGAAAATAATAAATCGCCAGTGCAAACATTTCGCGCTCTACGTGAATTTTTTGGTCCACCCATAAATTGGCTGGCGAGACCGTGTGACTTGACTCCTTGTGACTTCTTCCTTTGGGGATTTCTGAAAGATTGTGTTTACGATGATGCTCCCCAGACTACTGAAGCATTAAAAAAGAATATTCGAGCCAACATACGCCTAATAACGCCGGAAATGTGCGAAAATGTCATCGAAAATTACCATCGTCGTTTGAGCAGCACGAGGTGCACATATGCCTAAAGTAATGTTTCATGTTTAATTGTAAGGAACCAAATTTTTACAATAAATAAACATTACAGCTCAATCTTTACAAAAACTATGTTTTTTTCGACAAAAATGTGTACACTTGTTATGAATCACCCTTTATATTGAAATGAATTATATTATAGTTAGTCCTAAACATCTAGTACATCTAAGTTTAGTACATAAGAATATATAATATATAGAGGTTAAGCTGAAATGCCAAACAGTTATTACTGTGTAATAAATAGCATGAGTCAGTCATAAATCAGTCCGTTTCAATCGTAGTAAGTTGATGTAAAACATGGCGCAGTCGGGAAAAGAATGAAGAAAAGATAAAACAAAACTGAAAGCAAAATTTAAAAGGCCAAAATGAATTCAACGTTTAGGGCAAGTTCAAAAATGTAACTTTGACGATGATTCGGAAAATACAGTTGATCAAATGGTGAGAGAACGTATTGTACTTGAGATAAACAATACCGACTTACAGGAGTAGCTTCTGAGAACGGGAAATTTATCTCTGAAAAATCGAGCTGTATCGAGTGGCGGAAATTACACAACAGCAAGCATAAGATGTCCAGCAGATCCAGGGAGAATCTACAAAGGTAAATCAGGTCGTCTAATAAAAATACTCTTAAAAGCAATAAGGCTATTTTTTCAAAGAAGAATCCGAACTTGGAAAAAAATAAATCACATAATAATAAGATACCTGATAGGAATATCACTAGTTGTAAAAGATGTTCATTTAGCCATCCTATTAATAAGTGTCCAGCTTTTAGAAAACTTTGTATGAAATGCAAGAAACCGAATCATTTCGCAAATAGGTGCAGGGCTAAGCAAATTAACGTGATAGATGGACATGATAATATTGATCTTAATGCTTTAATTATTGACATGGTAAAAGTGGAAGGAATAGAGAAAGGGGACTCATGGTATACTAAAATAAAGATAAATGGGAAAGAAAGACAATTTAAAATAGATTCGGGTGCTGAAGTAAATATTATTCCTAATTCAGTGCTTAAAATGATAGAAAATGAGACAGCTATTGTTAAGCCTGTTGGAGGCATATGGTGGTTGCAATTTAGACGTTTTAGCCGCAGTAAAACTTCAGATAAAACATAAGTCAGTGGCAAGTGTAGATCAATTTCTCTTTTGCTATTGTGTATTTGTCTCCCATTTTAGGGTTAAAAACGTGTGTTAAGCTTTAATTAATCAAGCGCATAGATAATCTTAATTGGAACTTGTAGCAACCATGGGAGTCACCGCAGTTGCAGACATTAAGAATTAGCAGAGAGGTTTGTAGCCCTGGGTGGCATACTGAGGCCGGCTAGCGCTCAGTCGTATCGTGGGTCTTCCGGGACACCCTCTGCTTGTGCTGAGCCACCTTACATAAAATAACTAGCACAAAGGGAAAAGGATGGGAACAGGGGAGATCATTTTGAGAAATGAAAGATGATGGGTTTAAACTGACATGGCCGTTTTATTTAATCCAAGAATTCTATTTACACCCAAAAACTTTGCAGGATAAAAAAATGCCAAAAACGAGTAAAAGGCCCTTTTGAGAGTTAAACAAAAGAATACATACCAAAATAGTCCACAACAAATCAATTCAATTTAATATAAAAATTATTTGTAAAATATTGAAACAAAATACGATTGATACTTACTTCTTTCCTTGCAAAACCCCGAGCGCCCGGTGATGTACAAAATAAGAAGCGTGGTGTAGTAATCGAGCAGGTTAGGTTGTGGCGGCCTTCGTTCGCCCCGAGAAAAAAAAAGAAAAAAAAATATTGCGAATCATTTTCGTCTCTTATTTTATAGATGTGTATGTATCGTCAAATTGTACAAATGAGAAAATGAGTAATTTAATGAACGTAGAACAAGAAAACTTTTTAAAAAAGGCATACATTAACAAACCGAAGAAAAGTATAAAAAACTAATCATTTTATCCCACGGGATTTTGAATCGTCGTCATCATCCCAGCACATCCCACCATCATCTTCGCCACCATCATCCGTTTCTAATCCATCAATAATTGCATCGACGACCAACAATTCGCATGGATTGATTTTAACGGCAGTAACATCGTCGAGAGATTGTGGGGAGTCCGCTTAAAACTGCCAAGCAGTGAGGTCGGGAGTTTTTGACTTGGATCGCGCCACAGGGAAGACGCGAAAACGAATTGCGGTATTTTCGTGGCCGCGTTTTAAAGTCGAGAATGTTTTGGGAACTAGAATATACTACACTCCGAAATTGTGCGTATGTGTCGTGAAAATTGATCGGTATTGCGTGAAGTGTTTAGGAGCACCCCTTTGAAAGTGAAAGTTTGATGTTCCATGTGTCTTCCGTTCGCCGTATTCTCAAGCGCATGTTTTCCCGCGAGAACCCTCTCGATGAGGCATTGAGACGAGGGCAGCCACAAAAATACCCGACCCGACAAAGAAAACCGGTTCCAGAGAATCCGTAACCCGCAATTAAATATAGTTGGGGAATAAGAAAGAGCATGAAAATGGAAAGTGTGAATCGCCGTCCTCGTCATAATCCATCGTCATTGTCGTGGTCATGATAGTAAATAAATAAAGGACAAGTATTTACTTTCGAGTGTGGAAGATCTCAATCGAAATACAAATGAAGAACATACGAAATCATTTTGTGGATAGCAAAGTGTTCTCCTGAGAGAAAAAATATCTGTTTTTGGAGGGTATTTGACGATATAGATTGTCTAATGATGAATTTCGATTGTGAGAACGTTTTAACCAAATTACACCGACGATTGATGTGCTATACTGTGGTTGCTGTGATTAAGGCAGGAATGGCGAAATCGAAGTATCCGACTAGGCACTGCTGCGGGGCAAATTGATTGGAAACTTTTGACGAATCCATATAAATTTTCTTTGCTGATGGCTCTTTAAATTCTATAAAACTATTCGCGGATATAATGCTGATGGGGTAGCTTAAGTTTTGTTTGTTGAGCGGCTTCTCGATAGTGGTTGAATTAAAAGTGGTGCAAACAACAGCGAGCCCAAGAATGGCGCGATTAAACAACTATTCAGGAGATTTACTTATACGGTGTCTAAAAGTGTGCTCGCGTTAAAAGGGAGAAAACAATCGATATTAGTGATTTCGGTGTATTTTCTGACATCATTGCAAAGTACATTTCTGTTTTGTGATGAAAAAGAAGTTTCATGAGCCTCCAAGGTAATGGAAAACAAGAATTAGAGGAGTTTGATGTGAACGAAAACTATGGTGGAAAATACGCGCAAATTGGGATTTTTTTTTTTTTGTCAAATTTCAAAGCGTTTTAATCAGTGTTCGAACCACTCGTTCACAAGATTGAAAGTGATGTCTAATATAACAACAGGTGCCTCCTATTACACAATAAAAATTTATTAAAACGAAATTGAGGTCAAATGAAGCAGCAAACAAGAGTCAGTTTGAAAAAAGAATGTACAGATGACGCGAGTGGATTGGAAAATGTGCGAAATATACAAAACAGTTCGTCGATCACCATTGTAACGCACAATTCTGAGGATGACCGATCGACAAGTGGCATAACTCCTTCAACGAATAGTGTAGCAGCAGTCTTTGAATAAATTTTTATATAAATAATTACTTGAATGATCAATCTGAACAAGGCCATAATTAACATCTTGTCGATAGTGTTCTCTTTCCGGAGTGACCATAAAATTTGCAATTTATTCTACAATAGTGTTAAATGATTTGCAGGCCTTACCCGCCCCGAACACGAGCGCTCGTAGGAGGAGGTTTGGGGTAAGTACCCTTTATTTTGTTCAAAAATTTTCATTTTTTTGTTGCATGTTCTGATTGTATTTTATATATATATAATGATGGCCCCGCGCATTACGTGAGTGATGTCGTATTAAGTACCTTTTGGAAGTATAATTACCAAAGTAGCTGCTTCTCGTTTTAAGAAATTTCTTTTACCGTCTTCACCAAGCGCAAACGCAAAGTATAAAACCAAATTCTAATTGAAAAATATTGCGGGTAATATAGATTTCCTAGCAGAGATTCGATTCAGTCCGACATTGAAATCTTGTAAAAAGATAAATAGAATGTATAGATATATAATGATTGTTAAATTTTCATAGTGCAAATATTGTAGATATCATCGAATGAAGTCAAGAAAAGGAGAATCTAATGTGAACACAAGATCGTTTAAATCATATAATCGTCATTTGTAAAAAAAAAAAAATATATAACCTAATTTATTTCCTTTCACTTTTAATCACAGTAAACTATTTACTTTAAAATTTTTATAAAACTTTCGTTTATGATATTGAGTGAATAAAGCAGGACGAAATGTCGAATTAAAACATACTCTTCGGTCTTTCTTTTCCTACAATTCTGACCGGGTATAGGACCCGGTACGGTGGCAGGCTTTCTCCTTAAAACATGAGCCAGCCGCCAGGTACTTAATAATCTTTCTTTGTTTCAGGTGACGGCGCGGGTTGAGTGGCCCAAGCAGAGTGCCTCTTTATGACATAGAGTTATGCAATCGAATTGCATAATTCTATGGCATAAATTGGTCATCGGGGTACTTTTCTTCTGATGGGAGCACTTATGCAAGTTAAGTTGTATGAGTTTTCCACTCAGAAGAAGAATACCTGGCCACTGCAGCAAATATGGATTTTAATCCGGTTGGGTGGGTACGCAGGGGCTCCATCACCACCCGGTTGCCCTTCTCTCTTTTGTGGGCCATGAGCCCCTCCGGGTAAGGACGAGGTCACCCTGCTTCCACTTCTTTTTACTTGTTACTCTTGTTCCATGAACAAGTCAGTTGTCCCTGGTAGAGTTGCCTACAATTTTTGCGACAGAAATTCGTTAGTGCGAAATTCTTTGTAGTGGGTCCTTGTGCTGGGGGAATGAACCCACCTCACGACACCGCAATGCTAGCCTACCAGCGCATTCACGCGTCTCCAGACAAGGGCATGCTCGGCAGATACCCACACCTTCTTCTGCTGAGGCAGCAGACCATCGCTGCAGTCCTTTACGGACATTTTGAACTTTATTTATTCACTGCAGTGGGGCCACTGAAAATCAGATTTTAAGGTTAAAATAACAAAAAAACTAAAAACACAACGGCCACTTTCAACTTTCTGATCCGTACTCGCAGAAAACTTCACTCTTAGTCACCTGGTCCTCTCCACAAACCAACAAAATTTATTTATTTTTTTTGTTTTTTTTCGCTGAATTTCAAATCAAAACTTTCAATTTTCGTCTCCCCGCACTTCAAATCAATAAAATCTTTTTTTTTCCTTTTCACACCGCACAAAATCAACTCCCTTCTCTTCTAAAATCCAATATTCATCTCACTTTCTCAATTCTTTCACTCTCCTCCTTCGTCATTAAAACTTCAAAAAAAAAAATCTATTTGATTCACCATCACATTCTCAACCCAAAACTCTTTTTTTTCAATCTTAAAACACCCAAAAATCACTTTTATCCCGCACAGCAAAACTCCTTTATCTTTTCTCGCCAAATACTAACTCCCTTTTTTCCCAATTTTAAAACCCCCCAAAAATCAATTTTACTGCGCACATAAAACACCCTTATCTTTTCCAAATCAAGATCTGACTGCCCCAATCCTCACCACCTCATTCCACATTTCTCACCTCCATACAGTCGATTCCGTAATCCCTTTTTTTCATCTTCAATTACCGCTGCCGCATCTGGGTAACGTAATCGAAGTTCATTACACTTCGATTCCGCTCCCCACACAACTTTTCTTCTATATCGACAAATTCAATAGTATCCATTGTTTTACATATGGCAATTTGCACAATCCAAGAAGTGGTTGATTGAATGCAAAGTGTCACATATACATTACGGAAGCTATCGGTTTTGCCGATACCCCAAAATGAGTGCTTCCCTGCGCAACTTGAACCCAGAGTTCCAGCAGACCCTCGATCGAGAACTCACGACGCAGCTAATGATGCCATGGATTGTCGATCTCCCGTTTATCTCATAAGCAACTTTAACGATGCATTTGGGCATGAGATTGAATTTTGTTAGTAGGGGAACGTGAATTAATTTTTGTTAGTATAAAAAATAAAATTTGTTTGTGGGAGTAGAATTAGTTAGCATGAAGGAAGGAATTAGGTTTTGTTAGGGAAAAGGTATTGAATGAAGTTTTGTTAGTGGGAATTAATCAATGGAATGTTGTTAGTGGGAAAATTGAAATTATTAGTATGTATTATTTTTTTTTTTTTGTAGTTGAAATAAGGGAAAAGGATAAGATTGTGATGATGGGGAAATAAAAAATTAAAGAGAAAATGGAAAAATGTTAATAAAATAAATAAATTTACAGAGGAAAAGGTAGGAGTGCCCAAGGGAAGGTGGAAATGTTACGGCGGCAATTTGAAGTTGCGAATGGGAGAAAGTCGGTACGCCGAAATTCGCAACAAAATCTTATTCAAAAGACGAATTCATTCGGAAAAATGGTCCATTATTCGAGTGATTGGGTACTTTTCCAGACAAGTGTAAGATTTATTTAAAGAAAAATGCGGTTCCAGTCATACATGCACCTCGCTGCATAGCGAGCAGTCTTAAAAATAAAGTGAAGATCAAATTAGATGACATGGAAAATGCAAGAATCATCAAAAGAGTTATTCATCCCACTGAATCCACTATATAGTTGTGGTTGAAAACCCCGATAAATCTGTTAGATTATGTTTAGATCCCTGGGATTTGAATAGAAACGTTATAAGAGAGCCTTTTCAAATACCACGATTATCAGATTTATCGTCATAGCTCGAAATCATGGAGTATTTCATGGTATTAGACCTCAAAGATAGATTTTGGCAGGTTTTACTGGAGAAAGAAAGTAGCGACTTGCGTGTATTCAGCGCACCATTCGGAAGTTATAAATTTTTAAGGTTCCCATATGGGCTCAATTTTGCTTCCGAGCTATTTCAAAAACGAAATACTAATTATTTTAGTCACCTACCGGGTGTATACGTCTATTTCGACGGTATTTTGTTTTTTGGAAAAAATAAAGTGGAATACGATAGCAATCTGGCTAATGTTCTTAAAATAGCAAGTGAGTTGAATATTAAATTTAATGCTATAAAATTCCAATACTGTCAAAGAGCTGTAAATTACTTAGGCTTGGTATTTTTAAAAGAGGGTGTTAGAATCGTTGAATCTCGGATTAAAGCCATTGAAAATATTGAAATCCCTAAAAACAAAACAGAATTGCAAAGATTCTTATGATTAGTCAATTTTGTGAGAAATTTCATTCCAATTATGTCACAGATAGCAGCGCCTCTAAAAGAACTATTGAAAAAGAATTGTTCGTATACAGTGGCTCACAGCTTATTTGATGCACTTCAATAAATATTAAACAAACTGTTGTCCTTATGCAGATAAATAAAAATTTACAAATATTTTGATGCAGATTTTACAGTTAGTATAACTGAAATTCGAAGCACAAAAGAAAGTAAGAAAAAATGTTTCAAATGTCCCGTTAGCAGTAATGAAGCAAAATCATTTGCATAGGATAGCTCACAGCTTATTTGATGCAGTTAGTTCTTTGTATCCTAGCATTAAAAGTGCACGATTTTCACCGGATTTTTTTTGGATATATTGTACTTAGTGCGTTTCTTATTTTATTTTTAAAAAAGTTATTTGACCTTGATAGTTTAAAAGTGGATAAATTGTGTAATATTTAAAATGGGCCGTAAGACAACACTTGAACAGCGGGAATTAGTCATTCATCATTTTAGAAATGGTGAATCTCATCGCAAAATCAGCGAAGTTGTCAATTTAAGTTCATCAACAGTTCAGCATATAATTGAAAGGTTTACCAATGAAAAAAGGTTGGAAAACAAGGGTAGAAATGCACCAAATAAAATTTTGAATGAGTCTGATGAACGGTGGATCGTCCGGAAAATAATGCAAAACCCTAAGTTATCAGCTCCTAAATTGGCGAACAAAGTGTTTACTGGAATTGGTAAAGAATGCAGTGCTGAAACCATACGTCGTGTGCTAAGAAAGCATAATTTTAATGGCCGAGTTGCACGAAAGAAGCCGTTCATCAGTATCAAAAATCGACAAAGCTGCCTGAACTTTGCTACGGTGCATATTTCAAAGGATTTGGACTTTTGGAAAACCGTGATTTTCGCTGACGAGTCCAAATTCAACATATTTGGCTCAGATGGAATGGCGTACGTTTGGAGAAAGCCAAATGCAGAGCTCAAAAAAGCAAACTTACATGAGACTGTTAAGCACGGCGGTGGCAGCGTAATGGTTTGGGCCTGTATGTCAGCAGCCGGAGTTGGGAAGCTAGCCTTTATTGAAGGAAACATGGACAAGATCATGTACAGTAATATCCTAAAGGAAAATCTCCTGCAAAGTGCTGACGAACTCGGAATCCGGCGTGAATTCAGATTCTACCAAGATAATGACCCTAAACATAAGTCAGAAATCGTGCAATCTTGGCTTATTTGGAATTGTCCTCATTTGATGGCTCCCCCGGCGCAGTCACCCGACTTAAATGTAATTGAGAATTTATGGGCTTTTCTGGAGAAAAAAATTCGTAACCACGCAATTTACAACAAAATTGATTTAAAGAAAGCTCTTTTCAAAGAATGGAGTAAAATAACGCCAGAAATGACAGGAAAGCTGGTTGAATCTGTTCCAAATAGACTCAAAGCTGTCTTGAGCCAAAAAGGAAACCATACGAAATATTAGTGTTGAACTGGAAATCCTCTACATGGATAAATTTAAGGAAAACGTGGACTGCATCAATTAAGCTGTGACATAAAATTTTGCTTTTAATTTTGTTTTTGTTATTTAGTTATTTAAGAATCAATTGTTTAAATAAATTAAAGTGTTATTTTTAAAAAAGGGCTTTTATTTAATTTATTGCAGTTTAAATTTTTTCAATACCTTTTCTAATACAGAAGTTATAGTGCTTTTAGCTTTGAAAATGTTACTGCATCAAATAAGCTGTGAGCCACTGTACATGGTAAGAAGCAATATTTGCTCAACTCGGAGTCCCTCATATTATTGTATCGGATAATATGCGATTTAGCTCATATCAATTTAAACAATTTGCACAAGAGTGGAATATTGACTTACTAACCTCTAGTCCAAACTACCCTCGTAGTAATGATTCAGCGGGGAAAGGTGGAGGTATAGCGAAAAGCTTACTTCGAAAATGTGGGGAAGAAGGAAAAGATTTAGAGAGTGGATTGCTGGCATATAGAAATGCTTCAATTTTGTGTTTATGGGCATCACCAGCGCAACTATTAATGAGCCGAGTACTTTGCCCAAAATATTCTGTTAGAAAGGAATTATTGAAACCAAAAATGATTGAAGGAACTTATGAAAAATTGAAAGTAAATCAAGACAGATATAAAACATACTACGATAGGACTGTAAGGAAAATGAGAAAGGAGGGGTTTCAAAAAGGAGATAATGTCGTTTACAAAAGAAAAGGAATTTGGGAACCAGCTTAGATTATAGAGTCACATTCAACGCCAAGATCATTTATTATTCTGAATGAAACTAATCAATTTTTGAGACGAAATAGCTTAAACTTCAGAAAATCAGAGTACACTTCCAGTTTCAAAATAACAGATTCGCAATTTTTGGATATGAATGAGCCAATGCTTAATAATTCGGATTCTTGCATTCCACGTATAAGAAATGAAACAGGGCAAAGTAAACCACTAATGAGTGAAAATAATGAAAACAATTCTAATATAAGTAAAGAATATCATACACGATCAGGTAGGTCAGTAAAACCCATAAAAAGATACCAAAGTGCAAATTGAATTAAAAACTGGTTTATTTAGGAG
The DNA here is from genome assembly GCA_963969285.1 of Odontomyia ornata. Classification (NCBI taxonomy): domain Eukaryota; kingdom Metazoa; phylum Arthropoda; class Insecta; order Diptera; family Stratiomyidae; genus Odontomyia; species Odontomyia ornata. The sequence goes on from OZ017739.1 coordinate 40,480,584, forward strand.
TTTAAATTACAAATGATAAATCAATTACAATGTACGATAAGGTAATGCTTTCAAGTGTACAATGACGAAGAATTTGTAGGGCCCGCAAATAGTAGTCTATTTCTAATATGATGAATCATTATGATTGTTGAATTAAAAATTGAAAAGAAAACAAAAATAATAAAATAAAGAGGGGAGATGTTATACAGGGTTATCCATTTCGTGGTAGGAAAGTATAACCCTGCCATTTGATATCTGTCAGAATTAAATGTCATCCAAAGCGTGCTTTTTTAATTGAAGTTTGCCATTTAGAAATATGGATCGTTTAACAGTCGAAGAACGCGTTAAAATCATTAAGTTTTATTATAAAAATGATGATTCTGCTGTATCAACATTTAGGGCTTTACGAGCCGATTACGGTCGACATAATCGACCTACACATCAAACAATTTCGAACACAGTGAGAAAATTTGAAGAAACTGGATCGGTTATTGATATTACAAGGCCTGTGCATCATCGCAACATTCGTTCTGCTGAAAATATCGCTGTCGTTGCTCAAAGTGTGGAGGAAGACCCGAACTTGTCGGTTCCTCGACGTGCTCAACATTTGGGCTTGGCTTACGGCTTATTGTGGCGGATTTTGCATTTGGATTTGCATCTCCATCCATACAAAATCCAACTCACTCAAGAACTTAGGCCTCAAGACCATACACAACGCAGAATGTATGCGAATTAGGTGCCATTGATAACGATTTTTCGAACAAAATTTTCTTTAGTGATGAGGCTCATTTTTCGCTCAGTGGTTACGTAAATAAACAGAATTGCTAAATATGGGGCTCTCAAAATCCTCAGGTGATCGCAGAAAGGCCTTTGCATCCGGAAAAAGTGACCGTTTGGTGTGCATTATGGTCTGTTGGTGTTATTAGCCCGTATTTTTTTGAAAACGATCAAGGAAGAGCCCTTACAGTCAATTCTGACCGCTATGGACGGATGTCAACCGATTATTTTTGGAGAAAAATTGAAGATTATAATCTGGAGAACATGTGGTTCCAACAGGATGGAGCCACAAGCCACACAACACAGGCTAATCGAGCACTTTTGCAAGAGAAATTTCCAGGACGCGTAATTTCGAGATTGAGTGATTTCAATTGGCCCGCAAGATCCTGCGACCTAACACCTTTGAATTTCTTTTTATGGGGCTATGCAAAAGATCGTGCTTACGTGAACAATCCTCAAAATCTTGAGCAGTTGAAAACCAATATTCGTGAAATTATGGCCGAGATATTGCCAAAAATGTACCGAAAAGTCATTGAAAATTACCTCAAAAGGATTGAGGCCTGTAAGTGGTCCCGTGGAGTACATATGAATGATGTTGTTTTTTAACGTTTAATGGCAAGGTTTAATCTTTATATTGAATAAAAAACATTGTTTCCATCGGATAATTTTATGTGTTTTCTTTAGTTTTATCATAGTTAGTCCTAGTGCATCTAAGTTAAGTAGGTACATATGAATATATGATATTTAGAGATTAAGCTGAAATGTCAAAGTGTCAGTACTGTGTAATAAATAGCATGCGTCAGTCGTAAATCAGTCTCAATCGTAGTAAGTTGATATAAAACAGCTTTCTGGTGACATTGTAGTGACAATGTGTAGATGAAATTGTCCATAAAGGACTGCAGAAATGGTCTGCTGCCTCAGCGAAAGAGAATGATGGGATCCGCCGAGATTGGCCTTGTCTGAGGACGCGTGAATGCGCTGGCAGGCTAACATTGCGGTGTAGTGGGGCGGGTTCTTTTCCCTAGCACAAGGACCCACTACAACAAAAATTTTGTATTTATAAATTGAGAGTATCTGATGCGGATCGACTGGTGTCAAGGCTGAGGTAACCTACTAGGGGGTTAAAATTGCTTATAGCCAATAAAAAACTGGTCCGGGAGAAAACAGATGGACTAAAGAGAAATTCGTCGGTACTGGCGATACTTATGGCCCCCAAATAAGAGTGGGTCATCCAGGTGGAAGTGGTGCCCCCTCGCATCCCTCCAACCTGATCGAGATCCAAACGTAGGCGTGGCCTTATTTTCCATTTAAGTGAAAAACTCATAATTTTCCCTTAAATGAAAAATATATATGTACGTGGCAAAATTATGCCACAGTATTATGTGAGTTAATCACATAACCCTATGCCATAAATAAGAACGCGAGTGGAGGGCCGCCTTACCTTACCGCCGCACCTATGAATACATAAAAAGGGGTGAGCTCACCCGATGGCCATTATAGTGGAGGGACCAGCCAACGTGGTGGGTCCCACAAACGGTCAGGTTCTAGATAAAAGGAAAGACTGAGAGTACTATTTAATTCAACATTTGTTTTATTTCTACTTCTTGCATGTCGATTGGTGTCATTTCATTTTAAATCGTAATATTTTTCGCTATAAGTAATGTATTAAAAAAATTGTTTGCCTTTGCTTGGTTAAAAAATAGAAACAATCAAATTTTAATCCTCTATATTTATTTACGAAATAGTATTTTAAATGAGAAAAAGAAACAATCCAGCAACTAGATACATAAACCATTTGATCTCAAATCTATTTTTAAATTTTTAAGGTCTTTGTAAAATTTTTTTTACAAAGACCTACTAGTTTCGCGACCTGTCTGTCCGTCTGTCCGTCTGTCCGTGCGTCACAGCTGATTTGCTCAGAAACTATACAAGCTAGAATGCTCAAACTTTGTGAAAAGGTCAGAAGTGATGGTCTCTCAAAAACTAAGGTCTTAACAAAAATTTAAATCATTTTTAAGGGGGTCCCCCCTAATAACGAATTGTCCCTTAAAAATTTTTTTAATCAAAGGTAGTCGAGTGGGGTATCAAATGAAAGGTCTTGATTAGAACTCTTAAAATCTGAAATAAAAAAATCATTTTATGAATTAGGGGGTCCAGGGGAAGGCAAAATGTACCAACAATTTGTGTCCCCCCCTCGCGATTGGACACCTTTCAGCCGAAAAATCTGAATATTATCACGAACATGGGCCTCTATGAGTACAAGGGCAACAAATACCTTAGAAATCGAAATTCACTCAACTTTGTTAATAATGGTATGATTTGTGGATTTTATATTTTTGCCCATAAAATCAAAACGGTACCTTTAAACTTCTTGAAACGTTGCAATTATATAGACTGATATAAGTTATATACGTTTACAAAATTTAATTGAAATCGAATCATAATCAAGTGAGTTATAGCCATTTCAATTATATGGAACTACAACAACAATAACACGTGTTTATGGTTGATATAGGGTTTTCCAATAAGAGGTGTTATTTTGATATTATAAGAGAAATGCCATTTTTTAATACGAATGATCGGATGTTTATTTCATTATAAAGAAGAATATATGCTGTTAATAGCAAAAGATAACAATAGGCAAATAACCACCACGACACGCTTACAGGGCCATATCCTTTTCATGAAATTTCCCGCAACCAAATCGCAAAGTGGCTGCCCTATGTCCTCGATAGCCTCACGAATTTATCTTTGAGGTCTTGAATCTACGCTGGACTATTAGTGTAGGCCTTCTTTTTCACGTGACCCCAAGGGAAGAAGTCGCAAGGTGTTAAATCACAAGATCTATTCAAAATAACACCTCTTATTGGAAAACCCTATATATATTTAAAATTGACTTAGGCACTTTTATTTTCTTTCAATTTTAATGAAAATTTAAGGAATAGTGATTAACTTGAACATGTTCAATCGGCCGAGCATTCAGAAAAATCAGTTAAGCTAGATCAAAATGGCGGCAGCACTGTACTTATGAAAAAAACGGTGCATCTTTTGCATAAATTTGAACAATTTCACTCCAAGTGTTGGACGAATAATTCAAATTATCGATTCACGCCATTAGAAAACTAGTTTCGAACCCTAGTTTGTTTACAAAGACCTTCTGGTAGGAGCACTCTCCTGCTTACTCAATTTGTTTTGCATATTATTCCTTCTTTTATAATATTTTGAAAATATAAAAAAGGAAACGAAATGAATATCCATAAAAAAAATTACATGAAAAACCAAAAGGGTACTCACCCAACATCCTCGCCGGGCGCCCGCTGATGATATGGATGATGCCTTGACTAATTCCTTGTTATACGTTACGAGCACTTGAATAAAAATTCTTAAATTTTTTTTGCAGTTGATTAGATGATGAGACACCAATTGTAGGCAGTATGACTCTGAATGGAAATGCATTTAAGCAGCATACATGGTAAAGTTTCCTTTTCAATTAATTTATATTCCTTTTCTAAAATTCTAGTGCAAACCAAATTCTTATATACCACACGTCACACTGTCAAACATTTGACAAGCCAAAACAATGAACGACAAACCGTGACCGCAACAAAGACTGTCGACAACAACGAATTGCACTCTATTGTGTCCTTCAGTTCAACAACAACATTCCGACGTAATACTTCCAATCGCTATATTTGTTCAATCGGCGTTACAAATTTCTCGACGTGACGATTACTCGATTCTATTTTTATTCCGTGAACATTTCATTTGTGTTGAGTTTAATGATAGCCTTGGATGAAACCTTCATCGCATATATCGCATTTGATGCGCCACCAGTATGACGAGGTATATGTGATTTTAAATCGTTGCCTTGAGCAAACAATTTCCTACAATGCGGACACTTGTAAGGTCGTCCTCCACTATGTACCCCCTTGTGTACTAATAAATTGTAGACACGTTGGAATCCTTTCCCGCACACAGTACACAAATGTGACTTTTCACCCGTATGATACCTGTCATAAACATTTAAATCGGTGGCTCGTGGAAATCATTTTACATTTTTACGGCTTTTTATTTTTGTGACGACGCATATGAATGACTAAACAATCATTTCGTACCAACTGCAAACGACAAATCGAGCACCAGTACTGTTTTTCATGCACATGTGTTTTAGAATGTTGGGTCGAGAAAGCTTTCGTATCCAACGTTTATTGGCAACATTTAAACTTGCATTTACGTTCAAAATGATATTTTGCTGTTGTACATCATTTGCTTTTAATATGACAAAATTCTGTTTTTGCATGACACGATTCGCCAGAATGCCTTAACTCTTCGTGTTGAGTTAAATATTCGCTACGCACAAACTCGCGACCACGAAAATTGTTTTAAAGCACGATGGTTAACTATTTTTGGTAAATTATAAAATTTTTATTTTTATTATAAACAAAAATTTATATTGTTTCTTTTTTATTCCATTGCACGCATTGATATTCGTTATAATATTTATCCTTTTATTATGATTTAAATTTTCAATCTATTATTAATTTAATCATACAAATCTGCAAACTAGAATTTCGGACATGGGAACACTGATTTAGTGCATCACCTCCATGTATTGCATTGGCGAATGCAATCTAACATAGCTGAGCGAGCAGCGGTTTTAGATTTACTGGTGCGACAGCGAAACCATAGGAAGATTTGGATGAGTTGTGAAGTCTGTTATCAATCTTTACGGTGAACACTTCGCGACAACCACGAAAAGAACCGGTGATCGGACCTGTGACGCAATAAGTTTGAAAAATTGATACTTTCCGTGATTTACGAAGGCGTCTATTAGTTTGTTGCATGTTAAGTGCTCCTACTGAGGATTATCTTATTTGTGCGTGAAAAGGTTGGAAAAGTTCCCATGTCTGTGGGAAAATTCGCGTTCGTCGTATTTCAATTACGTTTTTCTGACGATGAGACTTTGTGTAGTTGTGGACTTGCTCTTGGTGTCTCTTTAGATAGATTGAGGTGCACATGGGCGTGAGAAGCGAATTTTTCTCTTGAAAATTGTCATCGTAAATGAAAAAAATTAAAGGGAAAATAAATCCATCGTAGTGATTGGGCGCTGCCTTCCGTTTTTGGCCACTGACTTGGTGTCATAACAGTTGAGCCGTTCAAGTACCGGCAAAGAATTCCTTAAAATCAAGTGTGAGTGCGGAACGCAACAATGGTAGAATTTTGATCGTAAAGTTCCAAGAACGGTTTGTTGCATTTTTTCGTCTATTAAAGTCCAAACACAATAATGAAGATGCTAGTGAAGGAGAAGTCTAAGTGCAAGACGAAACGTCAGTTGCGTGTGAAAAGCATCTGCCCTTTTTAGTGAGTCCCAGTGACGTTCGAGGGAAATTGGACATATTTCGGAAATAGCTTTGATGTTGCCGCTCGGTGATAGGAAGTAGTGTTGAAATTTTCGTGGCAAAGTTGTAAAATTGGATGATACATCGTTTTACTATTGTTGAGTGTTAAATGGAAGTTGAGAGCTACAGTCGGGAAATTGGAAGCGGTGTGAGACTCCTCAATTAACCACCGAGCACCTTCCTCCAGACATAAGTGAAGGAAACTCGCGACAGTTTGCGTACGGTACACGATTCGCTCCCGCTTGCACACGATTCGCTCCCGCTTGCAATTGGCTCAATGAATTATCGCATTTCTCATCTTTCTGTAAGAATTTATTTCACCCCGTAGGGGAACGACATTTGATATGACTTTTGACGGAGTCAGTGGGACGCCCATACTCCAAAGAGCTCATTTGTTTCCACCGATAAGAGGGAAGTTTGCTAGGTCGTGTATGAATTCACATAGACAATATTCATCATAGCATCTTTCAACTTAATTTCTACAATTCGATCGCGTCATCACCCTGGAAATCAGCAAAGCAAGAATAATCTGTTGTTAATCTTAAAAATCAGTTCGCACACAATATGCAAAAGAAATACGAATAAACACGTTAAAAGAAATAAGTAAATCCGAGTGTTTACTTATAGTTTCTAATCATATTGATAACATCATTGTGAACCATCCACATCACCAGCGGGCGCCTGGCGAGGATGAAGAAGGTGAGTACCCGTTTATCTGAATTATTAATGTTTTTATGTATTTACATTTATTTACAAGAAAAGAGAAATTATTCGTTGTATATTTAGTTTGAAATCAGACAACGGGGAAGTTATTAGTTAGAAGACTAGTCCCATAATCACTTTTGATGTTTTAGAGGTCACAGGAGAAATTTATAAACATCATTTTTCTTTTAAATAGAAAGCAAAACGTTTGAAAAATGTATTTCTGCATATCAATGTTTGACCGTGTTGCCTAGGTCGTGTAAGAGATAATGAATTCTAATAGAAAGTAGGGGGGACTGTATTTGATTTTAATTGATGTTTTGTATTATTCGAGTCGCTCATTGTTTTCCCGATTATGTGCTGTGACTAGAATTCTCATGGTTAATCTTAAAAGGGAAAAACACTGAGGACTGAGTAATTATGTAGAAAATGTACAAGTATTGTATATTAATATGCCTAACTTCTATGGAAATAAAATTTATTAGATTCATAATTACGGATCAAAATTTATGAGAATTTCATCATTGTACTTACTTATTTGAAGAGAAAAGGTATGAATAAATAATCAAAATCCAAACTCGGTCTTTCCTTTTCGTAATTCCTGACTGGGTATAGGACCCGCAACAATAGCAGGCCCCTCCACTAAAATTAGCTAGCCATCGGGTGAGCTCTCCCCTGTTATTGCGTTATAGGGGCTCTTGCCCGGATTTTATGGTATAGTGTTATAATAATATAACATAAATTAGATACATTTATATTTCTCATTTAATGGAAAAATTCATGCAAATTATGTTTGTATGAGTCTTCACTCAAATGGGAAATATGTGGCCACGTCTACATTTGGATCTCTTCTAACTGGATGTACCACTCTTTTTTGTGGGCCATAAGTATCGTCGGTAATGACGAAGTCTCTTTAAGTCCGTCCGTTTTCTCCCGGCCCGATTTGTCCTCTGAAGCAACAACTCTCTTGACGCTTAGTAGGTTACCTCGTTCTCATCTGCGGTCGAATTCTATGTTATTTGAACATTTTTTTTTTGAAATTCGTAGATGCGAAACATTTTTTTTGTAGTGGGTCTTTTGCTGGAGAAAAGAACCCGCCCCACGACACCGCAACGCTAGCATACCAACGCATTCACAAGTCCCTAGACAAGGCCAAATCTCGGCGGATCGTACCATCATCTTTCGCCGAGGTACCAGACCGTCGCTGCAGTCCTGCATGGACAATTTATCTAATCATTTCATTACAAATCTTCAATTTAAATTTCGGATCAGTGTTATGCCGATTTTCGAGTAGTTTGCTTAGGCGACTGCTCGGTTCTACATCTACTCTAAAAAAAAACACAAATTGAAAATATGGCATCGCGTATCGACCGCAATGCCAAACAGACCATTCGTGGATTACTGGTACCCTACCTTGTCGGCGGCATACTCACCTTTCGCCGACATTATCCTGCTGAAAAGGAACGTATTTTTTTGCTGGAAAGAAAAGACGTGAGTTTTATCTCAGCAAAGCATTTAAATATTTCTTTTCTTTTTTCTTTAAAAGCCGTCGGGCCTTGCTTAGTTGTGTGAGCAGACGCGCTTCGACTACTTTGAGTCGTCTTCAGTGTCTAAAGGATGTGTTGAAGGGAACGACTTTATATAGTCGTAGGATGGGTAATTAGCGAATGGGTAATTAGCGGATGGGTAATTAGCGGATGGGTCATTAGTGGATGGGTAATGAGATCAGGAAGTAAATTACTCAAGTGCTAAATTATACCAGGTAGAGGGATATTATGTTTTTGTTTTTTTTTTGCTTGTTGGCTGTCCGTTTGTTCTGTTTCATCTCGCTTCCGTTTTTGTCTAAGAGTGTGGTCTAGGACTGAGAAAATTGCGTCGGAATTGGTAACAAGTTGTTCGTTGATAATGTCACCGTCTGTCTTTCTATGTTTATAAATTTCCAGCCTTTCTAGGATGTCAAGTCTCGGTCCTTTGCTTTGTTTGTGTAGCAATTTCATAGAGTTTGTCATATCGTCAGGCTCATGTGCGTGGTTTTGTAGGTGCATCGCATAATTGGAGTCTGCCTTGTTGTATAAGAAAAATCGTAGGTGCTCTTTGTATCTTGTCGTTAGTTTTCGTGTTGTCCTTCCTATATATACCATGTTGCAGTCCTTGCATGTCAGTTTGTATATGCCGCTGTTTTCGTATATCGATGTGTCATTCAGTATTGGTTTCAGTTTGTTTCCAATATTGTTGTTCGTTTTGAATGCAGTTTGCAATTTGTATTTCCTAAGGAAGTTTGATAGTTTGTATGTCTCTTTGCCTAAGTATGTTAACGATACCCACTTCTTTTAGTATGACCAGTGTTTCATCGACAGGGATAGACGTATAGAGGTTGGTGATGTCTAATGATAAAAGTCGACAATTTTCAGTCAATTTAAAAGAAGTGGTAGAATTTGCAAGTTCGTGGCTGTTCTTTAATGCGTATTTGTCGTCAAGGTGCATGACATCAGCCATTATCGTTACCAAGTACCGTGCTAATTGGTATGCAGGAGCTGGACGGTAGTTGACGACAGGACGTATAGGAATATTGGGTTTGTGGAGCTTAGGTTGTGCTTTAAGGGGTGGTGTGCATGGATTTGGGTTTATGTAGCGTTGCTTAGTATTAGGAGGAATAATTAGTGGGGATTGTATGATGGCAGTACGTAAGTCCGCTTGGAACCTATTGGTGGGGTCTTTGTTTACCAGTTTGTACCCGTTGGTGTTAATGAAGTCTATTGTTTTTTGTACGTAGTCCGTTGTTTTTAAGGATCACCGTTGTATGTCCTTTGTCAGCTTTTGTCACTGTTAGTAGGCTATCCGTAAGCTTTGTGTGAATGTATCTTAATATCTTTTGGTCTTCGTGGAAATCCGTTTTGTTTATGCTAGTGCGTATTTTTTGTAGTATGTCTACTGCAGTATGTCTTGCATGTGTCTGTTGTTCCTTCGGCAGTTTGTTAATGGCTAGTTCAGTGTCGATTACTAGTTGTTCTAGGCCTTTGTTGTGGTTTGTATTATGTAAGTTGTGTTTCAGTCCCTTATTTAACAGCTCCATTTCTTTTATCGTAAAAGACATATCTGATAGGTTTATAGAATTCAAAAAATAACGTTCCTTTAGTATGACCATATATTTTTGGTTAGCTAGTTCGTTGAAGCAGCCGACATAATTTAATAGCTTATAATAATTAACTGGAATGAGGTATATGTGCATATGAATGTGTTTTAGTATGTCGAGCCAAAATGTGATAAAAGAAAACGAGAACAACAAAAAAAATATCGCATTCTACTGAATACATACACTGAAAATAGACTGGAAAACTGATTTTCGTTATTTTTCGCCAGTTTTCTTACCAGAAGATACCAAGGCTTCACTTAGTTGCTCGGGAATAAGCCGGTCACTTCATTTGATTCATCACGCCACCATTCTGGGGCTCATCACCACCAGGCACACTTATCATGTCCTCTTTATCGAACAGTAGCTCATCGTCCTTTTGCGCTGAAACTGAAACTGGAGTGTGGCGTCCACTGTTACGTCCGCCTTGCAATGATAATTGTTTGGTGATCATAACCTCACAAGGAGCTATTCCGTGGACAATCTGGGGTTTCTTCGTCTATAGCTTTATTATAGAGATATTTGTAGTCTCCTGTTGCACTTTGGACATCAATTTCAGGTTATGTTTATGTCTGAAATATTACACGTCAAAAAATTCCATACAATTTAAAAATGTCTTCATGGGAGTACACTGTTTTAATCTTCGTGGAATAGTTTAATGAACTCAACACTTATTCACGGATAAAGATAGTTATTATGTGCACCAAACAAATGCATACAAGTATAACCACAGTTCCACGATTACACCAAATGTTGGAAACGTTACTTTCTTGTGAGTTGCGGAAGGTCATAATAACCACTTTTACCTTTTTAGGGTTTTGTACTAAAATACAAAACCCTATTGCAATCACGACCTGTGTCCGTCTGTCCGTCCGTCTGTCTGTATGTCACAGCACTTTTTCTCCGAAAATATAGAGGCTACAGCCATGAAGTGGTGACCTCTTGAGAGTACAAGGGCGGAAAATTTTTTTTTTTAAGAGGGGGTCTCCCCATATAGGGAGGTGACCCCTCAAAAAAAAATTTTCACCACTGGTAGTCGAGTAGGGTGTCATTGGAAAGGTCTCAATAAGATCTTTTCAAAACAAGTCTTAAAATTGCCTTATAAGTACCGAGAGGGGCAGGGGAAGGGGAAATGCACGAACTTTTCGCGTAACCCCCCCCCTCGCGATTTGACATTTTCCATCCGAAAAATCTGAAAAAAATCATGAATGTAGGCCTTAATGAGTACAACAACAACAAATACATGAGAAGTCGAAATTCACTCAACTTTGTTAGGTAAATTTCTCGAGAGAAATTTACCTATTGCGGAGAGCATCATATATATATATATATATATATATATATATATATATATATATATATATATATATATATATATATATATATATATATATATATATATATATATATATATATATATATATATATATATATATATATATATATATATATATATATATATATATATATATATATATATATGGGATATAACGAAATTTGTGACCACGCTAGAGGTTGCAATTTTGCTTCGATTTTCACCAAATTTTCAGGAAAGGTGTATTGGATAATTATCTCGGCTAAGTTCGTGAACCAGCTATATCGGCTGATCAAAAACAAAATGGCGGCCATTTTAGACGAAAAATCGTGATTTCTGTTCTGACCAAAGTATAGCTCCGATTTGGATGAAATTTGGTACGAAGGTTCACTGATGTATGTGATGAATCTCACAATAAAAAATCCAAAGTCGGTACGGCAGAAACAAAATGGCGGCCGCTCAAAGGTCGAAAAACGTGCAAAATTTTGTTGTTGTAATAGTGGTCAAAGGTTTCAACAGATTTTCATGAAACTCGGCAGTTGGATAGAAATTATAAGTATCTAAAGATATCTGGAGGTCAGGTTGCAAAAAACAAAATGGCGGCCAGTTGAATCTCAAAACTTCAAAGGATCCGACATATATGAAACTAAGTTTCAAGATAGACATTACTTAGACCTACAGTCTTTGATATTTTGGTGATCATGCATTTGCAAATTTCAAAATGGCGGCCGTTTAAATATGCGTTTTTTTCATGTTTTTGTGGCCCTCTAGCGGTCACATTTTCCAACGGATTTTGATGAAACTTGAGATTATGAATTTCTGTACTATGTTCTTGTATTTTGCAGGAAATTATTAAAATTGAATGAAAAATAAAAAAGTCGAAAATTGAAAGCCTAATATTTTTAGCTGCCATTTTCTTTAAAAATTGAATTATTTTGCCCTGCCTAGAGTGAAACTCCTATTTGAACGAGAAAGTACATTGATTGGTGAGGTCCTAGCATACAAAGATTTAAAATAATCCAAAATCAAATGCATGCATTCAAAATGGCGGCCCCCAAAGGTCTGAAGGCAAGCGCAATTCGCTATTTTAGTGCCAACTGAAATAATGAATATTTTTCATGGAAACGTTTTAAATGACTTTACTTGAAAGAACTTATAAACCAGATCATTTTTGAGATATTGTAAAATATTTTTAACAATACCCTAAAAAATTATAAAATCGCGACTTGTCTGTCTGACAATGACAAATAAAAAAGTCAAAAATTTACAGCTTAATATTCTTAGCAGCCGATTTCAATAAAAATCGAAATGACGGCCCTCATAGTTCAGAAAAAAATTGAAAATGTATATATTAATGGCAATGCAAGTGCTGATTAAACTTTTATGGAAATCTTTTGAAATTAACTATTTGAGCTATTAAAGCCGACAAGTTATCACCTTTGTGTGGTAGCCACTATAAAATGTATGAACAGCAAATGTGAGAAGGGCGAAACGAGTATAAATATGTTTATAACAATTTACTACCCGCCAATTTTCAATATGTGATCCATACGTGTGTAACTCAATTTAATTGGCAAAATATTTGCGCCTCTATGGGGTGTCTCCATACACAAATGGCGGCAGATCCTTTTTGTTAATAAAAACCCATGTAGTGCTACCGAAATTGCAGTAAGAAGTTAAGTAGTAGGCAAGCCAAATTTTTTTTCCGAAACCTTACGCTACATACGAGAAATTTACCTTTCCGACTGGTGCTGCCAACGGGGATTTTTAGTAATAGTATGAGATCGATTTTATGTTTTCTTGAATAAAATCTAAACGTTACCCTTAAATTCAATAAATTCAATTAGCAAACAGATGGCTATTTATAAGATTGATCTTTCCTGAAAGTTTCATAAAGATCGAATAGTAATTAACGAAGTCATAGTAATTTGAATTTTCCTGTATTACTACGGAACAATATGCCCTGTATTACTATGGAAACATATGGTTATGGAGCCATATGCGCTTTTTACCGACTTAGACACTACAGCTTTGTTAGGATTTGCATGAAAATTTCAGGAGTATCATGAAGATGAGTACATACAATTGAAATGAGTCGAAGGGGTGAAGAGGCCTCCCAGTAAAAGGGCTTTGTAACCATTCTAGAATTCGAAAAAATTGGCTATGAATCGATGATAACAGTACAGGGGAGCGGCCCCTGAAAAAAAAATTCATCAAACGTAGCCAATATGAGTATCAAATGAAAGTTCTTTATGGGAACATTTCAAAACAGTTCTTAAACTGACAGTTTTTGTTTCAATGGGGGCACAGGGGGGGGGAAATACATGAAAAATGTGTTTTCTCCCTCGCGAATGGACACCCGTGATCTAAAAAATCTGAAAAAATTATCTAGGGAGATATTTATGGGTATATTTATAACAAATACCTCAGAAGTCAAAATTCTTTCAACTTTGTTAATAATAGTATGATCCTCGAATTTCACATTTTCTCCAATAAAATCGTCTTTGACATGTTTCTTGATTTTATTCGTTGCTGTTTACTGCATTTTGTACGTTGAGTACAAAACCCTTCTGACATGAGCATAGGTCTGTCTACCCAACTTGTTTATAATTTCTATTCCGTATCAGAACTCGAACTTTGGATTTCCTTCTTCCTTGCACATTGGGTTTACTGGTTCCCCAATAATGGGATATTAAATGCCGAGAAATGCTAATAATTGTAAATACATCTACAGCTCTGCAACTAAATTCTACTTACACCTCCTTTGTGGGGACGTCAGAGGATGAAGACGAGTCTTCCGCGCCTGATAACGTAATCCACGTAATAACAATACCACCGGAATCGAGGTTGGCCGACTGGTTAACTCCCCGTCCCTGGAAACCTTAAAATATTTCGAAACCTGCAGATGGGCCTTGGAATGGATTGGACTCACGGCAATGACCTCGCAAACGAAGAAGGACTATGATATTGGATCCTGGAATGTCAGATCACTCAATTACCCTAGCGCTGTTAATGACCTTTTACAACAGGCCAGTCAATTTCAATTAAAAATACTGGCAATCCAGGAAATGAACTGGACTGCAAACGACATTCAAGACATGAGATCGCACCCAATATTCAAAAGTGGGAAGCCTACTGGAAAACGATAATTCGGAGTGGGGTCATTGTGGATAGGGAGTTCAAATCGCACGTTATTGATTTTAAGGCAGTCAATGAACGGTTGTGCGTGATCCGTATAAAAGCGAAATTCTTCAAAATCTGGCTGATCAATTTTCACGCCCCGACCGAAGAAAAGTACGAAGAAACAAAGGACTAGTCGACTCATTGCCTACAAACTACATAAAAATGATTCAGGGTGATTTCAACGCTAAGATTGGCAATGAGCCATCTCTTCGGGGAACGACTGGAGGATATAGCCTCCACGATGAAACAAACAGCAACGGCCAGCGATTGATTGACTTTGCATGTAGCAGAAATCTAGTCATACGTTCGACTTACTTCCCACATTGAGGCCATCATAAAATGACCTGGGTATCACCGGATGGCAGCTCAGAAAATCAGATCGATCATGTTCTGATACAACAACGTTGGACCGTGAGCATACTTGACGTCCGTACATACCGAAGACCCAATTGTAACTCAGATCATTATTTGATCAAATTAACGTATCGATTTCGTATGTCAAAGGCATATTCGGCGAAGACCAACCTGCTACACAAATTTGACATCGAAGGGCTCCAAACGGCGTCTATGGCCTAAAATTTCACGGAAACCCTCGACAATCAGCTAGCTCCCATCTCATCAGACGCATCGTTAAAGACGAGCAACGAGCTCTGGATGGAAGTGAAAGCGGCTATTAAAAAAAATGATTGGTTCGATGATGAGGGCCAAAATGCGTTAGATGAAAAGAATCAGGCGTACAAAGACTATGTAGGTAGGAAAACCAAGACGAAGAGAGAACACTGTGAAAGTCTCAGAAGAGTCGTGAATAAGATAATTAGAATTAAGAAAAGAGAATACTATGACGAGCAATTGAGAAGTATAGATGTAAGTTTAGCGAGCAACAACACAAGACAAGCATACAAAATAGTAAAAACCCTGAAACGTGGTTATCAGCCCAAAACGACGCTCTGTCGTGATGACATCGGCAATATCATCGCTGATGAAAACAAGATTAAGGAAAGATGGGCATCATATCTTAAAAATCTCCTTAATCCCCGGCACAGCTCCAGAACATGGGAGCATATAGATGTCTGCGGAGAGCTTCCATTGGCCCCACCAACTCTGGATGAAGTTTGTTCCATCATCAAAGCCCAAAAGAATAATAAAGCGCCGGGCATCGATGAGATTCCAGTCGAGCTCATCAAATATGGTGGCAGTAGTGTTCATATTCACAAAGTCATCCAGCACATTTGGCAACAAGAAGCCCATCAATTATATTTCCTATCCACAAAAAAGGTGACAAGTTACAGTGCGAAAAATATAGAGGCATATCACTACTTTGCACGGCTTACAAAATATTTTCTAAAATCTTAGAAAATAAAATCGGATCATACGCCAATAATATTATTGGGGAGTATTAAGGTGGTTTTAGAGCAGGTAGATCGACAATAGACCAATTGTTCACAGTCAAGCAGGTACTTGAAAAATGCTGGGAGTTCAACATAGACGGACACCAAATTTTCGTTGACTTTAAGCAAGCATAGGACAGTATTGATCGTAACGTACTGTACCAATAATTCCTTGCTTTGGCATCCCAGCCAAATTGGTCACAGATGCCTTTGACACAATTATCGGAGTAAAGCAGGGAGATGGGCTGGCCCCATGGCTATTCAATTTGACTCTGGAGTACGCCATAAGGAAGCTACCTGTCGATACGCGAGGTACATTACTATACAAGTCAACCCAAGTTGTAGCCTATGCAGACGACATCAATATTTTGTCACGGTCGTTAACAACTGCCAAAGAGCTTTTCTTGAAACTCGACAGCGAAGCAAAACTAGTAAGACTACAAATCAATGAAAATATAACAAAGCTCATGACGCAGTCGAGGAAAAGTACCTCACATACGCAAAATATCACACTCGGCGAATACAGTATCGAAAATGTGAGCGAATTAGTGTTTCTAGGCGCTAAAATAACGAAAACGGGCAATGAAAGAGACGAAATACGCCGAAGAATACAGCTCGCAAATAAAATATTTTATTCAGTTTTGACGATCTTGAAGACCAGCTGCATACACAAGAAAACAAAGCTCCAAGTATACAAATCTGTGATAAGACCTGTGTTATGCAATGGGTGTGAACCATGGACGCCTTTGAGCAACGGGTCCTGAGGCGAATAATCGGAGCGAAGCTAGACGAGGACCATGAGCTGTGTGGAATTTTTGACGAGCCTGAGGTCTCAACGATTGTCAGACTGCGGAAGCGTATGGATGAACAACGGTTACCCAAAAAGGTATTCGTTGGGAGAACTGAAGGCCAGAGGCCAATGGGGAAACCGAAGAAACGCTGGTCTGACTCAGTCGACGAAGACAGTTCATCGCTGCCCGAGAGGGGCTGTAGTGCTACGAAGAAGAAGAACTTCAAAATCCATCACCCAAACTAAAAAAATATCGATGACACAGAATTGCATTGATATCTCAGAAAGCGGAATAGCTAGCTTGATGAGAAACTTACCGACCTTTATCTTATAGGGTGTACCAGAAATCAACGTCAAGCCAGTAAGGGTGATAGGCTAAGTCGTGATAGTTGAGAAAAATATGTAGAAAAATTCTTGGTTATGTATTTTCAAATAATAAGTAGCAAAAAATAAATCGGAAAAACTGACACCATACGATGATCTTTCAAGTCCTGTGTACTGCAAATATTGAATTTTCTCCGGTTTTTTTCTGTTATGTAACTATAAACCTTTCTGTAAACTACATTACGCGAAACTAAGAGGTCTTTCCAAAATACCTTTTACAAATTTCTAAAAAATGTCTTTGACTTATCAACCGAATAAAGCACATTGTCTTTTTCAAGTAATACTATTTATTTGCGGATTAAAAATAAATAAAATAATTTGTAAAAATTAGAATGTCATTCTTCATAATCCACATTAATTATTATTTAATACCACAAACATCTTCTGTAATAATTTCGCGGAAGCAAATGTTTGTGGATTTCGTCAATTTAATTCCTATCTATCTAAATCGAGATAAATAATCATGTGTATAGGTAATATGTGTCATCATGAAACGATTTAACTTCCGTCTTATCCCCCTTATTCTTCTTTCTCCCTTCTTTTGTCCTTCGTTTTAAATTACACATATTGCACAAGAACAATGATATAATAGTCTAAACTGTGAAAAAAGTTATCGAATTGCGTGAAAACAGCTTATGATACTAAAATCTTTTATCAATTTCATTTAATATTTTTTCTTTGTCATTTTCATTT
Source organism: Odontomyia ornata (assembly GCA_963969285.1). NCBI lineage: Eukaryota > Metazoa > Arthropoda > Insecta > Diptera > Stratiomyidae > Odontomyia > Odontomyia ornata. The sequence continues at coordinate 40,498,324 of OZ017739.1, forward strand.
TCTACTTCATATTTTCACGCTTTGATCATCTGGAAATAGTCAACCATTATCAAGTATGTAATTTTTAATATTTGAACGACTTAAGTACTAAATAAATTAAATGCTAACTTACATATGTAATTAAAACAATTATATGTTGTAAAAAAGAGGAGCTTATACATGTACAGATCCATTTCGCTAGTCACGTTTACCAGAAGAAATACCAACAATGAGTTGCTCTCAGTCCGTTTGAAATTTGACAGTAAATTGAGAAAATACTTCGGTTTTGGTTTGAATCATTTTATGGATTTTTCCTGGTGATTCGATGTGGAAAGATAGATGTGTTTTAGTAAAGATGTCTGTGAGGTTTGTAAGACTATAGTCGAGACATTATATCTTTAAAAATACTTTAGTGTAAAATTGATGAGCATCAAAGAAGAACTAGTTCATATGAGGATGCTTGGTGCCTTTTGATTCTTAAACATGAAATACGAGGCAGCAATTTATTGTTCAAAGCGAAGTATATTGTTCAATTTTAGTTCTCTGTTCTAATCAACAAACTGCTCAGAACAGTCCTAGTCCGATCCTATTCAATTTTCTTGTACAATAAACTGCATTAAGCACTACCGTTTGATCTGTTTGTTTCAAAGATTGATTGCTTTAATACGTAGTAGATAAAGTTGTGATAAACTTGCATCCCCTTAAATTCTATCTTTGCCATGCTTTTCCATCCACCAACTGGTAAAAGTAATCCATCACTTTAGCATGTGGTCTCCAGCACCGTATCTGCAATATTTTTCGATGAGCTTCGTGTCGGCATACTGGCCGCTGCTGCTTTAGCCTTCTGCGCTTCTGCTGTACGGAATTGCTTCAAATAATCCGAAAAGTCAGCACCACCTCCTCCAGTGCTATTTCCACTCACAGCATTGCTGTTTATAGGATTCTTTATCTGTTCACTTAACCGCCGGATATTCAGTTGCAATTCATCATCTTTTTGGGAAATTGACGAGAAGCTGTGACGCGATTGCATGAGATTCGGATTTGTGACGTTCAGGAAATTTTTAGATGGCTGCGCTCCCACACCGTTTACCGTTGAAGTTGAGTTTTGATTAACAGTACTAGCCTCTTTCGGGACAGTGTCTTTTCGAGGAGATAACAAATTTTGCTGCATCTTATTCTCAGTAACAATAGAATTTGCCGAAGCATTACAAGTACATGTTCGGCTTGACTCACTTACGAATTGGGATAACTCGTCCTCCATCACAATGGGCGATTTACACCGCTGCAATTTCGGACGATTGGAATTTTTGGCACTCGAATTCTTCTCACTCTTTTGACCAGCAGTCAATGATTTGGACAAATCATTCAATTCAAATTTCGTTGCAGAGAACGACTTTGCCTGGCGAAAGACTTCCTGCTTCGGCGATTTGGCTTTAACAGGAGTCGGCTTAGAACTATTGCGCCAAATCCACGGGTCATCATTTAATGGCAATAAATTTCCACGGCTCAAGGACCTCACCTCGGACGTGAGTTTTCCGCCTCTCTTTTTATCCGACTTCTTGGGTTCATCCGATTCGGTCATTTTCATCCAAGGATCCGATGGCACATAAACGAGGCAGCCAGTGCTTTTGTTGTTGGAACGTGTTTCATAGGTGAATGTTGTCCCCAGGTCAGACAAATTGGGCGAAGTCTGTTCACTCTGAGCCTTATACTTCTTCTTTCCGAACTTCACTTCGCTCAGTTCGTCCTCGAAATCATCGCTGGGAGATATTTTCACAGAAATAATATCATTCTCATCGCAGACAGTGATAGCGTGTTGGTGGCGAACAGGTGGGCGTGGAGAGAGGCTGCGAGTTGTTCGCAGAGTGCGAGGTGGCTTGGATTCGCCAAGTGAGTTAGCTTTTTCTAGAACAGTCTTTACCGTGACTTCGGGGCTTTTCAGCTGCGTATCACATTTCGGGCCCAATTTTCTTTTATCCAGACCAGGGCTAGTTGCGGCATTGCGAGTGGCTATCAAGCGTCTTGGGCTCACTGTCGTCTTGGCCGTAATTGCCTTCTCATCACTAATCCTCAGTTCATTGCAATTCTTCGATCCATTGTTGCTATTCAGTCTCGGATTTGTGTGGGGGCTTCTTTGGCTAAAGCGATTCGGGCTTGTGGCTGCGTCACAACTAATTTTCGATATCTTTTGAATATTTTTCTCGTAATATGTTGATGAAGTTGAAGTGGTGCAGTGCATGTGTTGTTTGGGTGAGCGCAACGAAGTGTAGCTAGAATGTTTACAGGTGCATTTCAGAATACATTCTGAGTGGTTTTCTTTTGCTAAGGGGGGATTGGTGCCGGTGTAACCATTAAACTCGGATAAAAGGTGATGCGGTGAAACGGATTCATCTTTGCTCGAACTGCGACTCGATATTTTGTCAGAGGTTGTTGCTGTTGAGGATTTCTTTGGTGTTTTTGGTGAATTTTTGGAATCGTGATTGTAGGAAGACGAAGATGCGTAGGTTGATAGACGTTGGCCCTGACTTTCGGTCATTTTCCCACTATCCATACGCGCAAGCGAACCAACAACCGACGATCTTTTGCTAATCGCATTGCTTTTGTACGAATAGGAAACGGCACAAAAGCCGGGCCCCTTATGCTAGAGAAGTTTTTCAGCCAATGCCTTTGTTGACACAGAACTAGAGGACGAGCCTTTAAAAAATTGATTGATTAAAAAAATTGCAAGAAGGAATTTAGGAGTTAATTTTCTTACCATCGTTTTCTTCTTTTGGCGTCCCCGTCGGTCCAGATATTGGCTGATTCTTTAATTGTCATTTCACGAGCTCAACACTTAAAAATTTCTTAAGTCGATCGAAATACTGACTGTGAAGTTCAACATCATTATGTCCTGCTCCCTAAAATTATCAAGGATGATTATAACTAAGTAGGTTAACATTGAACTTGAAATATACTTTAATAATTTTTAGGGTTTTGTACTAAAATACAAAACCCTATTGCAATCACGACCTGTGTCCGTCTGTCCGTCTGTCTGTCCGTCCGTCCGTCCGTCCGTCCGTCTGTATGTCACAGCACTTTTTCTCCGAAACTATAGAGGCTACAGCCATGAAACTTTGTGGAAAGGTCAGAAGTGGTGACCTCTTGAAAGTTCAAGGGTGAAAAAATTTTTCGAAGGGGTTTAAGGGGGGTCTCCCCATATAGGGAGTTGACCCCTCAAAAAAAAAATTTCACCAATGGTAGTCGAGTAGGGTGTCATTGGAAAGGTCTCAATGAGATCTTTTGAAAACAGGTCTTAAAACCGAGGGGGGCAGGGGAAGGGGAAATGTACGAACTTTTCGCGTAACCTCCCTCGCGATTGGACACATTCCATCCGAAAAACCTGAAAAAAATCATGGATGTAGGCCTTAATGAGTACAACAACAACAAATACTTGAGAAGTCGAAATTCACTCAACTTTGTTAGTAATAGTATGATTTATCGATTTTATGTTTTCTTGAATAAAATCTAAATGGTACCCTTAAATTCAATAAAATTTAGCAAACAGATGACTATTTATAAGATTGATCTTTTCTGAAAGTTTCATAAAGATCGATTTGTATTTAACGAAGTTATAGCGATTTGAATTTTCCTGTATTACTATGGAACAATATGCCCTGTATTACTATGGAAACATATGGCTATGGAGTCATATGCGCTTTTACCGACTTAGACACTACAGCTTTGCTAGGATTTGCATGAAAGTTTCAGGAATGATAGATATCATGAGGATGACTACATACAATTGAAACAAGTCAAAGAGGCAGGAGAGAGCTCCTAGCAAAAGGGTTTTGTAGCCATTCTAGGATTCGAAAAAATAGGACATGAATCGATGCTTACAGTACAGAGGAGTGGCCCCTGAAAAAAAATTTCATGAAACGTAGCCGATATGAGTATCAAATGAAAGTTCTCTATGAGAGCTTTTCAAAACAGTTCTTAAACTGACAGTTTTTGCTTCAGTGGGGCACAGGGGGGGGGGGGGGGGGGGGGAAATACATGAAAAATGTGTTTTCTCCCTCGCGAATGGACACCCGTGATCTAAAAAAATCTGAAAAAATTATCAAGCGAGATATTTATGGGTATAATTTTAACAAATACCTCAGAATTAAAAAATTCTTCCAACTTAGTTAATAATAGTATGATCCTCGAACATGACGTGTTTCTTAATTTTATTCGTTGCTGGTTACGGCATTTTGTAAGTTGAGTACAAAACCCTTCTGACATGAGCATAGGTCTGTCTACCCAACTTGTTTGTTTTGAAATTTTTGGCATTAGAAACTACAATAGTTATAAAAAATTTAAGGCTTCATATTAAGCATAAAAATAAGGACAAGTATCCCAGAAATCATGCTCTACAGTTACGTGATACGTAACTATTCACTGGTGGCTTCAATTTAAACGGATTTTACTATTAGCAAAGTATTTGCATTAAAATTACTTATTTTTATTTCACAATGTTAGCAAAATATCGTAATATCCTTTTACAAAATCAGCTACTACTATACCGTAGACAGTGATTTACAGTTCACATCTGAATCTCTTGTATCTCAACCATATTTTATAGGATTTGAAGCCGAGAAAATTACCTCTAGCAGGAGCCGAAACCAGTGCCTTTAGTTATTGACAGAGGACTGCAGCTTTAGAACTATCAAGAAACATGCTACATATGGAAAGAGTTCAGTACCTCTAAGCCTTTTCTTTTTCTGTATTGTTGTATCCTACTGTTGTATTCTATATTGTTATACGGGTGTAATTACATTTAAATGATGACACGTGTTTTTTTAATTCCGTGGCGAGCCGAGAAAAACTGGTCTAAAAATGGCCTGGGCGGAAATTTTAAAGCACTGACCAGCGAGTTCAAAGTTGTCCAGTCAGTGCGGGGCTGAATGGTTTCCGAACCGACAGCGGGCACAAGATTATCCTTATTAGTAAGAAAGTATTTTATGATGCTAGAAATGCAGCGATGTTCTGCTGACACAGCGAGCGAAATCAGCGCTGCGTTGAAAATGGCCTTGTCTAGGGACGCGTGTGCTCTGAGATGATAGCGTTGCGGGGGACGTGTTCTTTTCCCAAAGCACAAGGGCCCACTACAAAATATTTTCGCACTTACAATATATTTGTTGACCGGAGTCAAAAAGCAAAACCGATTGGCTGGTGAAAAAGATTTCAATGGCCGGAGTAACCTACCAAAAGGGATCACAAAAACTCGAGACGATTTCGTCTTTGCGGAGGACGATTACGGCCCACAAATAATAGTGGGGCATCCAGGTGGTGGCGGTGTCCCCAAGCACCCCTCCTAACCGGATCGAAGTCTAAAAATGCTGCCTTGGCCCATATCGGGTGTGGAAGGCCAAGCAGCCCTGCGAGAGCACCTGTCACATTCAAAAAAGGGGAGAGCTCAGCCGATGGCTAGCTCATGAGCGGAGGGGCCAGCCAACGTGGCGGATCCCATACCCGACCGGAGTTCAAAAATGGAAAGACCGAGTTTTGGGTTTAATCATTCCACCATGATTATAATCATATTGTTAAATTTTTAATGCAAGCAGGGTGTATAATAAAAAAGCGATTAATAAAAAATATTGTCCCAATATTAATTATATAAATTTTCTTTTTTTTAAGAAAAATCGAAAGAAGAAAAAAAATAATAATTTATTGCAAATAAAACAAAAGGGAACTGGCCCACTCCATCAACCGAGCGCTCGTTGTTGGGTGGGGTAATAATGCCTGCAATCTTTGCTATTATCTCTTACGTTAAGATTACTTCGATATTTCATTTGCAAAATATTTGTATAAAATTGCACGCGTTCTTTTATTTTGCTGAATTTATATTATTGTATTGGCAAATTTTGGATGTATGAGTAGATTTACTTGTATTCTCTTTCATTTTATGTTATCATATGAATTGTACTCTTACACATACCCGAGTATTACATTAAATCTTTTACACATTTTGCGATGTCCGAGTTAAGTCTCGATAAAAATACTTTAAATCAAGACTTTATTGCGTACTTTGAGTTTTAAATATTTTTAGTAAATAAAAGCTGTACACCTATCACATTATATTAGGAAATTCCTTGAAATATCTTCGCGGATGTATTTGTATTATTTAATACACAAATTTTTTTAATCAACCAATATAATATACATATATGTGGGGCCAATTGCGGATTTTTGGAATTTGCTGCAGTGGTGAGAACGAGACGGCCGAAAAAGAAGACGACACGCGCGACCGGAGAACTGGTTTTGCTGAATATTATATTTTTGTATCTACTTTTCGTTTAAAATACAGTATCAACACTTCAATTCGTGTTTCCGTTGAAACGAATCCTATAAATTGGGGGCTCAATCGGGATTCGGTTCGCGAGTGTGAAATTCAATTACTGTTCATCTCAGCGGAGCGTCTAGTTTTGGGGCGCACACACGACGACGCAGAGCAACGTAGCGTGTCTTGTTTCGAGCACGGACGTCGACGCGGAGCGACGCAGCGTGTTTCACTTTTTCGAGGCATATACGAAGAGGCATATCTCGGCTTGTTTTTGCACACACACAGTTACACACACACACACGAAGGCAGTGGACACAGCAGCGCGGCACTTTCTGTTTGGCAGGTGGCGATGCGGTGCGGGTTTGCTTTTTGAAGTGCAATGGGTAGTAATCGAGCAATCGCCTAAGCAAACTGCTCGAAAACCGGCATAACACTGATCCGAATTATAATTGCAGATTTGAAAAATTTTTTTTTTGTATTCATAAACATAAATTTTATATCAACTTTTTTCCCTATATTAAATCTAAATTTTTCTTTATAACTATATTCTTTATGATATTTATCATTTTCTATTATTATTTAAATCTTTATATAAATGTATTTTTCATTAATTTAATAATTCAAATCTACAATTGAAATTCGGATATGGCAACTCGTTTTCCCGCCGTCCATGCACGTATTGCATTGGCGAAGGCAAGCTGTGCAGCCGAATGAACGGTTGCTCGTCGAGTCTCGGTGCGACAGATACCGCACGGGACGACTGAGAACCAAGCAGAAGGGGCGACTGCCGGAAAGTTTCGGTTTTTGTTTCAACTCGGCACCTGATCGATGTGTAAATATTCGAATTCGCAAATATTATCGACTATCGACGGATTTGTCTAGGATGGACGAATATTAAACGAGAAGACTAGATTTAATACTCTGTGTGTAAGAAAGTTTTTTTGGATTTTATTGATTAAACAGTGTGGATGTCATGGATATGAAATTGCTGATCTGTGAAAAGTGCTCTTTTGCCTTCTAAGTTGTTATAAAACTAGAGTGTCTCTTCTGAATTGTTATGACCTTGAGTGTTTTCCATATGGGCTTGCGAATGAAGTGGATGTTCAATTTATGAACTGTGTGAGAATTTCCGGGAGAAAGTCTTCATAGCTCGCTTCAGAGAGTTGTAGGTGCAAGCAAGTAATTCTCCGTTGAATAACAAACGCATCTGTAACGCGCGGCAATCATGATCATGAAAATGCGGGAATCGCCAATGTAAGATTAGATAGACCCAAGTGCGAATCTTGCTACAAAAGTGATCATAAGAAAGTGGAATCTTTGGACCGTGAAATTCTATGGGCAGCTAACGAAGGGAAAATAAAAGTTGTACGAGAAATTCTCTCCTTGGACGCCGAGAGTGTAAATTCAATCGATGAAGACGGTTACATACCATTGCACAGGGCCTGCTATAACAACTTTGTAGAAATAGCTGAACTTCTGGTCAAATTCAAAACGAATCCAAACGCTCAGATTGAATTAAAGTGGACTCCACTGCATTATGCTTATAAGTGGAGTAATACAGAGTGTGGCGTTATTGCTTCAACACGGAGTCGATGTGAATGCAAGGTGGGATGAACTGCAAACTCCTTTACATATAGCAGCCACTGTGTCCAATTGTCGTAATGTAGCAACAATTTTAATGTTGGATTGGTATATTGACCCTGTAAAGCATTGAAAGGAGAGATCAATTAATTAACCCCACGGTGCTCGTCAGTGTTCGCAGTTTTCAAACAGACCTGACAACTGTGGAAGGGGAATGTCGGTTTTCGTTTATTCAAGTTCACGAGCAACATGCGGTTTCACGTTTGAAAACGTCGCAAAGCAACGCCCCGGGAAGTAGTGCTCGGCAGTCGGATTGCACTAAAGTGTTCGTTCAACGGAATTACCGTGAAGGAATATCCGTCAAATTTTATACAAGACGTCCAAGTGAACTTGATGGTCATATTGAAAGGTATATATTCGAACCAACAATAACGAAACTCCAGGATTATTTTTCTGAAGCAGAGAAAGGATCTGGCAGCACATACTGTGTTTTTACTTTGCCACGTTTATATTTTTCATTTAAAGGAAAAATTCATGCAAATTATGTTTGTATGAGTTTTTTCACTTAAATGGAAAATATATGACCATGCTTACATTGGATCTACGACGGAGTAAAGCGGAGCGCTTTGCTTTTGGGGCGCTCAGACGACGATGGCGTGTGGAAGCGGAGCGCCTTATTTCTGGGGCGCGGTAACGGCTTATGACAACAAGCGCTTCCCAAATTGGGGTAAACAAAGGACGAGGAGTGCAGACGGGCGGAGAAATGGCGACGTCGGCCGATGACGTAAGCATGGATGGTGACACCGAAACAACGATAATTGTAGGAGATGAGCTGCGGGCCTTAAAAATCTTTCAGTTGCAGTCGATTGCATGAGTTGGGTATGAAGACCATGGGTACAAAGGATGAGCTGCGGGCATGCCTAAGAGAAGCCATGTCGACGAAAGTCGAAGTCTATGATGGACAGGAGCCGGACGATGTACGAAGCTGAATTGACGACGATGTTAGCACTCACAGCGAGAACGCGGCTGCAAGAGCGTTTATCCCACAGCTGTCGTTCAAGGATGTCGAAGAGTCTTTGGTAACTTTTAGCGGAGACGGCATAGAAAACGTCGAAAGGTGGTTCACATCATTTGAGGAGACCGCCGATCTTTGCCGTTGGGAGTAATATCCAAAAAGGTGGTTACACGAAAAAGCTGCTTTGTTGCTCCGCTAAGCTCTTCGTAAATTTCGAATCCCATTCTAAATGCTGGACGACATTGAAAAGATCGCTGTTATCAGAGTTCGCAAATATAACTCTAGTAAAGACGTTCATAGACGGCTAAGTCAGACGAAGAAAAAAGGTGACGAATCATACCAAGAGTATGTGTACCGAATGTTGGAAATTGCCAGCCATCCGGACACTGAAGTCGAGGCCAAAATCAAGAATATCATTGATGGTATCTCTAACGGTGAGTCAAGTAAAGTTATCTTGTGCGGTGCTTCGACGATTGTAGAGCTGAGGAGGAAGCTGAGTCTGTACCAGACGATGAGAAGTAAGATGGCAGCAAAATAACCGCTAACAGGTGCAAGACCACAGCCGAAACCAAACAGCGACCGGCAGAAATGTTTCAACTGCGGAGAGTCTTCGCACATCAGCAGAAATTGCTCGAATAAGTCGCAAGGGGCAAAGTGTTTTCGTCATAACGAGTACGGGCACATCGCATCTAATTGCCAAAGAAACATTCACCATTGGAGCCGCCTAAAAGACGTATCAACAACTCACAGTCGATGGACAAGAAGGTGTTCAAAGTCATTGTAATCAATGGCACCGAGGTCCAAGCAATTATAGACTCAGGAAGCGACTTAAACCTAACGACTGCGACAATGTATGTCCAACTTGAAGCACCGAAGTTGGATACAGCAACAGTTCCATTTCACGAAGTCGGAACTACCGGATTCAGAACATTAGGCAGCTTCGAAGTGGCTGTCGATCTTGACGAACATCGCGTTAATCTTCGATTCCATGTCGCTACAGACGAGATTCTGGCCAAAGTTTTTTTTTGGGTGGTGGATTGTCAGAAGTTGTTGAAATCGACATGAAAAACCGAAAGGCCGTATTTTCTAAACTCCAGGCCGACGAGGAAAATGACGAACATAACGACGATTGGCGGGAGGGCGTAGAAAGCATCCAGTATTCACTGACGGATGAAAAACGTACCCTCGTTGAAATGAAGAAACGTTTGAAAGACGACATACTATTTCTTCAAAATTCTAGACAGTTATCAGCTGAACAACGCGAGATAGTCAACAAGACTGTGGAACAGCTAAGGAAGGCATTGTTCGTCCTAGCATATCTGAATATGCTAGTCCTATTGTGTTGACGAAAAAGAAAATGTTAGTACAAGAATGTGTATCGACTATCGGTTACTAAATCAAAAGATGATTCGAGAACGATTCCCACTGCCGATTATAGACAATCTGCTTGACGAACTGCAGAGTGCAAGGGTTTTCAGCGCATTTGATTTAGAGAACGGATTCTATCATGCTCGGTCGAAGAGCATCAAGTACACGTCCCTTACAACGGCAGACGGGCAGTTTGAGTTCTTACGGGTTCCATTTGGCATCTGCAATACACCAGCGGTCTTCCAAAGACACATACGAGCCGTGTTCAGAGATCTTTCGGCTGACGGGATGATGTTGGCATACCTTGACATTATCATTCCTGCTAGAAACGAAGCTGAAAGCTGCGCAAAGCTTGGATGAGTCATGAAGACAGCTAGTAAAAACAGCGTTCATTTTAATTGGAAAATATGTAAAACGCTTACCCGAAAAGTTGAATACCTTGGAAATATTGTCGAGGACGGGACTGTGAAATCAAATCATGATAAGACGCTAACTGTTGAACACTGTAATCAGCCGAAGTTTTTGGGCTTAGTAGGCTATTTCCGGAAGTTTATCAGGGAATACGCTCAGATTGCTCGTCCATTATCGGACTTATTGAAAGACACAGCTCCTTTCGAATTTGGAACTACCCAATTACGCGCCTTTAACGAGTTAAAAGACACTGACCAAGGCCCCAGTTCTTAAGCTCTTTCGTGTTGGAGCTGAGACAAAACTTCACACCGACGCTTCCATGTACGGGCTGGGAGCCATTCTTCTGCAACACGACCACGAGGATGGAAACTTGCATCCGATATATTACGCCAGTTTGAAAACGACGCCAGCAGAACAAAAGTATACGAGTCAGGAACTGGAGATACTGACAGTTGTCAAGTCACTCAAGACGTTCCGAGTGTATCTTTTGGGAAATCCGGTAAAGATTGTGACAGACTGCCTTGGCTCTAACAATGGCGAACAAAGAAACCTGTGTACGAGTAGCACGATGGGCGCTGTTAATTGACGAATACGAACACACGTTCGAACATAAACCAGGTCGGTCAATGAAGCACGCCGACGCTCTAAGCAGTAGCCCAGTATCGGCCTACTTGACAAGAGCGGGAACAATGCGCTTTAACTGAGAGATTTCAACGCATACAGAAAAGCGATCCAGAGTTGGAGAAAATTATCGTAGGACGAGGTACTGATGACGCTTTTGTATTTCAGCATGGTATTGTTTACAAAAACTACGGCGGAGCCTTGCGATGAGTCGTTCCCAAGGCAATGCAATACGACGTGATCAGACGAGCCCACGAACGCCGTCACTTCGGACTGAAAAAAGGTGAGCATCTGCTGAAATCTGACTTCTGGTTCCCACACATGCAAGCACGTATCAAGAAGCTCATCATAAGTTGCATGACATGTATCCTGGCAGAAAAAAAGGGAAAAGGAGAGCGATGGCTTAATCCTATTGACAAAGGCAATCGTCCGCTAGACACGTATCCCATCGATCATTTAGGAGATGCTTTCAACGAGGAAGAATTATAAACACATTTTTGCAGTTACCGACGGCTTCACGAAGTTCCTATGGGTATATCCTACAAAGTCGACAGCAGCTGAAGAGGTCATCACTAGACTTAAAAACCAGACGACGGGTTTTATCAGACAGATCATTTCAGACCGAGGTTCAGCGTTTATATATATATATATATATATATATATATATATATACCTGTATATATATATATATATATATATATATATATATATATATATATATATAAATATAAATATATATATATATATATATATATATATATATATATATACCTGTATATATATATATATATATATATATATATATATATATATATATATATATATATAAATATAAATATATATATATATATATATATATATATATATATATATATATATATATGTATATATATATATATATATATATATATATATATATATATATGTATATATATATATATATATATATATATATATATATATATATATACATATATATATATGTATATATATATATATATATATATATATATATATATATATATGTATATATATATATATATATACATATATATATATGTATATATATATATATATATATATATATATATATATATGTATATATACCTGTATATATATATGTGTATATACATATATATATATATATATATATATATACCTGTATATATATATATATATATATATATATATATATATATATATATATATATATATATATATATATATATATATATATATATTGTATTTTGTGAGTAGCTTTTTGCTTTCTGAAACTTTGACCATGGACGACGATTTTTGGAACACGTGTAGGCTCCATACTCTAGAACGAAACACAAACTATTTAAATTAATGTTATTTTATTCCTCTAGTCAAATTGACAAATGAAACAAATTAATTCATGTTGCTTCGGTGACATCCAGAGAGAGAGAGAGAGAGAGAGAGAGAGAAGAAGAAGTACATGAACGAACATCGTCGTCTAGTTCGATGGTTGGAGTTGCCCGATGCCGTTTTGCAGGTAGGTAAGTGCTCCTCTCCCAGTAATTTCTAACTACGATGACGTCTCGCTGATGGGTATGTACGGACTGTTGGTCAAATGTGCGATGGGTTGACAGCACTTATGTCCCACTTGACTCGACGATCAATGGGTTCAGACGAATGTGGCACATGATGGGTTTGATCCTCGATGGAGTCCCTTACGATCATTGTTGTCGGCGTTTGTGGACGCGGCGGCATGACAGTCTCGTAAAATGCGGTTGGAGTTGGAACATCAGATGTATGGGGATACTTGACAATTGCAGATTGTTGTTGAAGTGTTCGTATTTGTACATCTTTGCAAGGACTGTCGGTGAGCGGATCCCGGTTGGCCAAGAATGCAGGCTTGAGTCGCTCGATTAAAATATCGATGTGTCTGCCGTTCTCGTCGATAGTGAAAAGCACATCGGATAATTTATTGATGACACAATGTGGCCCTGTGTATGACTGGCGTAGTGCGCGTCTGACTGCATCAACCCTGAGGAACACGTGTGTGCACGTCCTGAGGTCTTTGTGGAAGAAAGTGTCGCTGCTGCATTTTTATGCTAAAGGTTTGGGCCTGATTCTTTGTATCTTGAGTCTGAAGCTTTCGCCGAATAGATACGGGTCGCTGTGCCTGACGTCTTTTACTAGTGATTCTCCAGGAAGTCTTAACTTGTTCCAACGACTAATTCGGCGCATCTTGCTCCCAAATCCTCTTTGTAACAGCTTCAAAGTCACAAAAATATGTTTGGCAGTAGATCAGGCCAGTTTTCATCACCCTCATGACACATTATAGCGGCTTTTAGCGTCCGATGCCACCTTTCTACTAGCCCGTTCGAAGCAGGATGATACGACGAAGTTCTTGCTCTCTTACTTCTAATAACATTGGTAAGGGATTTGAATAAGGCCGACTCGAACTGAGTTCCTCAGTCAGTGATAACCATTTCCGGTGCTCAAAAGAGGGATACCCAGGTGGCATAAAAAGCTTTTGCTACTGCACCTGCTGATTGTTGCTCCAATTTTACAGCCTCTGGGCACCTGGAGAAAGGGTCGATCATCGTTAATACGTACCGAAAGCCGTTAACTTGCGTGAGAGGACCTATTATGTCCAAGTGTTTATCTGGCACCGGAATTAGTTGCAATACGTTTCTTGTATGTCTGCTGACTTTAGACCTTTGGCAGGGCACGCAACAACGACACCATAGATGGACGTCTTTCCTCATGCTAATCCAGACAAACTTTCTTGCCATTGCACGTAGCGTCGCACGTACACTTGGGTGGGAGCAGCGATGAAAAATGTCGAAGATCTGTTTACGGAGAGCCGCTGGAACAAAAGGTCTGACGAGACCTATCGAGAAGTAGATGTACCGATTTTTTCCATAACTGCTAACCGGCTGCAATTGAAGAGATGTTGTCTTATTATTAAGAAAGGCACTTAGTTCAGCGTCATTGGCTTGCTCTGCTATGAGCTCGTCATTTCCAACTAACGTAGGAAGCATGATGGCCTCAATGCACGACAGCGAATATGCGGTTACATTATCTTTTCCGGGATGTGCCCGAGATTTGTGCTGAACTGCGAGATGTAATTAATCTGCCTTGACTGTCGTGATGATGCCTTTTCGGAGTTTTGTCGGAAGGCAAAAATGAGAGGTTTATGATCCGTTTTAATGACGAAGTCTGAACCTTCCAGATAGTGCCGAAAGTGGCGAATACTGCTGTAAATCGCGAGTACCTCTTTATCATAGGCACTATAGCGTGACTCCGCTGTCGTGAGTTTACGTTGGAAAAATGAAATCGGTTTCCATTGTTTGTCTTGAAGTTGCTCGAGTACTCTTCTGATAGCACTGTCTGAGGCGTCAGTGGATAGAGTTATAGGCTTATTGTTCTGAGAGAATACCAAGAGTGTGGCATCTGCGAGGCAATTTTTGTATTTTTCAAAAGCTTCTGTTGCTTCCTGGGTCCAATTAATTGGTGTTTGTCGTTCTTTTTTGAGTTTGTCAAATATTTATTTAAAGGTGCTTGCATTTCCGCGGCCCTCTTGACAAATCTTCTATAAAAGTTAATGATACCTAAGAAACGGCGGAGTTGTTTCACTGCACCTGGCTTCGGGTAGTTTCTGATTGCTTCCACTCGACTTTCCGGGGGGAGAATTCCTTCTGCGGAGATGACATGGCCGAGGAATTCGACGCATTTAACTCCAAAAATGCATTTTGATAAGTTAATAGCGATTCCATAGTCATTTAACTTTTGAAGACGTTGTCGAGATGCATCGTGTGCTGCTCGGGTGTTTCCGATGCTATTAAGATGTCGTCGAGGTAGCATGAACAACATTTGAGGCCCGGAAGGACTTCGTCCATAAATCTCTGGAACGATTGTGCGGCATTTCTGAGGCCAAACGTCATTACGGTGAACTCAAAGAGGCCAAAAGGGGTTACTATTGCTGTCTTTGGAATGTCCTGCTCCGCGATGGGCGTTTGTCGGAACGGTTTGAGCAGATCTATTTTGGAAAATATTTTCTTGCAGACAAGCTTGACATTATGGCCTGAATGTGCCGCATTGGGTAGCGATCTGGGACGGTGATCGCATTTAGACGACGGTAATCTCCACATGGGCGCCATTTACCTTCCTTCTTCGGGACGAGGTGTAAGGGTGCTGTCCATGGACTGCTGGATTTATTTATTTATGTTGCCATTAACAGAGTTACCTCTAATACAAATGGTGAAGTATATACTAAGAAACACACAAAATTAACAAATTGGTAAACTAATAAGTTTTTGTTTAAGTAAATAAAGAGAACGAGGAAAAGGACCAATTTGTAGACGATCATGATTGCGAGGTAGCCTTAGCAGTGGAGAATGGAAGTACGGGTTAATCCGAGCAAAAGGCACAAGTAAGATACTAGCATTTCTACCCGAGCGCACATTTAGCCTATAATAAATTCGAGAACCAAGATTTGTATCCGTAAGGCGGTTACATATTTTAAAGAGAAGACATTCATCAAGAATTTCAAGAGAAGGAATCTGAAGGAAGGACAGGCGATTTTCGTAGGTCGGATAAGGGATTTTGAATTTGAAAAATAGAAAACGGGTGAACTTCCTCTGGACAGATTCAAGGAGAACAATCAGATAATCATTGTGAGGTGACCAAATTTGAGAACAGTATTCAAGAAGAGAACGTACGATACAGATAAATAGTTTGATAGCAGATTTAGGGTTAGAAAAAATAGTAGGCCTAAGAACAAAACCCGAACCACGGGAAGCTCTAGTGACTAAGTTTATAATGTGAAGGTTAAATTTGAGCTTTGGGTCGAAGATAACCCCTAAGTCTTTCACCTGATCCACTACTGTTAGAAGAGTTGGATTCAGTAAATAGGAATGGGATATTGATGAACTTTTCAACGAAAACGACATTTTGTGGCATTTTGGTACATTTAAATTCAAAAGGTTAGCCTTACACCCAGAAGAGAGATAACAGATCGTTTTGGAGAATATGACATGCAGCAGGCGAGTTGATTACTCTGTAGATCTTCAAATCATCCGCAAATAAGAGACAGGAAGAGTTAAACACTGATTTGAGATCATTGATAAACATGGTGAAAAGGAACGGACCTAAGATGGAACCGTGTGGAACTCCAGAGCAGGGATGAAATGACTTAGAAACCGCGTCATCAATGACAACTTGGCATGTTCTTGAAGCTAGGTATGAAGTTAACCATGGCAAAACGGAGCCACTCACACCATAATGCTGCAATTTGCAAATAAGAATGTCATGGTTGACAGTGTCAAATGCCTTAGAGAAATCAGTGTAGATAGTATCCACTTGAAGACTGTCATTTAAGGCTACCGGCACAGTGTCAGTAAGTTCCAAGAGATTGGTTATGGTAGAACGATTTGGCTAAAACCATGCTGCTCAGGAGCTATTTGGGAACAAAGAGAAGAATAGAGCTCTAGGTGGACAATTCGTTATAAAATTTTAGAAAAGGATGAAAGTTTTGAGATAGGGCGGTAATTCTCCACCATGGTCGGGTCACCACTTTTGTGTATTGGAGTAACATTAGCAATCTTCCAGCAATCTGGCATGTGACCTGTTGTCAAACTTAGATTGAAAAGCAATGAAAGTGGAAAGCTAATGGTAGATGCTATTGCTTTAATAAATTCTTCTTCAGTACCCCAGTTGTGCCATATGATCGAACTCCTCTCGAGCTATTGCGAATTTTTCGGGCGTGAGGCTTCGGGGACGGCCTGCGACGGGCGGACTATTCGTGACGATATGGTGTCTAACGGTGCGCTCCTTTGTCTCGGTGATCAGTGAGGGCTTAGTGATGTGCAGGTATTTACTCAGAACGTTAAAATTTATTGAACTTCTACTAACAGTGCACACTTTAAAAGGATATCCTGTGTTGATAACGCCGTTGTTGTCATTTTAGTTTTCGGATCGTATTTTTGATGCCCTCGAGGATACCAAAATGTGGGAGGAAGTCTACGCCCAGTATCGGGCGAGTAACGTTTGCTAGGACAAAACACCAGCTAAAATTTCTGTTGAGTCCGAGAGAAATATCAAGTATATTTGTGTCGTGAGTTCGAATTTTGCTTCCATTTGCTGCGAAAAGTTTGTAACTATTTCCGAGTTGTTTAGACTGGGTGCGAGAGGCAGGGATAAACGAAATATTCGCTCCTGTGTCAACCAGGAATCTTAATTCAGTACTATTGTCGATGAGATGGAGGCGCGATTGCTTGGTTGCGTCGCATGAGCTTGCTACAAGCGACGCGTTATCTAGTTTTTTGCACTCCTGTCGGAAAGAAAAGATAATGGCATCTTGCACTTTCTCGCCGCTGTACCAAATCTACATGGTAATAACAGATGCCAGTATTTTGACGATTAGCGGAACTCGGGGAGCGAGTGGAACTGAAACGTGAGTTACGATTAGGACGGGGGCTTTTGGCAATACGTAGCCTGTCGAGGCGGGAACGAATAATAGCAAGTTCACTTTTAATTTCTTTACTCGCGTCATTTTTACTTTTCTGAACATCAGAGATGAATTGTGTGAGGAGTTCGTGATTCTCCATAATTTTGTCCGCCATTTCCGTCAATTGATCAAGGCTTGCCGTTGATGCGGTCAAAATATCTTGGACAAATGACACTAATTAATTGATGTTGCTTCGGTGACATCCAGAGAGAGAGAGAGAAGAAGTACATGAACGAGCATCGTCGTCTAGTCCGATGGTTGGAGTTGCCCGATGCCGTTTTGCAGATAGATAAGTTCGTGGCTGCGTTTGATCCCTACACACGACGATCTAACTCCGGCCAGTCGTCAAGTGTGAATTTAATATTTTCAGCTATGTTTTCTCATTTGTTGCTATATGATCCAGGCGGGTACTTGAAGCCGGGCGAGTGATTTTATTATTATTGGCAATCCATGACAATTTGTTAGTGGTTTTGGGTACACGAGTTGGTTGATTATAGAGGTTTTATTCATTCGGAAGGACAACAAGAGTGAATGTGCCTGTTCTTCCCAGGTTGTGGCGATGGAAAAAGTGCACTCCGGACACCACGTTGTCGCTTGTCCGACTGGCGCCCATACCCGTCTTCGGACGAGCTACCAAGTCCGTTGACATTCACCGGAGTATCCTCAGTTTTGGCGGTAACACACGAATTTAATACTATTTATTGCTAATAATCAGTTGACACACAAAATTGATTGTACATATGGCGGTGTATAGCTATTAGAGAGTGAGAGTGAAACTTTGACAGATCTAGTCCATCATCTGTTATGCGAGCAGTCGCAATGTTGTTGTTCCTACAGTTTTGCTACGCCGTGAGGGCACCTTCAAATTGAGGGATCCCTCCCCTAGCGGGACGGGAGAGAGAAAGAGAGATTGCTAGAAAAGTGATCCCTCAATCCCGACGTCTCCAGCTGTTCCAAGCCATTTTTATCTTTTAGGACTGCCCGAACATAATATGCCACATGATTCCATTTGAAAACCAATTCAAGCATCTCCCCGACAAAGATTATGCTGGGAGAGCTCTTCATTTTCTGTTTTGAAGCCCTGGCGCAGCTCGTCCAATTTTTTGAATGCAAAGAATGTGTGGCAGGCATCATCTTCCTCTCCTACGTAAAACTGACAGTCGCGGGAACGCAACTTACAAATCTTGTGCAAGTAGGACTGAAAACACCTATGCCCGTTCAAGAGCTGGGTTAGATAGAAGTGAATCTAACCGTGCGTTCGAATAAGCGGCGGTCTCAGATCAAGGAAGAGGCGCGCAGTCCATCTTCCCTTCGTGCTGTTCTACCAGAACTGCTGCCAATCATTTTATGAGCCTTGTCTCTACTCGCGGACAACTGAGATAGTACGGCGCTCTCTAGCAAGAAGCTTTATGATTATTAAGCCTGCGATCACTAGCACTGCCGAATAAGAGACTGTCGGATACGAAGATACATTCCTCAGTGCTCCTCTTCTCTGTACTCCCTTGACATTTAGAATTTAGAAAAATTTTCGTTTTTTTTACATATCACTAAATCTTGAGAAATTACGTTTATCAGTAGATCTTCAGTCCTTATATATTCTTCTTTTTAGCACTATAGCCCCTCTCGGACCTTCTCTTCCTGCAAATAGCGCCTCCAAGTGTCTCGGTCCATTGACCGCGTCCTCCAATTTTGAAATTCGAGCAGGGATGAACTGTCTTCATCGACCGAGTCAGAACAGCGTTTCTTCGGTTTCCCCACTGGTCTTCAGCCTTCAATTCTCCCAACGAATACCTTTTTGGGTATCCGTTGTTCGTCCATACGATTCATGTGTCCAGCCCATTGCAGGCTCCGCAGTCTTAGAATCGTTGAGACCTCAGCCTCGTCAAAAATTTCATACAGCTCATGGTTGTATCGAATTCACCATTGGTCCCCGTCTAGCTTCGCTCCAATTATTCGCCTCAGGACCCGTCGCTCAAAGACGTTCAATATATTTCCTTATATGAATTCCATAAATTATATATGATTGCTATAAATTGCTATACATTTTAATAATACTTATAGAGAGTTGCATGGCCCTTCCCCATCAATGATCCCCAAACAAATAACCCCAGAGGGGCTGCAAATTTACCAGTCTCACTTATGAGACAAAAACTAAGAAGTTAAATTAATTTCCATCACACTGGTATGTGCAAATTATGCCAAGGTCATATTATATCTTCCGGCAAAAGAAAGATTAAGGAAGAAAGTATCAAAGGCGTTGATCAAATTCGCTTTAGAGGCTCTCGCGAAGCAGTAGTTATGGCTGATAAAATTTATTTACTTTCACTAGGGAGTAATGTCTTTTTAAGATAGTCTTTTTATTGCGGAAGATATTTTTGTGTTTTTCTATTGGGAGAATGGACATGAGCCTTCAGATTGTTCGGCCATCCTTGGTTGTACTTGATCTGCGTGATTACTCGTCTGAATTTGCATTTTCGAAATATCGTTCGTTGAGAAAAATTCCAGATAAAATGCATCCATGAGAGAGAAAATAGTTCGACACAAATTTCTGCTGCGTTGAATTATTTTTGATGGCTCCGACTCTGTGTCTTTATTGGTGCAACCATATTATGTTGAATAAACGTTCGTGTAACTTTAATTCATTCATCTAAATAGCGAATCGGTAGTGCCTCAATCGTTTCCAGCGGCATTCGATCATAACTATGGTAATTAGCAGTTCGATTTCTAATTTTTTTATTCTTCCACTTTCACTCTTGCGTTGCAAAAATTTGCTCTGACAAACTCAAGCAGTTTAGCTGCCTTCATCTTTAATTTTTTAAGTTCAGATTGAAAATATAAAGATATAAGTATTCGATATTGAATGAAGATTTTTAGGAATATTAATTTGATCAGGATTTAGTAGCATTCATTGATTTTCACATAAATTCGTTCATCCGCAACTTACCTCAACCCAAAGTGGTTCAACAGCCTTGGGACATCGTTCGTAGATTCCGATGCCATGCGAAAAGTCTATCACCTCGTCATCAGTTCCGTGTATCACAAGTACGGGAGATTTTACTTTGGAAACCTTGTCAATACTGCAACGACACGCAATTATGAATACATTAAAACAATTAAAGCGCCGCCAGCCTCTTAACCCTGCACTCACCTTGGAAATGCATCAAAGAACCAGGTTCGCTTTGTGTTCCGGAACACCACCCGCATGCCGGACATCAAAGGTGAATGCAGAATTACCGCCCCCACCTCGTGCCGCGTCGCCAAGTCTACCGTGGGCACGGTGCCGATACTTTGGCCGTACAATATAATATTTTCCGGACTCGTTCCAAATCTGCCACCACACAAAACAGTGAATGCGAGTCGAGACAAAGAAATGAAAGAAAACAGCGTCAATAACTCAAATTAGGTCACTTTAAAGACGGCCGTGCTTACCTGTTGCGCAGTGCATGCCATGCAGCCTCAATATCCGCATATAAATTCTTCTCGGACGGTTTGCCTCCACTCATGCCGTAGCCCGAGTAGTCGTAGCTGAAAATGTTGCAATTGATCCGCGACCCGAGCCCCAAGTAGAAGCTGCTCATTTGACCCAGATCCACGGCGTTCCCGTGCGAGAAGAGGAGCGTGTACTTGGCGTTCTTGCTGCACTTGACGAATATGCATGTGATCAGATTGCCTCGCGATGTCCTTGTGAAGAAGCCCTCCACCTTGTTCTTGTCGCGCTCTGAGTACTGCCACTCGGCGCGATCCGATAAATGGATGTTGTATTTGGTGTTTGTGTCATCGGCCGACGTCAGCTTGTACGTTGGTTCCGGTGGCTGGAACGCCAGTTTGGCGGCTATCGGCCCCGGGCAAGGTGGGCAGCAAAACATGCAGCATAGCTCACTAAAACTGTAGAAAATGAGTGAAGAACATGTGTGAACTGCACTTACAATTGCAGCGAAAAACAATGAGAACGGGCGCGGACTCCGTGGGGAGTTTTGACATTGCTAAGCAATCAATCGCTATGCGGTAAATGCTCACCTGAGTCCATTCATTGTTCCCAATTATTGTTAGGTTGATTCTAAAGCGTTCACAGGATTCTGTTGTTAGTAATAGTGACGAACCTAAGATAGGTTTACAGGCGAAAACTTAATTGTAAGCCATGACAGCAAGATGTGAAAAGTTGACACGATTGAGATGGCTCATGACTTAACATATGTCAAAAAATTTTTGTTATCGTATCTTCTTCTTGATTGGGTGTAAGATAGTTGCTGACGTTTTGTGTCTTATTGCGACTAGAAAGTTGGGACAAGAAAACGGATTTTTTATGATTTTAAATTTCGAAGTTGAAATTTATGAATACATACATAGATACATAGAAATTTATTAACCCTTTATACATACATGAATATACAAGAAAGGAATAAAACATACTGACATCCAGTGACTCAAAAAAGTATTCGCTCACTACACTATTCTAGTAATCTTTTGAAGATATAAACAAAAGCACATTATAATGTTAAGTAATTTTATTCGTTTATATCTAAAGAACAAATATTAAAAAATTCATATGAACTCATTGTAAACTACACTTTTAAGAAGCAATAATATGAATCGACTGCTCATTTCAGCACGCAAAAAGTATTCGCTCACTATTAATTTCTAGGAAGAAGTACTGTTATATGTCGAAAATAATATCTCTGTGTAAACATTGCGTTGCTATGAAATCGATTCGATTCAGTCGGTTGTGAATTTCTGTGTTTAAAAGGAAATTTTGAACTTTTTTCTAAAATGGGTAGAAAGCACAAAAAAACCAGGGAAGGGTGATAACTTTGAGAAAACAAGGAAAATCATTAAGAAGTATTTCTGAAATGATAAACAGACCATATTCTACTATTAAAAGGATAATTTATAGATTTACCATTAGAAAAACAGTAAGTAATACCATTAGAAGTGGACGCCCAAAAAATTTTAAGCGAAGCGGAAGAACGTGTAATAGTGAGAAAAATGAAGAAAAAAAATCCAAAATTAAGCGCACCGAAAATAGCAACTGAAGTTCAGATTGCAATTGGAAAATCCGTTTTCCCTGGAACTATTCGCAATGTGCAAAATACCACGGTCGCATTGCACGCAGAAAATTTTCCATTAGCGAAATAAACCGTAAAAAAAGACTACGCTTTGCTAAAGAGCATAAAAATAAGGGTTTTGGTTTCTGGAGAAGGGTTATATTTACAGACGAAAGTAAATATAATGTTTTCTATTCAGATGGTAAGTGCACCATATGGAGAATGGCAAATACAGAGCTCAACAAAGAAAACTTAACTCCTACTGTAAAGCATGGTGGAGGCTCTATTTGTGTATGGGGTTGCATGAGTGCAAACGGGGTGAGCGATCTTCATATAATTGATGCTATCATGGATCACAAAATGTATATAAACATTTTAAAAGAAGATTTACACAAAAGTGCTGAAAAAATGGGTGTAAAGGACAACTTTATATATACTCAAGACAATGATCCCAAGCACTGTGCGCTTAATATGAAGCTCTGGTTGCTCTACAATGTTCCGAAATATCTTCCCACTCCACCACAATCGCCAGATATAAATCCCATAGATCATCTATGGGATGTTTTAGCAAAATAGATTCAAACTCTAATAAAAAACAGTTAAAAGACGCCCTTATAGAAGAATAGAAAACAATTACTTCAGAAAAGACAGAAAATTTGGTAAAATCAATGTCTCGTTGACTGGAAAGAGTTATCAAACAAAAAGGAGGACCTACAAAATATTGAGTAAGACACCATTTATTATCATTGTCAATAAAAATTTCAAAGTATAGCTGTTTTCCTTTCAGAACTTGAAATTGAGCGAATACTTTTTGCGCGTTGAAATGAGGAGTTGATTCATATTATTGCTTCTTAAAAGTTTAATTTACAATGGATTAATTAGAAATTTTTATGTTTGTTCTGTAGATATATATGAATAAAATTATTGAACATTATAATGTGCTATTGTTTATATCTTCAAAGTTATTAGCAAAAGATTACTAGAATAGTAGGGTGAGCGAATACTTTTTGGAGTCACTGTAGATAAAATTTGGTTGTAAATATAAGAAAATTTTGTTTGAGGATTGCTGGTTGTCCTAAGTGAAAGAACTACATTGTTCTTTCACCCGAGCATTTTTGCTATCAACATAATAGCATTATTCGCTCGATGGACTTCAGCTGGTTCCAGCATATAGGCTGGTTCCATTAAAAATCTCGCAGTTTCGTACGAGGTGACCGATATACTCCTCAGGAGCTGCCACATCAGTCACCTCGGGGCAGCTCGACTGCAGGGTTCCAGATGACCACGAACCCATATATATATATGTTGCAGCATGGCAGTGCTGCAAGCTCTATCGAGCAGTAATTTCCACATTTACGCAGTGGTGGCGAACTTATAAGAAAATTTTGTTTGAGGATTGCTGGTTGTCCTAAGTGAAAGATCCTCAAACAAAATTTTCTTATAAGTTCGCCACCACTGCCTAAATGTGGAAATTACTGCTCGATAGAGCTTGCAGCACTGCCATGCTGCAACATATATATATATATATATATATATATATATATATATATATATATATATATATATATATATATATATATATATATATATATATATATATATATATATGGGTTCGTGGTCATCTGGAACCCCGCAGTCGAGCTGCCCCGAGGTGACTGATGTGGCAGCTCCTGAGGAGTATATCGGTCACCTCGTACGAAACTGCGAGATTGTAAATATAATATAAGTGTAAAATTCGGTTGTAAAATACAGGGTTTTCCAATAAGATGTGTTATTTTGATATGTAAAGAAAAATGCTATTTCCGAATATGAATGACCGGATGTTTATTTCATTATAAAGAAAAAGGTATGCACTTAGTAGTGAAAAATAACATCAGGCACATGACTACCACGACCACGTTTGCAGGACCATATCCTTTTCATGAAATTTTTCATAACCGAATCGCAAAGTGGCTGTCCTATGTCCTCGATAGCCTCACGAATTCCATCTTTGAGGTCTTGAATCGACGCTGGACTGTTGGCGTAGACCTTCTCTTTCACGTGGTCCCAAAGGAAGAAGTCGCAAGGTGTTCAATCACAAGATCTCGGTGGCCAATTGTGATCACCTCTTCGAGAGATAACACGGTCCGGAAACTTTTCCCGTAAAAGATCAATGGTTTCGTTGCTTGTGTGGCACGTACCGCCGTCTTGTTAAAAGCAAAAATTTTCCAGATCAATACCATCCAATTCCGGCCATAAAAAATCATTAATCATCTCTGGATAGCGCAATCCATTCACCTTAACTGTTGCTCCAGCCTCATTTTCGAAAAAGTAAGGTCCAATGACTCCGCCGGACCATAAACCGTACCAAACAGTCGCACGTTGAGGATAGAAAGGCTTTTCAACAATAACTCTTGGATTTTCCGAGCCCCAAATGCGACAATTTTGCTTGTTGCCGAAGCCACCGAGGTGGAAATGGGCTTCATCACTCAAGATGAGTTTTCGATGGAATTTCGGATCATTTTCATGCATTTCAAGGACCCAATCAGCGAAGAAACGACGTTGTTGATGATCGACCGGCTTGAGTTCTTGTGTTAACTGAACTTTATAAGCCTTAAGACCAAATCTGTATGCAAAATACAGTGTAATGCCGTTTGTAGAATGACTAATTTCAAAGAACGACGAGGAATGGACAAACCTGCGTTTTCTTCAACACTTTCGGCTACAGCAGCAATATTCTCGGCTGTTCTTGAGTGATGTGCACGAGTTTTACTCCTCACATCACTAAGTTGTTCCAACAGCTCGAATTTTTCCACCAATTTCTGTATTGCGGTCCGACAAGGTGCTTCACGACGACCCAAAAATGTTCAAGTTTTACGAACCGTTTCTGCCCAATTTTCACCATTTTTATAGTGAATTTTAATAATTTCAATGCGTTGCTGAAGCCTGTATTGTTCCATTTTTATTAATGACGTAGTTTCTACTTGTCAAATGTTGAAAAATGACAGCTTCAAAAGTGACATCTACCGAAATAGCTGGCTATTCAAAATAACACCTCTTATTGGAAAACCCCTTACAATATTATTAAATAATTACATGTTTAGAGTACGCCATAGCTCAATGAGTTTATACCAATGAAATGAAATAGAAACTCACTAGCTAACATGACATAAAACTTGTAAGCTTAATACAGAGATAAACCAAAAAACAATTAAATACATATGTTGAAAATAAAATGTTTAATTTAGTCACTTTATTCTGTTGTAATTTCAATATCATTTTATTATGCTTTGTTTTGCCATAGTTGGCAACATTGTAAGATATAGATGTCGCTAGTTCTTCCTTGGTCAACTACCAATCAAGTCTTCTTGGTTCTTGTAAAACCAGCATTGTGGTAGTTCAATGTGAAGTCCTTAACTAAGTTTAAATAAATGTTATCTATCTTTTCTTTAAAACAATTTCTTCAATTCAATATCTCCTCAATTCACACTCCATGGAATAATCACAATCTTTCCACATGGACCCAGTGTCGCGAGTGAGAACTGAGTGAGAAATTGTGAGTAGACTGAATAAAGAACTTGACGCCACGTGAGTGGTATCGGGTGTGTTTAGTGACAGTTCAATTAGAAGTACGCGGGGAAATCGTGATTGGAAAACGGTTCTTGCAACCCAGGAACCATGGACATTCTTAAACAATTTCTGTTGCAGAATTTTAACCGGAAAAACTTCCAGCTGTGGAAGTACCAGCTGGATATTATCTTTCGGGTAGAATCAAGTATGAGAAATTTAGTAAACGGAACAACGACAACAGATGCGGCAGGGAGGACAGCTTGGGATACTTTGAATGCAAAAGCTATGTTACTAATTTTGTCAGCAATGGAGTTCGAGATACTTCAGATAGTTATAACATGAAAGACGGCAGCGGCAATGAGGGCTCGTCTGAAAACGATTCATGAACAGAGATCATCAGTGAATAAAGTCGCCTTTTCAGTTACAGCATGTCAGAAAAAGACTCGATTGCGCAACATATAAGCAAAGTTGAAGAACTAGCACAGGCGCTAGTAAATATTGACCAATCGGTAAAACAAGATAGCAAAATTGCTAGGAGGGTTGTCATATAAATACAATGCATTTTTGACAGGTTTGGATTCATACAATAAATCAAATCAAACATTTGATAATTTAGAAGCACGTTTGTTGAAGGAAGAACAAAGGCTAACACAATCTGAAGATATGGCAACAGCGTTTGCAGTTGTGAACATCAAAGATAAACAAAGAGCATCAGCGTCGGCAACATTAAAGAAGAGGGATAAGAAAAGTGAATCGCGTAACAAAAGAATATTGAGTGTTTTTGTTGTAATAAGAAAGGGCACTATAAATTAGAATATAGAGCATGGTTAATAAACAAAAACAAGGCAGTGATGAGAGATATGCATTAGCGATGTGCATTGAAATGAAAAATCTCTCTCAAACAAACAGTGAAGATGAGTGGTTAGTAGATAGCGGTGTTTCTAAACATATGTCTCATCGACATGAATGGTTTACAGTGTTTAACAAAAATGCAGGTGATAGTTTTGTGGCATTTTGCCTTTGAAAGTTGAGGGGCGTGGTTCAGTTCGAATTCAAGCAAGTACTGTTTGTTCCAGAATTAAAGAAAAACTTGGTGTCCATCGGTGCATTAACTAGTAAAAATTTTAAAGCTATTTTAGAAATTCATGGTTCACAAGTGATTGCTGTTGGTGTCAGAAGGAAAAATCAGTGTTATAAAATGATATTGAAATTTAAAATAAACCAGGAGGTGGCTAATATGACAGTGAGAGACTAAAATGTCGCATGAGAGAATGGGCCACATAAATTTCCATACACTGAAAGAAATAGCCGAAAATGGGCTCATTCCAGGGCTGAAGATAAATAATCTTGATGGGTTATTCTGTGAAATGTGTCAGTTTGGAAAACTCCGCCGACGACCATTTCAAATGAACTTACAAGAAATTTTTAAACATGGATTTGTGTGGTACGATGACACATTCATCAGTCAGGGTGCGAACTACTTTTTATTGTTTAAGGACATGCATACGTGAGGTTTGTCGAGTGGTAGGTGTAGAATGCCAGTTCTGGAACACTTTTTCCATACGAATTAGGATTGATTTTGCTCGCCACCTAGTGGCGTAAATTGGAACTAATGGCACTTGAAGCGGCCGGAAATGCAACTAATGGTTTGTGTCTTGAGTATGTGGGTGTGGATCTCTTGGGTGGTTACCAGGGGAGGGTGTGTGTCTTGGATGGGTAGGTGCTTGTATTAGGGTGGTATAAGTAGGTGCCTGAGATAAGAAGGTTTGAGTCCGGAATAGGTGTGCATGTCGTGAATGGTTGCGGTGACGGTGTGTATCTAGGATATGTATCAGATTAGTGTTTATGTGGGAATTTGGTATGTAGGTGTATGTGTTGAATTAGCAAAGGTGTACGACTTGGATAAGTAGGTGCGAGTTTAAGGTAAGTAAGAGATCAGTGTCCAGGTTAAGCACGCACGTGTTCAGGGTTTTAGTAGCCTCTAGCGGTTAGTAGAACCAGTTTTGATGGTTGTGTTCTAGAATAGACATATGTCTTTAGATTACAGGTGCGCATCCTTAGCCTTAGTAACATCTAATGCTAAATAGTGAAACAAGGCATATTGACTATAGTCTAGGATAATCTCATATTTTCAATCAATATATTAGAGCTCTAGATTTGTCTGCGTGTATACTCGTATAGGATTAGTAGATGTTTTTAGGATGAATAGGGAACATTTGACGCTTTTAGCGATAGATAATTATACTATTCGTGGTTGTTATTTATCTATAGTGGAAGGTTGTCTGATGTATTCGTTGCTTCTAGCCTTCGAGTAGTTTTATTATTCATCTTTGGTGGAAGTGCTTCAGGGGTCTTTTACGCTTCTAGCGGCAGATAATTTTATATCCATGGCTGTTTTAGTGTGTAGGCGATCCATGTCTGGAGTTGCTAGCTTGAAGTTTTAGGGTTGCTGATCCATTAGGGGAAGCTCTGTGGATAGGTGGCACTCAAGGCAGTTGTTTTGCTGGTTGTAGGGATTGAGATGCTTTAGCGTGTATCACTTATTGAAGGCGTTTGGGTCGAGCGATTTACTTGATCACGTTAGGTGTACTGGATGTTTTTTATTGTGCAAGTGGCTGCGTGCTGACGGCGGGTGTTTGTATAGGCGGGTGACTGCAATATTGTTAGGCGATGGGCTTGCTTGTCAGCGGGTGTTCTAAGGGATGAGCATCTGCTTCATGGGTGCTCGGTTAAGGAACGCGTTGCTCATTGGTTGATGTCTTTGGCTAAGGATGGACGGCAGCGTGTGGAAACGACTGATTCGCTTGATCATGCTAGGCGTGCCGGAAGTTTTTA
Source organism: Odontomyia ornata (assembly GCA_963969285.1). NCBI lineage: Eukaryota > Metazoa > Arthropoda > Insecta > Diptera > Stratiomyidae > Odontomyia > Odontomyia ornata. The sequence goes on from OZ017739.1 coordinate 40,527,507, forward strand.
TGACGCGAGTAGTTGCGTGGTGATGGAGGGCGCTGCTATAGACGGGTGACTTTGCATTATGGATGGGCAACGGGCTTGCCTTTCGATGGGTGTTTGAAGGTATGAGAATTTACTTAGTGGGTGCTTGTTTAAGGTGCACGTTGCCGGACGGCGTTGTAGGCGAGTAAAGGTCATGCGTATCGCTTGTTGGAGAATGTAATTTGAGATGTAGGTTTCCGTGGCGGTGGATAATATGGGCCATACAAATTTACGTCGTGAGCGTTTGGTTAAATTTCCTTGTTGCTCATCAAAGAGTACGTGTTATTAAGCCTGGACAGCCTTATTGGCTAGTAGGACTAGTGTGCGTCGCTTGTCGGAGGATCGTGATCGAGGTGTAGATTTGTTCGGCGGTGAATGCTGCTATGTATGGAAATTGACGTTGGGAACACGTGGCATATGCAAGTGACTTCGCTTGTCAAGAATAGGGTTCAGTGCGCATAGACTCGCCTACTGGTGGGAATTTTAGGGCATCGGAGTCTACAGCGTGGAAGAGAAGTGGCATGGCATACGTTACATTGTAAGGTGAATTTGCTTGATGGAGGTGTTTTTTTTTTGTTGTTGTGGTGCCCGTAGGCAGAGGGTAACGTGATGCGCCGCATTGAGACGTGTTTTCATAAATGTCTATACACAGATGCCCCTGTTCTAGTTTGCTGATTAGTGTTTATATGGATCTTTTTCGGTTTCTTTTTGCTGGGATATGTCGTTTCTTTGTTCTCAGACTCATTACTTTTACATATTATTGCTTTTTTTCGGTTTCATATCAATAGTACTTTAAGAATCGTCTACAATGTAATTTGTTCGGTTAGACTACTATGTTGATTGCTCAAATCTATGGATGTAGTGAAAGAGATCTTCTTGATATTTAATCTAGTATTAAATTTTAGTTTGTTTGTTGTAATGCGTTCTTGATATTTAATCTAGTATTAAATTTTAGTTTGTTTGTATGTTAGCAGTATTTTGATTGTCTTCATAATCATCACTTATTTCTAAAAGCAGTTTCTATGCTTGATTCTCTGATTTTAATATTATGTAGCAGTATTACATTATATTCATTCATATTTTTTTTACTATAGGATGCTCATTGGTTTCGTTCAAACGTTCTAATAATTTCTTAAAAGACGATCTATTTTTCCAAATGAATGATCTTGCAGTGCATGAGATGGTGGTAATTTCGTTCGTACATCGGATCTTCCGACACCAAAATACTCGCTTGGGTTAAGCCTTTAAATCAAAAATTATAAAACAGAAATTCGCACGTTTAAGGCGAGAAAAATCGATTTAAACTTTTGGGGTAGTGACACGAGAAAAAATGGAAATTTTTTGGCTTTCGGCCACTAAAACTGTCCTTCAACTTTTCCAAAGTATTGTGGCCACAATATGGAACAGGTAGCTAGCAGGAACGGCCCCAATGCAAATGGAACATGGCTTTTCTTGTGATCAATTCTCTCTGTTGATAAGGAGGATTCTTCGTATCATCATATGTTTTGTTGCATTGGCTGTCAAGTTTAACTTGCTCAGAAAGTGTTTTTGAATGTAAACAAACTCTTTTGTGTATAGTTTTCTATAAAAACAGTGTGAACTCGGATTTCGAGAGTGACAAACGATAATAAGGTGATAACTGAATAATTAGACAGGGAGAAATTGTAAAGACTTTGGTATAGTGTTAGAAAATTTGAAGTTTTGTGAATAGTGGAACAAATGAAATGCATAGTTGAAAATTGCTACGATAAAAGCCATCGCCGGCCAGCAGGAGTGTCGTTTCATAGGTAAGTATTCATATATAGAAGAAGAATGAAAAACAGTATTTATAAGTCTTGTTTTTCAATTAAATTTGTTTAAGTTATGGTGGTGGCCATTTTATAAGGTCAACTTTCACACAGTAGCGCCCAAAATATAGGACACTTTTAACGTATAATTGGCATCCTCGTTGCATTAAAAGAAAATTTGATATTGTGAAAAACTTCGGGCAAATTATTAACAAAAACTTTTATAATTCATAGATAAGGCTGAAATAAAAATATTTTGATGCTTCAGGTTGTACTTCTGGTTTCTAACGAAAATTTAATATACAAAAATATTAAAAAGTGTTTCCATCGATAATACGTATTTATTTTCTCATCGTTAATGTGTTATTTTATCTGATATACAGGTATTTCGCTTAAACCACGCAAGCTCCCTCAGTGAGATTTCACTGAAGAAGCTTGAGTGATTCAAGTGAGATCTCACTGAAGAAGCTTTAGTGTTTCCAGCGAAATACCAGTATATCTGATAAAATAACACATTATGTATGTAGTGACTCCCATTTCAAATCGCAGACTACAAAAGGCCATATTAATTTTACTTCATTCATTAAAAAGGTCAAATAGCAATTTCCCTTAATATTGCGCCTTAATTCCGCCGAAGCCGATCCCAAGCCTGGTCAAAGGAAGAGGGAGGCATAAGTCAGTACATAAAATATATAAATGATTATTTACTAAATTCTGAAGGAATTCTTACTCAATTCTCAGTCATTAAATCACACTTTTATTCACATAAATATTTGCGACTCTTCTATTTAACTAACTTTTTTCTGCCATATTATAATTCAGTTTCAAATTTTATTAAAAGCTTTGCCCAACAGATAACTACGTCTTTTGAAAATTAAATCAAAATATGAACACCTGTGGCATATAGAAAATCATAACAGAGATATTGGTTGATGTTCCACTCCAGTGTTCCATTCTCAACGGGCCACATTAAGCGATCAAAGCTTGAAATCTGCACAAAAAGTGCACGCCTCCTACATGCTAGATAATGTGCCTAAAATATTTTCCGACCACCAAAGTACTCGTTCGGGTTAAGCCTTTAAATGAAAAATTATTAAACCGAAATTCGCACGTTTAAGGGTAGAAAATCGATTAAAAGTTTTGGGGGGTGACACGTGAAAAATTGGGGTTTTTTTTTTGGCCTTCAGCCACTAAAACTGCCTTTCAACTTTTCCAAAGTACTCCAAATTTAAACTTTTTGGAAAATGCATACGCTAATCTATATATTGGCTTGAAGATAATAGAAATCGGTTGGAAAATTTGACCACAGCAATGCCATAAAGGGAAAAAGTTTCCAAAACCTTACCCCCCAAAATATACGATCTCGCTTATTAGAGCTCTTAGAAAAACAATTTTTGTTTGGGTTGGTTTGCTTACACTCATGTATTACTTACAACTAATGAAATTTGTGTTTTAAATCACACATGGCTTTTTATGCAGGCAAGTTTGTTTTTTTACTGTATTCCTATTTATTTATATATTATTTATTCAGTCGCCAAACAAGGCCCATTTTAAATTAAAATACAAATCAAATAAGTAAAATACCAATACAATAATACAATCTTAATTATGTAGTCGATGAATTGAGGACTTAATATTTTGGATTTGAAACAGGACTTGGAAGTGGTTGGGGAATACAGATCGCTAAACTTATTGAATGCCTTACAGCATCTGTTAACCGGCTCATTGTCTGCATAATTGGTGTGGTGTGTACTCGTGGTCAACATGGGAATGTGTCTCGTGACTTTAATAGGATCGTGAAAGTGTATCTTGTCTAACAAAACAGTGTAGCGTCTCTGTCGCCTCCAGTGGTGGCCGTTCATCAATTCGTTGCCGCAGCGATCGGGCTGAATGGGGTCAGAGCTTTGCGCCGTGTTGGAACTCTCTCTTGCTCGACATCCATCCACGGAGCAACACGGACGAGTATAAAAATTCAACATAAACTTTGTATATTTTTGTCAATAGAATTTAAGTTTGTAACTGAACATACCTGGTCTTTCATTTCATTGGCAACACGTTCTGTACGAAGACACATCCGTACATTGGTGACCCCAGAAGGTAGTTTTTTAAAATTGTCTTAGTGGCCGAGGAAGAGTTTCAGGACGCAGACAGCGGGGCCATGAGCCCAGTACCCAGTCAAGAAATCAGCGCCATCGCCATTAAGCTACCTCCATTTTGGCAAGACGAGCCGGATTTGTGGTTTTTGCGGATTGAAGCACAATTCCGCACCGGCAAAATCTCCAGCGATCAAGCCCGATTCAATAGAGTGATCGCAGAACTGGAAGTTCCTGCGATTTTACAGGTGGCTGATATCATCAAGTCGCCGCCAGCCGTAAATAAATACGCGGCATTAAAATCTCGGTTGTTGTCAATATTCGGTTCGAAAGAGCACGAAAGACTCAGACAGCTGCTGTACAATTTGGAGTTGGACGACCAACGTCCGTCGCGCAAGATGCAGGCAATTGCAGGTATCGACATGCCAGAGGTTATGATCAAAGACCTGTGGCTGCAGCGCCTCCCGTCGAATATGCGCTCTATTTTGGCCGCCTCTGAGCAACAAACCTTGGAAAAGTTGGCCAACGCAGCGGACCGGATCGCAGGCTATGAAGCAACGGAAATGCTGGCCAATGCGCAACGTCGTCCCGAGGGTAAATCAACGGAGACCGCCGACGTCGAAGGCATGGAGTTTAAAATCGCAGAACTCCGTTCGGAGATAGGTCGAATTAAATCCAGCGCACACAATCCAAACAACACACGATGCAACGCATGCCGCTGTTCCGGTCAACAAAATTCCTCAATTCAAAAGAAACTGACGAACAATTGGTGTAGCTACCACAAACGATTCGGTGCGAGGGCAAGACGATGCCAATCTCCTTGTGAATTCCGACTTGTGACGTCGGGAAACGTATCGAACCACTAGCCTCACAGGCGAAAGCTAGCGGTTGCAATTCTAATCGCCTACTAGTGTCAGACCCAAGAAGTAAGCTAATATTTTTAGTCGACACAGGCGCAGACGTTTCGGTAATTCCCGCCTCATTACTAAAACGTAACAACAAATCATCATCACCGAAGCTTTTCGCTGCAAATGGTACACAAATCGACACCTTTGGAAAAACTACACTGAATCTTTCGCTCGGACTACGACGCGACTTCTGGTGGAGCTTCTACGTTGTAACTGTGTCCCGCCCTATCATGGGAGCTGATTTTCTAAGGAATTTTGGCCTATTAGTGGACATGCAGAATAAATGCCTTTCTGATCCGCATTCGCAATCTTCTACACAAGGCCGAGTTAACTGCACGCGCTGCGAAACCGTTTCTGTGATAAATGCTAACAGCCGCTACCACGCTTTTCTAAGGAAGTTTCCAGTATTGACCGACCCAACCATTAGACCAAAGCCAACGGAACATAATATTCGTCACTTTATAGCTACGACTGGCCCACCCGTATCGGAACGTCCACGCAGGCTCAACAAAGACAAACTCGCAATCGCCAAAGCAGAGTTTAAGTATTCGTTGGAACAGGGTTTCTGTCGCCTTTCGAGCAGCCCATGGGCAAGTCCGCTTCACCTCGTCCAGAAGAAAAATGGTTCGTGGCGACCCTGTGGAGATTACCGGTGCCTTAACGTAGCCACAATCCCGGATAAATATCCGATGCGCCATATACAGGACGTCACTATAGACCTAGCCGCAAAACGATATTTTTCAAAAATCAACCTATTCCACCAAATCCCGGTAGAGGAAAACGACATACCAAAAACAGCGGTTGTGACTCCGTTTGGGTTATACGAGTTCACAGTTATGACTTTTGGCCTCCGCAACGCGGCTCAGTCGTTCCAGCGATTTATGGACACAGTGCTCCTAGGCCTCAATTTTTGCATCTGCTATATAGATGACATATTAATCGCATCGGAGTCAGAAGAACAACAGGTGGAACACCTCCGACAGGTGTTTGATAGACTGGCGAAGTTCGGTTTGAAAATAAACCCTGAAAAATGTTCCTTCGGCGTTAAGGTAATCGAATACTTGGACCACTTGATCAACGAACATGGAATCTCACCGCCACCGTCTCGAGTCAACGCTATTCGAAACTTCAAAAAGCCGTCCAATGTAAACAAAATCCGCCGTTTTTTAGGAACGATCAATTTCTACCGTAGGTTTATTAAAAACGCGGCTCAGCTTCAAGCACCGCTAAGTAAATATTTAGCTAAAGCAAAGAAAAACGATAAGACACCTATCAATTGGACACCAGAAGCAGAGGAGGCATTGTTTAATTGCAAAAACAGCTTGGCGGACGCCACTCTGTTGGTCCATTTTAGGTCAAACGAACCTTTAAGACTGGCGACTGATGCTTCAAACCTAGCAACAAGGACAATGGCGACCTCTCGCTTTCCATCAAAGGAAGCTCTCCGCATCAGAAACTAAATACAGTGTATACGACCGCGAACTCCTGGCAGTGTACGATAGCATCCGTCATTTCCGTCATTTCTTGGAGGGTGCGGAGTTTCATGTGTTGACCGATCACAAGCCACTGATGTTTGCATTTCAACAGCCAGCCGTTAAGGCCTCGCCTCGTCAACTGCGGCACTTAAGCTTTGTGTCACAGTTTTAAACAGACCTTCGATATATTCCGGGGTCCACTAACGACGTAGCGGACGCCTTGTCCCGAATCGAAGAGATCACGATGCCCACGACTATCGATTTAAAGGATTTAGCAAGCAAACAGGAAAGCGATACCGAATTGAAACAATTGCTTAATAAAAACGTCACATCGCTCAAACTTAAACGTGTAAAGCTGGACGGAAACCTGGAGGTAATAGTGGATGTTTCCTTATCACGTTCACGCGTTTTTGTACCGGAGTGCATGCGCCAACGAATTTTCGATACATTCCACCAACCCTCGCACCCAAGCGGTCGCATTACTGCAAGAACAATTGCCAACAAATTTGTATGGGTTAACATGAAGAAGGATTGCCGTGCATGGGCACTTTCGTGTGGGCCTTGTCAGCGCTCAAAGATTGGCCGCCACCAAAGAAATATTCTTCAAGACTTTCAAGTGCCCGACGCGAGATTCCAACACGTTCATCTGGATATCATCGGCCCACTCATCCAAGTACAAGAATACAAGTACTGTCTAACGATGATCGATCGGTTTTCATGGTGGCCAGAGGCTGTCCCTTTGGCAGATCAGACAGCGCAGTCAGTGGCACGAGCATTCTTCAATAATTGGGTGGCACGATTTGGAGTACCGCGAACCATAACCACAGACCAAGGAACCCAGTTCGAATCGTCTCTGTTTAAAGCATTATCCGGGTTCATTGGCTGCGAAAGAAACAGAACGTCACCGTACCACCCAGCTTCAAATGGACTTATTGAGCGATGGCACCGTACATTCAAGGCTGCCATCATGTGCCACGAAAATAACCATTGCTGGCCGGACATCCTTCCAACAGTGTTGTTGGGGTTGCGAGGCACCGTCAAAGATTTGGCAGTTTCATGCGCAGAAATGCTCTACGGGACAACAATCTCATTTCCAGGAGAATTGATAGCTCCCAGCAACACCAGAGCTGAACCTCACGAGTTTATCGTCCAACTTCGCAAGACGATGAGTCAACTGCAACCCGCCAACCCATTGCGGCACGGGTCAAGAGTAACATTTCACAACAAAGCCTTGCCTAACTGCACTCACGTATTTTTGAGAATCGATGCGGCTAAGAAGCCACTCACACAGCCCTACTCGGGCCCCCACAAGGTACTGCAACGAGTTTCAGAGTGGGTGTACTCCATCGACGTTAACGGTCGCAAAGTCAATGTCTCGATAGAAAGACTGAAGCCTGCGTTTCTTGAAGTTTCCCAGTCTTCTCCAATCAAGAATCGCAACACCACTTCAAGAAAGCCAGGCCTTGAAGAAAGTTCCAGTTTCACACACGATTCCTCCACTCAACCGCAAGTAACACACGCACCAAGTTCGTCACACGCAGCAACCACAAGGAATGTATCACCCCGTACGCACAACACTCCTGCACCGACTTGGTGCTGCATTCTTCCACCGATCAATCCTCCGCCGACATCATTAAGGATGTACCCGCCAAGTAAGAAACTCCCCCTGCTTTTACAAGAAAGCAGTAAGTCAGTTGCGGCGCCGCGAATTTATTAACGATCTTGCTCTGGGTCCTATCCACTGGTTAGGTCTTCAGATGTAAACATCGCCGGTGCGTCACATTTCAAGTAATATCGTGACATTAACTACAAGTGTCAACGCCACTCGGGAGGGAGTAATGTAGCGTCTCTGTCGCCTCCAGTGGTGGCCGTTCATCAATTCGTTGTCGCGGCGATCAGGCTGAATGTGGTCAGAGCTTCGCGCCGTGTTGGAACTCTCTCTTGCTCGACATCCATCCACGGAGCAACACGGACGAGTATAAAAATTCCACATAAACTTTGTATATTTTTTTCAATAGAATTTAAGTTAGTAATTGAACATACCTGGTCTTTCATTTCATTGGCAACACGTTCTGTACGAAGACACATCCGTACAACAGTAACTTGAATATTGTACCTTATTACGTCGAAAGGTAGACATGCAGACAAAGCGACTCTTCTGAAAGCGAGTGATGTCAGGTTTAATGTTCGAAGTCGATCCTCATAAGATGGTAAGTTGTGAAAAGAAGTCGGGTCGTACAGAGATCTTAAGGCAAAGAGTAAAAATTGTTTTTGTACAGACTCAAGCCTACGGCTATAGATATCGTATATAGGGTCCCAGACTATGCAGCCGTATTCGAGAATAGGCCGGATTAGCGAGGCGAACAAGGATTTTGTGGCCCAAATATTCATGAATTCTTTCGTCCTTCGTTTAATAAAACCCAGCATCTTATAAGTCTTGCACAAAATTTCATCGTAGTGAAGGTTGAATCTGAGTTTGGCGTCTAATACTACGCCAAGGTCTACAACTTTATCAACTCTTCGCAGTTGTGTGTTGTTAATTTCATAGTTATATGTGTCGACATTCCTTTTTCTTGAAAAGCTTATCACGTAACATTTTTCCAGATTTAGTTCAAGATGGTTTATATCGCACCATTGGTGGAGGGCGGTTAGTTTGGATTGAAGAAAAGATACATCAGTTAAAGATTGTATACTGTGCTACAGTTTGAGGTCGTCAGCATAAAAAAGGTGCGAAATATCAGACAGCGCTTCCGAAAGATCTGAGATGAAAATATTGAAGAGAAGTGGACCGAGATGACTACCCTGAGGAACTCCAGAGGCGACATTGATCTCACGCGACAACTGCCCTTGAAACTTGACAAATTGTGTGCGGCCTTTCAAATAGGACTGAATCCAGCTTAGTATTGAACCTGATATGCCGAAGCTACGGAGTTTTTTCAATAAAATTCCATGGTTCACTCTATCAAATGCTTTGCTAAAATCTGTGTATATGGCATCAATCTGATTTCCTTGCTCCATTCTACAAAGAATATCTGACGTCAAAGTGATTAGATTAGTGGTAGTAGATCTGTTTTTACGGAAACCATGTTGCTCTTCATTAAGAAATGGTTCGATAATGGGAGGAATTTTACTACAAATAATTTTTTCAAACAGTTTTGGCATAGCAGATAATATAGCAATGTATTGGTGTTATAAAGGATGGCTTCCAAATTGTAGGAAAGATACCACTAGATAGGGATTTATTGAAAATAATGAAGAGGGGTCTAGTCAGTTCACTTTTGCAGAGGGCCAAAAAACAGGGTGGTATCAGATTTAGGCCAGGTCCTTTATTTAAATCGAGATCCTCGATAGCTTGGAGAATTTCATCTCCTGAAATTGACATGTTCTCTATAAGGGTTCCAGACAATTGTTCCGGAGGCTCTAGGTTTAGTGGTCTGTAAAATACTCGCAGATATGTTCTACACAATATGACGTCGAGTTTTTGTATGTCATAATCGAAGGATAGCCATGAGTTTTACGCTTAACGTTTACAAAGTCAAAAAACTTTTTTGGATTGGAAATAGTTTCCTCCGCTACAACGTTAACGTACGATTGATATGCCTCTTGGGATTTTAGTTTGAATTCGAGAGCAATCTCGTTATACTTACTCTTGATCTAATCGCTGGCATTATTGTTGCGTTTAAGAAACTTGTAAAGTTTATTTCTCTCTTTGCGTAAATGCCGGAGATCTCTTCCTAGCCATGGCTCTGAAGTCTTGTCTTTTTTTTTTATTTTAGGCATGAATGATTCAACTGCGTCAAAGATGATGCTATAAAAGGTGGATAATGCTGTATCCAAGTCTAACGTTGACAAAGTGTCATTCCAATTTACTCGGGATAAAAGACAATTGATTTGATCGTAATTGCCATTACGAAAGTCATATACAATAGTGGAATTGTACGATATAGAATTAGAAGTATCAGAAGTGGACAATTCAACGATTAAAACGGGGTGATGAACTGAATTAGAAAACAGATGCTCGTTTTCGTCAGTTGAACTGACCACTACTTCGTTGTAAGAGTTTGAGAAAATAAGATCTAGCCATCTGCCATTTTGGTTGGGTATAGGAGCTACTTGCTGCAAATCGTTACTATAAATGGTGCTCATGAGATTGAAATCATTTCTATTTAGGAGATTGATAGGAAGAAGGAGGCCGTCTTGTTCGTCGACCACAAACTTTAAGTTTGGGCGATTAAAGTCACCAGTAATTATAATCTTATCTTCTTCATTTGTAATTGCACCAATTTCAGCATCAATTTGACAAACGTTGCCGTAGACAGTATCGCTAGAATTTGGGGGGACATAAACACGCCAATATATAAATAAGATCTTCCCAACTTTATTTAACCACTTTATGCTGGAATAATTTGTATTGCGTGGAATTTACTAGCTCACTCATAAAGGAGTTGTGTACTGCAATTAAAACACCACCTCCTCGTAATTGTCCTGTGCTGTGACGATCTCTATCGTCTCTGTATATATTCCAGTCACTATCAAGGATCTCTTCGTTAATGTGAGAATCATTCAACCATGTTTATTTAACTTACTACGAATACTACCACAGTTATGGTAAAATAATTTTAAAATCTTCTGCTTATTGGGGACGAAAAAATTTATGGTGCTGTTCCCTTGGCCTTTGCAATGACGAGATATGATTTAAACTAACATGTCATGCGTAGGTTTCGAGATCTTTTTTTGCCTGGTTAACGGTGATACCTAGTTCTTCATGGTAGGAAAAATACAGAAGCCGGAGAGCGTCCAGATCAATTGGAAGACCTTCTCTCTGAATCACGATTTTCAGACTTGTTTTCGTTTTCCCATCTACGCCAGTGGTTTCTGATGCCTTGTGCGTATATGACAGGTAGAGCCGAACCGATTCGTAAATTTTATTATCTCTTAGTCGAGATATTAAATATCTTTTTTCGAGGTCAGCACCCGAAACTATAGTGGCCTTGACTGTAGGCGGCAACAACGGGTCTATTGGTTGTTATCAGTAGGAGCAAGTGATATGGGCTGTAAAATTGATCCAGACGAATTTGGAATTAAATCTTCTCCACGCACGAAGTTATTATAAGTGCCCTGTATAGTAGAAGATTTATAGTTTAAAGAGGAAGCTGCTTCTAGGTTTTGTGCAGTAGACGCCTCTGCGTCTATGACTGTTTCCAGTTGACCAGCACTAACGCTAATAGAGTGAAGTTATGGGTCGACAACCGAAGTGCTACAGTTATCCAAAGCGTTGAAGGCATCTAAGCGTTTCGAAGGAGAAAATTGATTGAGGTTTAGGATTCATGTTAGAAGTTGCTATTGGACCATTAGTAGCGGTAATGGGCTTACATACATACCTAGCGCTACTTATTTTTTTACTGTCCTTAGATCCAGGGCTCGCGATTTGATCAATCCGTTTCTTGATTTCAACTCACATAAAGCATAGTTTTCTTGCGCGAAATACTACAAATTTGTATTTGGCGTAAATAACAAAACGGCAGGTTAAAAAACGAGATCAAGATTTTGATAATCGGATAGAAACTGTGGTCACAGTTTGAATTATAACTAGCTTTAAATTGAGTTAAAACTGTAACTTCATTCAGAAAAGACAGGTGCAAGCCGCTAAATATATTTTTTTAATCAAAATAACCATTTGATCCTTCAACTTTTCTTCCAATAAAATTTTAAGCGTCATCACAGAAAAATGGATCGATTTGCTGTGGATGGATGTTACGAAACTAGCGTATTGAAGCCAAGTAAGGGTCAAGGAAAATAAGCTTCGCATCTCACTCACATTAAGTCGCGTGTGTTCGGAGCTTTATCAATTCACTTACATTGCTCGTTTTATTTTCATATGATCCAGTTCTTGCATGGGACCACGTGCTCTTGCGTATCTCAAGGTCCCTGGACAAGTTGGACGAATTTCTGTGTAGGACTGCCACGCCCATGAAGTAGCCGCCCAATTTTCTGATTAAAATTTATCATCTTGATCACCAATTTGACTATAAAAACATTTGAAATGATTCAACCATTTAAACTTTAAAAGTGTGAATTCTGGAAACGCTTCACAAAAATCGTATGTAGGTTTTAAATCGATAATCCTTAACCGTCCCGTTGCCCCATAACTTATCAATTAAACATAATTGCTGTTTGCCTACTATTTCATGTACTCAATTCTTTGTAAACATTACACTCTTCCACTTGCTTACAGTGCAAGATACTCCTTCGTTCTTTCTCATTACCGGAACTGTGAAATTCGTTCCGGTACTTCGACATTGCAATAATTTCCCTTTTACCAACCGTACAAGAAAGTCTTGAAGTGTTCGCACTGCAATTTTGCGTTCGCCAAGGTGTTATGATGCTATGCACATTTTGTTCGCCAACCCTTCAAAATTACATACATCCAGCGTACGCAGAATAATCAACACCGATGCATTTAATTTTGTCCTCTTGCTTTTATACCCGTAATCATGCTCGTACTCCTGTTTAAATCGATACCTTTGGCTTGGTATAATCGGAAGTTATATCAACACGGAGTAGTTTTAGCTGTCGCGGCTGTAGCCGCACAAAAGGCGGATGGTGAGGTGGACTGAGAGTGTGTATGCACACATATGACTTCTTAAAACAACAAAAACTACAAAATAGGTATATGCAAAATAACGAAAAAGGAATTAAAGCTAAGTTTGCTATAATTGTCTCCTGGGAGTGTTACGTTTTAATTTCTGTGTACTGAATATGATTATGCACCTTTGGCACTATCCGGTAAGCTGCGAAATGATGTTATAGCTAATGCGAGGATATTTTCAGTGAACAATTAGATGGGATTAGGGTTGCCAATTTGCGAGAAATAAAATTGATAATATTGGCGTTAAAATCACATACATTTAAGTATTTTAATAATCATTTGTGAAATAGATATGTTTTAAATTTTAATATTCTTCCCTTAGGATACATGTAGACTATTGCAAAATCGAAAATATTGTTGATAATTAAATATGAAACCTACTATTACTTTTGATTCTGTCCATTTTTTACAGTTTTATAATAAAGTTGAACGAATTTTTGAATATCACGTCATCCGAATGACTGAAGCCATAATTCGCAACGGAGATACTTTATTGAAGATTTGTCGAAATTAAAGGAGAAGAGACCCAGTTACATCGGTATTTGTGGATGAACGGTAAAAAACCAAGACAAACAATGATTATTGTTGTCTTTTTTTAGAGCTTGGTACTAACATGCAAAATTCTATTGATACCGCCATTTGCCTATCCGTCCATTCGTCACTGCAGTTCTTCTTAAAAGTTTGCGTATAATTTTTTAATTCAAAGATTGTTAAGGGTCTTGTAGTGTGTAGTGCTAAGGGTAAGTGGAATAATATCCGTAAAGGACTGCAGCGATGATCTGCTGCCTCGGCGAAGGAAGATGTTAATATCCGCCGAGAATGCCCTTGTCTGGGGACGCGTGAATGCGCTGGCAGGCTAGCATTGCGGTGTCGTGGGGCGGGTTCATTCCCCCAGCACAAGGACCCACTACAAAAGAATTTCGCATTCACGAATTCTTGGGTCTCAAAAGAAAAGGTGATCGAAGTCGAAAAATTGTAGGTAACTACAAAGAGGGAGGAATTGCTTGTTCAAAGAACAAGTTGACACAAGCCAAAACACACGGACTTAGGGTAACCTCGTCGTTACCCGACGATTCTCATGGCCCACAAATAAGAGTGGGACAACCGGATGGTGCTAGTGCCCCCTCGCACCCGCCCAACCGGATCAAGATCCATAAACGTTGCATTGGCTAAGTATTTCCCTTCCGAGTGGAAAACTCATACAGCATAAACTGTATGAGCCTTCCCATCAGAGAAGAAATACACCGGTGACCAATTTATGTCACAGAGTTATGCAATCGGATCACATAACCCTATGCCATAAAAAAGCACCTTGCTCCTCAACCCGTGAGAGTCCCTGAAACAAAAAAAAAAGAAGTTTAAAGCGTGCCCGATGGTTTGCTCTAGTCATGGGAGAATCGAGCAAAAAAAAGAATCGATTCGATTCGATTATGTCAAAAATCGATTAATGAATCGGTTACATGAATCGATTCACCTTCATCGTATTCTGTCGCCAGAATCTGAATAAACAATTCGATGCAAGTTGGTGCATGTTTCTGCCGATTCACATGATACAGCTCTTGCTGTCTTTCATTTCATTTCATTTGTGGTTTAATATAATCGTGTGTGGATTCAAGTTGTTCTATTGTGGAAATTGTGTGTTTATTTTTTTTTTAATTAGTGAGGTCTATTGAAAATTATTTGTATTTATCGCAATCGATTTCATCCGGAATCATTTACGATAAAAACAAATAATTCATAAAATCATTTAGTGCCATGTTTTTCATTTTGTTCCATTCGTTTTATAGTGTATTTAGACTTTAAAGCAGTTTCTGTCATCAATGTCTTCGAAGAGATCGGTCGTTTGGGAACACTATGACAGGGTTGATAAGACAATTATTTGTAAAATATGTAAGAGTAAGTTAAAATTTTGCGGAAATACAACGAATTTGATGCTTCATTTGAAAAGGAAACATCCTACAGCTCTCATGGCTTTGAACAATATTCCTCATGATATTGAAGTTAGCGATCGCTCATCCACTACGGTCAGTGCTATAGAAATATCTTTACCGAGTTCTTCTAATGAATTGCAACCTAATGAAAACTCTTCATTGGGAGCTTCACCTAAAGCCAAAAAGCCTCGGCATCAGCAATTAAAACTGCACACAACCAGAAGTGATATTTATGAGAATGAAAAAAGTTAACTCGATCTCTGTTTGTTAGAATTGGTTGTAAGTGATTTTCAACCTCTTTCAATTGTTGAAAACCAAGGCTTTGTCAAGTTTGTTAAGAAGCTTCAACCATTTTACACAATACCCAGCAGAAAGACCTTGGCTGAAAAAATTCTTCCTAGTGCGTTCGAAAGCATTGTTTCAAAAATTAAACAATCGTTGAGTGACATCCAGTATGTAGCTGTAACTACAGATATGTGGTCGTCAGAAAGTAGTAAATCTTATTTAACTGTCATATAAAAGATGAGACATTATTAAGCACCACCCTAGACACAGAAGAGTTATCTTGCAGCCACCCTGCTCAAAATATTGCTTTTGCTCTTCGAAGTGTTTTTCACAAGTGAGATATAGAGCATAAAGTTATAGCTGTAGTTACAGACAATGGGGCTTACATCAAAGCAGCTGTAAACAACCATATAAAGCTATATCATGTTCCCTGTGTGGCACATACGCTTAATTTATGTGTTATGGATGCGTTGAAAGAGAATTCAGCTTTAATCGCTTTGCTGAAAAAGTGCAAACAAATTGTAAGCCATTTCAAATCAAGTAATGTTGCGGCTAAAAAACTGAGGGAAATGCAGAAACAAATGGGGTTGCCTATTTTAAAAGTCAAGCAGGAGGTAATAACAAGGGGGAACTCCACACTTATTATGATGGAGAGGCTAATAGAGATTAAAATTCCCATATCAGCAGCGATATCTAGCTTGCCAAATGCTCCGGGATTCTTGGACGCAAACGAGAGGTTGATAATATCTGAATATTCATATCTATATGCGAAAACCAATCGAAACGATGACCACAGAAATCTCTGGTGAGAAGTATCCAACATTATCAATGATAATCCCTTTAATTCGTGGTCTTCAAAATGAAATAACAAACCAATGTCCAACTTCTCAAACAGCTAAAGATCTTCAATGTCAACTACTTGCGGCAATCTCTCGTCGACTAGGTGAATGGGAATGTAACAAAGTCGTGGCAAAATCAACGTTTTTAGATCCCAGATTCCAGAAAGCTGCTTTCGGAGTTGACGATAATGCAAATGCTGCTGAAGAATGGGTTACTGAAGAGCTAGACATAATTGCAAACGGCAATAAAAGTAATGAAGCTGAAAATCACACTCAAGAAGAATCCCAACAAGAAACCCAGATGCCTAAAGGAAACTTACAGAAAATTGAAAACAGAAACAAGTTGTGGGCGTTTTTTGATGAAAAAGCAAGGATCTCCAAAGAAAAGTCTAACGTCACAACTGACGCAGCAATCACAGTTCGGCAATATCTAGAACTTCCTCTGGCTGACAGAAATAAGTGTCCACTATCATTTTGTGCTTCCCATAAGAATACTTACCCTAGTCTTTATCAGATGCAGCAAAAATATTTATGTATTCCAGGCACATCTGTACCTGTAGAACGTGTGTTTTCAAAAACTGGGCAGCTCACTAAGGAAAAACGCTACTGACTTTCACCGAAGCATTTAAATCAAATTGTATTTTTAAACAGCAATATGAACAAGTTTTGAAATCGTGAACTATTTGTTGTTAGTAATTTTCAATATATTGGAATACAATTATTATGCTTTAAAACTCTTGCTGGTTTGATTATTATTTTAATTAAAACCCCAAAGTAGTAGAAAATTTTCTCATTAGTAAGTATTTACATATACCTACAACTAACAATAATTTATTTTAGTATTAAAAATTTTGAATACTAATTTAGTTTTATAACATTGTGAAATATATAGAATCGATTCTGCTTTGTTTTAAAAAGAATGTTTGGATGCATGATTAAAAGAGAATCGATTTTCAAACGTCCGATATTAAGATTATAATTTGATCGATTCATTTTTAGAATCGCAAAGCAATCGAGACAAAAAGAGATACATACGATATAAACGAATCGATTCATAAGTATGAGAATCGATTAATCGATTCTAGTTAAAGAATCGATGTATCGATTTTTTTAAACTCGATTCTCCCATCACTAGTTTGCTCATTTTTGGTGGGGAAAGCATTCCACCGTACCGGGTCCTATACCCGGTCAGAACCGACGGGAAGGAAAGACCGATTTTATAATTTACTTCAACATTTTTATTATTGTTTAATCGAAAATTCTATAACCGTAAGTCAAATAATCAAATCAAATAATCAAATTCTTCGTCTTAAGGATTCTCACTTTAACATTAATTCCTTTCGTTTAACATCTACTAGACGTTATCAGTTATAACCGTGCCTTTCTATTTAATGAACATTTTAATTGTTTGAGTACCCGATTAAAGATGTATACCACCAATGAGACACAACACATGAGAAACTTGAGTATAACATGTTGAAGCGTATATGCATATTTACTATTTAACACAATTTTTATAGAAATTGACTACAGCAACCTATTTGAACGTATGAGCTTTTTCTTAATCTCCTTTTCAAATCAATATATATATAAATGAATATCAGTACATATATAATATATATAAATGCATGTAAACAAATTTAAAGAAATCAAACGGGTACTTACCCAACCTTTTCAACGAGCGCTCGTTGACGAGGTGGGCAGGTCCTGGGAATTTTTATTATTGATTTTAACACTATCAATAATTATTGGATTATTGATTTGCGGCACGATGACTCCCGAATACTCTCTAGCGTGATCACTCCTCCAATACATTTGACAGTTGGTCAAAGCGCACAGCTAGCTGTATTAAGCACTTATATATCAATATATCCGTTGTTAAAATCGAAACACATCGTGTTTTACGTTGAGAAGTAAATTAATTAGAATGCTTGGCCTAGTAATATCAAGACACTATTGAAAATTGATTTTGAATAGTTCTTTTTCTTTTGGGAAACAATGTAATAAATTAATCCGAATATCTGAAAAGCTAATTTTAAAGCATTAGATAAATGTTTCCAGCACACAACTATCGCGCAATTCGCTTAATTTCGTCCCCGGAAACAAATCCTATGTTTATTGTTAATCCTTTTCTTTCCCCAGATAAACAGTATAAACAACTGCACTTTTCAACGGAATATATATCGTACAGTATACTTTTATTTATAAGCAAAACTAGAAACCAATTCTACAAAAAGATACACCTCAGTATACGCGCGCACTATATAGTAAAGCTGCAAATCTGCATTCCAATCAGAGATGGAACTCAAATAAGAATCTTCACGCGATCGTGTTTTATTTAAATGTTGTTGCGGGTCATCTTTTGGAATAAAATGTAAACTATCACATTACCAAGTGTCCCCGGCTTAGGAAAATTTGTGTTTCAGCTCGGTGTTTCCAAATGCTTTCATTGCTTTGGTAGCTGTAAGCCTGTACAAAGCTGATCAAGCAGTCTCACTGGTATCGAATACAATGATGCTTCTATTAAGGCGACTATGTCACTCATAACAGCAATATCTCCATGCTTCTATCCCAGTTTCTGAACATATGCAGCCAACTTCAAAGACAGATTATATCTTCCCTCTTTGTAACAGTTAGGCCTTACGCTTTGACATAATCGAATTCTGAGCTTACTACATCTCATTGGTTGCATTTAAGAAATCTCTTCAATTTGCACAACTTTTCTCCGTTTGCTAATATGTTAAATCCTAAATTACCAGATATTTTTCCGCTACTCAGCATTAATTTATCACACGGTCCACAATGTTGATCGAATACTGCATTTAACCGTTTTCAACAAGTGAGGCTCGAAACTATATTTCGCCTTTTGTCTGCTCCCCTTAATCTATCTATCCAATTCTCAGATAAAAATATCATCCGGAACAATCAAACGCGTAAAGACAAAATAAAATCCCAATAATCGGCGGAGATTTCAATACGGAAAACAATTCAGGCTGCAAAACTTTTGCCCTTTCGCATAATCCACATGTGAACTGAGATTTGTGGTGGAAAAATGATTCAATTACTGACGGGGATCGGGAATGCTCGAAAACGTTATTCAATACCGTCAACCGCGTCAAGATTATGCACAGTGCACATACGAATATTTTAGGGATTTTGCACGGATTATGATATGAATAGCTATAACAAGAACGAAACACGATTGTTTCGCGCGCGATTCTAATGAGAAATTCCTTTGGACACCGTTGCGGACGAATTCCAGGAGCTTCCCTTGCTTCTTCTAAGCTTCTTCATCCCTTCACGCGACCTAACCCGCTCGTTGTTCAAAACAAGACTCTCCTTCTTCCATTTTGGATCCGTCCAAAACTTGTCTTCGTTTTCACATCCCGTGCCTACGGTGAAAGTTCCATCAGCTGTCCACACAGCTGAATTCGAGTTCATTACATCATATAATGCACCGTTGCCCTGCACTAAGTCATGGGTTCCATATCTTAAATTGAAATGGGCAGATTCAAATTTTTAATAAAACCCAAATTTTAATTGTAGTGGGGAAATTTTAACTAAACTAAAGAAATAAAAATTGAAGTAAGGAAATTTAACTAAATTGAAGAAAATTTTGATGTACTGAACAAATTTAGATGCAGGAAAGAACTAAACAAAATTTTAAATGGTAATGAAAATTTAAATTTTATAAAAAGATAATTAACGAGAACATTCAAATTTTTATACAGAGGAAAATTAATATCAAATTACATTTACTAATAACAATAGGAAGAAAAACTATTCTACAAGCTACAGTTATAGAAAAAAATTTAAATATTTTTATTTTAAATCTGCCCTTACAATTTAAATAGGAGATAGGAGGGTTTTCGAGCAGTTTGCTGGTATAACTGCTCGATTACTACAAGTGTTTAAAGACGTTAACACGTTCGTTCAGGACTGTATCGAGGCCTAATGGTATTTGATATGTTATTCAACTTTTTTTATTATACTATCAAAGTGATAGATGGGCATACCATTTCCGTCAAACTATTGTTGTTGCTTTATAAATTACTTTTTATGGAATTGTTTGCAGCTACATATAAATGAGTTGCATATTTTGAATAATAATTTTTCTGAAAAATTATTAGAGAAGAAAAATGTTAGAAGAAGGTGGTTTCGACGTGTGCACTAATTCTCCTCAGGTCATCACTCTTAGATACACACCGGTGATTGCGACCACCATGCTCAGAGGTGAGGGAGTTAATTTTTAATTTTTCTACTTATGCAAACTCAATTTGTTTTTGTATACACGTCGAAACCACCTTCTTCTAACATTTTTCTTCTCTAATCATTTTTCAGAAAAATTATTATTCAAAATATGCAACTCATTTATATGTAGCTGCAAACAATTCCATAAAAAGTAATTTAAAAAGCTATCGGAGCCATCCGAAAGAGTGATCGATATCCGCGCGACGTTAGATAAGCTTCAAATGTAGAGCAAATTCGTCGTATAGATTTACATTAAGTTGATGTGAAAAGGGTGAAATGATCCAATTAAAAAGTTGTTGCTTTGTTAAATATGTAAAACTCCACCATAGACGGTCCGATTGAGAAAAGAGGAGGGAACCCCCTTGTTTCCCCTACCCACAACTTTCCTAGTTCCTCATCCCAAGCCCCACGGTTAAATGGTAGTAAATGTTCTCGTGGTCGTACATTGGGTTTACTGGTTCCCCAATAATGGGACACTAAATGTCAAGCAATGATACTAGCTGTAATTACATCTACAGCTCTGCTACTAAATCCTACTTACACCACCTTTGTGGGGACATAAGATGATAAAGGCGAGGCTTCCACACCTAATAACGGAATCGAAGTGATAACCATGCCACCGGAGTGAAGGTTGGGCGGCGGGCTAACTCCCCGTCCATGGAAAACCCTATAATGTTTCAAAACCTGCAAAAGGGCCTCGGAATGGATTGGACTCACGACAACGACCTCACAAACGGAAAAAAGACAATGGCATTGTATTCTCGAATATCAGGTCACTCAATTACACTGGCACTGTTAAGAACTTTTTACAACCGGCCAGTCAATATAAATTAAAAATCTAGAAAACAAACTGGACTGGAAATGATATTCAGGAAATGAGATCGCACACAATATTCAAAACTGGGAAGGCAACTGATAAACGAAAATTCAGAGTAGCCTTCATTGTGGATAGGGAGTTCAAATCACACGTTATTGATTTAAAGGCAATCAATGAATGGTTGTGTGCGATCTGTATGAAACTGTAATTCTTCAAAGTCTAGCTGATCAACGTACACACCCCAGCCAAGGAAAAGGACGAAAAAATGAAGGAAATGTTCTACAATCACCTAGAAAACCTAGTCAACTCATTACCTACCAACAACACAAAAATAATTCGGGGCGATATTCAATGCTAAGGTTAGCAATGAGATATCTAATCGGGGAAAGACTGGAGGATATAGCCTCCACGATGAAACAAACGACAATGGCCAGCGCCTGATTAACTTTGCATGTGGCAGAGATCTAGTCATACGTTCGACTTGCTTCCCACATCGACGCCTTTACAAAACGACCTGGGTTTCACCCGCTGCAAACACACAAAACCAGATCGACCAAGTTCTGATCCAACAGCATCGGGCCTCGAGCATACTTAACGTCCGTACATACCGAGGAGCCAATTGTAACTCAGATCATTACTTGATCAAATTAACCTATCGATGTCTTATGTTAAAGGCGATTTCAGTGAAGACCGACCCGCTACTACAATTTGACATCAAAAGGCTCCAAACCGCATCTGTAGCGAAAAATTTCAAGGAGACCCTCCACAAACAGTTGGCTCCCGTCTTATTTGACGCATCGCTGAAAACAAGCCACAAGCTCTGGATGGAAGTGAAAGCGGCTATTAAAACCGTTGCAGAACACACAACTGGACATCAAGTCTGGCAAAAGAGAAATGAGTGTCAGAATGCGTTAAATAAAAAGAATCAGGCGTACAAAGAATACCCAGGTAGGAAACTCTCACGTAACTAAAATGGCAACCTACAACAGCTGGATGCACAGGATGTTAACTACCCCTCTAACTAAGGAACGGTATGATCAGGAGCGTAAGTTCATACTTGATACGGCGAAAATCAATGGATATGATACGGGATTGGTGACCTCTATCATGAGCAAGATGGAAAAGAGATGAAAAGCGGAATCTTCCTCTACGTTATTTGCACAGAATCGGAGAACACCCTGAGAGCAGCAATAACATACTCTAACGTTTTTGGGCGGATCAAAAAGATGTTGACGACGGTGAACATTGCGGCAATATCTACCAGTAAAAACTCAAAGCTTGAAAAAAGATCAGGCACAACGAAGGACAAGAGGTTCAAGGAGGAAAAATGCGGAATTTATGAGATCATGTGCCAAGTATGCCAAAAAAACTATGTAGGACAAACAAGGCGCTCAGTTAAAATGAGATTTAATGAGCACATTAAGGAAGCGGAGAAGTTCATTTCTAAACAAGGATCTATCGAAGCAATCAAATCATCGGTGGCGAGGCACATTGTAGCGAATAATCATAAGATTGATTGGGAAGACCTGAAGTCGTGCAGGAGGTGAAAAGTGTCAGGAAATTAGACGTTTACGAAAGTCTATGGATATTGAGACAACCAGAAAGTCTACGGCTGAACGATGATTTAGGAAACAGCTATTCCAATATGTTAGAGGTAATGAGGAATAAGTAATATTTGTTAAGGGTAATAGTAATTTTAGTAACTTTTATTAGGGTAAATTCTGATGAAACAACGGTACAAGCTATGTAATTAGTTTAATCAAATGTTCTTAGATAATAAGATTAAGTCTAAATAAGTAGAAGGGTTAGTGAGTATATCAAGCTAGGTATATTTATTACTGAAGTTAAATTGTTTAGCTATTTAAGCGAGGTAATATGTTTACTAGGCCGTAGAGTAGGACACTGATGAACTACAAAACGCTTTTTGTTTATTTTTTAATTTGCGTAATTGAAAAAGGAGATTTTGTACATCATTAATATGTGTTGCTTTTGAGTTTTTGACTATTGACAATTTTTTTTATTTTCTTCAGTTTCTTTTTCTTGTACGTGTTGATCACTACTGACAGCATTGAAATTAAACTGGTCTCTCACCAAAAAAGCTTAGAAATCACAGCTTTAGAGGGACTGAATCGAAAAATAATACAGTGATGATCGGAAAAAGATAAAGATAAACTCGACATTTCTTTTGGTGGAGCAGTCATTTCGGGAGGCACTCCAATAATAGGTAAGTATTCCTCCAAAACGGCAATGCTCCCATAAGGGGAGTTGTTGATGGATTTTTCGATCGCTCGGGTCGGGTTTGCGATGCCCCTTACTTGTTTTTGCTTCATTTCTGTTAGCGTAGGTTATTTCTGGTTATCATCACAGTGGTATGTGAATAGGTGACGCAAAGAAATCGGTTTTTTTTGGGGAAGTTTTTATTTTTGTATGGAATTGAACGATAATGGTATAGTAATGTAGAGTGTTACAACGGACTTTAAACGCGTTTTAAAGTGGGCAATTTTGACGATTGCTGAAAAATGTAATTGAGCGAATGATCTCCAACTGGTTCAAGCCACTACCAAAATCTTCTCTAAACTAGTTGGCTTACAATAGTTGACCTAAAGGGTGCAATCGTTGGCACGCTTCTAGATTTAACATCTTCATATCATTGAGAGGATAATTTGAATTCTTTTGAGAAATTACGGATGGCGAGGAGCAGCCAAAAATCATTACTCCCTTTTAGGTGGAACTTTCTGAGCTACGTATCGTAATTACCACTAGCTATTGGCACTGCTGAGGCTTGAATATAACCGTGCTACTTATTTTCGCGAAATCGTTAATGGTACATTTTAATGACTCTTGTAATAAACATAAGCAGTCGAGCAGCCTCGTGGTGATCAAGAGTGGCTGCTCCTGAAGAGATAATGTGATCACCCCGTCGAAACTGCTTAGTTTGTTGTTTTACTGGATTAAAATTAACTACATATATCCGTCATGTTTCCATCCTTTAGGCAGAGATGAGAGGTTCACTTCAGCCACTTTTACATCTTTAGGTTTGACGTTCATCTTGTAATGTAACGACCTTCTTCGGAGAAAGTAACGGTTGCTTTTTGTAGAATGTTTGCGTTTGTCTCAAGCCTCCGTGTCCGCTAACTTTAATGAGATAAAAAAAATTTACTCTACAGTAGCTTAATTGACACATAAAAGAATATTTCTAAAGAAAATAAAATTGATCGGTACGCCTTGTGGAGTAGAGTACGCGTGATAAACATTCCGAGCATGTTCTGCTTTAGCTTGTTTAAGAAGAGATAAATGAAAGCCTTTCACAAGCAAAGTAGAGAATAGGTAACTCTCTTGCTACCTCAACTTAAAATCCTGTACCTCATGACTAATTCCCAAACTTTCTACACTCATTCTGCCGACCAAAATCATTACGTTCCAAACGGCAACACTTATTACATCTCCATATTATAAACATCATCGCTGCTGAATTAACAGTAAACACTTGCAAAACAAGTTACATAGCCCGCGAAGAGCTTCTCAACATTGCTTTGAGGCACATGTCAATTATCTTGCATTGCATGTACTCGGTAAGTATGCACTGGCAACCAAACGACAATTCTGTTGGTAACTATTGACTTTAAAACCGTCAACAGTGAGTAAGCTCATATGAAATTCCAGTCATTTAGAGTTGCAGGACGAAATGCACATTTGAGTATTTGAAATTGGCGAACTCAAGTCAGCAGTAGCAGTCTTACAAACACTTCGGGCGAAGCCAAGGGAATGTCAACAAATAAGAAATTACATGTTACAAGTTGATTACGACTCGTCTAAATCGTCTAATCGTTTTTGTCACTCAAACTTTCAATATAGCGTTCTCGTGCAAAGTTAAAGTTTGTCAAGGTTGAGATTGTCTTAAGTTGATAGCTGGGCCTAGTTAAAATAAATAGCATCATTGACAGTGCAGAATATCTAATGCTGATCTTAATCGTACTTGCGACGATTTGTTGAAGTAATTTTGAGTAATTGTTGGTTGAATGTTTGTTCGTTGTGTCATTTTAATAGACAAGGAAATATTATGAAGTCACATGAAAGGGGTATTTACTATGTAAGAATAGAATTAAGTTGATAAAAATAGTGTCAACGTTTTTAACACAGGTTATGTTTGAAAAATAATCAGTTTTCAATAATTTATAAATTATATTCAAAAGGCAAAAGTGCTTTTTTATCACATTTTAAAATTACTTTGAAAATTTTCTATAAAAGATGATATCGGTCTGGGTATTGTGGCATTTTTTCTCAAAACTCATTCGTTAGGACCATTACACTTTCTAAATATGTCATAAGTGCTGAAATCTCAAAGGACATCTGAATCGATCTCTCAGTGATTCAAAGAAGTTAATTGGGTATACCTTTAAGTTCAACAGATTTGGATACTTGACAGTGTAGTCCGCTGGTTACTGCTGTTTGGCCAGCTATGTTGGAAGGGAAATCAGCTGTTGGTACTCAATTACAATATTCAACCACTGTCAAATCAAATATTTAATTGTCTAAGTTTATTTTGTAATTGGATTTCTGTCTGTTAAATGGATTTAATTAAATAAAATAAATAAATAAATAAAATCTGTCAGATTTAAAACGTCTTCGAATACTTTATAGCTCTCTACGTTACTTTACCAACGCAAGGTATTCTGAACTAAAACAAAAGTAAAAGTTTCCAGCCACACAAAACCAATCTATTCGCGTTCGCAATTCCCGGGCCATTGTGGTGCCAATACCTTCTCTACTCAACACCCTCCCAAAATAAACTACGTTAAATAAAAAGGAACCGCGAACCCGATCCGAGTGACGAAAAATCCACGAGCAAATCCATCTAAGGGAACATTGGCATTTTGGAGTGCTACTTCCCCTTCGCTGCCGTCCTTCCTGAAATAGCCCACAATACTTGAAGAAAAAATAGTTGGATTTCAGCGAAGGGTAATTATCGCTCCAAAAAGGCAACCTTCTATTAGATGGATTTTCCCATAGAATTTTCATCCCTTGGGGCGGATTCGCGGTGCTTCTTGGTTGTGTTAGCATATTTTATTTAATGTGGTATATTTTGGTCTGAAGTAAAAAATAGTAGAGTAGGATTTGGCACCACAATGGTGAAAAAATTGTGAATATCGGTTTTAGTTGAGAATTCCTGATGATGGAAAAGTAACGTAGGGAGTTATAAAGAACTCGGATATGCTTTAAATCTTGCAGATTTGACGATCGTTGAATATTGTAATAGATCAACAGATCTTCACACGTTCTAACCCACAACCGAATTCATCTCCGAACTAGCTGGCTGACCAGCAGCCACCAATGGAGTAGACTGTCATGTGTCTAAGCTTGTTGACCTTAAGGGTATATTTCGTCGGCACCGCCCCCCGACTTAACGTCTTTGAATCATTGACAGGTCGATTCAGATTTCTTTCAAGAAACCTCGACGAAAAACTAGTTAAAATTACCACATATGGTGTCCAACAAGGGGTCCTGAAATCAATGATGATTATAGAGAGTTCCAGTCCCCCTTTGACTTTTGATATCCCATACGGATAATGACCTTGTACTTTGATACTGAGGTCCATCAGACGAAAGCAGAGGACTTGTGGGATGTACACATTGAGTCACTTCAGCTCTCCTTGTTTTTTTTTGCGGTAGCATTCCTTTCCGAAGTATTGTCTTTGCAGAAATACCAGTAGGACAGTTAAGCCCTTGGCTGTAAATCGGTAACTGGATGGGTGTTACCTATCTGGTTGGGCTTCGCAAAGGTATTTGATACAACCTTGCCTTTATGTATCAAAGGAATTTTCCTTTACTTCCAATGTAATACAGGCGAGTGGCTTGGTTGGTGTTATTACAGAATAGTCCTGGAATTATGAAGCTGGAACGTCTCAATGCATCATGCTCTTGTCTATTTGTAAAATTTTAAGAATTGTCCACTCATTTTGGCAGTTTGATTTAACGTAGCTTTTTAGTGGTAGGGAGGTGAATGCCCATTTACGCACAGAGTGTGGGAACCCCATGTTCGTAAGAAGGCGACTGGACTGCCCACTAAACACCTCTCTTGTCAACCTGAGAGCCTAGCCTGGAATCGTTTGACACATTACTTCGGACTAGGTCTCGTTTTGTTATGCCGTGAGGCGCCTTCAAGCTGGGGATTCTTCTTCTAGAGGGAGGGGAGAGGCTAAAAGGAAGTGCCAGACATGCGATCCCCCAGCCCCAACACCCCTGGCTGCTGTGAGTCCCTTTTTTCTTTTCCATTTGTCAACCGATACGAGCATCACCGCGACTATATTATCCGGGGTGAGCTCTCCCGTTTCCCTGTTGAGGGCTCTTCGCAGTCTGTCCCATTTTATGCACGCGATAAATGTGTGACAGGCATTGTCCTCCTCTCCTGGGCAAAACCGATAATCGGGGGATCGTGACTTACCAATCTTGTGCAGGTAAGAGTGAAAACACCCATGCCCGCTCAAATGCTGGGTCAGATAGAAGTCAGTCTCACCATGCCTCCGATTTAACCACGGTCCCACCTTTCCTTCGTGCAATTCGTCCAAGACTGCTGCCAACCGTTGAGTGATCGCTGTCTCTCTTCGCGGACAACCATCGCCCTCGCATCCTCGTTTCGACGCTGATAAATAGAGCAACACTCTCTAGCAAGGAGGCCGACAGGTATCATGCCTGCAATGACTCTCACCGCCGAGTCAGAGACTGTCAGATACGAAGATGCAATCCTCAGCGCTCCTCTCCTCTGTACCTGTGCCAGGGGTTTTCGGTGAACCTCCTTACTGAGAGCGTCGCCCAATATCTCTGCTCCGTACAGTAGCACTGACCCTACAGCACTCATGAAGAGGCGTTTTCTTGATGGGCTGGGTCCCCCAAACGTTGGCCATAAGTCGACTCAGAGCCGATACTCCTGAAGCGGCCTTCTCAGCCGTTGCCCTGATTTGCTCAGAGAAACTCATCTTCAAGTCGATCAGTAGCCCCAGGTACTTCACCGCTGGCTTTGATTCAACTTGTATGTCTCCAATATGGGCGGGGAAGAGTGCCCGCACTATCTCGTCCATCTTTTCCGCATGACTAGCTTGTAGCCAAGGCCCCGCGGATCCTTGTTCACCTTGTCCACTAGATCTTGCCAGCAGCGAGCCATTTCCTGGCCGACTTATATGCTGCTGTGCGGTTGATTGCCTCGTCCTGGCTCCGTGCAAGTTGGGCCTCACGTCAAAGCTTGTAACACTCCCTTCGCTTTTCAGCAACTTCAGTTGACCACCAGTACACTGGGGGCTTGCCGTGCCGGGGTCTTCGACGGGGCATATAAGCTTTTCAACCAGTCATGGTGATGCTCATGGTTAAGTTCACCAGGTCTTGAGCTGCCTGTTCTTCCGTCCCCTCTGAAGTCCCCTGCAGCGGTACACCCACTGCGAGAACCTCAACGAACCTCTTGACGTCCATCCTTCCGATGTTCCATCCAATTGTAGAAAGTAGAGCACACGGACGTCAGGAGATAACGTGGCTTATCTCAAGCAGAATGTACTGATGATCACTGGTTGAGTAGTCCTCTAATACTCTCCAGTTGTGTATCCTCCGTACTAAAAACTGCGAGGCGAATATCACGTCCGGTATGGTTCCTTCACAGCCAATACGGTGGAAGGTCAGCGTGTTGCTGGTATTCAGTACGACGAGTGCTGTCCTGGCCACCATTTCTAGGATTTATTTTCCCCGCCGATCTATTTGAGGCATGCCCCATTAGATTGCTTACGCGTTGAAGTCTCCCCCAACGAGCACGTTTCCGTCTGCGTTCGAAACAACGCCCTCCAAAGGATTAAGCTTGGCTTGGAAAGATTATATAGATTCGTTCGGCGTTAGGTACACACTAAAAAAGGTGGTCCCTGATGCGTCGAACCCACACAAAACCATCCCCACGTCCACAGCTCTCCGCCTGGAAATCACTATTTTGAATCCAGATGGCGGCAGTATAATTTTCATCAGGGTACCATGATGCTGAACTTTTATCTGATGTTGCTCACTCAGTAGCAAGAAGTTGGCTTTCATGTCCCTCGCAAACTGCTCAAGCGGATTTTGAGTAGTAGAACTACAGTGTAGGTTTAGCTGCAGGATGCGGGTCATCGAAGTTCTGACTTTGCCTTGGCTAGGGCTTCCTGGAACACCCAGCATTTTCCTAATCCCAAAGCATGTCCAAAATCGGGTCTTGGATTAGCATCCTTGCAAAGAATACAATGTGCCTCCTTCGTACACTCTTTTCTTTTATGTCCCATTTCACCGCATTTGTAACCTAGAGAACTCCTATCGGGTCCTTTGCATACTTATGCGGTGTGACCATAGCCAACGCATTAGAAACATCGAAGAGGCGTTACTATTCGCCATATCCTACAGACAAGCCACCCTATTCGGACTTTGTCCTTATTCAGAAATTGTTCGGCGTCCTTTTCAGTCAAGTCAATTATGGCCATGCGTTGTCACCTATGGTTTTCTGGTGTCAGCCTCACCTTGATTCCGCCCTCGCTAGGGAACTCCCTTTTGATGGCCTCTTCAACCTTGGCCAGATCCGTGACGCAGTCAATGTCTCGTATTTCGATCATTGCCATCGGCTTGAGCGAGGCTATAGCTGCGCTTTTGCCGAGAACTTTCTTTATTGCGTCACAGAATGCTTCCCTATTCTCGATCTCTGCTCCAAATTCGACCAGTATG
The DNA here is from genome assembly GCA_963969285.1 of Odontomyia ornata. Classification (NCBI taxonomy): domain Eukaryota; kingdom Metazoa; phylum Arthropoda; class Insecta; order Diptera; family Stratiomyidae; genus Odontomyia; species Odontomyia ornata. The sequence goes on from OZ017739.1 coordinate 40,557,278, forward strand.
TGGCCCGATTGTGTTGGTCGTACTACTTTAATAGCAGTGTTAGTGTCTTCAGGCATTACGTTTCTCCTGTGTCCCGCAGCACCTCCGCGTAGGATCGACTTTCTTGGGGTTTAACGAGCAGTGCCTGCGGCCGGGATCTTCGTCGGGGCTTCTTATTCCCCTCTTTTGCATCACGTCCTTTTTCTTGTTGGGCGTCTGTACGAACTTTACTTTCTGGCACTTTTTGAAGGAGTTTCTTCGCTCCTTTCGTAAGCACTGTCTGGAACCCGCGATCTGGTGCTTCACGCCCATTACGTGCCTCTTTCTTCCTTCCTTTATCCCGATCTCCTTCAATTGGGATAGACGCCATTCTTTTATTGATTTTTACTAGTGGAGCTATATTATCTGCATGTGGCCTTTAGATTTCGCCCCCAGCGCTTCTTAAGCATTCTATTCGTCTTCGGCCTTTAACCAGCTCCTCTGATAATGCCCTATGCGGTCTAGGAGCTCCCCTAGTTCAAGGAACCCAATCTTTACTACTTTGCTGATTTTTGAGGAGTCGTATGCAGATTGTATTCTTTGCAGAACATCTCTCGCTTTTCTGAATAGCCTTTCTCTTTATGTCGCTGAGTGGCAATTGTATTTTGCGACCATCCTTGGGAGAGGTTATCACTTTACGCTTCCGAATACAGTGCTTTCGCCACATTTTCGACGTTGGCGATGCAATCACACAACGTCGTTTTATTTGTCTGGTTAGTCTTTTCTTTTCCTGTCGTAATCTCCTCGTTGGCGTCAGGGCGATTCTTTATTATGTCGGGATTTACGACCCTTGCATTGGTCGCTTCGGTAACGATCGCAGCAGTGACCATCGAATTCTCGATGTTCTTTATATTTTCTTCCACCGTGTCCTGCAGAGTTTCCCGCTTTTCTTTCATAGGACGCTCTGGTGCTCGCATAATTTTTTTGCTTCGCCCAAACGCCGCAGGAATCTCATTCTGGACCAGACTGTCCGCTAATATCCGTTTTTCGTCCGTCTTCACTGTCATTGTATTATTCGTCGTTTTTGTCATCGTTAGTACAGCTCTCGGTGTACTGTTAACGTCGTGGCTGCAACTGCTGGTTGCATCGTCGTTATTATTTTTTATTTCTTTTTGGGGTTTTTTTTTAAATCTTTTTTATATGTTTTTGGTTGCTCCAGTTTTATTGTGTCCCCCCTCGGAGCCGCTATCTCCGTTCGTGTGTATAGTCGCCTTTTTGGTCCCATGGTTATCTTTGCAGAGCAGGGAGGCCACGTGAGGGTTGGCACAAGCCCTTATGGGGACAAGTGCTAAGAGCCAGACCAGCGCTCATTGGGAGTCCGTCTCAACCGAACCTACACCACCAACCCAATGGTACGAACTTCAAACGTACTCCGAGGCTTGCCAAGGTTTTAACGGCACGGAGATGGTACAATGGTTGAATTGGAGCCGTTCACACAGGAGTGTCACCTCAGCGCTCCTGTGCAAAGCAACTAGGTCCCAACCATCATATCCGCCAGCCCAAAGCATCAATTCCAGTTCGCTGTCCAAAGCGTAGTTCAGATCCAATCAGGGTCGCTACCTGTCATCTCAGGAGGGAACCTTACGGCGCTTCCCATATCCTCGGGTCCGTGGGGGCGGCGCTCCCCAAAGAATGCTAGCCTCCAAGAGTGCTCTTGGCGACCGGCATTCCTCCTGCGGGAATTTCCTCGGGTACGTGGGGCGGAACTCCCCAAAAGAATGCTAGCCTCCAAGAGCATTCCTGTCGACCAGTATTCCCCCTGCGGGAGAAGAAATTAATTATTGGAGAACGTTCATAAAAGGGTTGTTGCTGTAGTGAAGCCGATGTGTTCATGTTTATGATTCTGGAACTATTAGCTGAGTTCGATCCTTTCTTAGCCAAGAATCCGGAAGTACCTGTTACTTATCGAGGACCGTTTGTGATGAGTTTATACTCTTGATGGGCCATAAAGTCTTGAAGCAAATCAATCGATTCGACACCGATTATAGCACATGTGGACCAGCTCACTTTCGTAATTCAATATGTTTTAGAAAAGGAGAACCCTGTGAAAGATTCCTCAAGTTTTTGCCCTCAGTGGGACATAAAGCTGAAAAATATTTGCTGCCATTACTTTGGAGCTAAAAATCTTGGGTTTGAATATTGAAGTCTGCCGGGGACAGTCGTTTGACAATGCCGCAAATATGTCTGGCATTTACAATGGTTTACAGGCTGAAATTCAAAGTCAAGCACCGTTGATTTTTTCGTTCCTTGCTCTGCCCACTGTTTGAATTTAGTGGCAACTTCGACTGCTGAATCTTGCACAGAAGCTTGTCGATTCTTCATGTTGCTTCAATAAATATACGTTTTTTTTCAAGTTCGACACAACGCTGGAAGATATTGGTGACTGAAGTCGGAGAAGGCGAAATAGTCAAAAGAGTGAACCTCACACGTTGGTCAGCTAAAAAGGATGCATGCAGAAGTTTGATATATTCGCGGCACGAAGTTATGAAAGCTTCAGAAACAATCAGGAATGATTGCACCGAAAAGCCTGTCACACGAAACGAAGCAACAAGAATTCTTTCAAAATAACTAAAAACTGGAAACGGCATTAATGGTTGTTGTGTGGAATGTTTTTGTGGAAAGAATAAACAAAGTAAATGTTGAAATCCAGGCTTCTACTGTAGATTTGATTACTGTAGCCGATCTTTATGAATCTTCTCGCAAGTTCTTTGTAGATCAACGAGAAAACTTTAAGTATTTCGAAGAAATGGCAATGGAATTAAGTGTGCCGAAGGAGTACACAAAAGACCTGGGAAAAAGAATACCAAAAAGAAAAAAAATCGCTGATGGATCACCCGATGAAGAAATGAGTATGATCGCGAGTGATGCTTTCAGGGTTAATACATTTCTCGTAATCATTGACAGACTCGTATCTGAATTAGAAACAAGTTGGGTAGACAGACTCACGCTCATGTCAGAAGGGTTTTGTACTCAACTTACAAAATGCAAGCACCAGCAACGAATAATATCAAGAAACATGTCAAAGAGACTTACTCGTTTAAAAGAAAATCCATTGTTTCTCCAATTCCAACTAAAAAAAATCACTCAAATCATGAAAGCCCAAAAACATTTACGTCATCAATCTTATCTGAAAATTTTAAGAAGATCAAATCAAAAGTGCAGTGTCTGGTTCGATGGAAAGTCCATAAAATACTAAAATAATGTGTTATATTTGTTGTAATTGGAGAAATTTCAAATGGATATAACTTCCGTGAATATGATACAAATTTTACAAAAATTACAGAATATTACGACCTTGTTTAAGATTGGGTTTAAAGGCATCCATACGATTTTATTGGAGAAAATGTGAAATTTAAAGATTGACAAAGTTGAACGAATTTTAACTTCTGACGTATTTTTTATTGTCGTATACATAAATATCATCCTTAATAATTTTCTTCAGATTTTTTAGATCACAGGGGTGCAATCGCGAGGGGGAAACACGTTTTTCGTGCCCCCAATGAAAAAAAACTGTCAGTTTAAGGACTGTTTTGAAAAGCTCTCATAAAGAGCGTTCGTTTGATACTCATATCGGCTACCTTTGATGAAATTGTTTTTCAGGGGCCACTCCTCTGTACTGTAATCATCGATTCATGGCATCAGAAGTTTTTTTTTTCGAAGCCTAGAGTGGTTACAAAGTCCTTCTGTTAGGAGCTCTCTCCTGCTTCCTCAACTTGTTTCACCTATGAGTATTAATTGTAGGCACTGATCTTCAGTCATTCATTAAATTGAATCAAGTGTTAAAAGCATGCACCTTACACGTTGAAGTAGGGAAAAAATATCTCAAAATTATTCAATCTTCGCATTTAAAACAGCCACTATTTTATTTTACGATTACTGATACCACTATCTGAACCAATTCTCAAAGATATTCATGATACCTATCATTCCTGAAACTTTCATGAAAATCCTAGCAAACCTGAGGTTCTGAGTCGGTAACAAGCGCATATTGTTCCATAGCCATATGTTTCCATAGTAATACAGCGCATATTGTTCCATAGAAATACAGGAAAATTCAAACCGCTATAACTTTGTCAAATACAGGTCAATTTTGTAAATAGTCATTTTTATATCGAATTTGATTGAATTTAAGGGTACCCTTAAGATTTTATTAAGAAAACATAAAATCGATAAATGATACTATTACTAACAAAGTTGAGTGAATTTCGAATTCTCACGTATTTGTTGTTGTTGTACTCAGAAAGGCCTACATTCATGAGTTCGTACATTTCCCTTTTCCCAGCCCTTTACGGTACCGATACGGCAATTTTAGGACTTTATTTGACACCCCAGACGACTACCAATGGTGAAATTTTTTTTGGAGAGTCCCTTTAACCCCCTTGAAAAAATTTGCCACCCCCAAACTTTCAAGAAATCACCACTTCTGACCTTGTAATGAATCGGCCCTACGCTACTGCCGACTAAACCATATGCAAATTGCTACCATGTGGCTTCCTATCAAACTTCAGTTTTGACGACTTTCCATCCTGCGCCAGTTTGGTCTGGGAATGTCAAACGGGCAGGCGAGCTAAGAAAGTCGGAAAAGCAACCGGGGCCAGTGCTCCGTGTGATTTTCAATTCAGTGCGAGATTTGGTACGATAAATAATGTGGGGACATTTGCATTGTTCCTACGTGCTCCGCGTAACCTGCTTAAGGATTCCCATTTTTTTGTGCAGTTAAAAGGGTTATTCAAATGCAGTTGTAGTGGGTGCCACACAGCGGTAATTTGCCACATCTATTACTTTGCACGTGTTTATGTCATACGCACAGCAAGCATTGAGTCAACGATCCTCTTCTGTCTTCACGACTTGAACAATTAATGAAGGTACATAGGAGCAATCAACTCTACTGTTAATGCGTCTTTAATGGTATTGCATGTTTCTAATCCTTTTTGAAGAGTTTTGACCATTATGTTGGAACAAGGTGTATCGATGCCCTCACCACGTACGTTAGAGCACCTCACTATTTGCCAGATGGATCAACTTTATCGACTCCACACAATGACGAAGTGTTCTAGGCGGCATCACATCATCTGTAAGATTGGCTTCATTGTGATTATGCAAAAAATGACCGGCCTGAATTTCGATTCCAGTTTAGATTGAAGCATAAGTTGCTTGATAGTACGAGTTTGTGGGCGGGCAAAGTCATTGGACACAACGATAACACAGAACATATACTTAAATCTTTTACAATTAGGTGTAGAGGTTTAGAGCAATAAGAAATGGAGGGGACAGTCCCATACAAAATATATGGGGAGATTCGAGAGTCACTTTTCGTGTCGGGCTGTCAAACTGGTACGATATTGCTCTCTCGTATTCTCTCTCGTGTCGTAACGTCAAAGTTGACAGCCTAGTTAGACGCTATTTTCTTGCGATTTTTTTTCGCGAACCGAATTAAGTGATTTTCTTGCAAGGTAAAAGTGTCTTAATTGTATGTTTGTGTGCCTACAACATTTAAGCCTTTCCACAACGCTCTTGTACTTTGTGTAAAATATTGTTTGCTTTTGCTGGCAGCCATCTTCTAGTCTTTTATGGGAACTGTGCTCTCTCCGTCAGGGGGTGTTTTTAGGAAGTTATCTTGCCTGTAGCTTTGAGGAACGGAACAAATGGAGAGGCTATGCTCATATAAGCTCCATAGAAAGCGATACGACCACCTTCTGAGCATGATTGTCATTTCATTTCCAATAATTTCCACAATTTCTCCTCTCGAGAGCCAGATTGTCAATTTGACGACTAAACATGGACGCGAAATTTACCTGGCGCGTGAGATACGATTCGGAATTTAGTCGTTTTTTCGGTTCGAGAACGTGTCCGGAGGTACATATTGACTATAGTGAAAGTTATATTACACCTGGTTTAGGGATAACAACGTTTTAAGGAGTGACATTGTAAATCGGAGCGAGGAACTCAATTAAAAGTGTAATGTGCGTTATTGCTAGAAAACGATGGGTTATCGATACAAAAGTGTTTTCTATCCAAGTGGCCATAATGCTTTATTTGTATTCAATGCTATTTTCTTGTTCTGTGAAGTGTTATTTGCAATAAAACCATATTTACGAGTGCATAAGCGTTTGTTTACTTTCTTGTGACAACCCATTGGGTTCCCCTTAACTAGCTTTTGAATCACGGTCGCAGGGGTAGGTGCAAAAAGACACGTAGTTAGGCAGGCGGTCGCAGGGGTAGTTGCGACAACGTGTACACATGGATGTCCACTCCGGTTTTATCTTGTTCCTCAAAGGCCTGTAGCCCCTCCATTTCTTATTGCTCTGAGGTTTCCACTTACACGAAGCTGTAATGTCACGGGACCTTGCCTTCCTGAAGTTAAGTGGCGAAAGAATGGAACAGACGTCGATCGAGTGAAATCGCTTAAGGGCCAACATACTATTATAGCTGAAGAAAGGAAATTCATAAATGAAAAAACCGAACAAAATGACGCCGGTCAATATGAGTGTTGGGTAGAAAGTTTGAAGCAAGGTGCTATTGTATTTTCAATGTTTACGCTGCTGTGGCTGTGAGAGTCCCGTTAAATACAGGTGTTGTGGAAGGCAAGAAACTAACTATTCACTGTACAGTTGTTGGTACAGATCCAACAATTACTTGGGCAATCGGCAACAAAACTATCAATGAAACAACAGGCGTGTAGGGTCGTGCTGAACAGGATAGTATACGGTGCAAATGTGAGTACTTTATAGAAATTGTGATACATTATCCGAGCCAGTCTGTTTTTTTTTGCTTCGCCACGTTCAGTTTTAATTTAGTAGAATAATGGAAGTCCCTTTAAAGCAACAGAAACTTAAGTACAGCATAAGTACCTACAAAAGGCAAATCCGCGTTAACTTAGCAAATATCTATTCATTCGTATGTTGATTTTACTTTTCTTATTGTGTCCACAATAATTCAAAATGGAAGGACCACAGACACAATTTCAAAACGTCTTGGGGCAAAATTATGAACTCCAATTAAACGTTTTTTTGTAAGGAACATTCTAATAGACGAGTAAATTGACTGGGATTTTACACATGTAGGGTCTCAATTAAAACCTAGGATAGCTCTGCATAATAAAATCAAAATGATTGGAAAGATAAGACAAAATTAAATTGCATACATATCAAACGATGATGAGGTAGAACAAATCCAAATTTGGTACTCATATCGTTATAGATGTTTACATTTTATAAAAAAAAACACAATTTTTTTCTAATAACTTTGCTCCAATAAGTTTAAAACAAATCTTTTCTGAACTATTTAGTAAATATAGTTTTGACAATATGCTTTGGTGTTCAGTGAGAAATTTACTAAATTTCTTTTGGCTTCTGAGCAAAATAACCAGTGCTAATATAATGATTTTAAAAATGTTTATTCGCCGAGACTACTATGTAATATAAATGAAGAGTGGCTCCTTCCCCAATTATCATTATAAATGTTTTATCTGAATTTCTTTGCCTCAGCCAAAAACCATATCGAGCTAGATATAATCTATAGAAAGAAAAATTAGACCACTGAAAGTTTTAAAATCGCCAAATGTCGTTGTAGTATATAAACGAAACTACAATAAATATTTTCAAGAAAAAAATGCTTCTGTGTTAGAAAAAAAAAAAAATAAAATGAATCGTTGAAAAGAGTGATATTCGGAAAAGACTGTATTACGCTAAGGTTATTATAAATTCATGTTCATTTCATCAATTTAGCTGTAGGAGGATAATAAAAGAAAGTCTCTAGAGAAAAAAAATTAAATGTCAAAATGAAGTCCGAAATCTTTTTTGATAATCATAAGTTATCTCACGTTTAAAACGAATTTCACCATTTCATCACCATTTTTATTTGCGTTTTATTACTTGTAAAAGCCACACGACTGACTGGAAAAAAATCTTAAATGCTTCAGGGATATGTTAAACTGAAGATTATATACATTAATAAGATTGAATTACTAAAAAAATTTAGACTGATTAGAATAAGAAAACTTACTTCGTTAAAAGGCTCTAAGAGAATTCAGATCTAGAAATACTTAATAAAATATCCTCAGGAATATGGCGAGCGATGGAAAGTGTGGAAACTTTTTTATAAATTAAGTTTAAAACAAAAATTAATGTTTGTACAAATTATTCGAATGCTGAAAAATACTTTGATAATTTCCATTCCAAATACTAAGGTATAACGAGCCAAGTTGATGTTTCAAATTGATTTTTTTCTATCACATAAATGTACTTGTATATCCTTAGATGTATCTTATAATTTCAACTGGAAAATTAATTTTTAAGAACGCTATAAATTTCCTCTAGAATGTAGTAGAAGAAAGCATTAGAATTGTAATCATTTTATGAATTCTGTTTGTAGGAACATCCTATATTAGTAAATTGATTACGTATATGATAAAACACAATAGAACAGATAATAAAATGAATTGCTGATTATAACACGACTTTCCTTTCCAGCATGCCCTTCTTTTCCAGCAGGAGTGATAGCGAACGGTAAGTATGCCGTTAAAAGGGTAGGGTTCTAGGAATCCGTGGATGGCCGGTTTCGTGTCACGTGCGGTGCGCGGTACCATCGTTTGTTTTGCGTTTTTATTAGAGTAGGGTTTTTCGGATTCAAATTAACGTAGTATATTTTTCGGTGCCGCGTCGGGGATATTCGGGAACGCGAAATTAAATCTAGTTGGAAGAAAAGAAGAAATACGGAATAAAGTAAAGTCGGTCTCTTTTCCGTATGTTTGTATTTTTGACGCGTTTGAAACGGGCATGTGGACCGGTGGCTGAGTTGTTGTATCTCGGACTTAGTCTGCTCGCGTAAGACTTACGACCGAACTCCTCTCCGAACTAGCTAGCTAGCCAGCAGCCACCTCGGAGTAGACTAAGTGTGTCCGGACTTGTTGACCATTCAGGTAGAGTTTGTTGTCATGTCCAAAGACTTCATGTCTAGAACCGATGAGAGGTCGGTTCCGATTTCGTTCGAGCGATTTTAAACGAAAACCATTACAACCTTTCCACAAAGTTTTATGGCTGTAGCTTCTATAGTTTCGGAGAAAAAGTGCTGTGACATACAGACGTACGGACGGACAGACGGACACAGGTCGCAATCGCAATAGGGTTTTGTATTTAAGTACAAAACCATAAAAAGGAAGAAAGCGTACGACAATATCAATGAAAAATTGTCATTTCTGACCAAAATGAGCCAATTGTCACTATCAACCCTTACAAAAAAGGCTCTGTCCTTAGAAGAAGTATATCCAAATGATTTGGAGACTGAGTTAGTTCAAGAATGCATACATTTTCGAAGCCACATATCCTCGCAAAGCATTTTGGTAAAACCAGCTTCTTCATCATTAGAGAGTCTATCTTCGTTTCTGCAAAAATAAAGTCTGCAGAACGTTTATCCAAACTTTTCCATATCCCTTCGTATGGCCTTATGTACACCAGCGACGAATTACTCGGGTGAGAGAAGCTTCTCTTATTTAAAAAGAGTGAAAAATTATCTGAGATCGACCTTGAGCCAAGAAAAATTAAACGCTTTAGCTCTTTTGTGCATAGAATCGGAATTAATAAACAAAATTACTTACAATGATATCATCGATGATTTTGCTAACAAAAAATCGCGCAAAAAGGGATTTTGACGAAGTAACACACTTTTGTAACTTAACTGAGTTGATTATTTTTAATTGCTTGTTTGTCACTGCAATACAAATTATTTATTCACTTTTATAAAATGTGCATTATTTTGTAAGTAGCACATATTATCCCGTTCGTACATGATTGAGCTTTGATTGGCTCAAAAATATACCCAAAAATTATTTAACGTGTAAATTCATTCATTCAATTTTTGGATTGTAAAAATAATGTAGGAGATGACAATTGTAGAGGCAAGTGCGGCAAAAATTGTATAAAAAAAATTTGTAAATCCGCCACTGGCCAAAAAAGTGGAGCTACTCAATTATATTTTCTATCCACAAAAAAGGTGAAAAGCTACAGGGGGAAAACTATATACGCATATCACTGCTTTGTACGGTGTACAAAATATTTTCAAATATCTTAGAAAGTAAAATCGAATAATATGCCGACAGTATTATTGAGGAGTATCAAGGTGGTTTTAGAGTAGGTAGATCATCGATAGACCAATTTTTCACAGTCAAGCAGTACTTGAAAAATGCTGTGAGTTCAACATAGACGGACATCAAATTTTCGCTGACTTTAAGTAAGCATACGACAGTATTGATCATAACGTACTGTACCAAATAATGCTTTGCTTTCGCATCCCAGCCAAATCAGTCCGTCTTACCAAAATGATAATGACATCTGTCAAGCTAAGCCCGGTCTCACACACACACTCAACTACACGATGACTAGTGAGAGGCACGGCAGTGACCAACTAACCGCCGACCGTCGAAGACGTACCGTGTCGCTATATTGTTTGAGTATTTAAAAGATTATTCTTATATAATCATTAACCTTAATAAACATTTATATTCTCGGGAAGACCGGATTACTTTCTTTTCTATTATTTCATATCTTCGTGCATATTTAATGATCAAGACCTACTCTCATCCTGACATATCAGAAGTGGGAAAATTGTGCTTGAAAATTGTGAAATGACGTGTATCATAATACGTGACGCATATAATGTCTGATATGGAAAATTTACGCGATTTAACCGTGAAGGAATTACGTGGTGGAGGATTATTCGTTAATAGTGATACCACTGACGCAGTTGTTGCAACGATCGGAAGATGCCAGCAAATCGTTTGCATGGGGCGACGAGCAGCGGAATTCGTTCGAACAACTTGAGAATATCGTGTGTAACGAGCCGGTGTTAACATTGTTTGATATTAATGCCCAACACGAAATTCATACGGATGCCAGCACAATTGGACTCGCTGGTGTACTCTTGCAATCAAGCGATGGTAAAAGCTGGAAGCCTGTCTTTTACTATAGCCGCCTCTGTTCAGCAGCGGAAAGCGTTTATTATAGTTATGAGCTTGAAGTGCTCGCCATCGTTGAGACATTAGATCGATTCCGAGTTTATATTTTGGGAAAGCGCGTCCGAGTTGTAACGGATTGTTCTGTCGTTGCTCAGGCGAAAATGAAAACCGAATTAAAACCAAGAATTGCCAGGTGGATGCTGGGATTAATGGAATACGATCTCGAAATTGTACACCGACCGGGAAAACGACTCGCTCGACTGTTCCGAAGAACTGATGCCGGACTCAAATTAGTAGTGCCAAAATCGATTAGATTTCGCGTAGTGCGGAAATTTCACGACGATTGTGGTCATTTCAGTGTCGACTAGACTAAAGAACACCTCGAACAATATTATTGGTTTCCGAAAATGCAAAAGCTTGTGAAAGACTATATCACTACGTGCGTGAACTGTTCCTATTATAAGTCGCGTTCGGGAAAACCAGAAGGACGTTTATATTGTGATGAAATGCCGCCTATACCGTTCCGACAATCGCATATTGACCGTTTAGGGCCTTTCCAACGTATTAAAAAGGGGAACGTTTACATTCTGGCAATATCCGACGCCTTTACTAAATATATAGTGGTGAAAGCCGTGCGTGAAACCTCGACACAGCCAGTCTTAAATGCGTCAACGGAATTGACAAGTTATTTTGGTTTACCGCAGATTAAAGTATCCAATTGAGGTGCCGCGTTTACCTCCCAAAAATTCGCTTCGTTTTGCAATTTCCATAATATTAAACATAGTACAGTTGCGGTTTGAACTTCACGAGCTAACGGTCAGGCGGTGCGGGCAAATCAGACTACTCTATCGTATTTGGCTACGACCGTTGAAAATGAGGCTGATTGGGACGAACTCTTACCATCACGTCAGTGGGCTGCAAACGCACAAAAAAACTCTACAACGGGTTTTAGCCCAAACGAAATCATCTTTGATTTTAAATTAAGAGATGTAACAAGCAACGAACTTATCTCATTTCTGCAAGACGCCGTTATATCGACAACCAAAAAAAAATTAAATTGATATTCGAACCAAACGCAATCAAGTCTTTGCGAACATTGCTCAAGAGCGTCTACAATGGAAGAGTCGATTCGATCGCAAACATACGCCACCGAAGAAATACATAGGTAACGACTTGGTGTTCATCGAAAATGATTTTCCATCTACCAGACAAAGCGGTAAACTGGAGCCGAAGTTTAAAGGACCCTATTCCATTTCTCGAGTCCTGGATAAGGATCGCTATGTAATCGAAGACATCAAAGGTTTACAAATATCCACCCGACCTTTCTGTTCTGTATTCACGTCCGAAAAGATTCGACCCTGGTGTGCCACTCCTCCCAAAGTTGAAAATACTCATGACGAAGATGACTACGTAACCGAGGACGATCACGATGCAGGATTGGCCGAGCTATCAGGCTAAGCTCGGTCTCACACACACACTCAACTACACGATGACTAGTGAGAGGCACGGCAGTGACCAACTAACCGCCGACCTCCGAAGACGTACCATGTCACTATATCGTTTGAGTATTTAAGAGATTATTCTTGTATAATCATTAACCTTAATATGTAGTAATCGAGCAGTTAGTTAAATTTATTATTTTTTTTTATTTTATTACTTTAAATTATTTGATAATCTAATGTAAAATTTAAATTTTATATTTTTTTTATGTCAAATTTATAGATTCTATAGTGTATATATTCAATATAACTAAAACTGCTCGATTTGAATTCGGCGCAGGCAAAAGGTTAAAGGGAATTCCTGCATAATATAGGCCAGATCTGTTAAATCACTACACAACCAGCAAACCATTTCCATATAGGAAATCCTACTATGGCTTGATAGTATGGAAATTACACATTCCCGCATTCCGCTCACCGTAATCATAGTCATACAAGAATATACACTTACACTCATCGAATTGTTAGTAACAACTCTTATCAGTGAACAAGCTACTCAACGCAACTTGCTATTCCATGCATCCCATCCGCGGATGCACATTTACATTCAGGCGTCTCGCATGTACCATTTAAGCTCCACAAGCTGCCTCTATACATTTGCGTGCAGTTTGTATTGATCACATAATGACAAGGTTCGATCCAATACAACATCAACAACAGCTACAACATCAACAGCATCCAGATCTAGAGGGTCATGGTATGCTATTTCATCCGACACAGCAATGATGCTCGTCGCGATGATGGTCGTGAGCGGGGAGTCTGCCGCGAGACGTTGAGGAGTCAACGAGAAGACTTGGACATGAAAAAACGAAAATGGGGATTCGATGAGTGATGATAATCTGGAGAAATTTTGAGATTGTGTATTAATTTCATCCCTGGTCGGTTTTCTTAATTGTGAGTTTCAACTTCACGTTAAAGATTGAAAATAATAATAATATTACATGTAATAAAGACACAATAAAATGAAACAAGAATGATATAGTAAATGGAAAGCTGGATAATAGTAAAAGAAAAATAATCAACTTAACGGTAGTGGTGTAAAAAATAATTTCGCGGCAGTGCAATTTGTGTTTGCAAGATATGAAAATATTCAGGCGGTGTATCGCCCAATAGTGGAAATATTTTTCGCATTTATGGTGCTCAATATGATATTTATATCTTTCATTTAAAGAAAAATTATGAAGGGAATTGATACGGGGGTGTCGATTGGACGACTGTGCTGGAGAGCGGTTCATTACGGGCTTTCCGTTATGCGTGCTTACAATTGCGATTTGTATGTCAGGCTCATCTAAAAGTGGATTTTAGTTACGACCCTAGTGATATTCAATATAAAATGTATTAACTTCCCGTTCAAAAGTTACCTCCATACTCTGGCTGTAAAAACCCGCGTCCCCTACACAGTGCTTATCGGAAAGTTACGGCTGGTTAAAATGTTTCGCGACGAGCATTGATTGTAAGTTGTAACAGTCAGAAAGGCGGATCTCCCAACTACAGGTCCTTCGAGCGTTGGCCCACAAATCGGAATAGCGGAAGTCGAAGTGGAAATATAGACGAACCCATGATAAATCGGTTGCCGGATCACATAGTTGGAAGTATCTTTTCGCATTTAGACTTGCGTGATTTGCGTTATTGCTCGCTAGTGTCGAAACGTTGATATTGGTTTTTAAACGATGAAAACAATGATGTTTGGCGAATGCATTGTGTTTGAAAATTGGCGGAGGAAGCCTTGAAACCTGATTCGCGGCCTTCTGTACCTGCCTATAAAGCGAAATTACGGGTATTTTATCACGCATTGAATCCAAACGATTGCTCGCGGAATGTTTATATCAAACCCAATGGCTTTACACTGCATAGATTAAAAATAATTTTTAAAGGTTGCAGCACCGTTTTACCGAATTGTTACCTGTAGTGATTGTATCTAGCGATTCTGATTTAAATTATTCTGGCAATAATTTTTAAAACCGATAATTATCATAAATTTTTTGTTTTATGACCCATTCAGAGGATACCTGCATCGTCATCGAGCGCTCGACGGACCATGCGGGTAAGTACCCTTTTGTTTCAAATTTTCTGCATGTTTTTCCATTTTAAAAAATTTTATAAAATATTTATGTTTGAATTATTTAAATAAATATAAAATATATGTTGTAATGGAACAAAAATACAAAAAAAATTGATGAATTGGAGAAAAAGTGAAACATGGAAAACCGATAAGAGAATGTGTGTCCAAACCTTTCCTAGCAATCACATTTTACAATGTATTCCAATTTGCACACAAATTAACAAGTTTCTAAGTGAATCTTCACTGTAGATTGAGATGAAAATTTTAAACAAATATTAATAACATGTTGTGTCGCAGATTTTCTTGAAAACAACTTTGTAGTAAATTCAGTTATTTTGAAACAATAGCAACTGCAGCACTGAAACAGCAATAGTTTATACAAAGATTGAGAATTGTATTGGAAACACATTAATGAGATAATAAAAAAACCTAAAAAAAAAGAAAAAAAAAAGTTGAATTAAACCATAAACTCGGTCTTTCTATTTTGGTTCCTTTTGACCGGATATAGGACCCGGTACGATGGTAGGCTCTCCGTGCCACAAATGAGCCAGCCATCGGACGTTAAATGACTTCTTTGTTTCAGGTGACAGCGCGGGTTGAGTGGCCCAAGCAAAGTGCCTCTTTATGACATAGGATTATGTAATCGAATTGCATAATTCTATGACATCAATTGGTCACCGGGGTACTTCTCCTCTGATGGGAAGGCTCATGCAAGTTAAGTTGTATGAGTTTTCCACTCAGAAGGGGAATACCTGGCCACTTCAACAATTATGGATTTTGATCCGGTTGGGTGGGTGCGTGGGGGCTCCATCACCACCCGGTTGCCCCTTTCTCATTTGTGAGCCATGAGCCTCGTCGGGTAAGGACGAAGTTACCCTAATTCCGTCCCTTTTTACTTGTTTCTCTTGTTCCATGAACAAGTCATTTACCCCTGGTGTAGTTGCCTACGATTTTTGCAACTTCGGTCGCCTTGCTTTTCTCGACCCCAGAAATTCGTGAATGCGAAATTCTTTGCAGTGTGTCCTTGTGCTGGGGGAATGAACCCGCCCCACGACACCGCAATGCTATCCTACCAGCGCATTCACGCGTCCCCAGACAAGGGCATTCTCAGCAGATACTGACACCTTGTTCTGCCGAGGCAGCAGACCATCGCTGCAGTCCTTCACGGACTTTGAATTTATTTAATCACTACAGATAAACATTTTTATTCTCGGGAAGACCGAATCTCTTTCTTTTCTTTTCTATTATTTCATATCTTCGTACATATTTAATGATCAAGACCTACTCTCATCCTAACACATCGACGACCGCCCAAGTGCGCATGCCTTTGACACAAATTTCGGACTAAAGCAGGGAGATGGGCTGACCCCATTGCTATTCAATTTGGCTCTGGGGTACGTCATAAGAAAGCTACCGATCGATACACGAGGTACATAACTATGCAAGTTGAGCCATGTGGTAGCCTATGCGGATGACATTAACATTTTGTGACGGTCTTTGGCGGTCACCAAAGAACTCTTCCTGATACTCGGCAGCAAAGAAAAACTATGAGCGCTACAAATCAATGAAAATAAAATAAAATTCATGACACAGTCGAGGAAAAATACCTCAATTGCCAAATTATCACATATGGCGAATGCCGTATCGAAAATGTGAGTAAATTTGTGTATTTAGACGCCAAAATAACAAGAACCACTAATGAAAAAGACGAAATGCGCCGAAGAATACAGCTTGCAAATAAAATACTGTACGAGTATACACAGGAAAACAAAGCTCCAAGTATACAAATCTGTGATAAGACCTGTGAAACATGGACCCTAACCCAAGTATCCGCAAATATAGGGTTTTCCAATAAGAGGTGTTATTTTGAATAGATCTTGTGATTTAACACCTTGCGACTTCTTCCTTTGAGGGCCACGTGAAAGAGAAGGTCTACGCCAACAGCCCAGCGTCGATTCAAGAGCTCAAAGATGGAATTCGTGAGGCTATCGAGGACATAGGGCAACCACTTTGCGATTTGGTTATGGAAAATTTCATGAAAAGGATATGGCCCTGTAAGCGTGGTCGTGGTGGTCATTTGCCTGATGTAATTTTTACTATTAACGGCATACCTTTTTCTTTATAACGAAATAAACATTTGATCATTTATATTAAAAAATGGAATTTTTCTTTTAATATCAAAATAACACCTCTTATTGGGAAACCCTATATATTGAACGCCTTTAAGCGACGGGTCCTGAGGCGAATAATTGGAGTGAAGCAAGACGGAGACCAATGGTGAACTTGATAGAACCATGAGCTATATACAATTTTTTGACGAGCCCAAGGTCGCAACGATTGTAAGACTTCGGAAGCTGCAATGGGCTGGCCTCATGAATGATATGGATGAATAACGAATACCCAAAAAGGTATTGGTTGGGAGAACTGAAGGCCGGAGACCAAAGGGGAAACCAAGGAAATACTGGTCTGACCCGACAGATGAAGTCAGTTCATCGCTGCCCGGATTGGAGGACGCGGCCAATGGACCGAGTCAGTTTGAGGCGCTTTTTGCAGGAAGCGAAGGTCCGAGAGGGGCTGTAGTGCTACGAAGAAGAAAATTTTAATCGCATTGGGGCTTGTCTTAATTGGACCTTAACTATGTGACACCGCCTGACTCAAATACTGGATCCGCCACAGGCTGATATCTTCCTTATTTGAAAAAGAAATTTTTGAAATAAAGAATATGAAGTTCAATTGTGTATATGCAACTTGTGCTGAACATTTCAATAAGTTTATATTCATTCCTTCATTGCCAAAAAAACTCGTGAAACCAAATAAAGCCCTAAACCTATTTCACCTTCACAGAGAACGTGTTTGATTAAATCGATTAGTTTATGAACCGAGATATTCCTGAATATGAACACCACATTTTGAATAGGACAAGGTCATACATAAATTTCAATGAATATATCTGCACCGAATTTCTGAATAAAATACTCGTAAGTACAAATAAAAATGTCCTGAAAAAAAATCAATGGATATTTTCGTTCATAGTTCCACAGCTAGAAACATTTCCTTCCGAAAATTAGGGAAAACATCTGTGACCGCTGAAAATAATCTTGAGCCACTTATATAAAAAGCCAATAATTCGTCAATGCTCGCTAATATTGATGAATTGTTCCTCCATAAATCATGTTTCTTTTGCCTACATGATGAGAATTCTACGACATTTCATAAGCATATACGGATGCTTGCAGACGATTCAGGAGTTATTTTCTCCGAATCTAAAATCTGGACGAATAAACAATATTTCTACCGGAAACCATAGGATCACAAATAAATCTCAGTATTGTACCTTAAATTTCAATTGTGCAAGATATTTTAATCTTGTATCTTTACGCATTAACCTCGGGCACAGTAGCAAGATTTTTTTAATGTAAATCCATTACGCCACTTATCTTTCCTTCCTTCTGTCACGCAGGCCAAACGAATTCTGCAATTTCAACTAATTTCCATTCATTTTACTCAGATTCTTCAGAAATGTTAATAAAATTCCACTGATATTCATTCTAATCACAAATTTTATTCTAATTATAACTATTATCTAAATACAGTCATTGTATCGGAAGCAACTCATATACGCCCTCCTTAATCCTGATGTCAAAACAAAGGAACGACATTGCACATTAATTATTTCACAAAATTGAAAACTCAGATAAAATAAAATTTACAGTTACCTCTACATATCCTTAACAACATTTTACATATTCTACAGCAAGAAATCATCACTCTACGATTTCATATTCATTATTACAACGTTACAACTATATCACATTGAATTTTTACTTGCGCATCTAAAATCAACTTTAGGACGAACATTTACATACAACTACTCGTAAAATGATTAAAACACTTTTAATGGTCCAATGTAAGGGTTGTAATTCGCACCATCCGTCGGGAGTCTCATATATTGCGACTGTCGGTAATACTGCGAGATTTGAAGTTGCAATTGTTGCTCCAAGGTGAGGGCGAAGGGCAGATGAGGTACAGGTCCTGGAGCACGCATTCCAAAAGGCGTGAAAAATGGTGAAGGATCCATGGGCAGCCCAGGTGGAGGCTGTTGTAGAATTGGTGAATGTACCGTCGGCGACGGAATCAGCTCAGGTGATGATGCCGGAGATAAAGATACACCTCGCATCTCAGATACATCTGGATCGGGAGCGATGAGACTTTCAATCGTGAAAGGCCTTTTTGGACGCTGTTGTGCGGGCTCTGCGGGAATTCGATCGATGTTCTCTGATGAGGTATATGGTCCCGCAATTCCAGTTGCAACGGGTGCCGGAGGATACACGCAAATCGGTTTAGGTTGCGACGGAGCTTGAAGATTCATGCATGGTTCCGCGCGCTGTGCCAAGAAGAAACGGTTGAAATTCGCTAGCGCTGCCAATTCATCGTTGAGCATATCCTTTTCGCATTTGTGGATTTTGAAACGCTTGCGCCGCCTCAGCAAACTTCCATTTTCGAACATGTCGATCGCTTTGGGGTGAAGCGTCCAGTAAGCTCCTTTGCCTGGTTTGTTCGGGTGGCGGGGGATCTTGATGAAGCAATCGTTGAAGCTCAAATTATGACGCAAGGAGTTTTGCCAGCGTTGAGTATTTTTCCGATAGTACGGAAACCGATCCGTTATGAACTTGTAAATTTCACTGAGAGGGAGCATCCGCTCGGGTGAGCTCCAGATGGCCATTGCCGTTAAAGAAATGTAAGAAAATGGAGGCTTTTGATCGCCATACGATTCGCGAGATGGACGCGGCATTGTTCACAAACTTCACACCTTTTGTCACTTAAATTGTTTGATTTTTTTCAAGTAATCAAATTCACTTAACGTTCCTTCTTATTTTGTTTTTATTTTTATTGAAGTCCAAAACACTTAAACAGGTCAACCACACTTCCAAAACCAACAACTTACGACGCTATCGAAACGAACGTTCCACAAAGACTGACTTCATACGTGTTGAACCCGTTCCAATCTACTGAAACTCGAAAAACTCGTCAGGTAAGTCGACGTAAGAAAAAGAACAATCACTCCTGCCAAGAAAGACCAAGACCCTTTTCTTCGACAACATTGTTCACCGCTAACAATGTAGGCGTGCATGAACGCCCGAACCGAAGAAGGGAGATTATCCGCATTGGTGGATGCACGCAGTGCTAAGCAGCATAAATGGCGTGAACTAAATAACGTCTTGTTGAAAGAATGGAGTTGCGCACACGTCCCAGCGAAGGAGGAGCTTGTTGAGTGGGTCTTATGTTCGTTAGATACTTGTACCTAGTCAGCAAACTCATCATCAGTCTTTCTCAATGCACTCAGCAAATGCAGAAATCTCTAAGGATATAATGGGAGGTTATTTACTCGAGACCAAACTTTACCTTCAGCAAAGTGGAATGGTTTTTGGGATTGTTGTTGCTTTCAAATTAATTCTTCGGTTGTTAATCAGTTGTTGATGGTTGCCATTTATTTGCAATATACTTTTGTGTACGAAGATGATGAAGTTTTCGTATTTTCTTTGAAGATCTCGTTATTGTCATTATACTATATTATTGCATATATGTTCAGATTAATGTTCAATTTAATGGTGCCAAGCTTCATTGTTATTTTCTCTATCGATTTTTGTGTGGAAATAATTTAAAACGAACACTTAATTTATTTGTCCTGTTTTTAAGTTTCTTATGATGTTTCGTTCAATTTATAATGAGAATAAGGCGTTTAGCATTGTTAAGAAAGATATTGCGAATTTGTTAATGACACAGATTAATATGGCACAGAAACAATAAGCGGCTTAAAACTAACTGCTATAAAATTATGGCCAGTAGAAAAGTAATAAAATATCTTAAGCCCTTAATAATACAGGAAGTCATTTAAATGCTATTTCGGCACATTTTTGCGTCAATAAATTTATTTTTTGATTGGCGATTGTCTTACGAAGCATAAAGCTATCATCAGATCTTTTCTTTTGATTTTATTTCTGATTTTAATACGAAATATGATAAATTTTGCTGAAGATAAGTTTATTGCGTGCAAATAAAAACTTTATGTTTGAATATTTAGGAAAGCTCATTTTGTGGCGTCATTTTATGTTTGAGAAAATGTTAAGACTATTAGCCGGATTAAGTGTTAACGAATTTTAGCCACGGTTCGTTCACTAAATATTATCAAAGAAATATGTGAACGATTATTGAACCTTGTATTTAGTCGGTTTGAGAAATTGAATATTATCTTCTGTAACTTTTGGATTTTACCGATACTCATCATTCAATAAAAATCATCAAATGATTGAATTTGCACTATTTTTGATTTTAATGAGACTTTATACTCTCTTTAAATTCATTAAAAAAGTAAGCAAATTATCGTAATTATATTTTCAAAATGCCCCAGAATTAAGTTGCGGCCAAAAGATTTTTCAAAAAGGGCCAGAATTGTTGAACATATTTGATTGCAATTGGAAGCAGTGCTGGATTAGCCACGTAACAAGAGTGGCTAATACTACGGGTCCCGCGCACTAACTAATGCTGACCATAAAAAGTATTTAGAAAAGATTGAAGTGTGAAAATATTTTTTCCAACCAATGTAGCCAAAATTCTTACAACATTGAAAATAGTTGCATCAAAATGTCCAACTATAACTTAAACTTTTATCTGCTGGCCATCCCAAAAATTATATTTTGCACCGCATTACATGCAAGTTGGAAATACTGCAAAACTAACAGGGGTTAGTAGTAAAATAACTTAGGAAGTAATTCAAGGGTCTTTTGGAAACACTTGATTAAAGGCTCAGAAATAAATATATTTATAAAATTAATACTCTAATAACAATATTCCCATAATTTAAGTATATAGGTTTTGTTGAGTCCCTATGTTTTAATAAGGCCTAAGACTAAGATTCCAGAATTACCTCTTTTTAAGTGATGTTTCATGAAAATTTATATGTTTTCTTAATTACTTAAAATTTATAAAACAAAGGAAAATTCCTTAAAAGGAGAGTCCCCTTAGACGTGTTTTGACGTGAGTAGACCTGTTTTATATTTGCTCCTCTACGATGGCGGCGGGTGTGAAAGTGCCACCTGATATACGCATTGGAAAATCTTACAAATGTCATAAACAAAGTTTTACTAATTCTGTAGTTTGTTTAAAATGTGAAGAAGTCTATCACCTTAGTGATTTTAATCGCTTAAAAAATACTCGTTATATGAGTGAAGTTTTTGTGATTTGCAACGATCATGGTGATACAACCTCGAAAATAAGTGAATCAACACTGACTGAAGATATGAGAATTCTTATTGCTGATATCAAGATGAATGAAAAAAATGCAGCTCTTGCTCAAATACAATCTGATATTCATATATCCCTTTCTGTGAGAAAAAACTCTACTCATGCACATGAGAATATAACTTTGGATGACGATGATCCTGATATAAAAGCTTTAATTACACAAAACACACTACTTAAGCAACTATACGAAGAGGTAAAGCATAAAAATGAATTATTGTTAAACACTATTGAATTAATGAAAAAGGATGCACGTATTTTGCCAACATTTGCTGAAATCTCGAATCTAGGAAAACAGAATCAAATAAAACCCCAAGATATTAAAATTATTAACAAGTCTGAGGGTGCACTCGGTGATGAGACATTAAAACAAGTTACATCAATCATTCAAAAGGAAATTAAACTACCTTTCAGACGAGTTTTCAACACTAAAATGAATGGGACCATCAGTAAATGTGAAAATCACGATGATGTTAAGAATGTTTCCAAAATCCTACAAAGTAAGCTTGGTGACAACTTTGAGGTTAAACTTTTGCAGCCAAATAAACCTCAGATCAAATTCTTTGGAATAACAATAGATATGGATAAAGATGCAATTGAAGATGATGTAAATCAAAGAAATTTTATCGACTTTGATAATAAATGTAAGGTCTTAAACACATTTAAAGGTTCAAATAGTACTCAAGGAGCTATCATACAATTACATAGTGATCTCTACGATAAAGTATCGCAGAACAATTTCAAGAATTATATTGGCCATCAATGTTATAATGCTTCAGATAATATAATCTCACAGTGTTCCAAGTGTTGTGGTTTTAATCATGGTAGTAAAAACTGTACTAATAGTCCTGCTTGCATTCGATGCTCAGGTGACCATGCTGTGAAGGATTGTGATAATTTCAATCACGTGCAGTGTGCAAATTGTTGTTATGCAAATTCTACTTACAATTGTACTTATAAAATAAGCCATATGGCGTCCGACACAAATGAATGTGAGATTTTGAAGAAAAAAATAAACAAGATTGTATCTAATACTGGATTCAACACGAAGCCAATTATTCCAAGATATTTAATACGACTATAAGGACATCTGTTAAGGAAAGTGTGAAAAATCATAAGTCTGCTGATACCAACGATAGACATGACCAACACACAGTTATTGAGGCAGAAGAACAATCTAAGCAGAAGAAGGTTGTTAAAACTACACCTGCAACAAGTAAACAAGAGGAATTCGTCGAGTTTTCAAGTCGTAAAAGTCGTAGGCATAATAAATCTGAAAACAATACCTAAGATCTATTTGCTTAAATTAAAACTGTGTTTTTTTACTGATCAATCAGACTAATACAATTATGGAAGAAAATTTTGATTCCATTCAATCGATTCAAAACGTAGTTATTCCAGATGGAAAAATAATTAAAGATTTAATTAAGCTTAATAAATACCTTACAATTGAAAACAAAGCAAATATTTTGCTAGCCAATATAAGAAGTCTAAATGCTAACTATAATAAACTTGTAGTTTTTGTTGAAAGCTTAGATCAGGGGTGCTCAAACTTGAACTGCTGGCGATCTACCTCAATATTTTTAGACTACTTACGATCGACTCTGAGAGACTGCAAGTGTGTGTGATGCAGGGTTGTCGTACATACACGATACACCCTACCTACCTAGGTGGGGCGTACCGTAGCATATAAAGATATTAGCTTTCTGCACAATATAGGTACATTATTTTAGTCAAGGTTTGGGTTAGGTTTAGTTAGGTTCTTCTCTACAATATCAATGAAAAAACTCATAGTTATTCAAAATTGCGAGTTTATTGGTTGTTACAAAACAAAAGAGTTACATATGGTGTTAAACTTAACTAAAGAGTTGCTTTGGATGTTGAAGCGTGGCACTGCATGTCCTCAGTATACTTTTCATAAGATGGTACGTAACCACTGAGTGCTAATCGCAAGCATGATGACATATGATCGTCAGTTAGTCGATTGCGATATTTTGACTTAATTATCTTCATTTCAGAAAATGCAGACTCGCACAAGTAAGTTGACTCAAAAAATGCCGTCAGTTGAAGGGCGATTTGCCTTACATTCGGATATTTATCTTCAGATATAAAACACCAGAAATTTGTATCAAATGCTGTAGCTTTGAGATGTATATCTGATATAATCTGCACCAACTCATTTTCAACAGAACATGAGTTCATATTAAACTGACTTGCTATTTCAGTAGCTAATTCCTCAATGTTTTTACATGAAAAAGGATAACTCATAAATGATGCTATATTTTCCAATTTACTGCAATCATAAAAACGCATTTCGAATTGTCCCAAAATATTTGATAATTCAGCCTCATACGTATCATAATTCAACTGAGGAATCCTTGCTTTCAAAGACGGAAAATGTTTCAGATCCTTTCTTTTCAGTTGATCTATCATAAGTTGCAATTTACTTTTGAATGCGTTTACTGCGCTAATCATCTCAATAATAGTTTTTCCTTTACCTTGAAGCTCCAAGTTAACGGTGTTTAAGTGCATTGTGATGTCTGTCAAAAATACCAAAACATTTAGCCATTTTTCGTTTTTCAAAATCTGAGTGTTGTAATGAATCATGCGACGCCGCTGGTGGCCACTACCAACACACTTTGCTGCTATGTGGCTTGTCATTTTGCGATGGTTGCGACCAGTGCACATTAGCCCAGTCATATTAGGGCTTTCACCTCGGAATGAAAGATAATAAGCTGCAAATTGGTATGAACCTTTGTTTTGTCATTCTAAATGTTGTCTCAAAAGTCACAATCGTTATCGTGTTCGCGTCTCAAGTTATTCAAGGTCAAAGGTCACAAAAATCGGTTTTTCGCGAATATCTGGCTTCCTATCGGTTAAATGAGATTTGCATTTATTATAAAAGTTGTAGGCTATAAAATTCCCTACAACTTTTGTTTAAACTTTTTTTTCATACGACCAACCGTTTTGAAGGTAGAGCGCGAAGAGTGCACATCGTACAGTCATATACGGCCTAATGCAAGGTCAAGCGTGAGTTATGGTTATCAGTACGTTATAAAGTCAATTATTTACTTGGAAATTATAATTATTAAACAATGCCTATTATTTATGTACTAACTATTAATTATTTATATTTAATTAAAGTAGAACCTAAAGAATGGGGCTGGATGCTTGAAAATGAAATCCTGGAGCCCATACGAACGTTATTACCTCCAGCACCAGCCGAACTACTAAACGTAATATTTTGCAATTGCAAAAATGGTTGTGGTTCCCGCTGTGGATGCAGAAAATCAGGGCTACAATGTTCTTTAGCTTGCGGCCAGTGCAACGGACAAGCTTGCCTCAACGCTTCACTGTATCCAAGTAATCCCGATGAAGAAAATACATATGATCCCGATATTCTGGAAGGTTTGGAGATGAACATGACAGATAATGAGGATGATGACAATGAATCGAACATTTTTGAGCGACAAGAAGAAGAATTCATTGTCATCATCCTCATTATCTGTCATGTTCATCTCCAAACCTTCCAGAATATCGGGATCATATGTATTTTCTTCATCGGGATTACTTGGATACAGTGAAGCGTTGAGGCAAGCTTGTCCGTTGCACTGGCCGCAAGCTAAAGAACATTGTAGCCCTGATTTTCTGCATCCACAGCGGGAACCACAACCATTTTTGCAATTGGAAAATATTACGTTTAGTAGTTCGGCTGGTGCTGGAGGTAATAACGTTCGTATGGGCTCCAGGATTTCATTTTCAAGCATCCAGCCCCATTCTTTAGGTTCTACTTTAATTAAATATAAATAATTAATAGTTAGTACATAAATAATAGGCATTGTTTAATAATTATAATTTCCAAGTAAATAATTGACTTTATAACGTACTGATAACCATAACTCACGCTTGACCTTGCATTAGGCCGTATATGACTGTACGATGTGCACTCTTCGCGCTCTACCTTCAAAACGGTTGGTCGTATGAAAAAAAAGTTTAAACAAAAGTTGTAGGGAATTTTATAGCCTACAACTTTTATAATAAATGCAAATCTCATTTAACCGATAGGAAGCCAGATATTCGCGAAAAACCGATTTTTGTGACCTTTGACCTTGAATATCTTGAGACGGGAACACGATAACGATTGTGACTTTTGAGACAACATTTAGAATGACAAAACAAAGGTTCATACCAATTTGCAGCTTATTATCTTTCATTCCGAGGTTGACCCCTTTTTTTACCTAATATGACTGGGCTACATCCCACGTCTATTTTGTCGTGGGATACCAACAGAATTTGACAGCCACATGGAAATGAAGTGTGGAGGTAGTGGCCGCCACCCACGAGAAAGTCCCGGAGTGTGAAAAGTGAAACGGAAAGTGCAAGACCTGATTCCACGGCGATTATAGTGCATGGTGGCGATGTCGTAACGTCGATAAGAAATTGCGATACGGAGGAGAAACGACGCGAACGAAGTTTTCTGTGCAAACAATGTGGGAAAACATTCAAACACTCAAGTACATTATCAACTCACTTACTTATACATAGTGATACACCGCCAGATCCTTGTCAATATTGCGGAAAGCGTTTCCATCAAAAGTCGGATTGCAAGAGTTGGGAAAAAGCCAAGAAAGATACGAGTACGAGCCAACCGAAAAGGTAGGTAAGTGACCTTAATGTCCTGTTTGTAAGGTTACCATAAAAAGTAGCATTGTAACTACGATTCGATTAGTGAGTTTTCGCTTCACCGCTCTAATAGTCTGTTCTTCCGGATCTTCCTGCTATTTAGGAACAGACTATATGTACAACGAATGGTGCCGTTTATTATGCCGCTACTCCACCGGGTCCGATAAGCAACATACCTAGGTATCAGTTTGCAGCAGTTTACCCACCAGCAGTTGTGCCAACAATATACACACCTTCAATGCCGTACCAGCCGTTTTAGCAGTACTACAGTGTGCAAATGAATGTTCTCACCATTTGGCCTCAGAACTACCAAGGTAATTAGATTTGCTTGTATAGATGATACGACAGTTAAATTGGAAACGTGGGATACGGCCGGACAAGACAGGTATCACAGTGTAGCGCTAATTTATTATAGAGGAGCGCAGGCCGCAACATGGATTTGTAAGGATTACCAGCTTAACATTTGAATGACCCCCTGAACGATTACACAATGGCGATGTCGAAGCATTATTTTCTTTAATGGATTATAAATTTAATAGATCAATGTGGAACTATCCATTTCGAATAACGTACCGATTAATACTACGTGAAAAAGAACTGCACTTTCATATCGGTGTTTACAACCCTAGTAAGGACTTAACCTTTTCATTCAATTTACTCCTACATACCTAACTGAAGGTTCCCGAGGTGCGGCGATGCCAAATAACAAGTTTACACGGTTGTACATTTATTGATAAGACTAGAGATGGTGCTACCTACCAAGAAGGTCGTAAAGTTGTTACAATAGGCGAATGGACAGATATAATATATCAACATACACCACCAGAACAACTTATTGCAAATGTTGTCTCCGGACGAAAGAGGAGGCTGCAAAAATACAATTTCCTCGACACAGTCATTTGGAATCCTTGGATAGACCAAGCCCGAGAGATAGCAGATTTTGGAGACGATGAATATCTAAATATGTTAGGCGTTGAATCTGGACATGTTTCAACTTCAGTTATTCTGCTGCCTGGAACAGCCTTTGAACTAGCTAAACCCTACAGATTATTATCGAAGGTAACGTCAGTAGGAAATCAAGCCGGAGTCACTAACCATCGAGGAAAAGGGGCGTTCAACCGAGCTAAAACGGATTAATTATAGATTTGGCAGTTTGTTGATTTCTACGGTTCAACTTGGTACTGCAAACTGTCCGTATTCTTAAATCGTAAAACTCAACTATCTTTAAACTGAACTTGACTAGCTCATTAACTCGCTCCAATTTCGGCTGATTCCTGATGGAAATCAACTATGACATTGTCAGCATACATAAATCGGAATACGTTTTTTTTATAACTTTTGAATATACCTACGGGGAAAGCAGATTAATTAAATGCATGTTATAATTTAATCCCTCTACATGTTCTGGTGCTGGAACTTAATTATCAAGAGTTGAAATAATAGTCTATTCATTATTTAGAAAGCAAATGGAAGCAATGTTCCTTGAGAATACAATATGTGGTTAATAGATAGATAAATAATCAGTTAAAACAAAGAAAAACGAAAACTAGAAAAAATTGAGGATAATAGGGTTTTAGTTGTACTAAAGAGCAAATAGTTAATTTCTATTGAACTGTACAGTCAATATAAATATAACGAGATCTTAGGACAAAGAAAATGGTGGTGAATCAGAACTCTCACGTAAATTTTGAAAGGAAAAATTAGCCTCCCTAATACTACACACCGCTAAAACGAAAGAAGAAAAAACTAAAGCAACCCCGAATGTAGATCGCATATTCTATTAATATAATTGCAATTGGCGAGAAAATTTAGGTTTGATTGTGTTATAATTAGTCACAGTTTTTTTGTGCCCGTTGAAGTTTTTAAAAGGGAAGTTCTAGAGAATTCATTGTAGTGTAAATACGTAATGAAAAAATATTTAATGTAAAAAATGCCCTGTTTTGAATATACGTAAATGTTTTAGAATACAACCTGCGTTGTATTCTTCCAATCGGCACCTTTGAATAGTTCACAAAATTCTGTTCATGCATTTGCTTAGATAATTTGTATATATTATTTTGTATTGCCTATTCATAAAGTAGATTAAAAAAATTATGAACTGCACGTCTGAGAATGAGAACTGTATTAGCCCAGCACAAGTGTAATATCATCATGTTTGAATGCGAGGAATTAATCTTGAAAAGATCTCTTTCGATAAAATTTGAATACCATAGAAAGGTTTCTACCGAATCAACTGCAAAACTTAAGTGAGCTAATTGAGGCTTTCATTTTATAAAAAAAAAGGAAAAAAATCCCTACCATTCCTGCTGTATAAATATATTTTTTGGAAACTATTATCTTTCTATTCCTCTCTCTATCAATCAATTTAATAGTGGAATGCACCCATTTCAATGATATTTTTTTATTTCGGAATTAACTTAATACTTCAAATCAACATGAATATCCCCACCAATAATAAATTCAATGGCGTGTTTTTCAAAAATTGTATATTTCTTTATTGTTAGCCGATAATTTTGATAGAGTGAAAGAAATCAACTTCCTTTTGTTTCAAAAAAACACACAACAAAAAGAACACGTTAATTAAAACTGCAATTTAAGAATAAGAAGCTTTTTATATAATTATTACAAAAGAAAAGAGAGCAAGAATTAACTATTTAGATTTACTTGATAATATTCAACAATTATTTTTATTATTAAATCACATTAAATTTTATGGTTTTCTTCCGTGATTACTATGAAAATGATGAACTGAAGAAAATATTAAAACTGGAATAGAAGTATTATAAAAATCTTAAAAGTTAAATCAGAGAATAAAAAAACTATGTATTGCTAACCTTAATAACGACTTTCCTTTCCAGTGGTTCTTCTTTTCAGCGGGAAATGAGGTGCAAGGTAGGTATGCCGTCGCGAGGGTAGGGTTTGAGAAAATCCGCTGAGGTCGGTTTCGCGTCGCGCGCGGTACGCGGCACCTTAGTTGATTTTGGTTTTTCTTTAGCGTAGCTTTTTTCGGAATTACGTTAACTTAGTATATTTTTTCGGTACCGCGTCGGAAATTCGGGAACGCCAAGTAAAGATTAGATCTTTGTCTTTTGACTGGTTATAGGAAGGAATACGGAGTAACGTAAAGTAGGTTTCCTCTCCGTATGGTTTTGTTTTGTGACGCGTTTGAAAACGGGCATGTACTGGTGGCTGAATATTGTAAATGAGCGTAACCCATTTGGAGACCCGCGACCGAAATCCTCTCCGATCTAGCTGGCCGACAAGCAGCCGCCGCGTGAATGGGTTACGGTGCACGGATTGGTTGACCGGTTGGTACCATCCGTTGGCACTACTCAGACTTAACGTCTAGAACCGATAAGAGGTCGGTTCCGCGTTCGCACGTAGACTTAAAATCATTACAGTGTCATCACCTCTTCCGTCTAGAAAAGCTGTTATTTCGGGCAATAATTCTTGAAACTTTTCTAGGAATTTTCCGTGACTCAACCAGCTGACGTCCGTGTGAAGAACTAAATCAGTGTGTTCAGCTGACTCCCTATCTTCCAACTGCAACTGAAAGAGCCGCCGTTGCAAGCTACGTTCACGGATGGAATTCACAATTTTTGTTGCAATGCCCATAATTTCCTCCGTGTTTAAAACTTTTGAACACAAAACTTGTTGATGTATAATGCAATGGAATGAAAAAAATGAAGGGAATTCTTCATTAGCTCGACACAATGCCACAAAACCGTTTTTGTTTCCAGTCATTGCTGGTGCTCCATCGGTTGTAATGCACACTAATTTATATATTGGTAGCTCGTAGTCTTCCCCTTCAGAGGAATGATTGTCAAAAATTCTTCCTTAGCCAACATGTCATTGAATACCATCCGAATAAAAATACACAGCTGGGCAGTGTCTGTCATATCGGTGAATTCGTCGAACTGTAAAGAAAAGTATGTACATTCCATGATGTCATGTTTTAGTTTATCTGCGATGTCCTGACTCCTGACTTTAAGACGCCTTGTGACAGTCGGACGAGATAACTGAAGTTCTCTAATAGCAGACATGATTTCTGTTTTATTTTTAACCTCTCCAAATAAAGTCTCACCCACTTCAATAAATGCTTCCTTCACCACCGATCCATCTTCGAATGGTTTCTTGTGTTTCGCCAATATATGAGATATTTTAAATGACGCGATCGTAGCAGCTTTTGTTTGTTTGGCTGGTCTTGTGAACATTGATTGTTCTTTTTTCAAACAAGATATCAAATCACTTACTTTTCGTTTTCTAAATTCACTCTGTGGCGGAAAATCCTTTTCATAGTTTTTATGAACCGTTTTATGATGCATCTCTAAGTTACAGTACTGTGTACTGTCTAGTCTAGAAACAACACGGCTTTTCTTTGAAAAGTGCCGCGCGTTCCTTTGATAAAGCCACCTTTTGCCGCAAGCAGTGTTATTTTATTACGTAATACATTTTTGTAGCTTAGTTACCTACCTACTTATTAAAATTTTTTTTCTTCTCGAGATCTACCCAAAAAGCACTCGCGATCGACCAGTCGATCGCGATCGACCGTTTGAGCACCCCTGCTGTAAACCATAATATTTTACTGAAAAAGCTAGAGAGATATGGATTCAGAGGCCGTGCAATTAAATTATTAGCGAGCTACTTAAGTAACAGGCAGCAAAAAGTCAAAGTAAATGATATTAGTAGTGAGTTTAGAACTATAACAACTGGTGTGCCACAAGGTACTAATCCTTGGACCGTTATTTTCATATTGTATATTAATGACCTTTTAAATAACATGCCAGATAACACAATTTTTTCGTATGCTGATGATACAGTAGTCTTATCTACAGGGAAAACCTGGTCTGTTGTTGAAAATAAAATGAATTTGCATTTCGAAAAAATGTCAAAATGGTTAGCTGTTAATAAATTGTCATTAAACGTCGAAAAATCTGTATACATGAATTTCGGGAGCTATTGTACAAGTGTGCCTAATAATCTTAATATAAAAATTAATAGTTTAAATTTAAACTAAGTAGATAGATGCAAATATCTTGGCGTAATTTTTGACTCAAACTTGAAATGGGATAAACACATTGAGTACATAATGAGTAAAACTAAATACCTAATATTTCTTTTTCATAAATTAGCAAAAGTTATGATTTCCGATACTTTGCGTATAATATATTTTGCTTTTTTTCATAGCCTGGTAAACTATGGCATAATAGCATGGGGTGGAGCCTATGGCAATAGTTTGAATTCCTTACAAAATTTACAAAAAAAGATTATTAAATATTGTCAATAAAAATAAATTCATAAGCAACAAAACTATTTTAAATGTGCAACAGCTATTCGCTTTCAACTCTTTATTATACTACTATGACTCTCTTAAAACAAAATTTCAAAACTCAACTAAAATAACGAGATTTAAAAGTATATAGCCACTTGGAGCTAAAAAAAGGATAAGTGACAAATTCAGTTACGTAAAAGCTATAGGGCTTTTTAATAGCCTACCAAATAATTTGAAAACTTTAAGTTATTCCTCAAGGAAACACAAAATTAAAACTTGGAATATATACAATCAATAAGCAATACTATTGTAAACACTAGGAAAAAATTACTTTGTAAGATGAAAAGAATTTATTTTGTAAATATCAATCAATTCTCACTT
The DNA here is from genome assembly GCA_963969285.1 of Odontomyia ornata. Classification (NCBI taxonomy): domain Eukaryota; kingdom Metazoa; phylum Arthropoda; class Insecta; order Diptera; family Stratiomyidae; genus Odontomyia; species Odontomyia ornata. Next base: position 40,589,443 of record OZ017739.1, read on the forward strand.
TTCAGTTTTTAAGTTTAGTTTTCGATTTAGATTATAAGAACAATTTTTCAACCAGACCTGTGAACAGGTAACACTGTTTACCTCTACAGGTACTCTTATTACTTATGAAGCAATATAATATTAAATATATGTAACACTTGTAATACTGGTTCAATAAATAAATAAATAAATAAATTTTATAGACCACGAGAGGTGAAGTGGAGATTAGAGTGTTTCTTGACGCAAAATCTAGTTAGTTCAATGTCCTCACTCTTCGGGAAACATGGTTAAACGGGTCTCACAAAAAATGAAGAAATTTTAGACAGTAATTGGAGCATCCTTAGAGACGATAGAGATTATCGTAGTACTGGACAAATAATAGGAGGTGGCGTTTTGGTCGCTGTACACAATTCTTTTTCTAGTGAGGTTGTATGTATGCGTCGAATAATTTATTCCAACATAGATTGGCTCAAATTATGTTAGATAAATTTTCCCTCTACATTGGTGTTTTCTATATTCCTCCTAATTCAAGCGAAGCTGTCTATAATGAAATCTTTGATATTGTAGCCGAATTTGTGGAAAATCTTGATGAAGATGACAGAATAATTATTACCGGAGACTTTAATCGACTAAATTTAAATTTTATAGTCGACAATCAAGACGATCTTCTTCTACCAGGAAATCTTCTCGATTGTAGAGATTTCTATTTAATGAGCACTTTTTATGGCATAGATTTGCAGCAAATTGCTCCAGTACCTGACCAAAACGGCAATTGGTTAGACCTGATTTTTACTAATTCATGTGACGAGGTAGTGGTTTATTCAACTATTGACAACGAGCACCTTTTTGTAACGCACTGCATCACTCCGCTTTTTCGATTGAATTTTACACTCCCGATAAAATCAATTCAATTTCATACCATGCTACGATTGTAACTGACTTTCAACATGCTGATTTCTATAGCATTAACAATTTTCAATACACATTCAACTAGACTGGTACTTTTTCAATGCTAGACATAGCCAGTGATCGATCTACTTTTTACCAAATAATTCTTAACACCATTGCAAGATTTGTACTTAAAAAAAAAAGATAAGCTTCCCGAACCCTGGCTACAAAATTATAAATAGGAACAAAAATACAAGTAACGAAATCAATAGCAAATATCATGAACTTGCCAGTGAATTCAGGATTAAATCTCGACAAGCGTATGAATCATACGTTAACGATGTTGGTCAAAATTTTATTCATGACCCTAAAAAGTTCTTTGATTTCATAAACATCAAACGTAAAGCTCATGGATTTCCCTCCTTAAAGACTTACAAAGGTTCCACTTCAACTCCTTCTTTTTGCTGCCCATTTTCAGGAAGTTTGTAATGATTTTAACTTTTCAAGTTCGAACGCGGAACCGACCTCTCATCGGTTCTAGACGTTAAGTCTGAGTAGTGCCAACGGATGGTATCAACAGGTCAACCAATCCGTGCACCGTAACCCATTCACGCGGTGGCTGCTTGTCGGCCAGCTAGTTCGGAGAGGATTTCGGTCGCGGGTCTCCGAATGGGTTACGCTCAATTACAATATTTCAGCCACCTGAACATGCCCGATTTCCAAACGCGTCAATAACTACTCATCCAGAACGGGAAACCTACGTTACTTTAGTTCTGGATGTGATCTCTCCACAGATCTCAAATCAAAACTCTACAAAATCACCATAGGCGCGTTACCGAATCACCGACGCGGTACCGAAAAGTATACTACTCGAAATTAACCCGACGAAAACTACTCTAAATAAAATAACGAAACAATCAAAGGTACCGCGCGCGACGCGAAACCGACCTCAGCAGATTTGTCGAAACCCTACCCTCGCGACGGCATACCTACCCTACACTCTCTCTTCCCACTGAAAAAGAAGAACCGCTGAAAAGGAAAGTCGTGGTTAATTTTTAGCAATTCATGTTGTATTTATTTCTGTCTTTCCCAGTTGAATTCGCTTACATACAATTCGATTTGAAAACTCTCCACCAGACAATTCTTTTCACAAATAATTGCTTGGGTTGAGATCTATGATATAATTCAAAGACAATTGATCCTAATTTTGTAGGCGACAGCTCTCCGTACTGCACTTTAAAATAAAAAAAATCGTTTTACTATGACGAAAACATCGCTTTTGATTTATGTTTAAATTCTGAGAATGCCAAATCGTAGATTATAATTTTACTTATTTCGGTTAGTTGAGGTTCCCACTTGTTTTATGTGATTACCGTAAGCCTTTAAAGTTTCGCTTTGATTTAACGAAGTCACTCAGTGTTTATTGATTTACCTTTATATTCTTTCGATCGCGAAATGTCCTTTAATCTACGCCGGATTATTATAATCGCGATATGACTACGGCGAATTAGTATAATCGCGATATGTCTGTCGCGAATTACGAATTATTATAATCGCGATATACTAGTTGTTTTTACTATTAACGTTTAGAACATTATTCATCCCGATTAGTGCACTTCAGGGATCTTGTTATTAAAAACACGAAATCGTTTCAACTTCCTCTAAGTTATTAGTTGGTGCGGCAAAAACTCGTTAGTAAGAACCTGTTATCAACCCCCTACTAACCGCAATTAGTTTACTTCAAGTGTCAAATATTTCAATTATTGGTGTATCAGCACGCTATTTCCAATAAAGGTAATAGTATAACGATTCATTATTAGCCAATTACAAATATAAAACGTTATCTAAATTTTTTTTTGTTTATGTAAAAATTTCCTAGAGTTTCTCCAAGCTCTTGTTGCCTAAGTCCTAATAGTTCTAGTGATAATTGAATCTAACTAATACATTTGACAATAAATATGATAATTTAAATGATTTTCAGCTTTCATGAAGTGAGCTTAATGTTGTTTAGAAGAAAATTATTAAATTAAGGGACATAACGCTAACTAGTATCTTTTATACAAACAATAAAATTTAAACTAATACTGACTAGTATCTATCTCTTGATCTATTCCACGGCTTTTCATATCACATACAGTGACATTGGGCCACGGGCAGAAACAGAATCGACATATATTCCCCGGCAAAAACAATTGATCTTCTGGCGTTTGTTGGCCTAGCTATCTCCAGGACATAACAGCTATCAAGCCACTCAATATTGTTTCTTGTACAATCGTAAACCTGATCCATGTTATTCTTCACCGACAAAAACTCTACGCAATTGTTGCAGGCACCTCATCTGAATTGCTCAAACGTCTAAACTGATGAACAGACCAAACATGCGCGAAGTCCTCTAAAATCGTTCGGAATTGTATCGAAAGACACTTTAATCATTCCCAAATGGTCACGATTTTGGGGACTGTTCGGTTTTAAGATTTGATGGCTATCTGTCTAAACGACAAGCACCATCCGGCACTGCCGATATTTCGCTATGCCACTTACTTGTTCTGACTCGACCGTGATGAAGCAGAATCCCCTCCGTTGATTCTTTTGTCCGTCAAATGGCATTTCGTCTTCCACAATATTCGGATTGCTACTATTAGCACCACTAAATGTAGCTGTTGACTTTCTACGGGTGGGTAGATTTTTAGGCGGGTCGAATGCTGAGGCGCTTCGACGACGAGGGGGCGATGAACTGCAAGCAAAACATGGTAAGGCATTCGTCGATGTAGTCGAACGAAAAGAAATTACCTCTTAATAGTTTTAAACACATCCAGGACCACGCCAAGTCGCTACCGACGACACACCATGACACGTTCTGGACGACGTAGAAGAAAAACGTTTTATGTCGAATTATTCGCTAGCTACGCGCACACTTTTGCAATAATAACTTAGCAAATAGTTGAAGAATTAAATTAGACAAAATTTAAATCAGATAATCTTCAATAATTAACTGAATATTTAAGAAACTGTTTACTTGTACTTCTTCTCCATGTAGCTGTCAAATCCCACCGGTTGTCACATCGGACAAAACAGATGTGTGTGGAATGGCACGCCACATGGCGGCAATGTGCCTCTCCATTTGTCGCCAGTGGCATAGTTTTTCGATGGCCACGGTGGAGGGGCATTTCCAGATGGATATGTCTCGAAATGTGTCGGGGTTTGGATTAATTTTATTTTTCGAATATTTATATCCACAGATCTAAATATTTGGACAGAAAAGAAATATTTTCTGCGCAACGATATCCGCACGACAGATGAAGTCCGCTGGCACATCGAGGACATACCCATCTGGCCGGTTGCAAGGGTTCGGGATCGGAATCACTTCGATTCCCGGGCGTAGGCGTCACATTACAAGTTTACCACGATCCCTTAGCTTCAGCAAATTTTGGATCTACTATAATATCTCCAAGGGGCTTAATTGAAAACATTGCAGTCGCGGAAGAAGATATTCGCCAGGCAATTGAGGATTTGGATTTGAATAAAGGACCTGGCCGTGATCTAATTCCCCACCTACTTTCTAGCTCAGTGTAAAGATATACTAAGTCAGCCCCTTCATATTATTTTCAATAAGTCTCTCTCAAGTGAAATCTTCCCCCTTGTCTGAAAGCATTTTAACATAGTTCCAATACATAAAAAACGTAACAAAAATTTGTTACTAATTAGAGCGGAATCGCTATACTATCTACCACTCCTGAACATTTTGAGCAGACTATATACCGAAAAAATTCTCCAACCGATGAGCCTTACCCGAATGAAGAGCAACATGATTTTCGAAAAAATAGGTCCACTAGTACCAACTGCATGGTTATGATATCAGACATTCTATGTGGTCTCGAAAAATGTTACCAGATTGGCGCTATTCACACCGATTCTAGCAAAGCCTTTGTTCATGTGAAACATGGAGTTCTTATAAAAAAACTCAACAGATTTGGTATCACCGGGTCACTCTTTAGTTAGATTCATTCCTAACTGCAGCACCGCACACAGTTTGGATGTTTATACAAAGAAATTCGTGTTCTCTCTGGGGTTCCTCAAGGTAGCCATCTTGGCCCATTGTTTTTCAATATTTTTATTTCTGAGCTTTCAGTGACATTACCTAATATGTCACATCTTTTTTACGCCGACCATCTCAAGCTTCATCATGTAGCTCAGTCTGAAACCGACGCATTGTTTCTCCAGGACGAATTGAATACTTTATTTTAGTAATGTAATCACAACCAACTTTCCCTGAATTTGGACAAATGCCAGATAATTAGCTTCACTCGAAAAAGGAATGCTATCCTCTACGAATACCACATTAATAGTTCCCCTCTGAGTAGGTTCGATAGAGGTGTGGATCTTGGCGTAGTCTAGGATACAAAGTTCCGATTCAACCTTCATTACGATGTAGTCCTTTTCAGAGCATATAAATTGTTGGGCTTTATCAAAAGAAATGCCAAAAAATTCAAGAATATTTGGGCAACAAAAGCTTTATACATATCTCTAGTACATCCTATTCTTAAATATGCATGCTTAATCTGGAGTCCCATTTTTGATATTCACAGCAATAGGTTAGAGTCAGTGCAGAAGCAGTTTGTAGTCTTTACTTTAACGTCTCTCTACAACCCCAGGCTTTTTATTAACCTACCACTTGATGAAAATTGTCGCTAGTTGTTAAATTAGACTAGCCTCTCTTCAAGAAGAATCGCATTGTCAGCATGTCTGGCTTTCGATGTCTTAAAGGGCAAAATTAAGGTAAAAATTATCTTTGATAGAATTCGCTTGAATGAACATACTAGAAGCGCAAAACACTCTACCATGCTTGCCATCAGCAGACAGCATACCATTTACGGAGACAATGAGCCAATCAACAGATCCTGTAGGTACTTTAACATGTGTAATGATCATTACTCCCCATACACCTCCAAGGTCATATTTATATATATTTATATTTACCTATATATATATATATATATATATATATATATATATATATATATATATATATATATATATATATATATATATACATATAATACATATGGGATACTAAACTAAAATAAAAAAAATAAAATTAAACTTTAAAGTTTAATTGATAAATTGATAAATGAAAAAAGCACTGCAATGTATCTCATATGATTTTGTGTCGTCGTCTAAATGTGCTTATACTGCCAGTGGACCTTTCCTTGAGGAGATGAGAAGTACTCTGTGAACTCCATACGAACTTGTTCTGTAGGCTTTAGGCGGTTTCTCCTTTTTGTTGCTTGTAGAGGGAGCAAGTTGTTTTCCGGCATACCCTCCTCTGAACGCCAGGATCCATCAATCACGTTACCGGTTTTAGCGCCTTCCATATCAAATGTTCCTTGACGGGCATACCTCTTTTTGGAATCTTTTCCTTACATAAGATAATTATGCAGCATGCAAATTGCCAAAACAACAACCTTAACTCTTTCTGGATGCAATAGCATTGGTTTTCGTAAAACCCTAAATCTTTTAGCAGCCAACCCAAACACATTTTTAACAACTCTTTCGCATCGATATAGCCGATAGTTGAACACACGTTGCTTTAGAGGTACGTTGCGAAACGGATAAAGTTTCGTCAGGTAGGTGTTTAATGTGAATGCATCATCAGCAAATATCACATATGGCATTGGTTTCTGTCTTCTTCTTAATCGAGAACAATCTGGTAGATCTATGGACCCGTTAACGATGCTTTATTTTAGGGAACTGTTGTCAAACACCCCACCATCAGAAATTCTTCCACAATATCCAGCATCAATGTAGATAAACGTGTAGTTATTGTCAACCAATGCGAGCAACACAATGCTGTGCATTCCCTTGTAGTGAAAGTACAAACTTCAACTGTTTGGAGTTGCTTGCATTACAATATGTTTGCCGTCGAGCGCACCAACGCAATTAGAAAAATTCCATTGGATATCAAAACCTGCAGCAATATTTTTCCATTCATCTTTGGCTCCCGGCATATGCAATGAGACATAAAATAACACACGATATTTCAAAATGTAATTACGGAAAGACATATATACAAAATTACCACACCACTACTACCAACATTTATGCAAACTCATAGCAAGGACTACATATATCTTAAAAGTTGTTTCCATTTCAGAAAAGCAACTTTGAAACAGCTGGAGAGTGAGAATCTGAATACGAAGATATTGAGCGGTCTTCCACATGCATGACTGAACTGTAAGGAGAGGCAGAAGCTGAAATTCGAGCATCTCCAGTCAAGAAAAAAAAAATCAAGCCCTCTCAAGATATATCACGCTAGGTTCAGCAGGCAGTACGTCAACTAAATCAAACCAACAATGAGGAACAGATATTCGGCGATTTTTGTGCCTCAGAGTTTAGACCGATAAAAAAAGTTGTCATGGAAGCCATCACAAACATTGGGGAAGTTGAAGCATTGGGGTTGGTTTATACGCCGCACAATTGGTCCCTTGATGTCAATTTTTCTGTTCTCTCTACAATGGTTTCCCCGTCTCCTGGATCAAGCGAACATTCCTGCCCTTTTGCGTTGCAGTACCAGGGAAAACCGGGGAGTAGTACTCAGCAGCAACAACAAATGTTACCACTGAAACAATCTAGACATGAACCGATCTTGTTGCAGCTAAGTAGTTATAACGACAACACCTAGTTTACAAGTCTTCTTAAAAAGTTATTTACTAGCTGGCTTATTTGTAGACTAATATAAACATTAAAAATACAAAAAAAATGGACGGACAGACAGGTACCAATTTTAGTAGGATTTTTTAATTTATTTTACAAAATCCTATTAAACATGGAAGAATACATAAACTTTAGTATAATTTGCTGTGTTATTATTATTTTTTATTTTAGCCCTCCACTTTTCTACTATACATTTAACAATATGAAACTTTAGTTGTAATGGTAGCCGTTCAACAATCAGAGTAACTTAGTACTTTCTGGTACAAAAACAACAAGCTGTATTGTTTGTTAACCTATCGTCAGTGTTTTGATTATATTAATAAGTTAGAATTTTCATGTTCATGAGAATATTACAGTGAATACACACTCCATACACGTAAAAGTAATAACCTTACCTTCATCAACGTTTCGTTGAGGGAGTCAAAAATGGATGCACACACTTCTGGTAGAAATATACTTATTGTTCATGCTGGAATTCTGAATAGATACATCAGAGAATAATACGAGTCCCCTAAAAATTTAACATATATCTAGGCTAATTGAATGGTCAAAAAACTTTTGTTAACTTACCAGTGGCAAGAAAGCGTAAGGTAACCATCAACTGCTCACTTGCTGGTATAGATTCCCTCAAAACAGTATCCTGTTTCTGGATTTTAGGTCCAACAACGTGTAGCAAATCCTCCAATTCTCCAGCAGACATCCTTATAAAATTCCTGAACTATAGAGAGTCTTCAATTCTTAGTTCATTAGTTAAACTATGGAACGCTCCTAGATCTTGTCTTCTTTCAATCCATTCTCTAACCCATATTCTTCTCTTCTGCTTTTTCCGTTTATTTGCTCTTAACCAATAATCTACAATCATAAGTGCACTAGCAACTTTAACTCGTCTGTTTGGCGGCATGGTTAGAATCGACTGAAATTGGCATGCAAGAGACTGCTTAAGCAAGTTGGCATTGCACTGAATTCTCTCACGTGTAAACGGATACTATACGAACTGTCGCATTAACCAGAGACACTAGCTCGCGTGAGAGCTCGCAGGACAACTTGCGGCCAACTCTCCGGAAAAATTGCATCATTGTGTTTACACTACACGATACTACTTGCGCAAGTACTGTCGCAATTTTTCTCGCAGGTGTAAACGTAGCATTATGAATGCGTGAATGTGGGAGGAAAGTTGAACGTATGACTAGATTTCTGCCACATGCAAAGTCAATCAGGCGCTGGCCGTTGTCATTTGTTTCATCGTGGAGGCTATATCCCCCAGTTGTTCCGCGATGAGATAGCTCATAGCCAACTTTAGCGTTGAAATCACCCAGAATCATATTTGTGTCGTTTGTAAGCAGTGAGTCAACCAGTCTTTTAAGGTGATTGTAGAACGTTTCCTTCGTTTCTTCGTCCTTTTCTTCGGTCAGGGCGTGAATATTTATCAGCCAAATTTTGAAGAATTTCGCTTTTATACGGATCGCACACAACCGTTCATTGACTGCCTTAAAATCATTAACATGTAATTTGAACTCCTATACACAACAAAGCTCACTCCGAATTCTCGTTTTTCAGTAGGCTTTCCACTTTTGAATATTGTGTGCGGTCTCATGTCTTGAATATCATTACCAGTCCAGTTCGTTTCCTGGATTGCTAGTATTTTTAATTGATATTGACTGGCCTATTGTAAAAGGTCCTTAACAGCGCCAGTGTAATGGAGTGATCTAACATTCCAGGATCTAATGCCATAGTCCTTTTTTGCGACGACGTTGCCGTGAGTCCAATCCATTCCGAGGCCCATGTTCGTTTCGAAGCATTCTAGGGTTTTCCAGGGACGGGGAGTTGGCCCACCATCCAACCTCCATTCCGGCAGCATGGTTATTTCGTCGATTCCGTTATCAGGTGCGGAAGATTTGCCTTCACCCTCTTACGTCCCCATAATGGAGGTGTAAGTAGGATTTAGTAGCAGAGCTGTAGATATATTTACAGTTGTTAGCATTTCTCGGCATTTAATGTCCCATTAATGGAGAATCAGTAAGCCCAATGTGCTACTCCAAGAGCATTTACTACCATTTAATTGGGGGCTCGGGATGATGAATCAGGGAAACTATGGGTTGAGCAAACAAGAGTTTCCCTCCTCCTTTCTCAAACGGGCTTGAGACCGGTATACAGCGGAGTTTTACGTTTTACAGAATACTTAAAATACACAAAGTATCCTGAAAAGTGTGAAATAATAATTTTGGAGGGTTCTTTAATCGATTTCACCATTTTGACTGAGCAATTAGTGGTTTTCATAATATGTTATGCCTCTGTAGCGCGATATGACAATTCTGTCACAAAATGACTCTTTGCCTACCACAATTCAAATTATTTTTCTAGTCCCTTTTGGTCGATGTAATATTCGCGTAACAAACTGATTTATCGACTTTTTATATATAACACTAAAAAGGTAGAAGGCGTTAGTGCCACGTGCAAGCCAGTGTTTGCCGGTCGATCAGTTTAACCACCTACGTGCTTTTGAAAAATAATTCAAAAATAGAAAAACTTTAGAAAAACAGTGTTTTTTTGTAAAATATATAAGGTAAGTACATGTACTTTGTGGTGTAGATAAGGTTTTTGTGGAATTGAAATATTTCGATGAGTTTGACTTTCTGACATGTTTGTACCAGAAATGTTACATTGCCTAGCTTGGGTAAATTATTCTTTGTTATGAGGGTACTAATGAAAAATATTATTTTTCTTTTTGAAGAAGAAGATCTCTGCCGTCTTCGGGATGAAAAAATAGCCGAGCTGGTAAATACATACGAGGGCAGTGAAGATAGCTTTGAAGATGATGATAACAGCGTTGCAGATCCAGATTTTGATGGTGAGAATTCGATGGGACAAGAGAGTTTTCCAGCGACGAAAATGAAGGTGATGTACTAAATCTTGATGAGATAATTCATAATTTAGATGATAATCGACCGTCTACATCTACTACTGCTGATGAGTCAGCTGGATTGCACTCAGCTCAACCAGAAGGATGTGCTAATAAATCTCGAAAGCTAAACGTCAAATCAAAACTTACCAGTAGATATATTAGAACTTGGCACGCCAGTCCAGATATTCTTGTATATATTTCCCACGGGTTTGATTGAATTCATTGCAAAACAAACTAATTTATATATTGTGCAGAAGGATCCCAATAATAGTTTTTGCGTTTCCACAACAAACATTTAGCGATTCATTGGCATAGTGTATCTCATGTCTTTGATTCATCTTTCTCGTGTCACCAGTCATTGGAATTCAATTGTTGGAACTCCTATTATTCAAGAAGTTATGCCGGTAAAATTGTTTGAAAAGATTCGAAGACATATTCATTTCAATGACAATTTACAAGTCTTGCCCCGCGAGCATCTCGGATTCGACAGATTATTCAAAATACTACCAATTGTTCCTAAATTGAACGAAACTTTCACCAAAGCTCCTATGGAGCAGTACCTTTGTGTCGATGAACAGATATGTTCAACAAAAGCCAGAAATAACTTGAAAAGATATAACCCGAAAAAGCCTCACAAATGGGGCTACAAGATTTACGTTCTTTGTGGAGTCTCTGGGTTTGCTTACAAAATTGAACCTGAAACTGGCTCAGAAAATGTGTTGCTGCCCCATGAACCTGATCTGTCTGCCTCTTCAAATGATGTCATGCGTCCATCACGAGGAATACCTCGCAATCAAAATTATAGACTGTATTTTGACAATTACTTTACATCTTTGCCGTTGATAGAATGCTTGTCAAAAAATGGTATACTAAGTCAAAGTACTGTTCGTCGAAATTTATAAAAATAAACGGGATTTCGAAAAACACGTGTAGGGGAGACCGGGGCGAAACAAAGTTTGGGGCAGAACGGGAAATGTTCTTGTGTGTGTCTCGTACACGCAAATGGACAGGTAACCGCGCCATTTGCACGAACTTCAGTCGATTCACGTCAGTTATACTGAGAGAAGCGTGTTGAGACGTGTTTAAATGCACTGTGCAAGAAAAAGTGAATTTGACCTAAGTTTTACGTATTTATCTTGGATTCGTTGATGTGTTATTAGGTGAGTAAGTCAATTTCTGTACTATTTTCAACAAAATGTTGTTGTCGTAGTACCGAATTTTGATATTAGGTCAAGTTAAAACATGTCTGTGATATGGGCTAGAAATGCTTGTTTTGGAATAGTACCGATGGAGCAAAACGATCGGGGCATAATAGGATACTATCCCGTTTTGCCCCGACTTTAATGACGTTATTATTTATTTATTTTACAGCCGAAATGGTTCGAAACTATAAGAGAAAGACAGAGTGTGCAAAATGGGATGAAAAAGATATGAGAAGAGCAGTTAACGCTGTTATTTTAGAAAGGATAGGATTTCTTCGAGCCTCAAGTACATAAGTACAATGTGCCGAAATCAATTTCAGAACGTCGAGTCAAAAAGTGCGAAATTATGAAAGTGAAGACACACATACAGATAACGATTGTGAGGGAAAAATGCGGCGATACAAACCAGTATTTAATCAAGAACAAGAGGAAGAATTGTATACGTACATAGAAACTATGGAAGCACGATTATTTGGTTTAACAGGTGAAGAGCTTCGTGTTTTAGCTTTTCAATTAATCGAAAAAAATAAATAGAAGATTCGTTTAAAGCTAACAGTGGTATGGCTGGAGAGGACTGACTCAGTTGTTTTTTGAAGCGAAGCCCAGATCTATCTTACAGACGTCCTGAAACTACTTCTGCCGTGAGAGCTATAGACTTTAGCAAAGTAGCGGTTAGCGAGTTTTTTACATTGCTAGAACATATTGTTGACAAGTATAAACTGTCTCCCGATAGAATTCATAACGTCGATGAAACTGGTATTAACACAGTACCCAAGAGTCAATCAAAAGTTCTGTCTTTAAAAGGTCAGAAACAAGTTGGATGCTTGTCTTCAGCAGGAAGAGGTCAATTAACAACAGCCGAAATATGTTTTAACGCGACAGGAACATATGTTCCTCCAATGCTGATATATGCACGTAAATGCATAAAAAAACGAGTTGCTGGATGACGCACCATCAGGATTTTGGGGAACATGCAGTGACAATGGCTGGATTACATCAAAAATATTTTTCGATTGGTTTAAGTTTTTTGTTGAATTTTGTAGACCCACGAAAGAGAAACCTGTCTTACTAATACTTGACGGACATGCGTCGCATACTAAAAATCTTGAGCTAGTTGATTATGCAAGAGAACATCATGTGATACTGTTATGAACCCCACCACACTGCACCCATAAACTGCAACTGCTGGACGTTAAATTCATGCGACCGCTGAGTACTTACCATAGTGCAGAGGTAAAAAAGTGGTTGCGAGAACATCCTGGTCGCATTGTTACACCTTACCAAGTAGCAAAGCTTTTCGGGGCAGCTTACCTCCAGGCTGACTTCATCGCCGCCGAAACTACTAATGCTGAAGAAATAGTACCCACTCAAAATCTGAATGCAACTTCCAACGAATCTTCATTCCAACCTACAGCTTCTTCTTCAACAAGCATTTTAGCGAAAGTCACTGCAAGTCATGATATCTACAACAAAGAAAATGAAAATTCACCTGTTTCGGTAGATTCTTTCGCAGTTGATCTAAATCTGAGTGCCTCTGAAAAGTCAACCCAGCCTAGCATATCAACAGCTGTTTTCGAAGATTTAGTTGCCACTAACAAATCCGATGATGACATCTTGCCGAGCACCTCTGAAACGGATTTTATTGAGCCTAATGTTCCACCATGTCAAAAAGGATAAAGTCTTGATAATGCGTTATCCGATCAGTCAGAAACTTCAATGTCAATCACATTAGAAAGAGAAAAAACTCCCGAAAGACCAACTTAGTTTCTTGTTAGTCCTGCATGCATAATAGAAATTCCAAAAGAAGTCAGGATTCAAGCAAGAAAGACTAGAAAACGGGGTAAAACTGCAATACTCACGGATTCACCGTATAAAAATGATCTCAAACAAGACTTAGAAAATAAAATGAAGAGAAATAAGACTGATAAGAAAAAGTATAAGAAGACTGAAGACAAAATAAAAAAAAAAAAATAATAAATAGGACAAAAAGCTCACAAGAAGCTTGAAAAAACGAAAATGAAGAAGTGCAAGAAGGAAAGTGACACGGACTCTTCTGAGGACGAAGAAGTTGATAATGACTGTGCTTGCATTTACTATGGGTATTTATATTCGGAGTCGACCGAAGAATGGGATATATGTAGCATATGCCAAGGCTGGGCACATAATTCTTGTGCTGGAGTAGACGAAGAAGACGATGTAGCGCATATTTGTGAACGTTGCCAGCCTGACTAAAATATATGCCCATTTTGCCCCAATCAATTTCCCATTATGCCCCGACCACGGGGCAAAATGGGAAATTTGAGTTCCTTGCTTATATTCGTAATTACCCAAAAAATATGTGATTTAGAAATAAAAAACTTTTGAATTTATATAGGTGATTTATACATGTTACTATGTGATTTAATTTTTTTCTAATAAAGAGTTTAATTTTCATATATTTTTATTTATTAAGATGAATGGTTTTCACTTCTAATATTAAAAAGTCGAGTCCCGGTTCAATTGCAGAGATATGTCATCTTACCTTATCAGCCGGTTGGGAAATTTATATAAGGATGACATATCTCTGCGGAATATCGATCCGCGGGATCGGCGGTTATTACAAAATTGAGATAAAACCATGGTTGCTGACGTTACGAATTTATTTTCTTGGTGAATATACAGGGTGTGTTTTAGTGAAAGCTGGAGAGGGGCTGTAGTGCTATGAAGAAGAAGACTGGGTGTTCTTTTCAGAGGTATGGATCTTTCAAATGAAATAAAATACAGATTACAGATAAATTGTTTTGATTCCCATAAAATTGGTTTTATTGAGAAGATAATCCTTTGCCATTTTTATTAAAGTATAATTTCGGCCATGCGAGTGCCACGACTGGCACGGAGGGGGGTCCAATCTACGAGTACTCTAACCAATGATTGGGGTCAGATCTCGCCAATAACGTGGCGAATGTTGTCTTCCATTCCATCTTATTTATGGTAAAATGGCAAGTCAAATCAACCCTAAAACGCATGACAGCTTACACAACATATGTAGCATTAACTTTTGTTGTCAATTTAAAGCCTCCTCTAAAAAACACCTCTTATAAACGGAATCCACAATAATATGTAGTAATCGAGCAGTCTCCTAGGCAAATTGCTCGAAAAACAACATAATACTTGATACAAATTCAATTGTAAATTAAAAAAAAAAAAAATTAAATTTACAATTGAAATTCGATCACAGCAACCCCTTTGCAAATCAATTTATCAACGAATTGCGTTTTCCCGCAAGAAAACTACGGTTGACGGCATGAGAAGGCTCGCAAAGAAACCACCGTTGCGACACACAAGAAAGATTCTGATTATGATCGCGAAATGTGGCGGATGTCACGAATGATCTGTGCGGTGACAGAAATTTGCACAGAAAAAAGTTAACGTACGTGTATACTTTTGTTCCGGCTCAAGTTGATTATCACCGTAAATCATTAGATTATGAACTCGTCTGTCCATTGAATACCGCAAAGTGCTTGTTTTATGCATGTTCATGCTCACTTTTCATTGTGTATTTTGTCGGGGCCGTGCAGAGGACTTGAGTGTTTCGCTCGTTTTTTATTAAATATGAGTTCCTAATTATGTTGGACGGTGAAGTGA
Source organism: Odontomyia ornata (assembly GCA_963969285.1). NCBI lineage: Eukaryota > Metazoa > Arthropoda > Insecta > Diptera > Stratiomyidae > Odontomyia > Odontomyia ornata. The sequence goes on from OZ017739.1 coordinate 40,604,749, forward strand.
TATGTTCTGATGGATTTATTTAGTCGTTGCATGCTTAAATTTCTCATCCAAGCCATCGACAATGTCATTCGGGTTTCTTGCATTTGCATTAGAAGTCGTGTGTGATAAAAAATAAAATATGCGCATAGACACTGACGTCATCACTCCATTGCATGCTCCGTCGTTACAGCTTGGTGTTGTTTTGTAATAATCCCTTTAAAGCTGTATGGCTGTAATTTCATAGGAGCACATACAACAGGAAAAAGTCGAGTCTTGCAAAAGCGAAGTGAGTGTGAAAAAATCGCGGAGTTAACAATGCAATAAAATGAAATGACTGGCAATCGTAGGAGTTTATTATGAAATGGCAGTCCAAATTGTTGTTGTCGATAGTCTTTGTTGCGGTCACGGTTTGTCATTCATCGTTTTGACATGTCATATGTTTGACAGTTGGACGTGTGGCACATAAGAATTTTGTTCACGCTGGACAGCAATGAACAGCTATTTTGAAAGAAAATCATGGTCGCTTTTGATGCAATTTACAAGGAAATCTGTTTCTGATTGTCACAAGTAACAGATGTCTGCTTGCAAACTTCTGTCAGTGCCCGACTTTTGTGCGAGGTGTGTTATTGTAGATTGGAATTTTGCGGACTTCCTCGTCCTTTTTAAATACAAGAAGTGTTTGAGCAGTTTCACGATTAGGGACTCTTTTGAGTCTTCATCCGGGATGAGATTAGTTTTCATACGAAATTCCAGAGTTAAAATTTCTTCTTCGTGCCACCTCAAAAATCCCAGCACAAAATCAATCTCGAGCGCGACGGCCCAAGCTTTTTGCTACGATAAGTGAAATTTTCAATAAATCTCGCTGAAATTACGTCAGTTGATTGCGCGACTACGTCTAATTAAGATTAGTAAAGAAAATGGTTACAAATTTGGTGGAGCAATCGCTTAACTGGTTGGGATTCATGTTTTGCGCTAAGACTGAATATCAGAAACCGGGCTGAACTACCGGCGAGATACTTACCTGGAAAATTTCTATCAAAACTGTTGATCCTCAAATCACCTTACAACCAGGACCGGATCAAGCTCATCTGGCGCCCTGTGCAAAACTCGTATGTTGCGCGTTTCCTCGGATTTTAAAAGTAGTTTGCTTGCTAACCAAGTCGTAGCCTTAGCGTGGTTTTTAATATTGAGAAAATTGCGAAAAATCTATTGGAATATCAAATTCATCTAAAAAAGTTCTCATATGAAGCAAAATCTATTGAATATAAAATTAAATTAAAACTTACTTGGTAGGCAGAATTGTTTGCCGGTCAGAAAGGTTTTATTCAAAACATGTCTATTTTTGTGGTAACATCAATTAAGGACTCAGGTGAAAAAATAATATTTGACTACCTTTGAAAATGTTTTTAAGGCCTGAATTTTCAAGAAAAGACTACTTTTGACCTTTCTATAAGGTTTGATGATCGAAGCACCTATAGGATCAGAGAAAACTTGCTGCAACGGACGGACGGACAAATAGACATGGCATAAAACTAGTAGATCTTTATAGAATTACAAAGCCCTGAAATATGAAAACTCACTCACCATGGACTAAACAAACTGTACTTTCCGGGCCTTTAATTTTGCGAAGTCCTCTATAAGATCATCATACTCCAATTCTTCTACGAGTTCTTTCTCAATTGCTAAAATAGATAATCCTACCAATCGTTCTTGAGTCATAGTTGTCCTCAAGTAATTCTTTATAAATTTTAGTTTTGAGAAACTGCGTTCTCCTGATGCCACCGTTATTGGTAAAGTGTTTAAAATTTTGATGGCAATCACTGAATTGGGAAATACTTGATCCAAATTGGTCTTAAATATATAATTCAAAACGTCTAAGCTCGAAAGATTAGGTTTAATGAGTGGTGACAGTGTTAATAGCTCCTGATATAACTCTTCACCGTTTAAATCCTTAGATCCATCATGACTTAGAGCCGACTCTAGATTAAAGCACAAAATTTTCAAATTTTTCAATTTGGATGCATCACTTATGTCGTACAAAAAAGAAAATATTGAATTGTGATTGTTCAATTGTTCAAATCTTTCGTTGATAGAGCTGATTGCCTAGTCTAATATTTTGAAATAGAAATTTACTTTAAAACTAATTTTAGGTTCAAGTATAGTATCTGCGCTTTCGTCTTGGTAGAACCTTTTTCGGCGGCGTGAACGCAGAGACGATAAACTAGGGAATTGAGTTTGTATATCCAAGTCAACAGCAATCTTCTCAGCTTTATTTAATTATTCGTTAAAAATTTCATCTGTACGCATATCTACTAGGAAATTGCGAGTTTGTTGAAGCATATCAATGCTTGCAGGCAAATTCATTCGTTGGCCTTGTAAATACTTACTCGCAATGTTTATCTTTTGCAAAATATCAAACCTCACTAACAAACTGCAAATAAATTGATAGTTGAATATTTTATTTCCCAGTGATTCAGCTGTGACCTTCACCTCTGAATTCCCATCTTCAGCGATCTCAATAAGTGCTTCATATATCTCCCCTACATTATTCACAAGAGGCTTCAAAGCATCTATTCTACTCTCCCACCTTGTGTCGGAGAGTGGTTTGAGCGTTAAGTTAGGAACATATTTTTTATATATACTCCATCTGTTTGTAGAACTCGACAGAAATACATACAAATTTTGCACAACGTTAAAAAATATAACTGCATCTAATGAGCAACGAGCAGAATCATTTACAACTAAATTTAATGAATGAGAGCAACATGGAACAAAAAATGCTCTTGGCTCAATAGATTTTATTCTATTCTGCATACCACACTGTTTGCCTTTCATGTTGGACCCATTATCATATCCCTGGCCTCTACAATTGCTCAATAATATATTTGAACTATTTAGTTCTTGCAAGATAAGCTCTGTGAGTCCTTCACCAGATTTATTGTAACATTCCATAAAACCAATGAAATGTTCCCTGATTTCAAATGTGTTGTCATGTTGATGCACAAATCTGACAATTAAGGTAACTTGTTCAATATGACTTTTATCAGGAGTTGAGTCGACGATAATAGAAAAATGTCTTGCGGCTTTTATCATCGATATTATTTTATTCCTAACCGCTTTAGATATTAAATCGATTAGTTCGTTTTGAATAGTTTTACTCAAGTATTTATTTTGTGACTCTTGATCATTAATTCGTCTCAAATGCTCTCCTAAAACAGAATCAAATTTCGCAATTGCCTCAACAAGCTTCAAAAAATTCCCATTATTTAGTTCATTTAACTTTTCGGAGGAACCCCGAAATGCTAAGGACTGAGTACCAAGAAATTGAACTATTACCAACAATCTACGAAGAACATTATTCCAATGTGCAATTTCAGCTTTTCTTGTATGTTCAAAATTATGACTAATAGTATGTTGTTTTTTTAATCCAACTTCTAATGTTTTCCATGTCCTGAAATTTTCCATGTGAATAGGGTTGTTCTCATGGCTCTTTAGAAGTTGACTTATGTGGCTCCAATCCGAAGTTCCACTGCTTGACAACGCTTGGGCTGCCTTGTTTTTAGAGAATAAAAAGCAACAAAAACAATAAACAGCATCTTTAGATTTAGAATAAACTAACCATGGTCGTAAGATTTTTTCTCCATTGGCTAAAATTCTTTTATATAAAGAAGGACTAAATTTTCTATTATTGCTTTTAGGAAAATTAAAGTCAATAATTTGTGTTGGCCCGCAAAGAATTATCCTATCAACTAATTCATTATTAAGTGGCTGCCAGCTGTTGAGATCACTTAAATCTAAAATACCGTCCGAGATGTTTGTTTCCTCTTGTTGAGCTCCAACTGTCGCCACTACTGGCTCACAAACACTTTCAGAAGCACTTTCGAAATTACGGAAATTCACTGAAGTCGCGTCACTTGTTCCCGGCTGAATTAACAGTTTTTGCAACAGTCCTGACTGTTTTTTATTTTCATTTTCTTGAATTTCGCGCCGCTTCCGATACTCGGCACCGGATGGTTTTAGTTTCTTCATGATATCTATATTTTTTATTTATTAATAAGCACTTCACGAACTTTTGAAAAAAACATCTGCTCCATCCAAACATTAGTTCCAAAAGAAATTTTTGCATTTCCAGTAGGAAATAAATGAAAAGCAATAAAAAGAAATAATTTTCCTTTAATCATTCTCCTTCTCTTCTTTCGGCGGCTCCATCCATATCCACATCGTCGATATTCGTCCCTACGTGCATTTTCTAAGCCTGCACATCGGTCGCCCAAATCATGTATTTGGGCATAACCACCGAATAGAAAAATTTTCATTAATTCTTCTTTCATTTGTCTTTCAGTTCACATTAAACCAGAAATGAGTTTCTCCAATGGATCCGCTTATCTGGTTCGAAGCGAACGATAGCTCATGATACCTTGGATATCTGACACAAAACCAAAGGGCGCACGATGAGCAAGTTTTTAGCTTGCACAGTCTACGCATTGTATAGCCATCACGAATAACATAAAAGGCGAACAGATAAGTGTTCTAATATGTCTGAAGTTTGTGGGCGCCCAATGTGCAAACATTCAACATGCACAGAAGAGAGTAGTAGAATGCTCGTGATGACTTCGACACCCAACGCAACAATTAAGGGCGAACGATGCGCAGTTTTGAAATTTGCACGTTCTATGCGTGGAAAAAGCAGCATAGAAGACGAGTAGATCACCGCCATAGAATGAATGGTAGAGATGGGCGCCTGACGTGCAAAGCTGAAACGTGCACATAGGTGAACATCGTTGTTCGCTTAGAAGCAGAGCAGGGAATCTCCAATGGATCTTGATTGAAGGTATACTCTGCTGGTTCTAAGCGAATATACATATGAACGATATTAGTTTCTTAGTCAGAGCTAGCTACTGGAAAAAATGTTTATATGTAAGAGCATAACGTGTAAATTGCACATTATGCTTAATATTTATTGATGATTTTTTTTTGAAAATTGTTTCTAGGTTGGGGTCGTAGCTGGCGCCCTGATTGATTGGCGCCCTGTGCAAATGCACGTTGTGCACATATGGTGGATCCGGCCCTGCTTACAACTAATCATGTGCAGAACATATCTAAGAAAAACGACTCTACTAATCCTAGTCTGATATTAAAAGCATAAAGTGTAATGGTAAAAGTTTTCTATCTCGGTTTTGACATATCGGATAAGTCCTGCTTATTGTTCAAACTCTCAAATCCGACTAGAAAACTCTGAAGGGAGCTCATCAATACTACACACTATGGAGAAAAAACATTAGCCCAGCCTCGAATTCTGAAAAACAAGTTGGGTAGACAGACCTATGCTCATGTCAGAAGGGTTTTGTACTCAACTTACAAAATGCAGTAACCAGCAACGAATAAAATCAAGAAACATGTCAATGACGATTTAATTGGAGAAAATGTGAAATTCGAGGATCATACTATTATTAACAAAGTTGAACGAATTTTGACTTCTGAGGTATTTGTTATTGTTATACCCATAAATATATCCTTTGATATTTTTTTCAGATTTTTTAGATTACGGGTGTCCATTCGCGAGGAAGGAAACACATTTTTCATGTATTGCGCCCCCCTGTGCCCCACTGAAGCAAAAACTGTCAGTTTAAGAACTGTTTTGAAAAGCTCTCATAGAGAACTTTCAGTTGATACTCATATCGGCTACCTTTCATGAAATTTTTTTTCAGGGGCCACTCCTCTGTACTGTAATCATCGATTCATGGCCTATTTTTTCGAATCCTAGAATGGTTACAAAACTTTTGCTAGGAGCTCTCTCCTGCCTCTTGGACTTGTTTCAATTGTATGTACTCATCTTCATGATACCTATCACTCCTGAAATTTTCATGCAAATTCTAGCAAAGCTGTAGTGTCTAAGTCGGTAAAAAGCGCATATGGCTCCATAGCAATATGCTTCCATAGTTATACAGGGCATATTGTTCCATAGTAATACAGGAAAATTCAAATCGCTATCACTTTGGTAAATACTATTCGATCTTTATGAAACTTTCAAAAAAGATCAATCTTATAGTCATCTATTTGCTAAATTTGATTGAGTTTAAAGGTACCGTTTAGATTTTATTCAAGAAAACACAAAATCTATAAATCATACTATTACTAACAAAGTTGAGTGAATTTCGACTTCTCATGTATTTGCTGTTGTTGTATTCATTAAGGCCTACATTGGAAGGTGTCCAATCGCGAAGGGGTACGCGAAAAGTTCGTACATTTCCCCTTCCCCTGCCCCCTCGGTACTTATAAGACAATTTTAAGACTTGTTTTGAAAAGATCTCATTGAGACCTTTCCAATGACATCCTACTCGACGACCAATGGTGAAAAAATTTTTTTGAGGGGTCACCCCCCTTAAACGCCTTTGAAAAATTTTTCCACCCTTGAATTTTCAAGAGGTCACCACTTCTGACCTTTCTACAAAGTTTCATGGCTGTAGCTTTGATAGTTTCGGAGAAAAAGTGCTGTGACATACAGACGGACAGACGGACGGACAGACGGACAGACGGACACAGGTCGTGATTGCAATAGGGTTTTGTATTTTAGTACAAAACCCTAAAAACATTTCCGTGTCAAAGATCAAATACAAAAATTTTTTCGTGCAAATGAGCCTACTATAAGTATTTTCATGTGAGGTATTAATCACATAATAAACGAACTTATTCGCGTAAATATTCCTGTAATGTTATTGTGAGATAAATTCTGAGCATATTCAAAGCTTAAAGTCGTCAACCATTTGTTGTACAAGCTTACCCACCCCAAAAACGAGCGCTCACCGGACGAGGATTGGGTGAGTACCCGTTTTTAAAGTTTTGTAAAATCATTTAACAAAACCTTACCAAAATCACATCCTTTATCTTCGTCTTTCCGTCCGTCTGTCTGTCCGTCCGTCCGTATATCACACCACTTTTTCTCGCAAACTAAATAAGCTAGAAACATAAAGTTTTGTAGGTAGAAAGTTTGAAATAGTTTGAAATTGCTAAATCACTACAAATGGCGCCCAACGTGGGGCCCCGAAATGCCCGGCTGTATCATCAGTCGTGAGCACGAGACAGTCCATCGTCTCTAGGTGTCCCCACAAGGTGTTAGTATTATTGGCGGGTAGGTAACTCCCGAGGGTTTTGCACTGATCGTGCCCCAGCAACTAGTAACTTCCGGACGTGTGTTGTCTTTGGACATCAATATCGTTTGGTCCTGCTTTTGATTTGTACTTTGGTGGTTTACCACCATTGTATAACTAGTAAGGCCAAATGATATTAGAGTCCCTATTTGTGTTCGGAAGTTATTATCCCAACAGCTATTTTGCGGAGGATTCTGATCCGTTCCCCAAACCAGCGGTGCCTAGGTGTCTTAAATTACATGGATTTTGATTTCATGTGATTGGCTGATTAGCTAATCCATGACTATCCATGACAAGACACGCGCTGCTTGTGGATCAGAATTCAACACTGGGCTGACAAGTTGTAACTTGAGAAAACTTGCGGATGAGGGATCACTTCTGAACCCTGATTCTCATGGTGCCGCAAGAGAGTTGTCCCTGAAACACTACAGAAGGAAGGTGCCATTGGTGTCCTTGCTTGGGAAGAAGGACAGAAAGGAAAGACCGATTATTTTGTTTGATAACTTTTGATTACGTCAATAACGCAATTAATAAAATTTCCTCATATTTTTTTTTTTTAGGTTCGATTATAGTTCGCAACTGACGGCTACTTGGGAATTATATATACTCGTATATTTCACGTCATTTTTCTCATTTTCTTATATATTCATTTTGACAGGCTAAGTTATATATTGGTAGTTTTAAGTTTTCTATACTAAAAATCAATTGTTTCAGCAATGGCTACCAAACGCACGCCAGACAAGCGCACGTTGCGTTCGGAAGCGGGGCCCACGGCGTTATGCGTCACCTGCCAGCAGGCGCGAAATGATGGAACGTCCGTACAAACGTTGGCGTGCGGACATGAATTTCATGAAGCCTGTGTGACCCAGCATTTATTAGTTAGCCGTACTTGCCCTTTATGCTGACAACCAGCCACCTCAGCGGATCGACCTTCCAGCCACCTAGAGCTTCCAGCTGCTCAAGGGGCGGTGCCCAAACCAAAGGACCGGCGGGAGCAGGTTCCAACAGCGGCTGACGAGCCTGACTTAATGGGCCGAGCCGAAGCAGTGCCGCCTGCGGAAGAGCCGAGACCCACTGTGGCTGTGGAGGCGACAGTCCTACAGGATTTAATGGCGCTCATGCAGGACCTGACCACCCGGGTAGCCTCGCTGGAAAGCCAGAAGGAGAATCCAGTACCACCGCGGCCAAGAACGCCTCCGATCTGGGATTCGGACCCAAATCCATGGGATTTTCCGGAAGACTCGCGGCGCGATCACGAACGAGTCCGGCCCGGAGCGGCAATGAATCCGTTGGCTCCAGTGTACCGGCCCCGACTGAGCCAAGTACTGCCACCAACTCAGGCTCCAGTGATTCCGCCGGACCAACGCATCCATCCACACGCTACGTATCGGCTGAAGCCGACGCAGATCCCAAGCATCATCCAGGGCTGGAATCTGCATTTCAGCGGGGAACCCAACACCATAACTGTGGAGGTTTTCATTGGTCGGGTGCAGTCGCTGATTGAGCAAATGCTAGCAGGAGACCACACGGCGCTCGCAGGATACTTGCTAATGCTGCTTAGGGGAGCAGCACTTGAGTCATATTGGCGAATACATTCGGCCCCACCATCAATACGCTGGTCACGGTTGAAGGAGGTACTCCGCATGGAATAACCTACGGTAGACATGGACGAATTAGTACTGGACAAGATTCATGCTAGATGGCAGCGTCCGGACGAGTCTTTCCATCAATATCGAGCCGATATCCTTCGGCTGAATGACCAGTCATCAGAGCCGATGTCTTCTACCCAATTGCTGCGGTTGCTGAAGCGCAATCTAAGGCCGGAGCTTCGTCGCCATACCGTGAACTCTGATCCACAGAGTATGGACGCACTGCTGAGAACTGTGCGTCGCCTAGAAGGGTTTGAGGAAGACCTCCGGGACCGGCCCTACTTACTAGCTAGGACGGGTCCTCGACGAGGAATCGCGGGATTGGCCCCAGATTACACCACCATGGATCTGGAGGAAGATTTGGACCAGGACCAGCTTGCTGTAGCATCAAACCGGACACCGGTTCATTTCATGCCGAGCAGAGCGTAAGGTTTTCTGCTACGGTTGCGGCAAGCCGGACACATACTTCCCGGACTGCCCTGAATGTGCCGCGCAAAAAAACGGCCGAAAGAGTACCCGACCACCTCAGCGGTACTCGAAGCCCCCGCAGTAGATCCTCAGCCAGCTGCTCACCCCAATAACCCTGACGCTAAACCACCAGCCATGACCACTATGACTGCGGATGTTCACTCTCTTCCGGAGACCTCGCCAACGACCATATTGAAGCGACTACCGCAGTCACTGCCAGAAGAACCCCGGCAGCCTCAAATACGCACTTTAAAACCTTATCATGTTCGACTGCAGGAATATCGGGTGGCTCGAGAGCGAATATTTGCTTCCGAAGTAGTCACTTCCCGCCCGCGCACGACAAAATGGTCAACCCGTCGTTGGCGGAATTTCCGCAAGAGAGTGCGCACCTGCCGTCAAACCTTAAACTCTTGTAACATCTCGGAGGTTGCTGAGAATGAGATCAGACCTTATCATCCAATTAAAGTGTTGGGCGAGACCGTGTTTGCATTGATCGACACGGTTGCCAGTATCAGTTATCTTGCCTCGAGCTTTGGCTCGAAGGTGCTCCAAGACTATCCGAACTTGATTAAATCCTGGCGCACTGAAATCAGTACAGCTGATGGCACCAAACACCCTATACGAGGTAAACTAACCACACCCGTGACGTTCAGGGGTCAGACGAAGGATATTACTTTCTACATTATTCCGTCTTTGACTCAGAATGTGTACCTTGGCGTCGATTTCGTCCTTCGCTTTGGACTGGCCTCCGATTTATTCACCGATTTGACTTTAAACACCAGATATGTCAACGAAATCACTTCTATTCCCGATAGGCATGACCTGACGCCTAACCAACGGCAACGCCTGGAAGCATCAATCGCTGCTTTCCCATCTTACGCTACCCAAGGCCTTGGCCGCACCACCCTAGTCTCACACGCCATCGACGTTGGCGATAGTAAACCGATTAAGCAGAGACACTACGCCATCTCACCGGCCATGGAGAAATTGGTGTATGCGGAGCTGGATAGGATGCTCGAGTTGGGGGTCATAGAGGAGTCCCAAAGTGCCTGGTCATCACCGGTAACCTTGGTGGTGAAGCCAGCTAAAGTCCACCTCTGTCTTGATGCCCATAAGGTAAACGCGGTTACCATCAAGGACGCGTACCCTCTTCCACTCATCGATGGAATACTAGGGAGACTGCCGAAAGCCAATTATATCACCAGTCTCGACCTAAAAGACGCCTTCTGGCAAATTCCACTCGATGAGGGGTCGAGGGACAAGACCGCCTTCACAGTGCCTGGACGACCATTATATCAGTTCGTCACAATGCCCTTTGGCCTGTGTAACGTGCCACAAACGATGACTCGGCTGATGGACAAGGTCATCCCACCTCACCTGAAACACCAAATGTTCGTGTACCTTGATGATCTGTTACTCATAACGGAAACGTTCGATCAACACCTCCTACTCTTACAAGAAGTAGCCCTGCACATCAGTAAGGCAGGACTCACCATCAACGTACAGAAAAGTAAGTTTGTCATGAAAGAAGTCCGATACCTAGGACATGTCATAGGACATGGCACTATCAAAACGGATCCAGACAAAACTCGTGCGATTGATGAGTTCCCCTTACCAAAAACAGTGAAGCAGCTACGACGTTTCCTTGGTGTGTGCGGTTGGTACCGAAGGTTTGTTCGGAATTACGCAACAGTTTCAGCGCCCCTGTCAGACATGCTGCGGAAAGGGAAGTTTATTTGGACCGAACTCAGCCGAAAGGCATTTGAAGAGCTAAAACAAGCCCTCACATCAGCTCCTGTCTTGCACAGCCCCGACTTCACGAAGCTCTTCTCCATTCATTGTGACGCAAGTCAACATGGAGTAGGAGCCGTGCTGGTGCAATTGACCGATGAAGGAGAGGAAGCTCCCATCGCCTTCATGTCCAATAAGCTGAATTCGGCCCAAAGAAATTATACTGTGTCCGAGCAGGAATGTTTGGCAACGGTGATGGCTGTGAAGAAATTCCGAGCTTATATCGAGGGCCACCCATTCGAGATCATCACGGACCACGCTTCACTACAATGGTTGATGAACCAGGCAGATTTACATGGACGCCTAGCAAGATGGGCTCTTAAACTGCAAGGGTTCAAGTTTTCCATCAAACATCGGAAAGGGACCCAGAACATCGTACCCGACACCCTCTCACGAATGTTTTCCCCAGAAGGAGCCGAATTGACAATAAATGACGAGGACCCCATCGAGATAGGTTTGGACAGCCCACATTTCGAATCAGACAGCTACAAAGAATTGAGGCAAACCATCGCGACCCAACAATCGCAGCTGCCTGATTTGAAGGTAATAGATGGCTACGTGTATAGATGAAATGAATACGCCACTGGTGATCCATGGTAGGAAGAAGAGTCCTGGAAACTCTGGGTACCGGAGGAAATGACACAACATCTAATCCTCCGCGCACATGACCATCCTTTAAGTGCCCACGGAGGTTACGGTCGGATGTTACGGCGACTCAAGAAATACTTCTTTTGGCCTAAAATGGCATCGCAGGTCAAAGACTACGTGAGCGCCTGTGAGACCTGTAAAGGCACCAAAGCGCCCAACCAGCCTCTTCGACCTCCTATGGGTCAACTCAACGTCCCAGAACGCGTATTCCAACGTCTATACATCGATCTACTCGGTCCATATCCTCGGTCTTCCATGGGACACATCGGAGCTATAGTCGTTCTAGACCAGCTTTCAAAATTCCCACTGGTGGAACCTATCCGTAAATTCACAACTCCATCTATCGTGAAATGAGTTCGGGGTTCCAGAGAGTGTGTACTCAGACAACGGAGTACAGTTCCGGTCTCGGCAGTTTAAGGGCCTACTTGAGCAGTATGGCGTTGAACACCAACTGACGCCCATATACTCTTCTCAGTCTAACGCCTCCGAACGGTTGAACCGAGCCCTATTGGCCGCGATCCGTTCCTACGTCCACCCATCTCAAAAAGATTGGGACCGGCGATTGTCTGCCATCACATGCGCCCTGCGATCCTCGTATCATTCCGTCACTGGTGTCGCCCCTTACTTTGCCGTCTTTGGACAGCACATGATTTGCCACGGTAAATCATACCGGCTGTTACGGCAACTAAAGTGTTTGGGAGACCCCGTCGTTGCGCTGGAGCCCCACAAACGTCTAGGAGACCTCCGCCAACAAATCGGACGGAAGATTAAGGCCGCAGGAAGTGCAAATGAGGCGCAGTACAATCTCAGGTCACGATCTGTTAATTTCAAAGAAGGAGATGAATTTTTCCGGCGAAATTTCCGGCAAAGTGACGCCGCGGGGCATTACAACGCCAAATTGTACAGGCGATTCTTGAAAAGCCGCATAAAGCAGGTAATGGGACCTAACCGTTACCTGTTAACGGACCCATCGGGAAAAGAACTTGGGGTATACCACGCAAAAGACCTGCGCCGATAGATAATTAGTCACGTCTGTTTTGTCCGTCCGCATAGATTTTCAAAAAAAACGCGCAAGGGTTGTGTACTTCCGGCAAAACATAAACATACGTGTCAGTCCGTCCGTCTGTCAATTTCGTTTTCTTTTATTGTTCGTCACTCCTTGTTCCGACGCCAAAGACAACCCATGCTATAATGAAAGATCCTTCAGCTCCTTTTTCGCAATCCGCGTCGCCTTGGGATCGCGAGAAAATTAGCTGCCCTGTAGTAATTGAGCACGGCACATTGCACATGTTTAAATACGTGCACAAAATATTCTTTTTCTTTTCAATATCAAACAAGGCACATGACATCATTATAAATTCTTTTCAATATATAAAATCATAATTTTTGAATATGTTCGAATTGTTATCCAATCAAGTGTAATTAAAATCTCCTTTTAAAGCACCTTAAATTTTCATACAAAATAAATGTGTTCAAACTCAAATTCAATAATTAATACAAACGTGTGACACAAATTGCAAATCTACATTCTCCAATTTATCTTGACCTGTTTCACTTTAATTAAACCTGCAAAAATTGATTGAGCTAACCTTCATATTTTAGCGAAAAATTTAAATAATTTAGGGTGAAACGGAATTCCATTCAATTAAATAATTTATCAGTAAATTTATACCAAGATAAAAAAAAGAAAAAAAAGAAAAAAAGAAAATAACCAAATTGAATTTCGCGCGTTTGATTATATAAATGAAGGAACACAAGAAAAAGGCCAGTTTGACGATCAACGAACGGGAATTGCTCGGGGATTGGGAGTTGGGCGAGCGCTCTTTTGTGATCGGTTGTTGAAGTGCAAGTCAGAAAAATAGAAATTTCCCTGGTTTTTTGCGTCGCGTAAATTTGTAGCTATATACAAATCGAAATTCTAGTTACAACCTAGCCGTGGCACACTAATAAATGTGAATTCCCAACCGCGAATATATCGTTTTCGGCATCCGAAATATCAATCGTCAAAGTTGTGTAAGAATTTTCTGCTCGTCTTTACGGCGGTCGTCATCGCAAGAAGCGCTTGTAGTTGCCGTTGCTAGTTACATTCGAGGTGGAATCACCGAAGTTTTCTCGTAGTGCAAAGGAAATAGTGAAATCAGCAAATATGAGTGATTCTTTAGTTTATCTGAACACTTATGGCCATTCCCGGAGAAAATAGTTTTGGTTTTTTTCCTGGTTTTCGTTGATTTCTAATAATGAATCGCACTTACGTGCTAAATCGCATAAATATTTTTGCATATTCATAACGGAACGCGAATGCGACAATTGTCCAACTCTTACATATCTCGTATCAAGCTTATACTACTTTGAGCATGTATAATACCTGTAAAACATTAGAAAATAAACGACAAACTATGCAATGTTAAATGTAAAACGTCGGTCTTTCCTTTCTTCAAATTCTAACCGGGTATAGGACCCGGTACGGTGGCAGGCTTCCACCTCAAAACATGAGCCAGCCGCCGGGTACTCATTAATCCTTCTTTTGTTTCAGGTGACGTCGCGGGTTGAGTGGCCCAAGCAGAGTGCCTCTTTATGGCATAGAGTTATGCATTCAAATTGCATAATTCTATGGCATAAATTGGTCACCGGGGTACTCCCCTTCTGATCGGAAAGTTCATGCGATTCAAGTTGTATGAGTTTTCCACTCAGAAGAGGAATACCTGGCCACTGCAACAGAATATATATGGATTTATTCCGGTTGGGTGGGTGCGAAGGGGCTCCACCATCACCCGTTTGCCCTTCTTTCATTTGTGGGCCATGAACTTCGTCGGGTAATGACGAGGTTACCCCAAGTCCGCCTTTCTTCTCAGGTTCCTCTTGTTCTCGAAACAAGTACTATCTCCCTCGATGTAGTTATCTACAAGTTTTGCGACTTCGGTTGCCCCTGGATCTCCAGCAGTCAAATTCGTGAGTGCGAAATTTTTTTGTAGTGGGTCCTCGTGCTGGGGAAATGAACCCGCCCCACGACACCGCAATGCTAGCCTGCCAGCGCATTCACGCGTCTCCAGACGAGGGCATTCTCGGCAGATACCGACACCTTCTTCTGCCGGGGCAGCAGACCATCGCTGCAGTCCTTCACGGACATTTATTGAATCTTCTTATTTACTACAAAGTCATGTGTGATAAAAAATAAAATATGCGCATAGACACTGACATCATCACTCCATTGCATGCTCCGTCGTTACAGCTTGGTGTTGTTTTGTAATAATCCCTTTAAAGCTGTATGGCTGTAATTTTATAGGAGCACATACAACAGAAAAAAGTCGAGTCTTGCAAAAGCAAAGTGAGTGTGAACAATCGCGGAGTTAACAATGCAATAAAATGAAATGACTGGCAATCCTAGGGGTTTATTATGAAATGGCAGTCCGAATTGTTGTTGTCGATAGTCTTTGTTGCGGTCACAGTTTGTCATTCATCGTTTTGACATGTCATATGTTTGACAGTTGGACGTGTGGCACATAAGATTTTTGTTCACGCTGGACAGCAATGAACAGCTATTTTGAAAGAAAATCATAGTCGCTTTTGATGCAATTTACAAGGAAATCTGTTTCTGATCGTCACAAGTAACAGATGCCTGCTTGCAAACTTCTGTCATTGCCCGACTTTTGTGCGAGGTGTGTTATTGTAGATTGGAATTTTGCGGACTTCCTCGTCCTTTTTAAATACAAGAAGTGTTTGAGCAGTTTCACGATTAGGGACTCTTTTCAGTCTTCATCCGGGATGAGATTAGTTTTCATACGAAATTCCAGAGTTAAATTTCTTCTTCATGCCACCTCAAGAGTCCAAGCTTAAACTTTCGCACAAAATCAATCTCGAGCACGACGGCCCAAGCTTTTTGCTACGATAAGTGAAATTTTCAATAAATCTCGCTGAAATTACGTCAGTTGAGTGCGCGACTACGTCTAATTAAGATTAGTAAAGAAAATGGTTACAAATTTGGTGGAGCAATCGCTTAACTGGTTGGGATTCATGTTTTGCGCTAAGATTGAATATCAGAAACCGGGCTGAACTACCGGCGAGATACTTACCTGGAAAATTTCTATCAAAACTGTTGATCCTTGTATCACCTTACAACTAATCATGTGCAAAACATATCTAAGAAAAACGACTCTACTAATCCTAGTCTGATATCAAAAGCATAAAGTGTAATGGTAAAAGTTTTCTATCTCGGTTTTGACATATCGGATAAGTCCTGCTTATTGTTCAAACTCTCAAATCCGACTAGAAAACTCTGAAGGGAGCTCATCAATACTACACACTATGGAGAGAAAACATTAGCCCAGCCTCGAATTCTGAAAAACAAGTTGGGTAGACAGACCTATGCTCATGTCAGAAGGGTTTTGTACTCAACTTACAAAATGCAGTAACCAGCAACGAATAAAATCAAGAAACATGTCAATGACGATTTAATTGGAGAAAATGTGAAATTCGAGGATCATACTATTATTAACAAAGTTGAACGAATTTTGACTTCTGAGGTATTTGTTATTGTTATACCCATAAATATATCCTTTGATATTTTTTTCAGATTTTTTAGATTACGGGTGTCCATTCGCGAGGGAGGAAACACATTTTTCATGTATTTCCCCCCCCCCCCCCCGTGCTCCCACTGAAGCAAAAACTGTCAGTTTAAGAACTGTACAGAGAACTTTCAGTTGATACTCATATCGGCTACCTTTCATTAAAATTTTTTTTCAGGGGCCACTCCCCTGTACTGTAATCATCGATTCATGGCCTATTTTTTCGAATCCTAGAATGGTTATAAAGCCCTTTTGCTAGGAGCTCTCTCCTGCCTCTTCGACTTGTTTCAATTGTATGTACTCATCTTCATGATACCTATCACTCCTGAAATTTTCATGCAAATTCTAGCAAAGCTGTAGTGTCTAAGTCGGTAAAAAGCGCATATGGCTCCATAGCAATATGTTTCCATAGTTATACAGGGCATATTGTTCCATAGTAATACACGAAAATTCAAATCGCTATAACTTCGGTAAATACTATTCGATCTTTATGAAACTTTCAAAAAAGATCAATCTTATAAATAGTCATCTATTTGCTAAATTTGATTGAGTTTAAAGGTACCGTTTAGATTTTATTTAAGAAAACACAAAATCGATAAATCATACTATTACTAACAAAGTTGAGTGAATTTCGACTTCTCATGTATTTGTTGTTGTTGTACTCATTAAGGCCTACATTGGAAGGTGTCCAATCGCGAAGGGGTACGCGAAAAACTCGTACATTTCCCCTTCCCCTGCCCCCTCGGTACTTATAAGACAATTTTAAGACTTGTTTTGAAAAGATCTCATTGAGACCTTTCCAATGACATCCTACTCGACTACCAATGGTGAAAATTTTTTTTTGAGGGGACCCGCCTTAAACGCCTTTGAAAAAATTTTCCACCCTTGAACTTTCAAGAGGTCACCACTTCTGACCTTTCTACAAAGTTTCATGGCTGTAGCTTTGATAGTTTCGGAGAAAAAGTGCTGTGACATACAGACGGACGGACGGACGGACAGACGGACGGACGGACACAGGTCGTGATTACAATAGGGTTTTGTATTTTAGTACAAAACCCTAAAAACATTTCCCTGTCAAAGATCAAATACTAAAATTTTTTCGTGCAAATGAGCCTACTATAAGTATTTTCATGTGGGGTATTAATAACATAATAAACGAACTTAGTCGCGTAAATATTCCTGTAATGTTATTTTCAGATGAATTCTGAGCATACTCAAAGCTTAAAGTCGTCAACCATTTGTTCTACAAGCTTACCCACCCCAAAAACGAGCGCTCACCGGATGAGGATTGGGTGAGTACCCGTTTTTAAAGTTTTGTAAAATCATTTAACAAAACCTTACCAAAACCACATCCATTATCTTCGTCTGGCCGTCCGTCTGTCTGTTCGTCCGTCTGTCTGTCCGTCCGTCTGTCTGTCCGTCCGTCCGTATATCACACCACTTTTTCTCGCAAACTAAATAAGCTAGAAACATAAGGTTTTGTAGGTAGATGCAAAGTAACGCCGTCTTAAAGGTTTCACCACAATAAGAAATTTATAAGGTGTTTGAGGAGGGTCTCTCCATATAGGGGAGTGGCTCCTGAAACAAAAAATTTCATCGCGTGTAGGCAATATGGGTTTCAAATGAAAGGCCATGATGAGGACTTTTTAAAACAAGTCTTAAAATGACAAATTTTGCTTTGAGGGGTATGTCGGGTGAGCTCACCCCCTTGTTTATGCGTTACAGGTGCTCTCGCAGGTTAGAGTGGCCTTCTGTTCACGTGCTTATTTATGTTATAGTATTATTTGATTCCATCATATAATACTATAACATAAATCTGAAACGTTGATAGTTTTCTTTTGAAGGAAAAGCTCATGCGAATTATGTTTGCATGAGTTTTTCATTCAAATAAAAACATCTGATCACGTCTACAATGGATTTTCATCTGGATGGGGGTGCAAGGGGTGACCGCTTCCACCTGGATGCCCCACTCTTATTTGGGGCCATAAGCATCGTCGGTAAAGACGAAATATTCTCAAGTCTCGTTCTTTTTTCGCCAGGCCCAGGTTGTTGTTTGCTTTGGCAATCTTCTCCTTTAATAGGTTACCTCGGCCTCGGCACCATCGGACCGAGTCGTGTTATCCACTAATTCGTGAATGCGAAATTTTTTTGTTGTGGGCCCTTTTGCTGGAGAAAAGGACCCACCCCACGACACCGCAATGCTAGCCTGCCAGTGCATTCACGCATCCTCAGACAAGGCTAATTGTTATAGTACACCCATCTTCCATAAAACTATAATAAATTTTCCCACATTTTTACAGACAAAATTCTACTGAATTTCGTCTGCACATTTTACACATTTTACTCATATTGCAGCATTTCATTCCCATTTCCTCCACGCGCATTTTTTCTGAATGTAATTTAATGCATATGCTAGAGGTCATATGCACTTTTCTAGTTTTCGCAATTGCAACAATTTCGTGAGAACAAATTGTTGCAACGCGAACAAAATTAATGTATAAAACCGCGAAAGCGATCGCGCGCCAAGAATAAGTTTTCCATTCTTGATACGCGAAGGTACGGCCAAGCCTCCCTTAGCCATTTCGCCCAACGTGAGGCTGCGTTGGGGTACCTTAATTGCACTTTACGTACACGGAAAGTTCAATTGTACGGTAGTTTCTTTCAATAAAGTTTGTGGAAATTAAACAAGTGTTTTTTTTCATAATCGTAACCGCGGGTTATTTTAATGGCGCAGTCGGTAGGATCCGCTAAATAGAAAGGATTCTATTTGGTTTTTTTAAAAAACCTTAAAGCGGATTGACGTCGCGTTCGCGAAAAGTGATTAAATTAAATCCCCAAGAGGAGGAAATTATTTAATTCAACGCCGACGCGAATAAATCGCATGTTTTTAAGTAAAAACAGCGCCGCGGTATACAAAATTTAGCAAAGGTGCTACAAGTGTGACACGGCAGTGTGAAGTGTGTAGTGAATTCCAAAGAAGGATCAAAGGAAGGAAATTTAGCAAAGGTGCTAAAAGTGTGACACTGCAGTGTGAACGAGTAGTGAACTCAAAGAAGAATTAAAACAAATATGCAGTGAATTATTTAAAATTTGCGAAAACATAAAACGTTCAAAAGCAAAGTGAATTAAAACGAAGTTAAATTGCAAAGAGTGACATCAACGCGAAGAAAAAGGATGAGAGAGAATTTAAAAGAGTGTTATAAATTCTAATAGAAAATATCCTAACTAAAATAAATAATATTGCACATCAAAATAAAAACAACATAACTTATTAAAATCAGCGCAAGTGAAGTGAAAATTTTAAACTGAAAAATTAATTAAATAAAGCCACAAATCTGAAGAGTGAAATTGCAGTGAATTTTTTTCCTTACCAAGGATACATAAAAATTAAACTTAAAAATTAACCGATTAAAAAAACAGTGATAAAACATAGTGGATTCAACCCCTCAAAACATAAGGACAAAGTGAAGGAGCAATCGTAACTTTATATTACCAGTCCGCAAGGAAAACAAGCAGCAAGTACCTCAAGAAATATTGCCTTTTCGTTTAAAATTTTAAATTTCCATATATATATTAATATATTGTACATATTTTTCTTATCTTACTTATATATATATATATATATATATATATATATATATATATATATATATATATATATATTTTTTTTTTTTTTTTTTTTTCCATACCATTTTTATAGATACATATTTTATAGACACACATATTTTAAATAATCCTCATTTATATGATTTAACAAACATATTTTTGTGCGGATTCCATAAATTAATTAAATATTTTTGTAAGGGTGGTTCGGATCCCATAGATTTGAACACATAAATCATTTAAAAAAAAAAAAATGGCACACGCCGAAGCAGCCCCTTCCATTCAAATTAACCCCCTAAAATACTTGCGTGGCCTTCCTGAATTCGACGGCAGACCCGAAAATCTGCAAAACTTTATTAATCTCGTAGATAGGATACATCCTGTCCTATCAACCTTTAATGAAGCATCCCAGCTTCTATTTGGGGACGTCATTAAAAGTAAATTAAAAGGCAAAGCAAAAGAAATAATCGAAATCAATTGCCACGCTGTCCTGTGGCAAGACATTAAAGAAGTCCTCCTGAATAATTTCGGAGATCGTCTTAACACAGACGAACTCTATGATATTCTTCGGGGTGTTACCTTTAAAACAAATACCCTGGAATTCTACAACGAAATAAAAAGCAAGCTAAGGAGACTTAACAACAAAACCTTAATAGTCCTGGGCGCAGGCAATGCAACAAATGAATGTGCCCGCAATAACAAAAGAACAGCCCTCAATATATTTAAAAATGAAATCCCCGAACCTATGAAAACAATCTTATGTTGTAGAAACCCCGATACCCTAGAAGCTGCCATGAATATTTTATTTTCAGCGGGATACGCATATTACGGCTCAAACGGACAAATCTACCAACCAAACAAAAACCAGACAAATGGACAGAACACAAACAAACAACAGAAAAATGACAACTTAAATCGTAACAATAATAACAGTAATACAAATACCAATAGATCACAAAATAATAACAATAATTATCAGAAAAGTAATAATAATAATAATTCTAGAAATAATAACTCCGGTAATGATAATAGGTTTAGCAATAGCAATAGTAATAGATTTAACAACAACCAGAATTTCAATAATAGGTTTAACAACAATAATAATAATAACCAACAAAACACACGGCGGACACGACAAAACGACTCAAACTACAGGCCCTCTCAAAACAACATACAAGATCCTTACAATCCATTTGGTAATCCACGGTATCTAGAAAGACAACCAACTCCCGAGCCCATGGATATTAATACAAACGAGGCAGTGGAAAATTTTCCGCTGCAGGCCTCGGACGAAAACTGCCTTATATAACTCTTAAGACTAAATCAAGGCCCTTAAAATTTATTATAGATACAGGGGCCACTCATTCGCTCATTAATCCAGGCATTTGTCATCCTAAATGGAAAGTAAATACACCCTGCATAAATTTAAAAACCCTGCAACATACTATCGACATCCACGAAAAAGTTAAAATCCCCCTTTTTGAAGAATTGGGTGATAAAACCCAAAAAATTGAATTGTTTGTTTGTAAATTCCACGACCTATACGATGGAATCCTAGGTAACAATGTGTTGCGACAACTCAACGCAACGATTGATTATAAAAGCAAGATGCTATACTCTGGTGACAAAAAGGTCCCGATTCTCTTCGAAACCGAAGAAGAGGATCAATATTGCCTTTTCAGCAAAGCTGGACTCTACAGAGTATCCGTGCCCGTTCATCAAGAGAATGGATTGGTACACTTTCCCGGTAGGTCCTCCAAAGATGCAAGGATCCATATCGAGGAAGGCGTGTACGACGTAGAGGACTTTAGAATGCCCGCTTTAGTAAAGGTACTAAGCGACGGCCCTACAAAGGTGAAATTCTTCCCACAAGAAACCACACCTATCACTATTGAAAACTTTAACATAATCGAAAATACACCAAAACAGTCTTCTTTCATTCTAAACCAGATGAGAATGGACCATCTCAATAAAGAAGAAAGACAAAAACTGGTTTTGACAATAAAGTCGTTTTCTGATATTTTCTATAACGAAAACTCAGACTTAACATTCACTAACTTTATCAAGCACGAAATCCGTACCGAAAATAACATGCCAATAGTTGCAAAAACCTATCGGTATCCGTACATTCATAAGGATGAAGTACGAAGGCAGATAGAAGAAATGCTTGAAAAGAAAATTATAAGGCCTAGCAAATCTCCCTACTCAGCACCAGTCTGGATTGTACCTAAAAAGATGGATGCAAGTGGGAAACAAAAATGGAGGCTTGTCATCGACTATCGAAAACTTAACGAAGTTACGATCGATGATAAGTACCCTATTCCGAATATTGAAGAAATCCTAGAAAAACTGGGAAGAAGCCAGTATTTCACAACGCTAGATTTAGCGAAAGGTTTCTATCAAATAGAGATTGAGGATAAAGATATCCATAAAACGGCCTTTAGCGTTGAAGGTGGGCATTATGAATTCTTGCGGATGCCTTTTGGGTTAAAGGCAGCCCCTGCAACCTTCCAACGTCTGATGAACAATATTCTATCCGATTATATAAACAAAATTTGTCTCGTATATTTGGACGATGTAATTATCTTCTCCACTTCTTTACAGGAGCACATCGATTCATTAACTAAAATTTTCAATAGACTTAGAGAATCCAATCTGAAAGTTCAATTGGATAAGTCCGAATTTTTGAAACGAGAAACCGCTTTCCTAGGACACATAGTTACTAGAGACGGGATAAAACCTAATCCACAGAAAGTGGAATGTGTCCAGAAATTTCCAATCCCCAAGACCCCTAAACAAATCAAGCAATTTCTCGGTCTTGCTGGTTACTACAGAAAATTTATTAAAAACTACTCAAAAATTATCAAACCAATGACAAAATACTTGAAAAAAGATGCAAAATTAAATATATCAGATCCTGAATATATTCGTTCCTTCGAAATTATAAAAATCCTTCTAACTAACGAACCAATCCTGGCCTACCCAGATTTTGAAAAAACATTTGTTCTTACTACGGACGCTAGCAAGTATGCACTTGGTGCCGTACTTTCACAAGAAGGACGACCCATCAGTTATGCTAGCTGTACCTTAAACGAACATGAGATAAACTATAGCGTCATAGAAAAAGAACTCCTAGCTATAGTTTGGGCTACCAAGTATTTCCGACCCTATCTTTTTGGACGTAAATTCGTAATTGAGACAGATCACAGACCTTTAACTTGGTTATTTTCTATAAAAGAGCCAAACTCGAAATTGGTTGGATGGAGACTTAAACTTTCAGAATTCGATTACACAATTAAATACAAAGAAGGTGCAAAAAATATAAATGCAGATACTCTTTCCAGAATTCCTTTACCAGAAGTAAATCTTGCAGAAAATCTTTCAAATATCCCCACAACTACCTCTTGTATCAATATCTTTAAAAATCAAATAATAATCAAAAAATCAAATTCAGGCTCTTTAAGAATTAAAAAAGAAAAAGTTTTCGATAAAAACCGAACTATAATAAACGCGAAACAATTAGACGAACAAGACGCTATTACGCTGCCTAAAAATCACTTCAATCCAAACGGATTAAATGCAATTCTTATAGAAAATGAAGAGTTTTTTCAGATTATATATTCCGCTTTCTCCAACAATTTCATAACAAACGGCAAATTCAAAATTCTTAGATGCAATGTCCTTCTAGAAGACATAACAAACGAAGAAGACTTAGCTAAAATGATTGAGGAAGAACATTTGAGAAACAATCATCGTGGAATCGAGGAAGTTTCAAAGGAATTAAAACTGAAATACTATTGTCCTAAACTCGTAGACAGAGTAACAAGCTTCATCAATAATTGTGAAGTTGGTAACTGCGAGAAATACGTTAGAAATCCTCCGAAACCATTATTCAAAATCACTGAAACTCCACAAAAACCTGGAGAGATAATTCATGTTGACGTGTTTTATACTCTCGAAAAGTTATTATTTTTAACAATAATAGATAAATTCTCAAAGCACGCTTGTGCAATAAAGATTCTCGGAAGAACATGGAACGAATTCAGAAGAGGACTAGCGTACTACTTTAGCCAGTTTGGCACACCCAAAAAATTAATTGTCGATAATGAACTAGGGTTTAAAGCAATCCCTCTGAGAGATTTCCTATCAAACGAAAATGTGGAAATCCACTACACTTCCAACAGTAATCATACATCTAACGCAGACATAGAAAGGCTGCATAATACAATAAATGAACACATCCGACTCCTTAAACATGACGAACTTAATAACCAAAGTTCAGTCGAGGAAAAGATTCTTAAAATCATATCCTTTTATAATAATACCATACATTCCACTACAAACAAAAAGCCAATAGACTTTGTCAATGGCCAAATTCACCAAAACGATTATAACTCTATATATGAAACTATCCTACAAAAGAAACAGAAGACCATAACTAAACTCAACAAAAATAGATCAGATGAGGAAATCGAACCTGGACCAAACTTTGTAAAAGAAATTAGAGGAGGTAAAAACCATTCTAAATTTAGGAAAATTAATACTGAGAAAATAGACGAAGACCATATACTCGGCCTGGATAACCAAAATAAATATTACCGTACCCATATAAAAAGTAAAAAGAAACATCAAGATCTGAACAATCCAACAATTAAATCCAAACCTAAAAAGAAAAGAAAAAATCGTCCTTCTACTTCTCAACCTCCTACCAATACCTAAAATGAATATTTCTTTCAGGACCATGACTCCACTGTTGATGATTATCACCCTATGGACAATGACCAATGCACAGACAATAGACATTTAGGACCTCAACATAAACAATGGTTACATTCCAATCAAAATAGGCGACGTCAAGCTAATCGAGTACTACACAAATATATTACATATCATCAATACAAGCGAATATGAACATACATTACGACTTATTCAACAAAATATCAACACCCTTTCAGCTTCCACATCCGAATCAAAAATAATATTAGAAACTATAAATAAAAATTTCGAGCTCCTAGAATCTAAAATTAACAATTTAATACCTCATCAAAGACAAAGACGCGGACTGATAAATATATTGGGAAAAGGACTAAAATACGTCGCAGGGACAATGGACGATGACGATAGGACCGACATCGAAGACACAATTAAAGGAATCTCAGGAAACGAAAAGAATCTCGCTGACAAAATTGATAAAACATTGATAACTAATAAAATTCTTTCCTCTCAAATTGAAAACATAACAAAGCATATAAATACCCAGCAAATAACAATAACAAATTATCTGAATAAATTCAAGGACTTGAACCAAAATAAAATAGCACCCCTTAGAGATGAAGTAGACTTCATTCAAAATGTGTATCAAATTGATAACGACATCTCACTCCTAAGGAACCACATAACGGACATAGAACAGACAATCCTTTCAAGCAAACTAGGACTTGTTAACAAAAACATACTTACAAAAACAGAACTAGGCCTTATAGAAGACTTTGAACAGTACTCAAACATAAAAACGGCTGTTTCGTCGAGTGATCGAATAATTTCAATTATTTTGGCAATACCAAAATATTCTCTAGAAACTTTAACCAAAATTTCAATTGAACCGATCCCAACCATCCAAAATAAATCATTGTCATTGGAATTAAATTCAATTTTAGTTGGTCCCAACAATAAAATTTATGATGTTGAAATAAATAAAGGACTTAGAGATAACTTAAAAGAAATTAAAAATCAATGTATTCAAAGCATCATAGAACCAGGAGAAACACATTGTAAGACTACTTAACCATCAAGTAATAAAACGAATAACACCAGGCATTATTGTTTTCAAAAACTTCTACGGAGACATTGAACATAACTGTAACAGAAATAACGTAACGATCCATGGAACCTTTCTAATAAAATTTAAAAATTGCAAAATTAAAATCTTAAATAAAACATTTTCGAATTACTATCTAAAAGTTTACGATAAAGTAGTTTTACCCAAATTTATTAAATCTGTAAAAGAAAACTTAACATTTCCTGAAATTAAGATAGAAGAATTGTATTTGAAACAAATAAAATCAGAAAATAACATTGATGAAATTATATTAAAAACAAAAAACGATAACATAGTAAGCCTGGGTTCAGATATTGTAATTATAATAATAATAATAATTTGTATAATATTGTTAAACGTGTACGTAAGTCGCAAGCACCGAAAATTCGTAATTTCGTCGGAGCCTCATTCTAACGGTGGGGGTGTTATAGTACACCCATCTTCCATAAAACTATAATAAATTTTCCCACATTTTTACAGACAAAATTCTACTGAATTTCGTCTGCACATTTTACACATTTTACTCATATTGCAGCATTTCATTCCCATTTCCTCCACGCGCATTTTTTCTGAATGTAATTTAATGCATATGCTAGAGGTCATATGCACTTTTCTAGTTTTCGCAATTGCAACAATTTCGTGAGAATAAATTGTTGCAACGCGAACAAAATTAATGTATAAAACCGCGAAAACAATCGCGCGCCGCGAATAAGTTTTCCATTCTTGATACACGAAGGTATGGCCAAGCCTCCCTTAGCCATTTCGCCCAACGTGAGGCTGCGTTGGGGTACCTTAATTGCACTTTACGTACACGGAAAGTTCAATTGTACGGTAGTTTCTTTCAATAAAGTTTGTGGAAATTAAACAAGTGTTTTTTTTTCATAATCGTAACCGCGGGTTATTTTAATGCTAATCTCAGCGAGCACCAACATTCTTGCTCGCCAAAGTAGCAGACCATCGCTGCAGTCCTTTGCGGACACTCATATCCACCATTTCTCTACAAACAGAAGTGGCAAATTCAAGCTATCACCACCCCGTGCACACTTTTCTGGGCGACTAGTCAAATCTGCCTGACTGGTGCTGAAAGAAATTATCTACGACAAACTACTTTCACGAAATCGCATTGAGGCTTTATTTAAACAATTCAAATTGCCTTACCATTCTCAATTCTGCTATCACAATAATTAATACAGGCGTAGATATTTTGTCAAAAGTCTGAATGAATTTTCGTTAGATATTTTACAAATTACTAATGAACCCTGATAAAGTGAATAAAATACGAGTGTATTATAGCTACTATATAAACTTTTAGTTTTTGATTTCAAATCAAATTATATTAACTTCAAAACAAATTTTGAAAATTTTTAAATAAATGACTTAGAATCGCGTAGCTCCTTATCTAATTTAGTATATAAAAATAACGATCTTAACTTCTCTGCAGCAGTTTCTTTCTCTTGAATCATCAGTTAATTTTAAAAGTCTTAAGTGTACGGATCGAATTGCTTTTCGCATTATCATAAAATGTTTTAAGGATCTCATTCATGCCATTAAGGAATGCATTTTACGATCATCACTAAAAATCATAATTGGCCACTTTCATGCGTGTTACATTCTGAAGTCTCCTCAAAAGCTTCTTGGCGTTCATTCGCGCCATTGAAAACACCCTTCATCTGTGTTTGCTAAAAGTGTTAAATCTTTTGTCGGCAGCATTCTCGCGTTAAGGTGTTTTTCTTATAAACTGATTTTCGCTTGCCTTAATCAATTGTTTTGTGTTTTGGATGATGTTCCAATACTTATCCGGCACTTTGCTGAGCAAATTTACATCACCCAATCTCTTTATGAATCGCAGCCTCTTCCTATTGATCCCATTGT
This sequence comes from Odontomyia ornata, assembly GCA_963969285.1. Taxonomy (NCBI): domain Eukaryota; kingdom Metazoa; phylum Arthropoda; class Insecta; order Diptera; family Stratiomyidae; genus Odontomyia; species Odontomyia ornata. Next base: position 40,632,287 of record OZ017739.1, read on the forward strand.
ATTTAGCCACGTTACACGTACTTACCAGTGTAAGATGTGTATGAAAGCAGTTAACCTTAATGCCTCGTAAGCTGTTATTCTTCTTCGGTTCGCTTTAATAAGTGAAGGCCAATTATTTTCCACCCTGAATAGGATCAATGGATAAAGAAAGAAGACCCAATATAAATAATAGATGCCATTGACTATTGTGTGAAAAACGAAAGACCTGTCTTGTAATTTCTTTCTGAAAAGCCGACATGCACCGGATTGGAAGTTTTGGTTGCGGTCTTGGTCGGCTGATGGCATCAAAACAGACACAATTTTCCGGTCTTTGCTTAGGTTTTGTCACAATGGTTTTGTTGACATTTAATATGAAACTATGCACGGTAGACAGGCTGAGATCTAATACAATTAGTTCGTTACGGTAGGAATTACATTTGTTTGAATAATGTGTGGTTAGATATGTTAGGATTTACATGAGATTTGAAGCGTGACCACGACTATTGTTGCTGGTTAAAATGTGTCTGGTGTTTGAAATTGATGCTGGTATAGCGAAAGACGGTCTTTAAAAGGCAGACATTAGAAGTGGTTTTCATTTGCAAAATTTACTTTATAGATCACATTTTAAGAATAAGTGAATGCACCTCACAAATTTTTAATATGTATTATATTAATAGTTGACGAAAGCTTTAATTACTAGTGTGATACCACTCAAACCGCTTGATCAATAAAAACATCCCTAGATTCAGGCAAGGTTTCCAGCGACATTCATAGTAATTAAAACAAGTTGGGTAAACAAACCTACGCTCATGTCAGAAGGGTTTTGTATTCAATTTACAAAATGCAGTCACCAGATTGAATCAAATCAAGAAACATGTCAAAGACTATTTTATTGGTGAAAGTATGAAAAACGAGGATCATACTATTATTAACAAAGTTGAACGAATTTCGACTTCTGGGGTTTTTGTTTTTGTTACGCTCATAAATATCTCCCTTGATAATTATTTCAGATGTCCATTCGCGAGGGAGGAAGCACATTTTTCATGTATTGCCCCCCTGTGCCCCCACTGAAGAAAAAACTGACAGTTTGAGAACTGTTTTGAAAAGCTCCTATGAAAACTTTCATTTCATACTCATATCGGCTACGTTTGATGAATTTTTTTTTCAGGGCCACTCTTCTGTACTGTTACCGATTAACTGCCAATTTTTTTGAATCCTAGAATGGTTACAAAACCCTTTTGCTAGGAGCTCTCTCCCGCCTTCTTGACTTGTTTCACTTATGAGGATTAATTGTAGGTACTCATTTTCAGTCATTCATTAAATTGAATCAAGTGTTCAAAGCATACACCTTAAACGCTGAAGTTGGGAAAAAAGAACTCAAAATTATTCAATCTTCGCATTTAAAACAGCCACTATTTTGTTTTACAATTACTGATACCACTAGCTGAACCGATTCTCAAAGATATACATGACACTTATCATTCCTGAAATTTTCATGCAAACCCTAGCAAAACTGTAGTGTCCAAGTCGGTAAAAAGCGCATTTTGTTCCATAGCCATATGTTGCCATAGTAATAAATGCAGCGCATATTGTTCCATAGTAATACAGGAAATTTCAAACCGCTATAACTTCGCTAAATATGATTCAATCTTTATGAAACTTTCAGGATAGATCAATCTTATAAATAGTCAATAGTGTACTGAATTTCATTGAATCTAAGGGTACCGTTAAGGTTTTATTCAAGATATCATAAAATCGATAAATCATACTATTACTAACAAAGTTGAGTGAATTACGACTTCTCACGTATTTGTTGTTGTTGTGCTCACCAAGGCCTACATTCTTGATTTTTTTCAGATTTTTCGGATGGAAGGTGTCCAATCGCGAGGGGGGGGGACACAAATTTTTCGTGTATTTCCCCTCCCTGTGCGCCCCTCGAAGCGAACTTTGCCAAACTAAGACCTGTTTTGAAAAGTTCTCATCAAGACCTTTCATTTGATACCCATATCGGCTACCTTCAATGAAATTTTTTTTTCGAGGGGTCACTCCCCTATATGGGGAGACCCCCCTTAAATACCTCATAAAATTTTTTTGTAGTTGAACTTTAAAGAGAACACCACTTTACACCTACACACAAAATTTGATGCTTCTAGCTTAAGTAGTTTCCGAGAAAAACTGCTGTGACACACGGACGGACGGACGGACAGACGGACAGACAGGACGCGATTTTAGAAGGGTTTTGTAAAATTATTTTACAAAACCCTAAAAATTGCACAGTTGGAGAATCAGAGTAGAAATAAATCTATCGATTTTATTTCAACTTTGCCATAAAAATTGACTCATTCTCCAAACCAACCTTGGTTGGTTCCGGAATGCATGTTCTACCTTCATTTAACATTGAAAACCAACCATAAAATTGTCTCCGTATTTTGCAACCGTTCGCTTTTATCCTGACCGCCTTGTTTGCAAATAAAACTCAATTGCATAATGAGGTAAAGGAACAAATATCATGTTTTATTCTTCTTCTGCTAAAATTTGTTCAAGTTATTACACAGCACAACCATAACGTTTGTCCTCTGATTTCCCGCATTCTGCGAAGGAATAAAGGAAACAACAATTACTGACTAGATCTACCTTCCAAGTCGCTCATTTTTGTTGAGCAGCCTTTGATACAATGGCAAAGGCGATTGTTAAGGTGTCGTACCTACAGGATGTTTCCCTGTTGCTTGAAAGTGAAAAGCAGACCCTGGATAGCAATGCGGCAGGTATTAATTTACGTAGAACCCGCAATTGTTCCAACCCTTGCTACATTAAGATCATTGTAATGAGGCCTGCGTAGCTTAATATAAAAATATGAATTCAGAAAAAAGTGTTTAAAAAGCAATATATTTATAGAAGATGGAATCAATTTTAGGAATTAAGCTTTGGGAATGCTGCAAGCTATCAAATTAAAGCGTAATGTTTACTTATTTTAAAACCCATTTTTGAACAATTAGAATTATGTACACTTTCAAATAAATATCGATCGGACTTTGAATGAAAATAGATGTATTACATTCTCTTTTGCAGAACTTTCAAACATAAAGAATTTTATTAATTTTTATCTTAGCTTTTAGAGTTATTCTCAAAATTACATAAAAAACCAAAAATTGACTCTGATTTTAACAAAATTACAAATGCTATATGAATATATTCAATTTAATCTTAGATATTAATTTCTCCAAGGCCGTTTTCGTTAGCCTAAATTCTATGACAACAAAATAACATTCACTTTTTCAGGACGCCAAATGTATGCAGTTTTGTTTGTTTAGCAATCTATGCAACATTGCTACACCTACCAAGCCCAACGACGACCTTTCTTAAAAACATCCTGCCAATATAACTAGGTTATCCCATGTGTAAATACCGTAATTTTCAAAAATGTTCTGTGAGAATAGAATTATGATAATCCAAAACATAACGCCCAGCAACAATAAAACAGCCGAACTTCATACAAAGGGCACTGCTAATTTATAAATTGGCAGACCTGTGAAGTATCCTTTCTGATATTGTTTCTGAGTAACTAGGGAATCCGCCGAAATTTGTAGGGTTCAGAAAAGATCTTAGTGAGCTGCTCATCCCTAAGACTAGCCGGTATGCAATTGAAGGAAGGTCATAAATGGGCATTAAGTAATCCCATCAACATAACGCCCATGGTCCGGATAATTTGCAAAGATTAGTTTGGCTGGACGGAATCTTTTAGGCCAAAGGGGTGGTGACGCTTTATTGGTCGTAGGTAGCAACGGTTTGAAATCCAAATGGTCTTCCGGTAAAAATACAGAGTTCTGAGAAGTTGAAGAAAACTCAAAATTTCTTTGTTTTTTCTTACAAATCATTTTGCTTTGCCAATCAAAATTTGGATTAATAAATTAAATTAAAATTGAATTTCCTTAGGTATCTAAACAAGAAAAAGCTGTTAGGCTTAGCTAGTAGGTTTGAATTTCTTAAAAGAAATTGTAATGTTTGGCTTGAGTGGTAGTTTTGTATGCATTTATTCATAGGCAAAATAGTTTTTTTGCTCATCAAAAATATAAACTACTCTAGAAAACGATTATGCATGCATGCGTGACGTATTATCAGGGTAAATGCAGCGGAATTAATCGTTTGTTTATTAAACGAATTTTTAAAGTAAAATTTTCAGTATGTATTATTTAATAATAAAAAACTCGCGAAAATACACCCACTTGAAAAAAGCTTTAAAAAGCAATTAAATGAATTTCGTATCATGGTGGTTAACCATCTGTAGGTGTAGATAACGGCCAGTCGATAGAAAATTTGTTTGGGTACTAGTAGTTCTATAACCTTAAGAAGTCCAATTTGCATTTAAGTGTAAAGTCTATTTTATCCGAAGGCTGTTCGTAATTTCTATTGACGTATATCATTGTGATTCCATCAGTTGTTCCAGTAAAATAGTTAAATTTTTCGTAACGCGCTGATTGTGATTATTGGCAATCATAGGCGCCGGAAGGTAATTTTTTTTTGGGGGGGCAAACCCAATGTGAAAATTTTTTTCGTACCTAACCCAATAGTACTATTTTTGTCAGTAATGTCAGTATTGATTTAAACTGGTAGTAAAAGTTGTAGTGTAGTCAGGGGAATGCGCAACATTGTAAATTATGATCACTGTGTATGTCTTGTTGATCAATTTTATAAGGTTTATTTAAACTATGAGCGCGTTTGCTATTATCTAAAAAATAAGTTAACATTTATTTTTTTTTACGAACATTTATTCATATTTATTCACATTTATTTTTCCAACCTACAGATTGAACAATTTTCCAGGTAGTTAACAAACAAGTCTATATTTTTCCAAAAACAACTAATCTATCATTGCCCGAAACAAATTCTCTCATGACTTCATGTAAATCGATGGCCGCCGTTTCTTCTTTATGAATGTCTAGCAGCGTCACCTGGTTCAATCGTTTTTGGGTCATTGTTGTCCGAAGGTATGTTTTTAGACGCCTCAAAGCACTGAATGACCTCTCTGATGTCGCCGCAGAAACTGGGACTGTTAAAGACAGTGTGAGCAATTTCAAGACTTCGTTGATAATATTCTGCGTAACAGTCGATACACTTCGAAAAAGATCAGCCAACTCGACGCAAGATTTCAATCGGCATATTCCAGACAAACTTTTCATCATTTTCAACTGCGTATGGAGGTCATCAATGTCAAAGTCCCCATCATATTTTCCTAGAGCTCTTCTTAAATCTTCTATTGCTGGCACCTTACCTTCACAAGCATCAAACAAAATATTTTCCAACGACTCTACAGCTTTCAAGCTTTTCTGGTCAAATCTCGATTCAAGTTCATTTTTCAAAAGATCTAAAGCCTCAAAAAAAAAAATTTTCTCAATCGCGTTTTCATCGTCAAATAAACAGGAGGTTCAGGTATTTCAGTTTGCTCTAATCTTCGTGGTGGTTTTCTTTTTCTTGATTCAGATGGATACTTCAAGTCCAGCTTATCGGCAAGATCTTCAACGTCCTTATAAATATCTTCAAATCTCTCTTCGGATCGAAGGTCGTCAAGTCTTTTCGTTAATAATCTCACCCCTTTCAACGCGCCACTTGCAGTTAGAACGGAGCTTTGGAGAGATTTTGCCAGTTGCTCGCATGGCCCGAAAATGTCGATACTGACGGTCAAGAAAAACATGGTTTCGAAAGAATCCAATCGTAGAAGGAACCCTCTGATAGGGGCTTTTTTTCAGGCGTTGCTGCACCTGGTTCATTCATGATTGCTTGGAGGGTTTCTCGTACTCTTGAGAACATTTCCTTGTACCTATAAAGAACAGTTACGGTAAGATGGAGTGGGCCGAAGGCTTCGGAAAAAAATTTAATTCACATATTTTCTTTATCATACAGAGAGAAAATTTATGGTGGAAGTGAATATTTTAGTATAAACGCTGAAGTAAATGTTAAAATAATTGTAAAATAATTGAAAAATAATTATTGCGAAATTTCAGATTCACACCAAAACATGAAAATTGGTATTGTATTTGCCAAACTACTCTTGAGATCAATCAGCAATATCTACTTTCAGGTTGATTTATCGAAAAAGCACCAATCTCTAGTACCTGACTTTTTTTTGAATAAATTATTTTTAACGTCTTATTGGTAATTTTTGATAAACGTGTGGATTTGAAATACAAATAAGGTGTTAGGAAACAGAATGTAAATCACTTATTATAAGTTAAAAATTACTACTGACTGAAAACAAAATTACTGATTATTCATCAAAAATCACTAGTTAAAAAAGGAAAAGTAAGCCACTACAAATAAGCGATTTTTTACTAAATTTACCTGACCAAGTCGGTAAAGGTTTTATCAACTTTCACATTTAGTTCAACTACACTTGAAATTCTTTTTATGATCTTGAACTTGCGTTTTTTGAGAATTTAAGAAAGGATAAAAATATAGGATTTTCTGTGTAGATCAATGGAGCAATGGTAAAAAATAACGTATTTGAGAAAATAATGGTGCTATTATATAGAAGGAAAATGATTATTAATTGAAAATATTAGAATATTATTAAAATTCCGAATATAATATGATTTTCTTATGATATTATTATAAGAATATAATAAGAATAACAATAATAACAATGAATAATACATTACATTGCATAGAAGAAAAAGACAGTTATTAATTAAGAAAACTTTACCTGCGAAAGGATTTTTCCTTCACGCACCATCTTGTTGGGCACAATGGGACGAGTTTCTTCATTGGTTCCACATTACTATCTTCAGTTATTCGGCAAGGTGGTATTACGACGTTGGTGTACACACTTTGCCTTTTCGCTGATTCAAGGATTATATTGCTTGAATCTTTCACCAATGAAAGCAAGTCAAACATTTCTGGGATGTTTTTGGCGACTTCCTGTAAGGCCAGATCTGCCGCATGGTTGGAACAGTGTACATACAAACACTTTGGTTGCACCTCGGTGATTTCCTTTTGTACTCCTTTTACATGCCCTGACATGTTGCGACCACCATCATAAAATTAAGAACTAAGTTTGGAAATCGAAAGATTCAATCTCAAAAGAACATCTCGGATAACAGAAGCCAATGTTTTGCCTTTTGTATCTTCTGGATTGTACATGCCAAGAAACGACTCGTGAATATGAAAATCTTGATCTACAAATCGAATGCAAACTGAAAATTGTTCACGACCCTCTATGTCTGTTGTGCCATCTGCGATAATGGCGAAAAAGTTTGAGTTTCTTGCTAAATCAGCAATTTTGCGCAGTACTTTGAAAGCCATTATTTCGATTATCTCATTTTGAACATCTGAACTTGTGTAATTATTAGATCTTTGAAGCCATGAGTGTAATTCTGGAACGTCCATCTTTCGCTCTTCAAGAAGATCTTCAAAGTTGCCACTGCTATGGAAATGCCCGCGAACTGCCAGCCCCGAACGCATCAAATATCTGAGTGTGCTAATAATTGTAAGGAGGAACTTTCTTGCATTCGCTTGTTCAATTTGATTTACAGATAACAATAGCTTATGAACTGTTTGGGTATTTTCTCGATTTAGTATGATATTTAAGTTTTTGACATGGAATCCACTTTTTTGGTGAGTCAGAAATTTCGTTGTAGCTTTCCTCCAACTTCGGAAACCGATCGATATAAATGCCTCTTTTGCGCCGTTTTCCAGCTGCTTTCAGAATTTGCGACCATATGAAATGCTTCAATGCAAGAAAAACGAAAAACGCAATCTCTTTCTTCGTTATAATGCAACCACGGGAAACTTGAAAACCACGAATGACCACATTTTCTTCCATTGGTGACCGGAAATTCGAAAGTTGCCGGAGGTTGATTTTTTGCGCCAAGAACAGGAACGCTGTTTGTCACAGCCTGCGATTTCTTCTGAGCTGGCAATCCTTCCATGTCTCCAACTTCTTTCTCATCCATTAATGCATCTGAAATTAATGAAGATATCTTTTTTTTAATATTGCCTGCATTCTACATGCAATAAACTTTTGGTCGTCATATAGAAAAATTAAAACAACCAAGCATTAAAGAGAATTTTGGGAAAGAGAAATTCCAGTTACGACATAAAAAAACAATTCATATTTTTTAATTTCGCAATATTTATGTTGGTGTATTTTTATTTGTTACATTTTTAGTTCGTAGCCACAGTATTGAGAAATGAATTCCGATGACAAAAGTTCAACATCTTTGATTGAAAACTGTTTGAGAATATCGCATACAAATAAATGCATTTCACAACATTAATTGATATTTTCTGACATACATACCTTCATTATCTTAAATCACTTCATCATGCCTGCTGTTAACTTGATTTTTTACTGAAGAAGAACTGGCACCAAAAAAATCAGATATCTTTTTTCGAGCCATTCTGATGCCGATCTAGATTCAAGGAACACCTAAAGTTGCAAGTAATATAAAATTTGCATAGTATGTTTCTAAGATTTATATGGATTTCATATATTACAACAGATTTGTTTTCTGCAAATCTTCACTGAATTATACTGAAGGATCATATTTTTTGAACCTAAATTTTATTTAAGGCATTTAGGCAAAAATAAACGATTGCATACTTTTCTTCGATAATAGGTTGGTGAAAGGCAATCGCTAAATAATTAAATGAGTAGTTTTTCTGATTACTGAACCTCATGAACCGATAAAAAGTAGGTTCGATCTTAACCCCACGTTATCAATTTAATAAGCAAGTGGCAAGTGACAACACAAAAGACAACTGATCACAACTGGTGACAACCAGACTGCTCATAAATCACACGATTTTCACGGAACATGACATCACTGATTCACACTAATTGCGAGTCAAAGATGCTAGACACTTTTCTATTTCTCTTGCACTATGAATACATATACGGATGCACAGTGTAGAAAGAGAGGTGCGATGGTGTAGAATCCAACTACGTTGAACTAAACTAAGTTGAAAGAGTTGAGCTAATAGCGCCAAATTTTGAACTTTTAACTTCTACTTTGCATAGTAGAAGTTCATTTGTGTATGGATATCAAAGTATATGATCGGATATAAAATAGTTAAGGATGTTAAAAATTTTTAAATTATGAAAATATTTTTTATTTCTCAAAAATCAGGGGGGGCAAAAAGCATACTTTGCCCATCTTCTAAAAAAGTGTGGGTTCCGGCACCAGTGTTGGCAATATTTGCCAATCCCCGAACATAATACAATCACTAACAAGTACGGTCAGTTCATACAAATTTCCGAATAACGGGACTTGCCGGCGCGTGAGATAGTATTTGTGACAGCGTGCACAGACAGGGCATGGGGAACATGTATCAAATTCGACGAAAGTAAAACAGGAAAGAACAGTCATCAGCTGACTGGTAAATACTTCGCATTGAAAGAAAAGAGAAGTCCGATAAACAACTGAATGATTTCTACGTTCAATTAAACGAATGTTGTCAAAAGACAAACGTCAAAAGCTGACGCTTTCATTAACTCAAGTTCCTGCAGTATTAGGATGGATTTTAATCGCTTCAGCGGACAGAGTTGAATTAATTTATGCCGGCCGATTCCTAACTGGACTTGGATCGAGCATGGTTGGCGAACCAGCTCGAGTTTATACATCAGAAGTAACGCAACCACATCTGCGAGGCATGTTAAGTGCGCTGGCAGCGGTGTTTATCAGTTTCGGTGTACTTGTGCAGTATACCATAGGATCCTTCATAATGTGGAAAATTCTAGCAATAACTTCGACCATGGTCCCAGCTGCTACATTTCTGTTACTGTTCTTCACACCCGAAACTCCCAACTATTTGGTAGCGTGTGGTAAAGCTGTTGAAGCTAGAAAAAGTTTGGAAAAACTTCGAGGATCTACGTGCAACGTGAAACGTGAATTCAATCGGAAGGCAAATGCTAATAAGTAAGCTAAAATATCAAATAATATGAAGATGACAAATTAATTCAATTTAAATGTTACAGCAGAGTGGCGGCTAAGGAAAAGATTGCCATTTTCTTCAGTCCAGTGACGCTAGTCCTTTTGGGATTTTAGTTCTTCATTTCATGATGTACTAATTCAGTAGTGTGAACGTTATCACATTCTTCGCGGTTGAAATTTTCCGCGATTCTGGAACCCCAATGAATACATACACGTGCACCATAATGCTTCGAGCTATTCGTCTAGCATTTATCATAGTTGCTTGCATTCCTCTGCGAAGAATGGGACGAAGGCCGCTAACATTCATTTCGGGTAAGTGTCAATTAAATCAACACGAGGACATTATTTAATATTTTCGAATAACCTTACAGGAATCGGCTGTGGACTTTCAATGTTAGGGTTAGGTATCTACTTGTACATGAAACATAAGTGGGATACTGCTGATCCACCAGAACTCCCAACTGCAACCAGGTTCCCTGTAGTTTGTATCTTCATTTTCACAATCGCGTGCACACTCGGCTTCTTGGTCGTTCCATGGGTGAAGGTTTGGAGAAATTTACCCACAAAATCTCGGGGCATTGCTGGTGGCTTCACTACATGCAGTGCACATATCTTTATATTCGTCGTTGTCAAAACATATCCTTTCTTAACTCACGCAATATATCGCCATGGTACATTTATTTTATATGGTTCTATTTCATTAGTAGGTAAGTCATCATGAATAATGAAAACAAAAAGAGGAATTCATTAAAAATTGTCTAACTTTTAGGAATGATATTGTTCTACTTCTGCCTGCCATAGACCAAGGGACACACTCTACAAGAAATCGAAGGTTACTTCTCCGGTCAAATTAAAACTCTCAAGAAGGAGAAGCCAAAGAAAGATGAAAGTGCTCCTCCTCTACTAGAAAAGAAGTAAATTATGTAAATGAGAAAATTAACATACATTCAGTTAGGAATCTAAGAGAACACTTAAGTACCTTGTAATGTTAAAACTTAAGCGAAAATTCCATGTGATATCTTCTTAAATGTTTATCTTTGTATATTAAAGACACAAGTTTTCTTATTTAAACTCGTTGTTAGTGAAAGCAAATGTACTCAGTTCTCTTGACACTCTTAAAGGGACAAATAATAGCGTCATATATTGTTTATAGCTAATTATATAAAAACTAGATAAGGTTCTTATAGACAGTATTAAAATGATACACAAATGTTACAATACATGAAATATTATGAAATTGAGTCAGCCGTCAAAGAATGAAAGCTTCTGAAGCACCTCACCTTAATGTGCCACTTATAAAAGTAATATTATCGATAATAATAGCTTGTTGAAGGAATGCGTTAACAGTTAGGGGAACATTTTTCTCGAAATATAAGAAACTATTTCGCTAAGTCGCAAGAATTGTAGATAACCTCACCGAGGGAGATGTGACTTGTTACGAGAACAAGTTGAACCTGAAAAGAAAGGCGAACTTGGGGTTGACCTCGTCATTACCCAACGAAGTTCATGGCCCACAAATGAAAGAGGGGCGACCGGGTGGTGGTGGAGCCCCTTCATACCCACCCAACCGGAATAAATCCATTGATAGCTTGTTGAAGTGGCCAGGTATTCCGCTTCTGAGTGGAAAACTCATACAACTTGAAGTGTATGAACCTTCCCATCAGAAGGGGAGTACCCCGGTGACCAATTTATGTCATAGAATTATACAATCGGATTGCATAAATCTATGCCATAAAAAGGCACTCTGCTTGGGCCACTCAACCCAAGACGTCACCTGAAACAGAAAAAGGAATTAGTTTGTACCCGGTGGCTGGCTCATGTTTTGAGGTGGAAGCCGGCCACCGTACCGGGTCCTATACCCGGTTAGATAAAACGGAAGGGAAAGACCTATGGTTCAATTTAATTCATCATTTTATTTGACACCATCTAAAATCCGAAAAACCACAATTCAATGACAACCTAAACAATTGAAGTACGTACCAAAAATAAGAAAAATTTTAATACTCTCTAAAATTTTCCCCCACCCACCAATAAATTGTAATTAAATAAGTAAAAAAAAAATATACAAGGAATTAAATCGACGAGAATATCTAAATTAGTTAATTGAGAAAAAAAATTAAGCTCAAATATAAAAATGTATAAAAAATGTAAAAAAAATATGTATAAAAATTGTAAGAAGGATGTAAAAAATTATACTCAAAGATAAAAATATATAAAAAAAAATGTAAAGAATCTGTATAAAAATTTATAAGAAGGATATAAAAAAATTACACTCAAATATAAAAATGTATAACAAAAATGTAAAGAATGAAACAAACGGGGTACTTACCCACCCTTTTCCGACGACGAGCGCTCGTTGACGAGGTGGGCAGGTCCTGCAACTTCGTGAAAATCTGCCAATTTAAATTGCTGTTATGTTACACAGAGTGACAATCAGGCAGAAATCATTGAAATACATGTCAGGCTATTCTCACTGACACGATATATTGATACCAATAGATTTTACATCGGCACAGCTAGATGGATGTTGTATTTACTTTAAAAAATCTCGCTCTAATAAAATGATCCACGAATATACATTTACGTAAAACGCATTTAAATTTAGATTTCATTCACAAGTGATTAAAAGTTTATTGATTTACGGCCCGCGATTTGAATTATTTAATTAATGTTAACTTGCTACAGGCGTAGTTGATATTTGGATCTATTTTCTAAAACTTCAACGTTTTTCATATCTATATTCAACGCGATCAGCGTAGCAATCCAGCATCCTCCATGCAATCCTACTTGCGCTCTGACAGTAGATGACAGCCGGGTATCCGATGAGATGCAGCCCTTTTAACTGTAGCATCCAGCTTAATGACTTTTCCACTTTGGTCCAACGCTAATATTCCATTCGATGTTGTACACAATTACGCTGACACACACCCATTAACTTTTGGAAAGGGCGCAACGAATTTACATTTTCGGAGTCAATTCGAATGTCGCTGGAAGCGTGAATATCATTTTCCACACTTATTAACTACCGTAAAGCAATTATTAGCGCCGGATCTACCAGTACTTGATTCTTTATCCAAGGAGAGCTCGAGAACTAAACTGCAATACTGACGTTCGAGCGCACCACACAGGACGGAGGACGAGTCTGTTAAGAGGATCCAGGCAGAACGGCTATGCGCATGAATGTCTTGATAATGAATATTTAGAAAATTTCAGCTAAACGAAACTGCCGCTCTGGGAGGAATTTTACACCACCGACCGACTGGCTCCGGCACTACAACCGCACGCTTGCATTTGATTCAATTCGATCGGTGACGATATTGTTCATTTTCTTATACGCAGTCGCGCAACACTATGCTTGAGTAAATTGAGATACATCAAACTTCTCGAATTATTCCAGTTTCACATTTTCACTCCCAACTCGATATGTTAACGTTAGAGAACAAAGAGTTAAAATTTTTACTCAATATATTCGCAGAACACTTTCTCAATTGGTTGATGAACAATCATTCGTGTACTCCACTGCCACATATAAAAATCACTTTTTATCACCAAAAATCTATCGTTTTGCTCCCACGTTTTTCACGCACAACAAGTAAAAACTTTTCTTTCTCGCCAGTTATTCCTCAAGACCGCCGTCCCCTTGACCTTTTAAACTCGACTCCACGAAATTCATTTAGTTTTCACTTTAAAAACGCAAAAATAATTATAATAATTCAAGACAAAAGAGATTTGTCTTAAAATTATTTCTTATTATAAAACGGTGCGCGAGCTTCAAGCACTCAATTCAGACTCCCTCTCCCAAACAATCACCGTAATTATCCTCCACTTTGTCAAATGCAATTTCTATAGCGGGATCGCTACTCAAACCGCTTTAAATGGATTATTACAAAACAACACCAAGATGTAACGACGGAGCATGCGATGGAGCGATGGCACGCCAGAGTAAGTGTAACTGAGATGACGTTATGTCTATGTGCATATTTTGTTTTTCGTCACACACGACTGCTAATGCAAAATGTAAGGTCCCGAACGATATTGGCGATGGCTTGGATGAAAATCTCAAGCATGCAATGCAAAATAAATCAATCAGAACAAATCACTTCACCGTCCAACGTAATTAGGAACTCATCTTCAATCGAAAACGAGCGAAACACCCAAGTCCCCGGCACCGCCGCGACCAAATCACCCTCGAAAGGGCCAATGCACATGCATGAAACAAGCACTCTGCCGTATTACTTCGTCGAGGGTGTCTGTCTACGTGAAATTCCCCGGATCCAGTACCTCCACTTGAACCCATAACATTCGCACCCACGAAGGAACGGATTGCAAGCAGTCTTTTGCTTTTGGCCGTTCAGGCATGATAACTGGTTTTTTCCGGATTTTTCATTAACTTCTCCAGTTTCAACCGTTGTTTTCGTTGAAGCGATGTTCCTCGCCACCATTCTTGGACTTGAATTATGGAACGATGTTGGAAGAGATATTGCTGTCGTGTCTGTTTCATTAGGAAGTAACTTCGAATAAATCGTTGTATTAAAATTGTTTTCGATTTCATCTCGACATACTGAGAGGAGACAAACTGCATAGATTTTTTTGTGCCCGGAATCTTGTTTGTATCACAATTGTGGCTTGTTTGAGGCATATAAAATTAGTTCGTTGGATTTTCATTGCTACGTTGGCTCTGTACCGTCTTTGAATATCAATGGCCGCCGATTTCAGGCGAAGGTATTGTGAACGTTGTAATTGCATCAACTTATTTGCACGGTATTGTTGTTGTACGCGGAGTGCAGCATTTTTCAGGCGAATGTAATAAGCTCGTTCTTTTTTTCATAAGTAGACTAGCACGAAATCGACGCTGGATCTTTATTGTGGCATTCTTCAATTTTAAATAATTTTGTTCGCATTGAAAGTAGCGCTCGATATCTCGCTTGGAGGATCCTTGTTGCGTGTTTTAATTTGAGGAAATTAGCACGCTGGTATCGCATTAATAGAAGGGCCTGATATCGCCGTTGAATGTTTATCGCAGATTTCTTCAGTTTAAGATAATTGGCTCTTTGCTCCCTCATTGAAATGAGCGCTCTATAACGTCTCTGCAACACTATTGTGCTTGATTTTAATGACAAAAATGCATGCCTTTCATTTCTCATAGCCAATAGAGCTCTGAAACGCTGTTGAATGATTATCGTGTGGAATTGTAAGGAAAGGAATTTCAAACGTACTTTACGAGCTAGAATTGTGGCTCTTGATTTTCGTTGAATTTTTATCGTGCTGGAGTGAAGTGGCAGCGCTGCCTTTTAGAGCCATAGCTCCTCGGTTATTACAGTCCGATGGAAGCCGGAACAATTTTCTATATTCATTTTAATTACAATGCACTCTTGATTTTCCATTGCTCTTAAATGAACAGATTTCAAAATCACATTCCCGCCAAAAAACTCAGCTGTGTTATCAATCTGGCAATAATATCTTTCGTTAAGCAACAAAATTCGCTAATCTGGTGACACGAAAATGGCTAAATTTCAACGCAGACAACTATAATTTCCCGCTTCACGTACAAACCCATACAAACGCAAGCGCGGGCAAACTTACTAACACAATTTCACATATGGGCCGCAGCTCTACCTAACTCTCTTTCGCTAAAGGGCAAAATCCATTTATTTTCAGTCCTTTCTTGTCTCCATTTTACAATGCCCCATCAATTTTTGTAGTTGTAATTATTGACATCCAAGAGTGACCATACTTGTTAGTTATTGTATTATGTCCCCGAATACACGGAATTTGTGTTCCCCTATGCAAGTAAGTTTTTGTGTTGCTTGCAAAAATAAGTAACAGCGCAGTTATTTCTCATATCAATTGGCTCTAGAATATACAGATTAGCCACCACTTCAAGATGAGCTTGTTCGAGCGAGGTGTGACCCGAAGTTTAAAGTGGCATAACAATCTCCTAACGTTCAAAGAAGCATTAGTCACACGGCCGAGAGGATCGGAACTCTACGCTTTTGTAGCTAGTAAAATAGCTCATCGTTGTAAATGCACGGAAAGTCCCTTAGATGTCATTATAGATGTTCAAAATTATAGGAGTAAGTGACAACGTTACATGTAGAATCCACTCACCAGAAAATTGAAGAGTAAACATAGAAGAATATGAAAAATATCAAAGCGATTTCTGGAAAAAGTTACGGTCTTGAACAACATTTCTAAGACTAAGGCTAAGACTTGATCCTTTTTGCGTTAATTCATATGATAGAAAGTTTGTTTATTAGAGATAGCTCTTTGCAGAAACAATTTTCTCAAGTTATCTTTTTTAAGATGCCTGTATTTCAATTTGCTTATGCTGTTCTGAGTGATGAACCTCGATGAAGCGAATTGTAAATTTAAACAATGATTACTGCTGTCTTGCAATGAATGGTTTATTGGTACTTCTTTGTGGCTTTTATAAATATATTTTTTGCTTACAATACACTATTTCAAATATTGTGCTTCTCATGCAATTACGTTTTTAATTGGAATTTGTAATCAGGGCAATAAACTTTACAGCACAATTTAAATTCGAATGTGTCGATACAACAATATTGATTTAAAATAAATAAATGCAATTGATGTGAATTCAGGTAATTGAACGTTGAGTGCACTTGAATGACCTTGCAAGTGTGCTATGTATGCAGCTTGATGCTGATTCGTTTGGTTTGTGAATTTTGTGAGATTATGAAATTTTTTTTTTTTATGTGTGCGAACATTGCTGCCCACCAAGAGCCGGTCCGGCTCTTATAGTTGATGCTCTTCATACCATGTAGTTGCTGGTTTCCTGTTGTCTTGGTTGAAATTTCCGGTAACGAATTAGCATGACTACTACGATAACCACAAAACAGGATGTTAGTGTTGATGCCGCTGCCGTAATACCATGGTCGTGGATTTGCTTCCAGACGGTTTCCTTTACTTCAGCTATCAAGTTTTCTTGCTCAGTTGCGACTGATTTTAAAGATCCAGATGACTGTATGATAGCTGATTTCGCAATATGTTTTGTTGCCGTAGCTGGATACGTTAAGTTGAAAACTGGAACAGTTGAAGTAATGTAAGGTGAAAATTGGTGACTCTGGACCGTTCTTTTTGGTGAAAGGATAAACTCCTTGGTGTGAACGGTGCAGTCTTCTGATAACTGCAGCAAACCCGTTCCATTTAGTATAATTTTTGTTCTTGTGTCGTGACAGGTCGTCTGTGCATGGGTTGGCTCTGGCGTTACGAATAACCAGATGTTATTTGTCAGCAATTGTTTCACAACGAGGCTTTCAATGGCAAATGAATGTATTGAACAGTTTTCCATTGTATGAGCTTTGTATATCTCTTTGACAATACAGTTCGATCTAGTTCGTAAATCAATTAATATGGATGACGATAGCAAGTATTTGTTGTGACCAATTTCTTGAGCGTTGAAGAACTCTTCCCCTGATATTTCGAAATACATCTGATCCTTATAGTTGATTCCAAGGAGATTGTTGTTGATGTTGAATTCGAAGAATGTTTTCCCCTCATGCAGCTGAGGGATAGCCGTTGCCTTGACTAGGTCGTATGGCCGCTTATCGATAATAGGAAGATGACCTTGGATCTCAATTGATGCGTTGGTGTGGAAAAATGATATCTTTGTCGTGGTTATATGTAGAAGATCCAAATGTGGAGATAGCAATGCTTGAGCTGTATGTATGTCTGCTTCTAGTTCTGCCATCTGTATGCATTCCCAGATTCCTGTTCTCGTATGAAGGGCTGTTAAAATACGATTGTATTTATCCTGTATCTCCTGAATAAAATTCACCGCTTGTTGGTATGTTCCCAAAAACTGAATATTCAAAGCATTGTGATCGTTGTCAACCTGGAACTGGTTAATCCGACTCAATCCTGCCTCCAGCTGTTCCGAAAAATGACTGAGTTGTGTGCTCATCCTGCTTGATGTTTTGTTTAATATTTTCGTTGCTTGAAGGATAATTGCACCTTGGCGAGAAAACAATTGTTGTAGCCTTTCTTGGTTTTCTGCTCAGGTGCTAACATCGGCTATTACTTGATCATTTACGCCAAACATTGCCGTAAGCATTTAACCTAGTATACCCCGCTTGGTGCGACTAGTGATGAACTGTAATCTTTCAATTTTCTGGAGGGTGTCGTCTGTAAACTTACCGAGATGATTGACAAGACTTCTGCATCGTATTTTGTCTGTTACTTTGCCTCCTAACCTGCATAGACTCTTCATACTGTCGTTCACATTTTCTATGTTCTTTCGATCTTGTATGAGGTCAGACATTGGGATCCTGATGTTTAGTTGCAACGATTCCCGTAATAAATTACCGATACCCACGTGCTCGATGAACAGACCTCCGTTTAAGTGTGAAATGTTCACAGTTGCTTGTGTTGGCGTTGAGAAGACACATAAGATCAACAAAGTCGTAAGTAAGTTCGAAATGACTCCTTTGGTAGTCATTGACTGCCGGTTTTCCCCGTTAGTCTGCTTTGATACCATGGCTTCTGGATCATTTGGAACCGGCTTTCGCTTTCTCGTACTTGACACTGTACTAGATGATGGCTGAGGTATCGGCGATTTTGATTGAGTTTCAATTATCGGTGATTCATTTGATTGGCTTCGGAATGGTAATGGGCAAATCTTTGTAATAGGCCGTTTTGTCACATTTCCATGTAGATTGAGCGTGACAACCCGAACAAGGCCATCTTCGCCAGGATGAATTGCCAGTATCCTTGCTAATGGCCATTGTAACGATGGAAAATTATCCTTTTTGACTAGAACTAGATCTCCTGTTTTTACATTTACCTGTGGCTTAAGCCATTTTGGTCTTTCTTGAAGAAGTTGTAGATATTCTTTTGTCCATCGGTGCCAAAAGGAATGCTTCATTGCCTGCAACAATCTCCAACGCTTCAGTAATGTCAAATTCGTCTCCTCTGGATCACTTTTGAGCTGGAACAAATTTCTTCCAGTCAGAAAATGTCCTGGTGTCAGAGCGGCGTCATCTGAAGGATCGTCGCTTATCGCGGTCAATGGTCTAGAATTCATGCACGCTTTGATCTGTGCAAGAAATGTGTAAAACTCTTCGATGTTTAGTAACTGTTTTCCTATTGTTTTGTAAAGATGCCGCTTCATCGATTTCACATCAGCTTCCCAGAGTCCACCAAATGTGGACTTCCAGGAGGTATGAAATTCCATTCTAGACCATCTCGAACCAGTATTTCATTTCTCTTGTGCAATATTTTATTATATTCATCATGAAGTTTACGGTTGGTGCCTAGAAAATTCGATCTGCAATCGCTGTAAATGGCTCTACACCTTCCCCGTAGTGCTATGAATCGACGAATAGCAGCAACACACGTGTCCGTAGACAAATTTGACGCTACTTTTAGATGGAAAGCTTTCGTTGCCATGCATACAAAGATGACCAGGTATGCTTTTGTTGTTTTTGAACCACGTCCTCCATTCCATTTGAGTGTTATAGGTCCCGCGTAATCTAACCCCGTATGCTCAAAGGGATTTGACGGACGTACCCTTATCGATGGTAGGGATCCCATTAATTGTGCATTTGGCCTTGCTGTCAGCTTGAAGCATGTGAGACAGCTACGAATCTCCCTTCTTGCTAGTGACGCAGATATTATCCAGTATTCAAGTCGTAATGTTGCAAGTGTCAACTGGATACCGCCATGCATTGTTTTTAGATGAGCCCTTTTGGTTAGCAGTTGTGCGAGTCTACCTTTCGGTATGATAGCTGGATACTTAGTTCTTTCTCCTACCAATGCAAATTGTAGCCTTTCGCCTACCCTGAGGATACCCTCAGAATCTAACCAGGGAGTAAGCAATCGGAGACTACTAGTATTCGATAATGGTTTTGAATTCTGTAGATGCCGAATTTCATCCATATAAATATGTTGTTGAGCTAGCTTTATGCATTTGTCATGTGACAGTTTAAGTTCCTTGGCTGTTAATCCTCCAATGCGCTTGTCTTTTGGATTTCGACAATTATGAATGAACCGGAAACAGTAGGCCAGTACTCTGTTCAGTTTGCTGAAATTAGAGTATCTTTCGAAAATTTCCGGCTCATCCTTTGTCAATATTCAAAGGAGTGCGACAGCACTCTCGTTAACTTCTTCTTCCTCGCAGTTTGAAATTCCTGCTTGAGATAACTTTATGTCTGTATCCCTTAGCCATGAAGGTCCATTCCACCATAAAGAAGATACTCTTAGCTCTGCTGGATATAAACCTCGTGTTGCTAAGTCAGCAGGGTTGTCGTGAGTTGCAACATGATTCCAATTGGCTGGTAATGATTCCTGTTGTATTTCGCTTACTCTATTAGCAACATACACTGTCCAGCTTGTTGCTGGTTTCTGTATCCAGGCCAACACAATGGTGGAATCAGTCCAGTAGTTGATACGTGCATGCCCCCAACGATGCGCTTCTTTAACTTGTTTCATAATTTTCGTCAATAGTACAGCTCCACAAAGTTCCAGTCGAGGTATGGCCTGCGTTTTTATAGGTGCCACCTTGGATTTAGCAGCTAGAAGTCTCGTTGTGATTGATGAACCATTAACAATTCTCACGTAAACTGCAGCAGCGTATGCTCTGGATGAGGCGTCGCAAAATCCGTGAAGTTCAACCAGGGTGGATGGAAGGTATCCTATCCAGCGCGGGATTTTGATTTGGCTTACTTGATGGAATTGTTTCCGTACAGTAATCCAGTCTTTGATTACTTCCTTATCGAGTGGCTCATCCCAATCACATTTTGTTAGCCAAATCCAATTATGATTGTGGGTTGCAACCATCCTATCGGGTCGAATAATTTCGATACGTCTGAGAGCACATCTCGTTTGGTTTTAGGGTCAATCGCATTGATGCTGGCACTAAATGAGAACATATCCGTTGCGGGATGCCACCAAAGGCCGAGAGTGTTGACGTTTTCCGATAGCTCGATATGAAGCGGAACTTGCGTAATTCGATCTGCCAAGGGAACGTTTTCCAATAATTCAGAATGATTTGCACTCCACTGTCTTAGATGAAAACCACCACAGTGCAACAAGTCCTGGAGCTCCTTTTTAACATGTCGCAAGTCTGCCAAGTGGTTTGCACCAGTTAAGCAATTGTCGACATAAAAGTCTTCTTTCAAAACTTTTGATGCGTTAGGATAGCTCATGTGTTCATCTTCTGCTAACCTGTGAAGGGTCTTAATGGCCAAGTATGGCGCACTTGTTGTTCCATACGTATTTGTTGTTAATCGATACATTTGAATGGGGTCTGTTCTGTTGAACCGTCACAAAATGCGGAGACAATCTCGATCCGATTCATCTAGCCATATCTGTCGGTATATCTTCTCTATGTCGGATGTTATAACGTATCGGTGTTGTCTCCATCTCATTAGGATGTAGAATATGCTTTCCTGAATTGTAAGACCGGTTAGTAGCAAGTCATTCAAAGATTGACCCGACTGACTCTTTTGCGATGCATTAAACACAACTTTTAATTTTGTTGTGGTACTGCTCTCTTTGAGGACGGCATGATGGGGTACATAAAAGGAGGGGTTTTTATGGATGCCATCAATAGGTACAAGCTCCATATGCCCGAGTTTGAGATATTCTCCCATAAATTTGTTGTATTCGTCATGTAGTTTGGGGTTTTGTTTGAACCGCTGCTCTAATTGACGGAATCGAATAAACGCTACTCTTTGGGTATTGCTCATGTCTTTCTTTAGATTAATATCAGCCTTAAAAGGTAATCGTAACGAATAAGAACCATGAGATAGTCGACGAGTTTGATTTCTATAGTGTTCTTCCGCTTGTTTCTCTTCATGTGTAAGAGATCGGGACAGTAAAGCTTCCTCCTGTTCCCAAAATCGTCGCAAAGATTCATCCAGAGCGCTGTACGACATCAAAACTTGTACCTGCCTTTTCTCAGGCAATTGTGAAATAGGACCAAAAATCACCCATCCTAGTTTTGTTTGTTGAGCTGATGGATTGCCTGGCGAAAATCCAGGCAGTAGAATCTTGCTGTAGATATCAGCTCCAATTAGCAAGTCAATCTTCGACGGTACGTAGTGTTTAGGGTCTGCTAAATCTTTTGATTTGAGACTTTCAGGAAGGTGTTTGGACGTCTGCGTAGCAGGTGACGGCGTTGTTATGGTGTTTAAAATAAGTGGGCTGAATATTAATTTCTCCATACCGTTTCGTCCTTTGACATGGGCTGCAATGGTCGTCTCTCCACGAGTGGTTACCTCATGTTCCCCACCAACACCACCAATTACCACTTTCGCCTGCTTCCTTGACGCTTTTAATGCTCTCATTCCTGCTTCACTAATCAATGATCGCTGAACCCCCGTATCTAATAACGCTCGAAGTGTGATAGTCTCAGCCTCTGGTGATTCCGCGTCAGAAATTGCACTGGCTTGTACTAGCGCAGTCGCCAATAGAACTTGGGTTTTATCTTCAGATGTGCACATGCAAGTGCTGTTTGCAGTCACCGATGCCGACGGTACTGGCTGAGCTGAAAATAGGTGCAAAGAGGTATTGTGTCCTTTTCCACATACCTTGCAACCGTGCTTTGATGTACACTGCTTTGCCCCCTGTTGATCGCTCAAACAATTGAAGCATAGTCGCTTTGAGTTGACTAACTCTCGTCGTGTCTGAACAGTAGATTGTTTAAGCTTCGTACAGTTGAAAAGTCGATGATTCTCGTTGCATATTAGACATTGTGGGCCAGTATGCACTGAATGGACCGTGATTGCTGTTCGTTTAGTGGGTTGTTTCGCAACTGAAGATGATAATGCTTCCAGCATGATGAATCGATTCTTAAGAAAGTCCAACACCTCTTGCAATGTTGGCACTGCTTTTGAATGACCGATCTGCTTCTGCCAATCCTTCCTAGTCTCATCATCAAATTTCTGGTTGAGGATGAATGTGGCTACTAAGTTGAATGCGTTGACCTTTAGCATGGAAAGCGTACGTTTCGATTGACCAACATCATCCTTGTTGCACCGGGGCAGCTCCCAAAACCGTTGCACCATTTCGTTGGAGATTGCTCTGCCATTGTCATACCGCTCACAGAGAAGCTTCCATGCTGGCGCGTAATTTGCTTCCATGATCGTCAGGTGCTGAATGAGGTGTTCCGCTTCACTGCGAAGTGAACTACGCAAATACTGCAGTTTCTGTACGGCACTTTGTGTATCATTCTCGTGCACCATACATTTATATAAATCACGAAATGCACACCATGACGAATATTTGCCGTTGAAGGCAGTAATTTTGAGTCGTTCTAATTTGATTGTTTCTACTTCATTCCCTGGTCCAGTTCCTGTTATTGTTGGGTTGGAGGTTTTCTCGTAATCCTCGATCTTCTCCAAAAACAGATTAACGTAGTCCAGTACAATTTTTCCAGCGCCACGAATTCTTCCATGTAACCAGCTCGATTCTCCTTCTCCTTCTCGCTACTAAGCTCCTGGCATACCAAAGGATGATGTTCTTCGCATTTGCTCCAAAGTCCCTGAAGCTTTTCCAACCTTGCTCGATTCTCCTTCTCCTTCTCGCTACTAAGCTCCTGGCATACCAAAGGATGATGTTCTTCGCATTTGCTCCAAAGTCCCTGAAGCTTTTCCAACCTTGCTCTGAAGTAAGCAATGCTGTAACGTTTCGAGCTGTCCTTCTTGTAGTTTTCTATCAGCCGGTGAATAGCCTTTATCTTTTGATCTTGTTCAGCCTTCTCCAACATCTTGGGTTGGTTCTCGTTCGTTCCTAATTCCGATAGCTGCAATCCGGCTCGACGGACCAATATTCTGAGTGATGAACTTCGATGAAGCGAATTGTAAATTTAAACAATGATTACTGCTGTCTTGCAATGAATGGTTTATTGGTACTTCTTTGTGGCTTTTATAAATATATTTTTTGCTTACAATACACTATTTCAAATATTGTGCTTCTCATGCAATTACGTTTTTAATTGGAATTTGTAATCAGGGCAATAAACTTTACAGCACAATTTAAATTCGAATGTGTCGATACAACAATATTGATTTAAAATAAATAAATGCAATTGATGTGAATTCAGGTAATTGAACTTTGAGTGCACTTGAATGAACTTGCAAGTGTGCTATGTATGCAGCTTGAAGCTGGTTCGTTTGGTTTGTGAATTTTGTGAGATTATGAAATTTTTTTTTTATGTGTGGGAACATATGCAATTTCAAAAGTCAGAAAAATTATATATACAAATATTAAGAGTAAAACATAGAAAATAATGAAAAATGAGATAAATTTAGCAATACGCAGGTAAAAATAATTATGTTATGATCATGAATTGTTTCAATAATCATTGATAAGGCAAAAGCAGAAGCTAGACGGGGACCAGTGGCGAATTTGATACAACCATGAGCTGTCTGAAATTTTTGATTTTAAGACTGCGAAAGCTGCAATTGGCTGGAGCCTGGGGCCCATAAAGGTATTCGTCGGGAGAACCGAAGGCCGGAGACCAGTAGAAAAACCGAGAAAACGCTGGTCTGACTCGGTCCACGAAGACAGTTCATCCCTGCTCGGATTTCGAAATTGGAGGACGCGGTCAACGGACCGAGACAGTTGGAGGCACAGTTTGCAGTAAGCGAAGGCCCGAGAGAGAATACCTAGCGATGGTAAAGTAACGTGCTACGAAGAAGAAGATAAGGCAAGGCCTTCGTCTTCAGGCTCTTAAATTTATAGTATCCAAAGAGGCTAACCAGTTCGCTATAGTTTTACGCAGAAAAGTTTTCATTTAATCTCGTTTATTTCTTTTTCTACTAATATATAATAGTTTGCCGTGAGTATGTTTAATATTAAAGCAATTAATTTTATTCCTGAATAATTCTTGTCTCTATCGTCATTCGAAGTTGAAAGAAGCCAAAATAGTCTTAATTGAAGCTGATAGATAGTACGTATGTAAAGATAAGCTACATGTAACACACGTCAGACACACAAATACACTAAGCAGATATAATTTTGCCAACATTTTCGAGATTTTTCTCAGGCATCCAAGAATCCAAAACCTTTCAAATACTTATTTTTGCATATGTAATTAAAAAAATAGATGTTTCAAAAAATTGAATGCTTAGAAAGCAAAGCTTAGATAATGGGATCGCTAGAGCTCGCTTGAGGTGAAAAGCCATGTTTTCCCATCATTACTAATCCTTTGAGCACCTTACAAGACAGGAGGATAAATTTTCACGGGATAATTCTTGGCTTATTGCATATTTCTTTTTCCTTTTAACTTTAATTGCCGTAAATTATCTCTCTAGAATTTTTTCTGTTAGAATACATCGATTCGGTTTAAACATGTTGGTAGAAATTTATTAAATCGATCATTTTATTATAAAGAAAACATTTTTTTAAAATCGTTTATTATATAGTGGTAAAATATCCGTATTTTTCGTAAAAATATACATTGAATAAAGTTAACCATGTATTGTTAAAATTAATTACGTCGGTCCTTCTCAGCAAACCCGTTCCCATTCTGAAGGATAATAGAGGCGAAAGGTGAGTATGCCACCGAGAGGTTAGGGGTCTGGTAATCCACGAATGGTCGGTTTCATGTTGCGGTCTTTACGTGGTGCCATATCTTGAGTTTCGCGTTTTTTTTTTGCTAGGGTAGGTTTTTTTCGGTTTTGACTTCGAGTAGGTTATTTTGGGCGTTGCGTCGGTAATGTTCGGGAGCACGCCGTTTAGTTTGACAATTTTTTGGTGGTCCCTTTCCTCGAATCGACGGGAAAAGGAACAGACGTCATGTAATTTAAAGTGGAGTCGGTGGAAGTTGCTGGACCCGCTTTAAATCGGGCATTTGAACTGGTGGCTGATTTTTTGTACTTCGAACTTAGTCTACTCGCGTAAGGCCTGCGACCGAAATTCCTCTTCGAACTAGCTAGTTAGCCAGCAGTCACCTCGAAGTAGACTAAGAGTATCTGGACTTGTCGACCTGATGAATACAGTCTGTTGTCACGTTCCAAGACTTCACGTCTAGAAACGATGAGAGGTCGGTTTAGATTTCCTGCGGGGAATCTCTCGAATGAACGAACGAGATTAAAAAAAACTATTACAACACCGCCGTGAGATTACCATGATATTGATTCAATATCCAAAAGGGATTGAGCCATATGATTGAAACAATTAAATGACTGGCTGGAACAACTGAATTTAAGTTATTATATGAATGACATCAAGTCTTATTGATCTCAATTGTTTTTACTTTAAAATAAATAAAAACGTGACAGGTGGGATTTAAACTCGTGTAGAGTTGGCTTCGTATGATAATTTACAATCTAGGATGTATTTGTTTTTAATCTAACCCATATTCATTGTGACAAATGTAAAAAGTTCCGTCAAAGAACTTTTCCTGAAACTCAACAGCAAAGCAAAACTAGTAGGGCTACAAAACAATGAGAATAGAGCAAAACTAATGAAACAATCGAGGAAAAATAGCTCAAATACATATAACATCACACTTTGCGAATATGATTTCAAAAATGTGGGCAAATTTGTATGTTTAGGCACCAAAATAATGAGAACCAGCAATGCAAGAGACAAAATACGCTGAACAATACAGCTCGCAATTGAAATTTTCTATTCAGTTTTGACGATCTTGAAGACTAGTTGCATACACAGGACAACAAAGTATACAAATATGTAATGAGACCTGGGCTATGTTATGAGTGTGAAACACGGACCTTCACTGAAGCGTCCGCAAACATATTGAATGCTTTCAAAAGGCGGGTCCTGAGGCGAAAAATCGGAGCGAAGCTCGACGTGGACCAATGGCGAATTCGATGCAACCATGAGCTGGATGAAGTTTCTGACGAGGAACAAGGAAGTTGAAGATGCTTGTTGCAGGAGTCAACGGCTGAGAGGGGCTGACGTGCTACGAAGAAGAAGAAAAAATATAGAAAGTACTAGATACTAGAAGTCTAATTTGAATTCGATCTCACCTTTTATTTACGAAAACGATACTGAGACTGATTGATAAAAGGTATTCTAATGTTTCAGCCTTTGATTTGTCCTTAATATTAATATTGAAACCCCCTACTATAATAATCTTTCATTGGTACTGATAGCAATCATGATGCAATTAGCTACAATCTTTGGAATGAGTTTGAGTGAGTTATATGTGCTTAAGAATTGAAGTCCCAGTGCTTTGAACTGCAAGTTTTCATACACAATATCAAACAATTTTAGAGCATGCAATGGACCATAGGTTCAGAATGGATACGAAGCTTCTTCATCTAAAAGCTAGCAAAGAAACTAATTTTATGCTAGCTGGATGCGCATCCTCAACTCATCATATCCTGATAGAATGAAGGACAATGGACGGTACTTGTATTCCAAATTCATAGTCACAAGTAACACATATATTTATTTATTTATTTTTTTGTAACTATTGTTGCAAATATGGTTAGCAAAACTACAAATAGGAGATATAACATTTATAAATTGTTAGGGGAATATTAAAGTTAATGGACACAAGCAGTAAAAGAAGCACAATAAGAAGCTCGTTCAATAAATCTTTAGTATAAAGCTAGATATTTAAAATGTTTCCGCTAGTTTAGGTGTTAAAAATAAACACCGGATCAATTAAATAAATGCAACGAATCTACTCGTATTATATACTAAAGAAGTTAGCAGGTTATTGCGGGTGAGATTCATCCTTACGTCCGCATTATAGCTTCATGTGATTGATTGGAGAGACGCCGCCTCGAGCCAAGGTGCTGTTTTTGGTAACGTAAAAGTAAAAAAAAACAAAGTCCTGTAACTATGGTTTAACAAATTCAGTCAATTGGAATTGATTATAATCTATTATATTAAGCTATTGATATTGACGGTGAATTGAAAACGGCGTGGCAACACAAGCCGACACTACATGAAAAGACCGGACCCCGACAGCTACTTGTTCAGGATACCGGACGCCAAGTCCTTAACACGCAGCATACACTCAGAAAAATAAGTGCTGTTAAATGAACAGCTGGCCACTGTTGTTCCAGCATCTATAAATTTTTTATTAAAACTTGTTGCATCAACTGCATTTAGTTGAAAATGACCAACAATGTGTTTTTCCTTTGCTGTAGCACTACAGCCTCTTTCGGGCCTTAACTTGGAGATAGTTAGAGTTTCTCATTCTTCTTCTTCTTCCTCGTAGCACTAAAACCCCTCTCAGCCTTTTGCTTCCTACAATAAGCGCCTCCAACTGTCTTGGTCCATTGACCACGTGCTCCAATTTTGAAATCCAAGCAGCGATGAATTGTTTTCGACAACCGAGCCGAGATTAGGCTAGGATACCAAAGTGAAACATTATTTCGTACAGTACGTTGCCATCAATAATGACGTATGCTTGCTTAAACTCGACAAATATTTGGTGTACGTCTATGTTGAACTCCCAGCATTTCTCAAGCATCACTGTAAACAATTGTTTTATTGTGGCAAGCAATTGGTGTATTGGGGATCTATCTGCTCTAAAGCCACACCAATACTCCTTAATAATACTGTTGGCATATCTGATTTGATTTTCTATAGTCTTCGAAAATATTTTATACGCTGTACAAAGTAGTGATATGCCTATTTACATAGTTTTCGCACTAAAACTTGTCACCGTTTTTGTGGATCGAGAATATAATTGATTGGCTCCAACGGATGACTTTGTGGATGGCTTTTTGAACACCGCTGTCACCATATTTTATGTGCTCTACTGGAATCTCATCTATGCCCGGCGTTTTATTATTCTATTGGGCTTTTATGGTGGATCAGACTTCATTCAGACTTGGTGGGGCCAATGAAAGCTCTTGGGGAATATCTATAGACTCAAATGTTCTGGAGCTGTGTCGAGTACTTAGAAGGTCCTTGAGATATGATGCTCATCTTTCTTTTAGTCTATTTTCATCAGCGATGATGTTGCCGACGCCATCAGTGCTGAGCATGGTCTTGGGCTTAAAACTTTGTTTCATACTTTTCACTACTTTGTATGGTTGTCTTCTGTTGTTGCTCGCTAAACTTACATCGATGCTTCTCAATTGGTCACCAAAGTATTTTCTTTTCTTAATTCTAATTATTTTGTACGCTACTCTTCTGCGATTTTCATATTATTATCTCTTTGTCCTTGTTTTCTTACTTAAATATTGTTTGTACGCCTGATTCTTTTTATCTAACGCATTTTGGCACGCATTGCCAAACCAATCATTTCTTTTTCGGCGGACTTGATGCCCGATCACCTGTTCTGCCACGGTCTTAATTGCCCCTTTCACTTCCATCTATAGTTTATTGCGAGCCATCAGACAGAATAGGAGTCAGTTGGTGGTCAAAGTTCTCCCTTTGGAATGTTTCGATGTCAAATTACATCTTCAGCATACGATATCGATTGATTGGTTTGCTCAAGTAATGATCCGAGTTTCAATTGGCTCCTCGAAATATGCGGACATCAAGTATGCTCGAGGCTCAACGTTGTTGGGTCAGAACATGATCGATCTTGTTTTATGTGTTGCCATCCGATGATACCCAGGTCATTTTATGAATGTGTCGATGAGGGAAGCAAGTCGAACGTATCAACAGATTGTTGCTATATGCAAAGCTAATCATGCATTGGCCGTTGTTATTTGTATCATAGTGGAGGCTATACCCTCCAGTTTTCCCCCAATGAGATAGCTTATTATCAACTTTA
Source organism: Odontomyia ornata (assembly GCA_963969285.1). Classification (NCBI taxonomy): domain Eukaryota; kingdom Metazoa; phylum Arthropoda; class Insecta; order Diptera; family Stratiomyidae; genus Odontomyia; species Odontomyia ornata. Next base: position 40,661,870 of record OZ017739.1, read on the forward strand.
GCATTGAAATCACCCAGCATTATTTTTGTGTCGTTTGTAGGCAGTGAGTCATTTCTTCATCCTACTCTTTGGCCGGAGCAGGTACAGTTATCAGCTAAATTTCGAAGAATTTCGCTTTTATACAGACTTCAAATAGTGATTCCTCGACTGCCTTAAATCAAAAATCCGAGCAGGAATACAATTTAGGCAATGATTTTAACCTAATTAGACATGCCTAAATGGGCAGTAGGGCCTAATGCAAAGTCCAGAAACTACCGAGCATAATGCATTGCTCTATCACTGCCCAAATTTTGCAATGATGGGGCTTGCCTTACCTATACATGTCCTATTTTATGCGGTGATGGAACTTGCCAAAATGGTTTACTTAAAAACAAAACACCTTCTTGGATAAATTGACGCAAAAGACATAAATTTGTTTATAATAGTTACCATTCACTTCACCTCACAAAATACCAGTTTTCATAACTACCAAGAAAATCCACATTCTCGATAAATCTATGCATATATATATATATATATATATATATATATATATATATATATATATATATATATATATATATATATATATATATATATACATATATATATATATATATCTATATATATATATATATATTATATATATATATATATATATATATATATATATATATATATATATATATATATATATATATATATATATATATATATATATATATACTACCGTCCAAAAGTATTTGAACACCCAGAAAACGATGATTTTGATGGAGCTAAATTAAATAAAACATATTCATATCTTTACAAAATATGTATTCTTATTGTTTATTGAATGACAACAACAATCTACAACCAAAATGTCAGAGGTTGGATTCATCTATATGTCCTCCTCTGCTTTTGATAAGCGCCTGACAGATTTTGGGCAAACGTGCATTCGGTTTTTCTAATGTCGTTGCGGTTATTTTTCGCCATTGGTCCTGCAATATTCGCCACAAGTCTTCCTGAGACGTAGGACAACTTTTGCGCACTTGTCTGTCTAGTTCATCCCACAGCACCTCTATCGGCTTCAGGTCTGGGGACTGAAGGGGGCATTTCATAATTTTCAAAACAGTTTGTTTCTCTTTTTCTTCCAGAAACTGCTTGCACAGTTTGGATGTGTGCTTAGGGTCGTTATCTTGTTGAAAGGTAAACTCTAGACCAATTAGACGGGTCCCAGATGGAACAGCATGATTTTTCAAAATGTCCTTGTATCCTTCTTTGTTCAGTGTTCCTTGGATTCTTGCATTGTCTCCTACAGCGGAACCACCAAAACAGCCCCAAATCATCACAGAGCCTCCGCCATGCTTGACCGAAGGAACAGTGCATGATTCTAGTGTTCTCTCACCAGGCCAACGGCGTACAAACATTCTTCTTTTGGGACCAAAAACTTCAAATTTCGATTCGTCGCTCCACATAACTTTTTTCCACTGAGCAGTTGTCCAATTTCGGTATTCTTTTGCCCATTGTAGCCTCTTGTTCTTATTTATCGCTTTGAGAAGCGGCTTGGATACTGCTACGCATCCTTTCAGACCAGCATCAAGTAGCCTTCTTTTAACAGTAGTCACACTTACCGGTTTAGTGCGGCACACATTAAAGTCTGCTGCAATTTCGGTTGCAGTCAAGCGTCTGTTGCGTTTGCTCTTTATCACAATGCTTAAATCTTCAGTTGATGTCGTCATCTTGAGTCTACCTGAACGCCGTTTATTGGACGTTGTCCCCCTTAGTCTCAAATTTCTTGGTGATGAAGTGAACTGTTGAGAGTGGCATCTTCTGTAGTCTTGAAATTTCCCGAAAACTTCTGCCGGATTTATGAAGACCAACGATAATCCCTCTAATTTCTTCGGAATATTCCGTTGTTTTGCTCATTTTTTCTTACAAATAAATCAAAAAGCAATACGTTCAAACAACTGAAACTTTATATTAATGTTACACGTTTTCTAGTAAAGCGAAATAAGTTAACTAAAGCAAAACTGTTTTGTGGGCTCACTTTAAGTGTCAAACTGATAAACTAAACCGAAAAATAAAATCCAGGGTGAAACAAGAGAAGTATCGAAAAACTTATAAATGCAAAGAAATTTATGATTGTTATTTTAACAACATAAAATAAGCTCAAAACAATAATTTGGGTAATACTTTGGTTTGAATAACATCGGAACGGTGGTGTTCAAAAGACCATAAACAATAAATATGTCTCTGGTGCGTTATTTCTGTTCTACACAAAAATATGCAGGTGTTCAAATACTTTTGGACGGTAGTGTATATATATATATATATATATATATATATATATATATGCATATATATATGTATATATCATGCCCCTGATAATTTTAGTCTCGATGGCGTGGCATCGTCTACTCCTCGAGAATCTTGTAAGCTCGTTACTTGTTATTTTTCTTCCTTTTTCCGCAGGGCTAACCAATCTTCTTGCTCTTTTGTCTCTACTACTTTTTGTACAAACCCCTTGCATGTTGAGTTACTCCTACAACAGTACCAGTGTGGGCCCTGATGGCATTCCAAATTTTTAGCAAAATCTTTATCTTCGTCCCTTTGTGTTCCCTTTTCAATTATTTTTAATTTAGGGTTTTCCCCTCTCAATGGAAAATTGTCCACATTTTTCCTATCTTCAAATCTGGTGATCGTAATATCGTCTCAAACGTCCAATCGTCCTATTTCCCTTCTCCTTTGATTTGGTTTGCTTGGTTTTGGTGATGTGCTGTATCCACTTGTCCTCCCATCTTTAACAGATCAACAGCATCGTTTTGTCAGAGGCAGATCTACCCTTACATATTTATTTTCATTTGCCCATCATATTGCAGCTGCCCTCGATCAGCAACAACAAGTAGACGTTATTTTTACAGACTTCTTTAAAGCCTTTGATTCAGTGGATCACTTTCTCCTATTTGGGAAACTTTTAGGGTTCAATGCCCCTGTTTGTCTCTATTCCTGGCTTCTCTGCTTTGTCCTGAATCGTCAATGTGTAGTCGCTTTTAACTCTTACTTCTCTTCTGCTTTTCACCCGAGCTCGGAAGTTCCGCAAGGTTCAATACTTGGCTCCATACTATTTTTACTTTTTTCTGTTGACACATGCTCCTGTCTCCTTGATGCTGATGACTTTTATACGTGAATATTCTTCAAACCGATCTTCGGCGTCTTAGTGACTGGTGTGAATCAAACCATCTCTCCTTAAACGTTTCCAAATGCCATCAAATGACATGCTCCTGTAAAAATTTCCTTGTTGGTATCTCTTTGAGCAATGTAACCTCCTTTAAGGATTTTCGTGAGCTTTTTGATTGTAAATAAACTGAAGCTTGATCTCCACATTGCTCTAATTATTAAGAAAGCCTCCCGCTTAAATGGATTTATTTTACGATCCGCTTGGTCATTCTAACATATCACATACTTATGTGTCTTTACATCTCACTATTATGTAGTAATTTGGAGTACTGCTCCCAAATTTGGAGTCCTTATCACAGGAAGCACATTTATACTCTTGAGTCAGTTCAACGCAGCTTCACATGGTCACAGTTGCCTAATTTGAAAGTGGTAGACGGCTACGTTTATAGACGAAACGAAGACGCCACTGGTGATCCATGGTAGGAAGAAGAGTCCTGGAAACTCTGGGTACTGGAGGAAATGACACACAATCTGATCTTCCGCGCACACACCTTTAAGCGCCCACAGTGTTTATGGTTCGATGCTTCGGTGACTTAAGAAGTACTTCTTTTGGCCTAAAATGTCATCCCAGGTCAAAGACTACGTGAGCGCTTGTGAGATGTGTAAAAGCACTAAAGCGCCCAACCAGCCAGTCTTTCGAAGCGCGTATCCCAATGTCTGTATATAGATCCACTCGGTCCATATCTTCGTTCTTCTATGGGACACATCATTGTGTTGGACCTGCTCTCGAAATTGCCACGTATTCGCAATTTCACAACTCCATCTATCGTGAAATTATTAGAAGGTCGAGTATTCTACGTGTTCGGGGTACCAGAAGGTGTGTACTCGAACAACGGAGTTTAAGGGCCTACTCGAACAGTACGGTGTTGAACACCAACTGACGCCCGTATACTCTCCTCAATCAAATGCATCAGAACGTTTGAATGGTACACTGTTAGCTGCGATCCGTTCTGATGTCCATCCAATTCAGAAGGATTCGGACCGCAGATTGTCCGCCATCACTTGCGCTCTGCGGTCGTCTTACCATTCCGCCACCGGTGTCTCACCTAACTTTGTGTTTGGGAGATCCCGTCGTTGTTTTGGAGCCCCACCAGTTAGGCGCAGTATAACCTCAGGTCACGACCTTCCAAATTTAAAGAATGAGATGAGGTTTTTCATCGCAATTTCCATCAAAGCGACGCCGCTGGGTATTACAATGCTAAGCTAGACCGGCGTTTCTTGAAAAGCCGTGTACAGAAGGTTGTAAGACCCAATCGTTACCTCCTCACCGACCTGCGTCGATAGTTACATATATACGTTTGTTTTGTCCGTCTGTACTCAGTTTCAACCATGCGCAAAGTTTACATACTTACAGCAAAACGTAAATGTATGTGTCAGTCTGTCCGTCCATTAATCGTTTTCTTAAGTGTCCCACTCCGCGTTCCGACCCCGAAGACAATCGATTCTCTAACAGAAGATCCTTCAGCTCCTTTTGCGCAATCCTCGTCGCCTTGGGACTGCGAGAAAATTAGCTGCCCTGTAGTAATCGAGCAGTCACACTTACTGCTCGAAAACCTTCTTATCTCCTATTCGAAATTTAATGGCAGTCTTAGAAAAATATTTAATTATTTACATTCCCCTAATGGGGTACGTCTAAGTTAAGCATGCCTAAGGGGAGCCTGATGAGATTCTAATTAGGCATGCCTGGATGAAGCAATATTGGAAATTTCGCATTTTAGTGTAATGTCAAGAGTGAAGAAAATATTCCAATAAACATTTTGCAATTGGAAGTGAAATTAAGAATATTTAACTGTTTGCCAATCAGACATGCCTAATGCGGACCTAGTTCACGTAGTGTAGTGGTTTGAGTTCTGATTTCGTGATTCGAAGGTAACTGGTTCGTAACCGTTGGTGGCAACTAGATTTTTTTTTCGAGCGATTCTTTGAGCGGACTATAAGCCCGCTTAGTTATGATAGGTACCGGTTTAAAATCAGAATGTTTCGCAGCTGGGTGACCCAACGGCTGTAGTGCTAAAACAAAAAAAAAACACTACAAAAATGAGGACCTAATGGAGTCCTAGAACGGACATGCCTTAGCTTATTCTGTTTAGGAAAATTCAATCAGGCCCGAATGCCGAACGTAACGCATTACTCCATCAATTCCTAAACGGAACACTGATGTAGCTTTCTACATTACAGCCTAATGGGGGTTTCCTAAACAGAAACATTTGATTTATTTATTTATTTATTTCAGAAAATCAACTGACAGACTAGTAGGCCAATTACAAGTCAATTAATACAATATATATTATATAAATACAAACATATGAATTCAAAATATGGCAGAAATCAAAGAAAAAATATCACAATACGATATTAAAAATTAAGATTTATAGGAATATTTATAAATTTGATTTTTCATTGAAGTTGTGAATACACCAAGAGACTATGGTAGAGGACCAAGACTTCGCTGGTTGTGCATACGAGGTAAGCGAAGCATACGGAACCTGAAATTGAAGCGAGGATCTATTAGGGCGAGCCGCGTCAAATGTATTTATTTGCCTGCATACATTTTGAAGTAAAAGGCTATGATGAAGCTTGAACAAAAGACATTCGTCAAGAAAGATCGTCTGGACTCAAGAGTAGGAACGTTCAAAGTATGATGTCGGTCATGATAAGGGGAGTAAGGAAGGTTGAATTTGAAGAATATATACCGTGTGAATCTGCGTTGAACTGACTCAAGAGCATCGATGTGCTTCCTGTGGTACGGACTCCAAATTTGGGAGCAATACTCCAAGTGACTACGTACCAGCGAGAAGTAAAGGCACATACAGGTTGTGATATGTTGAAATGACGAAGCGGACCGTAAAATAAATCCAGTTAAGCGAGAAGCTTTCTTAATAATTAGAGCAATGTGGAGACCAAGTTTCAGTTTACAATCGAAAAGCACACCAAGATCCTTGAAGGAGGTTACATAGCTCAAAGAGATACCAACAAGCCTATACGTTGAGAGAAGAGGAAATTTTTTACAGTAGGAAGTCATCTGATGGCATTTGGAAACATTTAAGGAGAGATGGTTTGATTCACACCAGTCACTAAGACGCTGAAGATCGATTTGAAAGATATCCACATCTAACAGGGAATCAATAACTCGAAAAATCTTCAAGTCATCAACATAAAAGAGACAGGGGATGTGATAACAGAAAGTGAATCATTGATAAAAAGTAAAAATAGAATGGGGCCAAGTATTGAACCTTGCGGAGCTCCCGAGCTCGGGTGAAAAGAAGAAGAGAAGCAAGAGTTCAAAGTGACTTCACATTGACGATTCAGGACATAGAAGAGAAGCCAGGAATAGAGGCAACTAGGGACATTGACCCCTAAAGGTTTCTCAAATAGGAGAGAGTGATCCACTACATCAAAGGTTTTAGTGACATCCGTAAAAATAACGTCCACTTGTTGTTTTTGATCAAGGGCAGCTGCAATATGATGGGTTAAAGAAAGTAAATTTGTAAGGGTAGATCTGCCTCTGACAAAACCATGCTGTTGGGTCTGCTAAAGATGAGAGGACAAGTGGATACAGCAAATCAAAAACTACCTTTTCAAGAATTTTACTAAAACAAGGAAGAAGGGATATAGGACGATAGTTTGAGACGATATTACGATCACCAGATTTGAAAATAGGAAAAATGTGGGCAGTTTTCCATATGGCAGGGAAAACCCCACAGGATAAACTCAAGTTAAAAATAACTCAACGGGGAATACAAAGCGAAAAAGATAAAGATTTTACTAGAGCATTTGGAATGCCATCAGGGCCCTCACTGGTGCTGTTGTCAAGATTATTTAAGAGTTGATCAACCTGCAAGAGGTTTGTACGAAAATTAGTAGAGGAAAAAGCGCAAGAAGATTGGTTGAAGGAAAGCGAATGCTCAGCCCTGCCAAAAAAAGGAAAAAATAAGACGCGAAGAGTTCACAAGATTCTTGAGGAGTAGACGATGTCACGCTATTTAGACTAAAATTATCAGGGGCATGATGAGAGGTCCTTAAAAATTTTACGTACGACCAGAACGCATGAGTTTGATTCGACATTAGCGTAGTTTCTATGTGGTTAACATATGCATGAAGTGCAGAAGTGGCAATTTTCTTTGCCGCGGTATGACCCTCTTTAAATTTAACGAGGTCAATTGGAAGACCACTGGATAAGAATTTTCTGTGGGCAGCATCTTTAGCTTTAATTGCAGTGGCAACATCTGAATTAAACCAAGAAGCATCTTTAGATCTTCTTGCTGGACACACAGGAGTAAATTGCGAGATTAAAGACGAAAGAAACATATAGAGCTTATCAACACAAACTTCAGTGTGGAGATTGCTGAAGAAGGAATTCCAATTCACGGCATTAAGGTTAGCTTCAATGCTCGATAAATCGGCTTTTAAAAAATTAAAACGGGAAGGAGAGGAATTCTTCAAAGAACGAGAAGATTTGATAGCTAGCTCAATAGAGAGCGGTGGATGGTGGGGATTAGGTTTGACAAAGGATGAGAGTGCCACCGATGTGGATAGAGAAGAAGGTAACATCTTGGAAAGAACAAGATCAAGCAATTTGTTATTGGCATTAGGAAAAGTGTTGTATTGGGTGAAAAAACAGAGGGAAATAAAAGAAGAAAGAGCAAAAGACACGCTACCGCCAGAAATTATGGAGACATACAAATCATTCCAAACAATAGAGGGCAAATTGAAGTCACCATAGACCAATATAGAGGTAGAAGGGAAACGAGAATTGATGTAGCTCGAGAATTCTGCAAAGAATCGTTCGTAAACAATAGCAGGACTGTTACAAGGGGTATACACAGATGATACGAGGAAGAAAAGAGAGTCAGATAGAGAGACTAGCACAATTATACGCTCAACAGGTGAAGACGGAGTGAAATCATCAAAGGATTTGCTGGAAAGGGAAACATGTACACCCACTAGAACGCCTCTACCGTCAGACTTACCAGTAGCATCACGGTCCCTATCGCTGCGGAAGATTTAATAGTACGGGAGTAGTTCACTATTACTAATGTCATCTGCCAGCCATGTTTCCGTTAAACAGATGATATTATATGGAAAAAGGATGGAAGTGAAGATGGAGTGAAATCATCACAGGATTTACTGGTAAGGGAAACATGATGATTGATTTGCGAGGTCTTTCACGTAACTTAAACTTTCTTGATGTCAACTTACTATTGTACGAGCACTTGTTAAAAATGATACCTTTATGATCGATTTGCGATAGTTTAACAATCGAATTTCGATATTTTCACGATATTTTGACGACAGTTTTACGATAGATTTAGCATGGTCTTGCGATAGTTCTTGAGTATTTTATTGCTTTAAAACTGGCTTTGTTTTTGTGAATTTATAACGAGTGAATTAATAAAGCGCATTTGAATTTATTAGGCATCTATCCCCTATAGCAAACTTTTGAGCCAAGTATTCTGAATTATACCAGTATCTCGGTTATTTTGTAGTAGTCCGAGTACTACTGGATCTTTCTGATGTATATGATGATGATTTTATGATGTTTATTTAAATTCTAGAATGGTTACAGAGCTTTTCTAATCGAAACGCTCTCCTACAAACTCAACTTGTGAATTTCAATTATCTTAGTATTCAAACCTTTTGCTTCACCAATAATTTAATTTCTCACCTCATGGCACGTCACACAAACAATTTTCTTGGTATATCCTTAATGCTGATTGAAGCTGAACAAAGTCATCCAATTGATCGGGCGACGAAGGATACATTTTAATAAACCGCAATATATTCACAATATGTTTTTAACAACATTTTGCATGTAGAAAAAGGATTGCATAGCGACGTGTCGAAAATTTGATAAAACGCTGATAATAGCTTCAGCGGCATCCGATTGATGTGCGAGGTCTTTCATCAAAATTACATTTAATGGGTAACGTACGACCTGCCTAACATCCACACAACTCCAAGCGTCGATATTAGCCGCCTTGTCTGCCAAGGTGTTGATATGCACAAGGTGTTGCCATCACGGCGAAGGATCATGTTTGGTACGGACATCAGTGACATATCTTGAAGCGACAACCTGACTTATTATCGAAGAGTCTCTGTCAAATATTGCCTTAATATCTGTCCTATAATCAGCAGACAATTATGTCGAAGACTCGTTAATCAGGCAGGAATGAAACCAAATAATATCTCATGGTAACCACGGCCAGGATGAAATTCCACGATATATGGGAAGCATGCTATCAGCGAACAGTAGAATGTTTTGCTTCAGCCTCTACGTATATCTGCCCGACAGAATTATCCAATTGACTCGATGGATCCATGAGTTTACAGCATCCGCAGACAAGATGGTGTGAAATAATGATAGCTTATGATGTTTTATATCTTACTGGCTTTAGCCGCAAAAGCAACAAGCCGCCAATTTATTGAAGGGCTCTCTCTAATTTGAGGAGTGTATATTAGCTATACGAGATATTGGAGCTCCATTGCTGGATCGCCAGTCCTCGAAGCTTTGTGTTCAGCTGAACCCGAATGGATCAAGATTGAGTATCGAATATCGTTTAACATACGCGCAAGTATAGACCTCTTTAAGGAAGAACAGGGAGATCCTTCTGAGGTGACCGCGCCATTAGCATACGCGGATCCTTAAAGTGTTGGCAGATATTACAGTCAACTTCTCAAAAGTGGCGGATATGATCTTCACGGTCAACCCGAAGGATGTTTCGTTCTGCGTGCACTTTACTATCCATTCGGCAGCGTGAAGAGCGAGCAGCCTGGTCTGGGAAATCAGCCTTTGCAACCACGTCAATTTAATAACGATGTGGGTTTTCTGAGGAAACACGCAACGCGGCGCGGCCATTTGCGCTAAAACAAAGATTTGATGTATCTGTTGGCTTTTTTGCTGTATTTAGTATACGAAACCCCCTATTTAGAGTTAACTGGTTTGAACATCGATCTGGAAACTACTACGATGAGATGCTAATTTCTTCCCTAAGCACCGCTGGACACAGAAAATTTTGATAGTTGTGCTGAGCGGGGAATGTGGAAAGTCGTGATTTTGTAAATGGCATGTTGATCCTTTATGCACACATAAGTGTTGGAATAATCGTTTGTGCGCTTTTGCATGTTAATTTGAGTATGTGTTTAAATGATGAGAATAGGTCGAATGAGGAATAATTATCATTTAAAATGTTCTAAGACGACAGATGCTTTGAAGTTGCTGGGCTTTCTTAGAACATGATATTCAGTCATGATAATACGACATTTGATTATCAAATGGCAACGACTGAAATAAACTAGCTTCAAAATAAGAAAAACTCAAGCGTCAATTACTTTAAAGAGTTGCTTGAAAGTATCAAGTTGACTTATCAATTATTCCAAACCAATTAAAACGCTACTGTAATCCTCGTTAGTTGATTTTCTGACGACAAATGAAAATTCACAAGCATTTCAGAAAGAAAAATACTTCTTGCTCCAAATCATTCTCTTTCACTTCAAACGCATTCTAGAAGATTTTTTTTATGAGTAGAACAGGACCAAACGTAATTGAACTACTCATCAGGACAATAATATTCGTCACATACAATAAAAATCACCAAAATTAAATAGGTATTTTAGGAAAATCGACAATATTCGCCGCTAGCACCTTAACTCCATCCCACCTTGGCATGCATAACAACATTCAACCTAATAAAGTGTTTCCCATTAGCCATGCCTCCTTCCCTAACAATAAAAATATTTTCTTAACATTCTCCCCATATCGTTTATACATCATTAACTTCCCTATGAGCAGAACGTGCCATAAAATATGACTAAAAACGTACAACGAATTCGAAGAAATGTTTTTAACTTTGGTAAGTTAACATTTCACAAAGAGAATTGCCTACTATATGATTTATATGCTCATTACAACACTTAAGCACACATCCCTTGAACGTGGATCACGGGAGTGGAGAATCAAGGGTGGATCGTTGTTGGAAAGTGCCTCGAAACGGAGTTGCAATTTTTCAGAGCAAGCAACATCAAATGTGTTTATTCGTCTAGTGTGAGATTATTTTGTTGCTTGTGGTTAAGTGTAAGAGGATTTCGATATGGTTCGGTAAAAGCTTCATCCAAATAAGAGTCCATTCAATATTTGAAGGATATCCGATGTGTGTTGTTTTTCATGGCTTAGACGAAAAGGTAGCGCACGAGTGATGTGTATTCGATTTTATTAGAAACGTTCCGGTTAATATACGAAGGACGTGTAGCAGTTCTGAATAATAGTAATAAATAAATTAAATCATTGTGTTTGGGAAAATTTTTGGCAAGGATTTATGGGAGTTCGAGTTAGGACGTACATCTTTTATAAAGTTAAATACTGTTACGCATTTGGTTTTGGAATGAAGAGTATACCTGCTTTTCAGTTAGAATAGTATTTAATAACTTATAAGTAACTAAATAGTATTTTAATTGATTAAATTTATTTTGTGTAATAAATAAAGTACACAACTTCGCTGGTATTGGCTCAAAGGGGATATACACTAAATAGCAGCTGCAGGTAGAACCTATTTTAACTCAAACTGTACAGATACCTCGGATATTATTTCATGCATATGTAAGCCCCCCTAGCTGATGTGCCCCTGGTACATCCGTAATGACTGCCCCAGGTCAGTGTCAGGAGAGAGGGAAGGGTTGAAGTGAAGTGAAACTGGAAGTATGCTTGTCTTGTAAAGGGTGTGGATCTAAAAAGAAAGCAGAGTGGAGGCAAATTTCGAGACAAAGCTGAACTGATGTACCTGAAAAACTGAAGTACCGGATGTACTGACGTATTGATGGACTGAGGGATTAAATGGCCGGAAGGGAAAAGTGAAACCAGGCAAAAAGCATAGTGAACATAGTATCCAAGGAATAACGAGCTTTGCCGGAATGCATCTGAAAAGGACAAAGCGAATGAAGTACGAGTATATTTCCGATTTGACGAGAGAGAATCTGAAGTACCTCATCTCGAAATAGAGAGGGAACTCGATGCGCCTCACCCTGCCGAGAACAAGAGGGAACCCACATTGCAGCCCGATCAGAACAAGAATGACCCCGTGGATCTCCCAGATATTCAAAACGAGCCGAGAATGCTGCGAAATCGAGCTGAAATCAGAAGATGGTCCAGTTACAACGCTGACTTCGCTTAAGTCGACACTCCCAGCAGTTTTGATGAAGTTGTCTCATGCTCTGAGGCAAGACGCTAGATGGAAGCCATTGACGATGAGTTACGCGCTCACGAAAGCAATCAAACCAGGACGATCGTTTCCAAGAAGGAGAATCAGAAGACTATCGATTTTAAGTGGTTCTTCATGCCACCGATGGAACCATTTGCCGGTACAAAGCTCGTTTATGCGTGAGGGGATTCAAACAGGAATACGGTGTGAATTATACCAAGATGTTTGCACCCGTAGTTCATTACGATTCACTCCGAGTATTTCTGGCTACAGTGGCGCAATTCAACATACACACGCAATGGCGCAATTCAACATACACACCGTATTTCTGCACGGCGATATCGAAGAGGAAATATATATGGAGCCACCTCAAGGTCTGCAGACCGCCGAGAAAGGTCCAGTGGTTCTCAAGCTCAACAATTCGTTGCACGGACTCAAACAGGCTCCACAATGTTGGAACCAAAAGCTCGTGTGTTTCCTCGAAAAGTTCAGTTTGAAGCAGGGCAGTGCCGATCCGTGCGTGTTCCGCAGTGTAATAGATGGCGAAAGTGTTAATCTCGCATTGTTAGTGGATGATAGTTTGGTTGCGTCAAAATCGATCAAAATGAAAAATAAAATGATCGATTGTCTGAAAACCGAGCTTTGTATTACTGTCGGTGATGAGCATTATTTTATTGGCGTGAAAATCGAGCATGATTGACCGGAAAAGAGAATGTTTATACATCAGAGCACATATGCGAGGCAGATACTCGAACAGTTTGATATAACTGAGGTGAAGGGGTTCAAGATTCCAGCAGACCCGCATGTGACTTTGTCGAAAGCCGAAGAAAACGCGAATTACACGACCGTGCCGTATTGTGAGGCAGTTGGATGCCTGACATTTCTGTCGGTTGTTTTCGACCCAACATTGCTTTTGCAGTGGGCAATGTCAGCTGGTTTTTAATCACACACACCGCACTTCATTGGCAGACCGTGAAACGAATATTTCGATATTTGCAAGAAACAAAACATTACGGAATCGAGTAATGAAACCACGGGAGCACTAACGGACCTTATGGTTAGTTCGACGCTGATTTTGCCGGGGACGCAAAAATCGACTTCCGGTTGTGTTTTCTTTCTCGTAAAAGGCCCTGTAACTTGGGGCGCACAAAGGCAAAAGATTGTGGCTCAGAGTAAAACCGAGTCCAAATATGTTGCAGCGGCTAAGACCACTAAGGATATTGTATGGCTGCGAAAATTATTGCACGATTTTGGAAACGGAAACGATTGCTCTACGGTTTTAAATGTCAATAACCAAAGCGCGATAGGACTTGTGAGAAATCCTGAATATTATAGGCGAATAAAACATATCGATATACGATATCATTATATTAGAGAAAACAAGTTGAGTAAGCAGGAGGGTGCTCCTACCAGAAGGTCTTTGTAAACATCCTAGGGTTAGAAACAAGTTTTCTAATGGCGTGAATCGATAACTTGAATTATTCATCCAATACTTAGATATGAAATCGTTCAAATTTATACAAAAGATGCACAGTTTCTTTCATAAGCACAGTGCAGCCGCCATTTTAATCTAGCTTAAATGATTTTTCTGAATGCTCGGCCGATTGAACATGTTCAAGTTAAACACTATTCCTTAAATTTTCATGAAAATTGAAAGAAAATAAAAGTACCCAAGTCAATTTTAAATATATATAGGGTTTTCCAATAAGAGGTGTTATTTTGAATAGATCTTCTGATTTAACACCTTACCGTTCTTCCTTTGGAGCTACGTGATAGAGAAGGCCTATGCCAAAAGCCCAGCGTCGATTCAAGATCTCAAAGATGAAATTCGTGAGGCTATCGAGGACAGAGGGCAACCACTTTGCGATTTGGTTATGAAAAATTTCATGAAGAGGATATGGTCCTGTAAGCGTGTCGTAGTGGTTATTTGCTCAATGTTAATTATTGCTATTAACGGCATATCTTTTTCTTTATAATGGAATAAACATTCGATCATTTGTATTAAAACATGGCATTTTTCTTTTAATATCAAAATAACACCTCTTATTGGAAAACCCTATATCAACCATAAACACGTGTTATTGTTGGTATAATTTCATATAATTGAAATGGCTATAACTCACTTGATTATGATACGATCTCAATTAAACTTTGTGAACATATATATCTTATGTTAGTCGATATAACTGCAAGATTTCAAAAAGTTTAAAGGTACCGTTTTGATTTTATGGGCAAAAATGTAAAATCTACAAATCATACTATTATTAACAAAGTTGAGCGAATTTCGATTTCAAAGGTATTTGTTGCCCTTGTACTCATATAGGTCCACGTTCGTGATAATTTTCAGATTTTTCGACTGTAAGGTGTCCAATCGCGAGGGGGGGGGGGGGACACAAATTTTGGGTACATTTTGCCTTCCCCTGGACCCCCTAATTCATAAAATGATTTTTTTTTTTCAGATTCTAAAAGTTCTAATCAAGACCTTTCATTTGATAACCCACTCGACTACCTTTGATGAAAAAAAAATTTTAAGGGCCAATTCGTTATTAGGGGGGACCCCCCTTAAACATTTCTTAAATTTTTGTTAGTGCCTTAACTTTTTAGAGACCATCACTTTTGACCTTTTCACAAAGTTTGAGCATTCTAGCTTCTATAGTTTCTGAGGAAATCAGCTGTGACGCACGGACAGACGGACGGACGGACAGACGGACGGACAGACGGACAGACAGGTCGCGAAACTAGTAGGTCTTTGTAAAAAATTTTTTTACAAAGACCTAAAAATTGAGTCGAAAGAGATCGAACTGAAATATGTGCGTACCGAGGAACAAGTCACGGACGCGTTGACAAAAGCTTTCCCGAAAGAGCGATTCAACGTGCTTCGTAATGTTCTCACCAGAAATAAGTTATAAACGACGTGGGAGCGTTTCATTTTTAGTTTATGTATGCCAACCATAGAGCTATAAGATATAGAGAGGACGATAAGCCACTTTTGCGTCGTAACCGCCCCCTTTTTACAAACACTTGAAAAAATGTACAAATACCAACAAAATTTTAACAGTGGCGTAGATATTTTCGGGCAATGAACCTGTAGCAATCTATGAAATTGTGGCGAAGTAAGAATACATTGAATATGCTTACTTCCTGCAAATTTTCTCGGGTAAATAATTTATTAGTAAAAAGTTGAATTCATATTAAAAAGTTTTAGCTTAAAAAGAGTAGCATCGAAAACGTTTACTCAAACGTCCATATTGGATTTGCATTAATTTTGAAAATTTGAAAACTGCATGATATGAAATCAATAAAAATAATTAAGCTCCTTTCAAAACTACAAAATAAACGACACGCATTATTGATTCGTTCTTCAAACCTGAGGCTCAATAGGAGCGTATGAGTTATTTGCAAGTATCAAAATCAGACAAAAGTTAAGCAATATTTAAAAAATGCTTTGTAGTTTCTTAGTCGTTTGAATGTAAACGAAAATGCAACTAATTTTATCTCAACCATTGATTAAATCATTATACCACACCTCCTTCTTCCTTTTCCGGGCATGGGACTGACTTTGGCGGAATTAAGGCACTGGCTTTAGAAAGGGAAAAATTGAAGTGCTTAAAAAGTGGACAAACGTTTTAGAAGTAGGCTCTACATTCTTTTAAAATGAATTAATTTATTGAATTTCGTCTTAGAGATATTTTTTCTGATGATTTCTTAGCGATGAAAGAATATCTAGTTTGCAAATATTTTTCTGTAACTAATTTGATTAGCAGGCTATAGTGCATTGTTTCCAGCATGTGCTTCGACTTGTCTTGGCATAAATTATTTCCAATGCATTTTTTTGAACTGTGATAGATATTCTGTCAAAAAATTCCTTATTGAGAATCCCTTGGCTATTGCATCGTTGAACTCTTCTTATTTCTTCTTCGGTCCTTTACCGAATTCCTAAAACTATTTAAGATGGCGCTTTCAAACCTCCATTGTTTTTAAATTTGATTAAAGAGTTTGCATTAACTTTACCTTGTATTGCAGCAATACATTCAGTGCATTTGAGAATTTGGAATAGTTTGAAAACAACAAAACCTGGTATGTATTCCACAACATGTTTCGCATCTGATGAAAGTTTTTTCAATTGTGTAGCAAAGTTGTGTTCCGCAATAAATTCGTCATTCGCTGCATTCTCGTCGAAAGATATCTCTTCAATCATTGAAGTGCGTTTGACACTCAAATGGATCTGACTCAGAGTACAACTTTTTTTACATTGAACATAGTGATGTATTCTAATGGAATGCAGTTGCCTATTCCTCCATCTTTAATCTGGGTGCGAAATAAAATTTTTTTGGATCGAGATGTAAACTGTCTTACTGTTGAATTATTGTTATTTCCTAAGCCTGCTCGTATTGATCCAAAAAATGATTCTAGATGGTCTTGACTGAACTTGTATAGGGGAATAAATTTCAATATTTTTGTCAAAATGAAACGCTCGTACAAAATCTTTATATTCTGGAAGCCAACAATAAGGCCTATAAATCCTACACTTCTCCTCAATTCAATCACTAGTGTACCAGAAAGAAATTCAATTCTTTTATGTACTTAACATAATCACAACAGTAGGCATAAATGAGTTCTACATTTTTCTCACAGATAACTTGTTTTGATGGAGGATATGCTGACAGTTTTCTTGAGTTTAAAATGTCGAATATTTGGTTGAAGATACGAATGAAATTTGCTGTTGCTTGGCTACCAGCGAACTCTTCCAACTGTAAAGACACCCTAAAAAAATTTAAAGCATACCTACGCAACTTAGTTGCTGAAAGTTTGTACAGGCAAACGAACTTTCATTTTTTGAGAATGGAAATAAATGTGCGCCTTTCTTAATTTATTACCAAGATGCAGCCCTTCATTTTCCTGTAGCTCAAGCAGTGAAACGATATATTCCCAATTAATGCTATTGTTGTGTTGATCTGTAAAAATTTTCAGGTCTGCCAATGCATTGCGGCACAACTTAAACATATGGCAACTATCAGGGTGAACTATATACTTTGCCAGTCTATCATTTATTTGTATGTAGCCTTTTGATTTCAAGCAGCGAATATCTAAACCTAACAGTTTAGCTATTTGTTAGTTTGATGCTAGTCCATCAAAAGCCACTCCAGCAACTTCAACCCCGGTTTCAACTAAATGGTTAATACAATGTGAAACAAGATTGGCTTTTGTTCTGAATTAATTGACGCAATTAGGAAAAATGGCATCGGAATTTTCCATGATTTATTTATGAAAACCAGCATGAATACAAGCATTTGCGTGGCTATCTTGTCCACGTTTCCACCATCACCAAAATCTACGTATCCATATGCTCGTTGGTCATCCCATTCAACGTGTTGCCTGATACTCATTTCATCAAATACTATATTTACAACAATTTTTTTAGTTGTCAGCTACTCTTACGACATTGCTTATAACTTCAAACGCTTCGCTAGCGAAACCTAGTACACATCCAATTCCTGTGCACCACCTTCAGATCGTTCTATTATGTGGCAACGACTTACCAAATGTAAACCGTACATAATCATAGGCCTTTGGCGACAAAAAATTTAAATTAAGGGCAAATGCTCGTAACGTAGGATCAAATGGCTTTGAAGCGCTAAAAACTCTTCGCTGGAATAATTGTTTCTCTAGCGTTTGCTTGCATGGTTCACTTATATTATGTATCACTTGCTGCATATCTTTGCTGATAAGTTTTTTCTGCTTCAAGGACTTAAGCAAATCCTCCAAATTAGAAGTCTTCTTTTTACTGCGGAGCAAACGCTTTAGTAGCGAATCGATAAATTTGTTTTTTTCATAGATTTTTCTTCTCATTGAAGCCAACTCTGCCTGCAGTTTTTCAATTTTGTTCCTGTTATATCTGCACGTTGGCAATTGGCACTCACTCTTTAAATCTTATATAAATGTAGATTTTCCTAAGAATAAATTCCTAACTAGCTAAATGTACCCTGCATATTTTCCACGATAATCTAAACACAGTGAATGCTACAAAAACTGGCACATCCACTGCAAAGCCAACCGTTTTAAATTAAAACGCCTAAGCGTTTTAATTAAAACACTTTTAGTGTTTTAATTCAATAAAACACTTCAGGCGTTTTATTTTAAAACACTTACCGTTTTATTTCAAACACTAAGCGTTTTAATTTAAAACGCCTCAAACGTTTTTTTTGAAAAAAAACACTTAAAGCGTTTTAATTAAAACACCTGAGTGTTTTAATTAAAACACTTATGGTGTTGTTTTTCAATAAAACGTTTGACGTGTTTAAATTAAAACACTTAGTGTTTTAAATAAAACGGTAAGCATTTTAAATTGCAACGCCTCAAACGTTTTCTCGAGAAAAAACACTTATAGTGTTTTAATTGACATAACATCAAGGAAAATGTTTTGATTAAAACAACCAGGCGTTTTAATTAAAACATCAGGTGTTTTAATTAAAATGCCTAGGCATTTCTTTCAAGCTCACGTCAAAACACGTCTGTCAATTGACAGACACAAATAAACATGTGTTCTATAGTAATTTTTTGTGAAAATTGTGCAAAAAATAATGAAGTTTCGTTTAAAGTGGAAGAAGTGGTAGTTAAGCTTCAACACTTTTTGTTTATAGCAGGAAAGTGCGAGAAAAGGTATTGTGAGTATAGAAGAGTGATAGAAAGTTTGGTTTCAAGTTCTCGTCCACATACTTACTTCTGTCTGTCAATATGTCCGTAATTCTTTGTGCAAATAGTGCAACAAATAATGAAGTTCTATTCAAAGTAGACGTGGTATTTAAATCTTGACACTTCCTGTTTAAGGCAGTGAAGTACGAGCAAAGGTGTTATGAGTGTATGAAAGTGATAAATTTCGTAGGTTTTTCATCAAAGCCACAATGTAAGCACAATGACTTCTCGACTACTTGACCGAATACCACATTTGCCTTTTTTTCTCGTCCACTTCATTGTTGAGTAAGGTAAAACCTGTTGCAGTGCAATCAAAAACATATTATCAGCAACGCTTTTGGTGTTTTAATTCTCTTTCCAATTTCAAAACACTTTTAATGCGCATTAATTATTAAAACACCTAAAACGTTTCAAATTAAAACGCCTAGACGTTTTAATTTAAAACACCAGGCGTTTTAATCAAAACGGCTGATGTTTTAATCAAAACACAAGGCGTTTTAATTAAAACGCCTAGTGTTTTAAATTAAAACGTCTAGGCGTTTTAATTTAAAACGTTTTAGGTGTTTTAATCATTAAAACACCTGAAAAGTGTTTTAAAATTGGGACGGGAATTAAAACGCCAAAAGCGTTTTAATTTAAAACGTTTGGATTTGCAGTACAGATTATCCAGCAAAAATTATAAGATCTGATTCAATTAACAGATTACCTTTTCATTAAATAAACCTTATACTTTTTTAATCGGACTAATAAAAAAAATGTGAATTTTAAATTCGCAACAGTTATTAAATGCTTTGCTTTCAGGAACATAAGTGATTTACTTGAGATATGAGCCCATATCGTCTTTATGTTAATATAAAAATGCTTGAAATCATATGCTCATTTTTTGCTGGAGATTGAAAATTCTAAACATAAACACAAATACAAAAGCCCCAATAACCTTGAAAACATACACGAAACTTACTTTTGAAAGTCCATTATTATCGTCTTGATTTGCATCTAGGTTGGGAGCAACCTACAAGAAAACTTATGAAAATCTGGGCAAAAATTTAGCATAAACTTCATTACGTCAAATATATTTTCGATAAAATCACTCACAGTATCCATTCCTTCTGTAATATGCAGTCTCGCCTGAGTATTATTTTCAAGTGCAACATCATTTTGCATACTGAAAAGTTTTGTAGTATTCTGAAATAAAGCAAACATATGTGTGTCTAGTTAATCAATTTCATATTTTAAAAAATTTCTTACATCAAATCCCGAAGTGTCACGAATTTCTCCACAGAATGTCCTTCAAAGTCAAAGTCAAAAGCGCTTTATTTAATACCAATCGTTATAAATTTTTAAAAGAACATAAAGCAAATTCCAAACAATAAAACTATATAAAACTTAATGGACCGAATGGCTCTCTAAATTTATACGGTATCAGTTAAACACATTTAATGAAAAAAATACACTTCCAAATTTAAATTAATTAAGATTATTACATATTTTTTGATTCAATTGGAAAAAGGAGAAAAAACCAACCAGCATTATTCAAAAATTACTTATACTACTAACAAAACAATGAACTTATATCCTATACCTAATATGTTACACCCTAATTCTAAATAAGTTCAATCAAAAAAAAAAAAAAAAACGTTACCTTATATTGAAACCTATACCTAATTTATAATACAAATAAACAACAATACTAGATGTAGCAATAATGAGATGAATCTAAAAAACTAAGTAACGAGAAATAGCACAAAAACAGAAAATAAACACGAATAATTTAGACATTGTCATTCAGCCACCAATACCTAGATTGTTCCATCTCAGCTCGACCAGCCTCAACGAATCTAGCAAATGAGTATCTCCATTGGAATTGTTGGTCTCGTGAACTCAGATTCGGAGGATATTTTATCTTCTTATCGGTGGCCCGTCGGTATATGTGATATATGATTGGGACGCCGTCAGAATCAAAAACATATCCATTCATGTCCAAATACACGAATGCTTCTGGAGGAACGAAGCCAATATACCCATCTGTAGGGTGGAACGGCTGTGAAATCCAAGGGTTTTCACTCACAGTTACAGATCTTGCGATATGATTCCGAAGAAGTTTCAATATGAAGATATCGACTCTTGTCACTTGAGCGGTTTGATAAATTTTTCTATTCGATATATATTGCTTCCAATCCGTCTCAGGCTTTCTGTACAAACCAGTACATGCACGAAGACATTTCCTTTCGAAAACTCTTAATCTTTCCATTGTACTAGCACTCTGGTTGTACCAGATCTGGCATCCGTATGTCAAAACTGGCCTAACCAGGGTCTTGTAACAAATAACTTTGACTTTTGATCAATGTATCTGGAATGAAAGAGTCACCGAAGGGCCATGACTACTTTTAGTGCTTTACTGAGCATGATTTTGACATGTTCAGTATAGTACAGATACTGATCGAGATGAACACCGAGGTATCGAACACAGGATTTATGTGGAACCCGTTCTGAACTACCCTCACCAGCCATAATGTGGAAGTCCTTCCAATTACGTTTCAGGTCTTGACTGCCCCCCTGCAGCGTTGTCCGAAAAAAAATTGTTTCGCACTTCTGCGCATTGATTTTCATTCGCCAATTGTCGGTGTAGAGCTGCACATCATTAAACATTTTTTGAAGATTGCTCTGAACTATTGTAGCTCTTCGGTCTGCCGTATAGATGATCAGAACATCAGCAAACGCTATCAATGATCGCGTTGGCGAGACATTAAAATCAAAGCTGTTCAATAGCTTGCGAATGAATATTGAGAAAAGCAGGGGCGCAGTAACTGTTCCCTGCTGTAGACCATTCAAGACCTTGAATTCGCGCATTGTTGTCAGATTTCCATCTGTTACAACAAATGATTTCCCGTATAACATATTACACATCATGGCGACAAGGTGTCTGGGGAACCTGTCCTGAAGAAGTTTGAAAACTAGTCCATCTAACCACACCATATCGAAGGCTTTCTCCATATCAATGAGACATGCTCCAACACATTCTTTGTTGTTTAGTTTCCAACAGATGTCTGAGGTTACTTTCGTTATTGCATGTATGGTCAAATGCCTGGCATGAAAACCAAATTGGCAATTCGGCATCAACTCATATTTCTCAATGTGGGCGTTTAATGCTCTGTTGAGTATCACTTCAAACACCTTGCTGATGTTAGGCAGCAAGCTGATTGGGCGATAGCTTTTAGGGCATGAAGATTCTTTTCCTTTCTTCAAGATCGGAAATACCTTAGCTTTTTTCCACTCATTTGGGAAATATGAATTGTTCAGCTTGTTGTTGAACAATATGCAATAATTCCTAATGGCAACCTCAGGCAAATGTCGCAGGACTATATTTGGAATACCGTCAGTACCACATGATTTTTTGTTGTTTATCTTGCGAAATATGAAACACAAGTCTTCATAGCTGACAAAATAATCAATAAGATTCAAGCTCGGTATGAGGTCAGATGTTAATGTTTCATCGAAATGAAGAATTGATTGGCCGTTCAGGCTTGATTTGAAGTCGGAAACTTTTGCTTCAACGACCTCTGAAAATATTTCATTCCCTCTCTCAGGGTTTGGTAGATGAACCAATTCAAAATGTGTTCCGATCAGGGCAAGTTTATCCAATCCTTCACAAATAATCCTGTTTCCATTTCTATCCGGAGTCGTACTATCAATTTCGACACCAGCTCTATCGAGAAGATTTATCTCATCACTAGCGACTTCAAGATTCGATACCTTCACTCGAGACTTCCTGCGGAATAAGCTATTCACTTTTACGAAAACGCCATCTGGGTCCTGTGGGCTAATACCCCTCAGTTTTTCCGCCCATTGATTGCTGACCTCACTCCTGAAGTATGAACGGATTAAGTTCTGGACATTCTTCAGGTGTAATTTCAACAAAGCCAACGAGGGATGGTTGTAGTCCAAAAATCGTCGATAAATATTGTTGACGCGGGTGAGAAGAAGGCTTTTCAATCTTTTCAACCTTGCGATGGTTGGTGTTTCATATCCTTCCATATTGTTTCGTTGTTTAATCTTGGGAACAACTTTCTCAATCGTTTCCAACGTCAGCTTCTCTAACTTCGACAAATAGACATCTATTTCATCGTTAGTTAGATTCCTGTTAATAGGAACCATTGAGCAAGCATTGCCATCATCAGAAGAGGGACATTGCTTCTGGTACTCCCAATTAAACTTCTTTTGAAACTTTCCCCAGTCTGTTTTTTTGAAATTCAACCGATGGTTTTCATGTTGAACTGGAATGAGGAAGAAATCATCCCTTTGATGATTGATTTCCATTACGATTGCGTTATGGTCGCTATCGTAAGGAAGCACCTGCAGTTTCCGTTGAGGACTATTAAAGCTGAATTCAAGTCTTGCGTCAGCAATGCAGAGGTCCAAATATGAATTTATCCTAGGGTATGTTGGGAACTCCGACCCATATAGGTTGCACCTGTATTCAATTTGGTTCTCTGTTATCCATGATTTCAGGAATACACCTCTTGGATTATTGGTGGCGTTTAGCCATGATGTATGCTTGGCATTCAGGTCACCAGCAAAAATATAATAGCTATGCAGCCTGTTCAATTCGAGTATTTCAAACAAGGAATTGAGTTCCTCCTTGAACTTGAGAACATTTTGACCAGTTGCATAGGCAGAGATAACGAAGAGGTTATCCCCACCTGGCAGTGAAATTTTGATGACGGACACTTCAAGAAATTCAAAGCTTTTGAATTCGACTTTTTCAATATTTTGGAAACGATAGGGTCTTCTAACCAATATCCCGGTGCCACCTCCCCCATCACCTATTACCCTATCGTTTCCATGGAATGCCATGAATTGAGGTGGGTTTCAGTGAGAAGTATGATGTCAGGCTTTTGCTTAACAACAAATTCAAGGAGATAATCACGTCGATGTATAGCAACGATAGAGTTGACGTTGATCGATATGAGGCGAAGCCTATCCATGGGAATATGACTGGATGACAAGTTATTATTAGGCATTTGAAAGACCGAAACGCTGAAAAGCAAAGTTAATTTTTGAATCTTGTTTGTCGATTCTCTCCGATAAAGAATTAAGTTGCTGGTAAATTTTGAGAAGCAGCTCATTATTGCCACTTACATTATTTACATTATTTCCAGCATTTTCTGCTGGTCCTCTAGCGGCGAGTGCAAATGATACTCCGGGCTTGACGAAGTTGGAAGGTATGATATTACGGTGTACTTGTGTTTGCTTTGGAGCCAATTTAACTTTTGCATCTTGATATCGGGAGCATCCTCGATATGATGCTGGGTGACCAAAAACACCGCAGTTAACGCAGTATAATTTTTCTTTAGGCTCCGTCTGAGCCAATTTGCACTCACCGATAGTGCATGGCACAATTGGCGGCCGAATGTCCAAATCTTTGACACCGGTAACACTGGTTGACTTCTCTTTTCTGGAGGCGTTCCCACCTCACCACTCTGAAATTTAAGTACCTTATTTGTTGAAGGGCACTTGGACTGCTCTTATTTGCAATTTGTACCAGGTAAAGTGGTAAATTCTTCCTTTCTATGGTCGACCTTCTTGTCGCAAAGGCTTTGACTGAAACAAAATCAATATCTGGTGCAGCCTCCTTGAGCACCTGAAGAAGATCGACCGTATCCTCTCCGCTGTCCAAACCCTTCAACAAGCAGGTCTGATTTTTTTCACTTTTTGGGGTATAAGTGAAGTGTGGAACCTCCCCAGAAATCAGCGCATCTTTGGCTGACTTGAAGTCAACCAGTGATTTCGTCCTTATAGTTAATTTTTCGGCACTAACTCTTTTGATTTCAAAATTGGCCAGTTTATTTTCGGCTGCCAATAGCCGAACCATATCTTTCCCGGTTTGTCCGAACACGTTGATTGGCGGAACTTTTTCTGTCTTGTTGGAAGCTTTTTCAGAGGAACCAGCAGAACCGTGGGCTGGTTTTTTCTCCTTATTTTTGTTCTTTAAATATTGAATAAAATTAACATCATTATCTTGATTAAAATTACCTCCGATGTTTTCTTCGATTTCCATATCTTCGGTTAATCCCTCCAGCGCTGCAAAATAATTTTGGCTCTCGTTGGTGCCACCAGCACTTAGAACTTCCTCTGGATTTACTTGCTTTGCGCTTTTCTTCGGCTTTGTTACCTGTTGCCATTGATTTTGTGGCTGCGTCTTTTGAGGCTTCATCCCTTTCTTGAAAAGATCCTTGAGAGACTGTATCTCTTGCCTTAGTTCATCATTTTCTTTCTGCAATTTGGCCATTTGTTGATTGTCCGCTATTATTTGCAGCTTGCACATCTCCATCTTTCTTCGTTATGTTTTCTTTTGGTGATTGTCGCCAGTTTCGTATTCGTCGTTTCCCCAGGTTGCCCCAACGGTGGGAAGCCGTCGGGCTCCTCCATACCAGCGGCGAAATTTTCTTTGTGAATTTGTTTTTCGTTACCAATCGAAGTAGAAATATTCGATAGAAATTTCCTGAGTCGATTACTTCGACAATATAAGATTTTTTCCGATAAAAATTAACTTCGGACTAACGTTTTTAAAAAATTAATTTAATTTTTGAAAACTTTTGACAGGAGCGATTTTCACAGAATGTCCTTAGTGCTGGCAAATACTTCATATCGAAACTCTGTAAAAAAAATTATGACGCAAATTTTACATTCATACTGTAATAAAAGTAAACTTCTGAGCTTTCATAACAATCCATTGTAAAGCCTCGATCTAAAATTTCAGCATTGCTTAGCGATAGTGTTGACGGACAAACAACTGTGTAACTCTTCATAATAGTAAGAATGTATAATATAAATAAAAACTTCGATGAAAAATTAAGACTCATAAGTACCATATTTCCTGCTGAACTTATGCTTTCCTGTGAAGGAATTGCCGATAGTATAGAGCTGCAGCTTCTATCTAGAGGTACCTGTAAAAGCACATATTTTTATTGCTTCCTATCTCTTTACATTTTGACCGAACAACGAATCCAGTATAATTGTTTCAAATGGTCTGCTTTCCAAATACTGGAAATTAAATTATTTCTAACCAAAATGGGCAAAAATACGTAGCTAATAATTAAATATCTAACTGGTATTGGATCACTTGAATTTTGAAGTAAGCTATTGTTAGACATGTGCAAAAATATTGTTATTACCAATTGAAATGTATCTAAAACCCTACTAATGAAAGCTTTCCTAATTGTTTAGGGGCAATTTGAAAAATGCACGTATACTTGAGACTTACATTTGTTTCTGAAAACCGGTGGTTAGAGCTTATCCCACTTCCAAAAACTATTTCCCTAGTCTCAGGTTCATGGATTTCTGGGAAAACCTAAAGGTATTTCATGTTTCGATTTATGCCATTTAAAACTCAA
Organism: Odontomyia ornata; assembly: GCA_963969285.1. Classification (NCBI taxonomy): domain Eukaryota; kingdom Metazoa; phylum Arthropoda; class Insecta; order Diptera; family Stratiomyidae; genus Odontomyia; species Odontomyia ornata. The sequence goes on from OZ017739.1 coordinate 40,688,346, forward strand.
TTTGATAGAAATTCCTGCAAGTGTTAATAAACCTACCATGTAATTATCGGATCAAAAATATTCCAGGGACAAAGATGTGCTGCTACTGTTGTTTGAAGCAACACTTTCCATAATTCCTGGAACATTCTGAGAAAAGGAAATATTTTGTTTATTATATTACTTTAAAAATTATATCTTACGATTGCTTGCTCAAATGAGGCCAATAATTCACGAAGTGCATTTTCCCTCAGAACAGTTTTTGAGGGATATCGAAACACAACCTCTTGTTTGAAATGTTTACTGCAGATCACACTGTTTTTTTTTTATAGTTGGGATTGCATTTCCTAATCGCTTGATCCGAATCGATTTTCTGGGTTCGTCTCCAGGAAAGCTGTTATCATCGGATACATGAGATTAATTTCGACATTAAAAACCATTATAACTTTAATAGATGTAAGTATTCAGCGGAACTTTACACTTGTGAAAATAATTTATTTTTATAGTAAATACTGAGCGAAACTATTCGACTGAATATATATTGCCCCTTCGTAGGGACGAATACAACTTTTGAACTATGCCAATGGGTCCGCGAAAAAAAAAAAAAAATACAAAAAATTCAGGTGAGTGTCAAAAGCTCGAGCCGAAGATTAAGCCACGCCTTTGTAAACAACATTATTGACCGACAAACCAATAATTTCTACATTGTTATTGAAAAAGGCATCTATTTTGACCTAATCAACGCGAAAGTTAAAAATTCATTACTTATCTTAAATTTACATATGAAACGACACCCCGGATGGCCGCGAACAAGTGTAATTTCTGCAAGTGAAAATGATACACTTCATTGTCTATATTTGTCTTTAAAAGTCACTGTCACTTTTGTCTTCGCACTTTTCCACAAACACAAATTAAAAAGCACTCACGATTTGTAATTTTTATCGCTGAACAATTTGTCGGACACAAGTTACTTTTTTAAATCGCCCGTAAATCACAGCGAACATCAATCAAAACACAGATTATAAGTCTTGTTTTGACAATTCGTTCAGTTCCGCTGCAATCGAAAAACCGCGAGCATTTCTCCAACTGAATGTGAAAAATGATTTCAACGAATTAAAGGTGTATGTATATTTTTCTAACAACATTAAATTAAAAAAGAGTTAACAAACTGGGTTTAAAATTTCTGGTAATTTAGAGTATACCCAACCGCCGGTAATTCGATTTCATCATAATATTAGAATAAACTTTGGCTATACTTTTTAAGCGTGCGCATACCTTCAAGTAGAATTATTTATCTAACTGTTTATTCATCTCAGTGTCAGATTGGAATTACGAATGTATCTGAATATTCTCATGGCATTAAAATTTGTAAACATTGATTTCAAATTAAATTTTATCAATAAAAATATATGTTTTGCATGGCAAGACTGCCTCATTCTCCCAAAAAATATGAATAAGATTCTATTGCCACCAATTGATGTGGGGAAAATCTTGACAAAGCTTAGATGTTAATATTTAAATTTCACGAGAAAAAGTAGCATCCTTAACAACTCAGTTTTAGGGTTTTTAATAATTAAATGGTAGATTTCCCATTTGAGGGCTAAAGAAACTTGTAGGCAATATGTTTGAGTTGTTGTGCAAAGAGATAATTGGGCGGGCTTTTTAAAAATATAAAATTTCTCATCATTTAAGCTGTAATATTTTTTGCATTCGAAATATGGAAGTTCCGAAAATTGCCGAAGGTGAAGCAGCTACGAAAGGGGAAAAAGAGAACAAATCAATTTTTCAGACCCTCATGTACAGGCGTTTATAGAATGTTAGCCACTCTATATCTTATAGCTCTATGATGCCAACCATGCGAACACATTCAAATCTCTAAAGTTATGTAACTACTCTCATAGCTCAACAATCAAGAAAAAGTGTAGAATCATTCATTTTTTGACAGCTGCTGTACGAGAGGGGTTCTGACGCCACTCTGTCGCTGCCCAGATTTGTGTCAATATTATTAGTAACATCTTCAGTAAAGTACGCAATCGGAGAATAAAGCGTTTTTCATTTTGTCATGTGATTCCTCGTTTTATTTCTGCGAGACCCCTTCTCTTATATTCAAGACTATCCATTCCGAAGCCCTTCTGCAGGTTTGTAAAGATGGAAGGTTTTTACATGGATGGGGAGTTAGCCCATCACTCAACCTCCATTTCGGTGGCATGGTTATTATTTTGATTCCATTATTAGGCGCGAAAGACTTGCTTTCACCCTCTTACGTCCCCAAAAAGGAGATAAAAGTAGGATTTCGTGGAAGAGCTGCAGATATATTAACAGTTGTTTGCGTTTCTCAGTAATTAATGTCCCTGTACAAATACATCACAGAATTCAATATAAAATTCCATACAATGTATTTTAATTCATTCTTGCAATGTGATTCATATCGATGTCAAGTTTCATATACAGTCATATCGTCAGCATTTTAATCGTTTGACGAAACTTGATCTGCATATAATTTAAATACATTGTCCACACTTTGTGGTCTCATATCTACCTAAAATAATCATACTTGTGCATGTACACATTTGTATTCGTCATCATCTTGTCAATTCAAGTAAGCATACTTGGTATTTGATATGTTGTGAACTCAAGTGCAGACATTGACGCGCACGGATTCCACTAGAAATTTCGTCAATATTTTTGTCAACAGTATTCTTAACTTTGAATACACTATCGCGCGAGTGGGATTTGTGTGCTATGCTCTTTTTTATGTATATATTACTAAGGAAGAGGAAAATAAACTGTCTTGCCGTTTGAATCCCGTTGAGTTTGATAGTGTTTTTGTTTGTTTGCATTTAGAATATTTTTTGAGGCGCACACATTCAAGTGCTTGGGCGCAGTTGGCAGTTGTTTGGTTGCAGCTTATAGTCAATCAATTTGATGGAGATAAAACATTTTATTCAAGCAGAACCAATTAGTTAAAGTGCCAATTGGTGCCCAAGGCGTCGTTCAATTGTTGTTGGACCAATTGATTATCAGCCACAGTAATTTTCGGTGACTGTCATCGGATTCATCGAGGGCCAATGCAGCGCGTTTAATCAATTAGTGTTGCATAATTGATTTTTTTTGCAAGTTTTTCGAAGGATTCGATATTGGTCACCCCGACGTGATCTATATTCACATCACCTGGATTTTTTGCAACCCGTGGATTTTGTAGGCATTGTTCTTTACGACCAAGTGCTTCGACTTGGGAGGCCAGTGCAGATATCAGAGATGACCTCTAAGCAGGATTCAGCAGCAGCCGAATTCATAATTTCCAATGGAGTAGCTCACCACAGGGCAAGCAAAGGCAAGGAAATTCAGTTGGTTAGCCGAAATCATAAAAAGGATAGCGAAACTCGAAAAAAGGGCCTATTTAGAAAAAAGCCTTCACGAATTATCAAGTACTTAAGATCGGTTTGAAACCACTGACAACAAGATCCGCACACAACCATCCATATTTCCGATCGAAATATTATACGGAAATTTCAGAACTGGTTCACAACTATGAAAACATATTTGAAGAAAAGTTATCTCTTATAATTGAGAAGGACGCCAAGGTCCAGGCTACCGCAGAGCCAAAGGAATTGCATGAAACAATCTCAATTGCATTCTTTGAGCCAGAACCAGCATAAGTAGCAAGCGTGATTCAATGCCAAAAGGCCATGATTGCCACCATCCAACGCCATTTAGCCAGTATATCAGATGAGGTGAATCCCCAATCGATGCACGTGACCACCAGCTACGTCACCAAATCATGGGATCAGATTGAAGATCTGCACTATTCCATCCTGGAACTCAAGGAGGGTCCACATAAATATCAGCAGGATTAATTCATTGCAATGGAATGGCTAGTGCGAGAAAACCAATTGAGGACAGCTACGCTGCAATATACACATCAAAATCAGGCTTCTTGTGCAACAGTCAGTCTTTTTGTAAGATTTTCCAAGGTTACCATTCCAACTTTTGATGGTGACTACCTGAAGTGGGGCAAGTTTTGTGAAATGTTAATCCATATCGTCCACAACCAATCAATAACCATGATCCAAAAAATGTGGTACCTGAAGGCGAATCTATCTGGTGAAGCTGAATAACTTATGAGACATCTGGCTCTAACAGAATAAAATTATGCCTCAGCCTGGAATCTGTTTCAGGAGCGCTACAACAACATGAGAGTATTGACGTGAGCCATAAACTCCAAGGTCATGAGCACTCCAGCCATAGTAAGTAAGATCCCATCATCTTCAGCTGTGAAGAATCTTCACGACAACATTCATGAGGTCTATGTCTCATCTTGGCACCTACTGCTTCTCCACTTTCTCATCAAAAAGTTGGACCAACAAAGCCAAACGTCGTATGAGCAATCCATACAGAAGCCAAAGGAAAACTAATCTGTACAATCATTTCTGGACTTCTTGGAGTTCCAATTCCAATCGCTTGAAGCAATCGGCCAGAAGTAAAAACCGGGCACTGCAAAAACACTAGCCTCAACAACACCGAACAAGGGAAGGACATCATGCATAATTTGCCAGCAAGCAGCACATCCATTATACGCCTGCAAACAGCGCTTGGAGATGTCGGCCACAACCAGATTGCAGTAGGCATAAAAACATAGGTTGTGTGTAAATTGTTTGCGAGTTGGACATAAAGCAAGTGCCACCACGTTGCGAGCATGTATTAAGTGCAACCAGAAGCACAACGCGTTGCTGCACCTGGACCGAGCTCAGGGTAATGGAGCCAAAAAGGATACCCCCAAGCCAACTCAGCTAGAAAACCAAATAGTCAAGCCTTCATCCCTTCCAGCTTATTCTGACCATAAGCGCCATAGCTACATTCCCCTTGGTACAGCAAAAGTATTAATCAAGGCTTGCAACGGGAGGACCATTGCGTGCGGAACATTACTGAATCCCGGCTCTCAGGTGAATTTGGTGATGGAGAGACTTGTAAAGTGACTTGCTTTATCTCCTCAGAGGGCAAGCTTGCAGATTGAGGGAATTGGAGGAGCATCAAGAAACGCTAAGCAACGAATCAATCTAGAGGTCAAATCTCGACTCACGCAGTTTTTAACAAGACTTGAAGCGTTTATCCTGTCTGAAATTGTATCCAAGCAACCAGTTCGGCATGTAGATATCAGCTCTTGGCAAATCCCTTTAACCATATCGCTGGTGGACCCTAAATTCAAGCCAACGGAGCACGTTGATATGCTATTGGGAACTCAATTTTATCATGAGCTCTTAACCCCAGGTCTGCTGAAACTATCTGAAGCTACTTCAATTCTTCAAAAAACAGTATTTGGATGGGTAATGTCTGGAAGAGTTGATCAGGATCATATGGGTCATGCTACGTGTTGTGTTTTTACTGCAGAAGAAGAAATCACCAACAAGCTGGTAGAACGATTTTGGAAGATCGATGAAGTTACTGACAATCAACCAGCTCTATCAGTGATGGACAAAAGGTGGGAGATCCATTTTGTAGAGAATACCACCAAATTGCAAAGCGGTCGCTTTCGGGTCCAACTGCCCTTCCTGGATGACCCATCAACATTAGGGGAGTCTCAAACAGCATTCAATTGGCTATGTGCTCTCGAGAAACGCTTGGCCAAGGACCCAGCCTTAAAGGAACAATACAAGGAGTTTATGAAGGACAACGAGTCTCTGGGTCATATGACTTGAATCAATTTGAAGGATATACCAGAGAAACACTATATGACACCACACCATTGTGTACTGAAGCCGGAAAGTACATCCATAAAACTGCGAGTAGTGTTTGATGCTTCGTCAAAACCTAGTTTGGAGCAATCATTCAATGATATTTTGCGCATAGGTCCAGCAGTCTAACTGGAGTTATTCACCATTTTGCTACACTTCCGTATACCAACGCATGTCCTTACTGCCGACATTCAAAAAATGTATCGGCAGATATTCGTGCATCCAGAAGATAAAGCATACCAAATCATATTATGGCGCGACAATCCATCTGAACCAATGCGCTATTACCAACGTGCAGCACCATATTTGGCAACCAAATGCCTCCAAAAGCTTGCAGAAGACAACCGCCAGAGGTTTGCGTTGGGATCAGTTGATCTGAATGATCACTTTTAATTGGATGATGGATTGGCAGGCTCTAATTCAGCTCTTAAAATTCAAGGGCAGTTAACGGAACTGCTAAGTTTGGCCGATTTCAGCCTTCCCAAATGGTGCGCCAACCACAAGCGACTCTTGTATCATATTTCATCGGTACTTTGGGAAGTCAGTCTGGATTTGGAGCAGATGCAAGCAAATTTCACATTGGGCATGATCTGGCGACCGAGCGATGACCAATTCATGATATGGGGGAACCAGCAGACATTTGACAGAATAACCAAACGCAACGTCACTTCAGAGTTGGCCAAAAATTTTGGCCCCTTGGGAATATTGGCGCCATTTGTGGACTGCCAAAGTTTTCATCCAAAAGCTGTGGCAACTGAATGTTTCCTGAGACGATCCATTACCCCCAAATCAAGAAAAAATTTGGAGATCATTTCGCAATGATTTCAGCAGCTTGCAGGACATACAAGTTCCTCGACATGTTTCCTCTCAGTGGACCCCGAAGTCGGTGCAAGTTCATGCCTTCGAAAAGAATATTTTTTGAGGCGCACACGTTCAAGTGCGTGGGCGCAGTTGGCAGATGTTTGATTGCAGCTTATAGTCAATCAATTTGATGGAGACGAAACATTTTATTCAAGCAGAACCAATTGGTTAAAGTGTCAACGCGTCAATCAATTGGCGTTGTACCAATTGATTATCAGCCACATTAATTTCCAGTGACTTTCATCGGATTCATTGAGGGCCGATTCAGTGCGTTTAATCAATTAGTGTTGCACTAATTGATTTCGTTTTGCGAGTTTTTCGAAGGATTCGACAGTCCCATTATTGTGGGACCAGTAGACCCAATGTGCGACCCCGAGAACATTTACTATCATTTCATCGTGGGGCTTAGGATGAAGAATTATGGAAGCTATGGGTTTGGGAAACAAAGGGTTCCTTCCTCCTTTCTCAAACGGGCTTAAGACCGTCTACGGTGGTCCTTTTTTCACTGGGATATAGATCTTTGCAGCACTTTGCGTTCAAATTTGTCCGCTGCCTTTTCAGATTCGCTTGTCAGGGTCCATGTTTCACTTCCATATAACAGCACAGGTTTGACTAGTTATTTATAAACACAGAGCTTACTTTTGCCTTTGCACAACACTGGACCTTGAAAGGGGAAGTATGGAGTAATATGCTTTATTTGCGGTATTTATGCAGCATTCAAAAAAAATTTTTTTTATGTATGCATAGTATATTTTGAATTTCTTGATATTTGAGAATAATTTCCACAGATCCTAGGTTGGGAAAAATACGAGTATCCTAAGAATCTTCCGACTACCTAAGTGACTTGTTTTAAGTAATGATTACTCAATAGTCTTCATTTAGTCTGTGTTCATCTTCTCAAAAATTCCTTCAAGTCAATGAGGTTTTTATAATTTTAAGTTTAAGTTAATTAGCGATGAATCAGTGTAAACACCAATATTTGGAGACGAATACGTATTTCACAAATGTTTCCAGATGTGGAGTAAAAAATCGATGCCCCGAAAATTCCCGGAAGCCTATAATCTTCTAAACAAAAGGATGAACATGTTTTTTTCATCTGGAACAAAATATCTTAACGGCATAACTCTTTCCCAACATTCCCAGCATCATTTCATAGATACAATTTTCTTAGATTATGATAGTATGTAACAGATACCACAGATTAATTATATCAAAAACAAACTATAAATTATTTATGACTTTAATTATAGGCCGGCATAAACTATTTATTTACATTTTCAACGTTTTCAAGCCCTCAGGATAGTTAATCTTTTTCTTTGATTCATCCGCCACTCTTTTTCTATAATATTTGTTTGATCGTGCGTTATAATAAAACGTGTGGCGAAGATGAAATCAAATAAACCAGAAAAAACGACATACGAGTAGAATCCAGGAACCACAGTTTTAAGCTCATTAACTGCACGATATTCACATTTGGATGTTTATGATGGCTGCTTTTTATATGATTTAGATAGAAATTTCAACAATTTAAGATGTGATTTTTTAATACATTTTTGTGTTGATGTTAGCAATAATTGTGATGCGTCAATTAGCCACACTTTCGGGTTATTATTACGTTACTTGTGGGCACACAATAAAATTTTTATAGAATTTGTCGTTGATTGGCATAAATTAGACTAAATTTCATACAAAAGGCGGTAAATTAAAAGATTAATGTTGGTAAATATTTATTATCTCTGATTTGCCTTCAGGAGTTTTCATTATTTTTAATGAGTTTTATTTTTATAGCGATATTTAATGCTTGTTTGATTGCTGTGTCTAATTTATTAGCCATAAATCGTTCCGATTTAGTCATGATGTTGCAAAGATATGTACATATGTTGAAATTCTTATTGCATCAAAATTAAACACGTTTTCAAATAGAAAACAAATTATGTTTAGAAAGATTGTTGTACATTTTATATGTGATATGCACTAGGTTAAAGTATAATAGCAAATATAACCGTTATTTCTTTCTTTCCTTTTTTTTCTTTCCTTCTTAATTCTTTTGGTTATCTATAAATTTCATTTAGTTCACAACACACTTTGAATTAGTTTGTGTCTTCGTTAAAAGTATATTCTGTCACTTAAACTTTCGTACTTTCTGTACTAACATCCAAATTAAAACTATTTTCCCCCAAAATTCACCCAACACCCACACTGGAAATCCCAACCCCAAATTAAAATCCCCAAAATGCAAGTCAAGATGCACTTTCGATTAACAAAAACTTTTCTTCCCACCACCAAAGAACTTCTTCCACTTTCTAACTCGCAACGGACTCCGAAAAATTCACACCCAAAGATCTCACACTTCTTTCCGACGTCAAATACTGACTGAGCCCGCATTCAAGCACCCAATCCCGCATTTCACCTTCCCAAATCAGATTCCGCAATCCTTTTCATTTTAAAATTACCGCTGCCGCCTTTGGGTAACGTAATCGAAGTTCATTACACTTCGATTCCGCTACCCACACATCTTTTTTCCGGTATAAACAATTACAATAGTATCCATCGACTTGCATATATGGCAATTTACATCCCCAAGAATTGCTTGATTGAATGCCAAGTGTCACATATACATTACGAAAACTATTGATTTTGCCGAAACCCTAAAAATGCTTCCGTGCGCCCGGGGGAACTTGAACCCAGGGTTCCAGCAGACCCTCGATCGAGAACTCACGACGCAGCTAATGGTGCCATGGATTCATAAGCAACTTCAACGATACATTTGGGTATGAGATTGAATTTTGTTAGTAGGAAAACGTGAATTAATTTTTGTTAATATAAAAAAATAAAATTTGTTAGTGGGAACTAGTGAATAGAATTAGTTAGTATGAAGGAAAAGAAATCGGTTTTGTTAGGGAAAAGGTATTGAATGAAGTTTTGTTAGTGGGAATTAATGAATGGAATGTTGTTAGTGGGAAAATTGAAATTATTAGTATATATTATATTATTTTAGTTGGAAATAAGGGAAAAGAGTAGTGTTGTGATGATGGGAAGGTAAAAATTATAAGAAAATTGGAAAAATTTTAATAAAATTAAATAAAGACCAGAGAAAAAGGTATAAATTCCCAAAGGAAGATAGAGATGTTACAGCGGCAATTTGAAGTTGCGAATGCGAGGAAGTTGGTTCGCCGGAACTCGCAACAAATATATATACGAGTATATATCCCGTCTGATATGAAATCCCGTGAATTTTATGCGGCATTAGTCAGAGACCTCTATCTACGTGTTTCAGAAGCTTTTGGAATTTTGACGAAGTGCTGACAATTCCGACCAGTTTGTGAGAAAATTCATCTTCTTAATTTGTGTGATGCATTTTGTCGTCCAGCTTCAGCCACGCTCGCGTACTGGTCCTCTGGATCTCATCAAATTCAAGTAGCATAGGTAATGAATAGTATTTGGATAGGAACCAGAAGGTAACACATAATGTTTTAAGCTGTGCTTTTCCAATTTGTGGCTAAAATTAGTCGTCTATGAAATGTCAATATTTTGCCGTCCTAAAGTTGAGACAAAAGGATGGTGAACTCCGGGCCATAGGACTTCCATTGGTCACATTTTTGCCAACAATAAGCTCAGTTTTAAAGATGTCTATATCTAAAATATGTGGACGCCTAATCTCCCATCTTTGTGCGGTCTGGATTTTATTCACTGAAACTATCAACATGTCAGAATCTTTGATACCTGCTTAATCTTTTACTATCTGCGCTATCTCTGCATCCTACTATCGGACTTTGGGCACGTCATCAGCTATATGGCTCCCTACATTCTACTTTCTCTTCTTTAGGGGTTTGTACTACTTATAAAATACTATTGAGATCGGTTTTGTCTGTTCCCCAGTGCTTTATAGCATATTTCCGAAAGTACTGTGGCTATAGACAACAAACTTGGTATGTAGATCAGTTTATGCTCCGAAATGAAAAATTCAAAGAGTTCCAAGTGGTGTACTCCCATATCTGGTGAAGAACCTTAAAGAATTTTTCCCGAAGGTAGTTATCTAGGATGTCAAATGAAAGGTCTGGTCAAAACTTTCCAAAAAATGCCTTCAAACAGTGTTAACTAATTCATATGGTGCAGGGGGATGAGAAATGTACGAATGAGGTGTGTCCCTCCCTTCCTTGTGGTCAGACACCCGTGATCCAATGAATCTGGAAAATGGTAGCCGGTTAATATGGAGTAAGAATGTTTTTGAGGCTATGTTTCTTATGGAGTACTCTGGCGACTGGGGTGAGTGCAGAAAAACATTATCAAAAAACTATGGACATAAAAAACTTGGGACATACAATAACGACCGACGAATAAAAATAACTGACATACAAAATTACGGACATACAAAAACGATATGAAAAAACATTCCAATATTTCCTCAAGATTTATTAAAAAAAAAACTCTGTGAAAACATCGGAAAGGGTGTTTTTTTTCAAAAGATTCATAGTTAACAAATTTTTGTAAAGATCTTAAGGGGGTCTCGCAATATAAGAAAGTGACCCCTTAACATTTTTTTCTTTGATGAAAGTCGAGTAGGGTATCAAATGAAAAGTCGTTGTGAGGTCTTTTCACACCAGGTTTTAACGCCTTAATTCTATTTTAGGGGAGGAGGTAACCAAAGTGAATGAACACAAAAAATGATAGTGACTCGATACCTATGGACCGAAAAATCAAAGCTGTAGGTCGTTGTGGATACTATGGCAAGTAATGTTTTGGGGATTGGAAAATCATTTCAAAGTATCATTTTTATCTATTTTTAAAATAGACCATTTTGGCTATTTCGAGCCAACATGGTCTATTTTAAATTTAGAGATCTTCTCTTTTTACATTTTTTTTCTAACTTTGAAGCACTCTAGCTCCCTTAGAAGTGTGAGTTTGCAAAAATGGTGATAATTTTAAGAAGCCTTAATCATTCCTTAGGTGAGTGATTGCCTTGATCAGGAGTTTCCATTCTAGGGTGCCTAGTTGCGCGTTGTTGCTCCTTTGATGGCGTACCAGTGGTGTTTTTGGTAAGGAGTCGTGATTTCTTCACTACGTTCATTTCATGCTGAGCTCGTTTCCAGTTTGACCGGCATGCAGTTATTGAATCGAATATTTTTGCAAGCTTGGCAAAGCCGCCTTTGACTTGTCCGGTGTAGTTTTTTTTTTTGAGTCATTGATTGGATGATTTTTTTTTCAATACTGCATTGTATTCAGCCCAAGTGTCTTTCTCTAACTTCCTCTGTTGATCAATGTATTCCTTCCTATTGAAAAGATTAGATTGATTTGGCCCTGAGCGCTAGCCATCATTTTGCCCCTCAGGATGGTAGATATTATGAATATTTATAATGTTGGCCTCCGACTCTGCACACGTCGTAGCGTTATTCAGAGCTTCCGCAGACCTAGATTTATATCGTTCACTCAGGAACATTCTGGGAGTTTTAAGAATTCTACTAGCCCGCGGGCTCTTTTGATATTTGGCTTCATTATTTGTATGAGGCCCTCTTTCATCGATTGGTTTGATAATTTCACCCATCATCTGTGCACGATTATTACGAGGAGGTGTCTAAAGCAACTTCGATCTTTGAGTAAATACTTCTTTTTCGTGTTCGGTTGTAAGGATATCTGTTATAGATGCCAAATATGCCACCTCTATCACATCGCAGTCGCTGAATGCCGACGGTACTGCCACTGCCGCCAGTATTGGAGTTCCGACCCCTTGGACCGTAACTTTCTTCCCTTCATCAACGTTTTTTACTTGATGATGCCATATTTTTCGTTATATCACAAAGAAGATTATTAACACTCAGGTATATGTGGTCACTGAAGCTACTCCTGACAATCTCTCTTCTCTGCCGGCTGCTGTCCACAGCTGTTTATTGGGTATTCACAGCAAACCTTCCGAGAAAGGTCTTCAACTATCCGCAACCCAGGGACGCGCTTGGTTCGGTGGTCTAACGGCCCTGCCAAATCGGCAACCTTCTGTTCCATATTTTAGGTATAGATATCCATCCGTTAGTATACAATGAAAAATATGCGTGTAGCTGAACAGATTGTGCGCAGATGCACTTTAACTCATCAGCCGTGCTCGTTCAGTATGAGAGCGACAAGCAACAAGTGCATATCACGTCTCTGTGCTTTTAAATTGTAGTCACTGTTTTCCTTCCATTTTAATGTATCGTTTTACGCTACGTGTTTTACTTTTGTAATAAAATCAAGTTTCATTAAAAAAGAGCCCAAAACATCCATTTCGCTTACAGGTTATGGGCCCAAACATTCGATACACAATTAAAAGATGAAGTGAAAGAATAATTAAAAGGCAAAGCGAATGAAAGTTTAAAGTAAATTGCAGTAAGGACTGAAGTGAACAATAATCGTGATAGAGAAAAATGGCAGAAAGTCCCGAATACAAGTCCTCCTTTCAGAAGCTCAATGGCGATAACAACGCTGTTTGGAGTTACAAAATGAAGCTGATGCCAATGGATCAAGACTTATGGAACGTGATTGAAAAAGATAAACCTACAAAAGCAACCGCACTCACAAAGTGGAATAAGATCGACGGTAAGGTGCGCGTGAGAATTGGTTTTTCGGTTAAGGACGATCAATTGGCACACATAAGGAGCGCTATAAAAGCTAAGCAGGCTTAGACAATGCTCAAAAACTATCATTGAAAGGCAACGTTGACATCAAAAGTACTGCTGTTAAAGAGATTATACCGTTCAGTCTTTAATGAAGATGTTAATATGGAAGCGCACATTTCAAGTTTTGCGCTTACAGTCAATCAAATAACAGCTCTCGGAACTATTTTGGATGACAATTTATTAGTAGCTATGCTGCTGGAAAGCCTTCTGGAATTTTATGGCACACTCATTACAGCTTTGGAGAGCAGACCCGACAATGATATAACTTCACGCCTCATCAAAAGTAAATTAATCGATTGATCCACGAGGCGCAAAGGGCAAAAAGACATATTAAATGATTTCCCAGAAAGTGAGACAGCAATGAAGACCACATACGGTAATAGCAATAGACAGAATAAAGACAATAACAATGCCCGACAAGAAGGCAGAAGCTATTTTTTCTGCAAAAGGACCGGCCACGTCATGCAAGATTGCAGAAAATATAAATCCTGGGAAGATAAAAACAGCAATTATGCAAACGCTGTAAAGGAAAACTCAAAACTTACTGACGACAGGTTATTTGTGGCTGTGAAAAAGTTCTTACGAAGCAGCTAGCGGAAAGTGTCGAGTATGCGCGGTTCAGTGCAAAGGCCAAGAAAAACTGCAGCAATACATGGTTTGTCGACTGACGAGCAACGAACACATGGCAAACTCTAGAGATTTTATTACCGATTTCGATTCGGCCATAAAAGGATTCGTGCAATGAATTGAGTGAAATCGAAAGAAAAGGCTTAGATGTCTTAAAGTGTACAGTCAATGGAAAGCAAACCCAACTACAAATTAAGCACGTGCTCTTTGTACCATCGTTCGAATCTTATCTGGTATTTGCAAGAAAGCTCACGAAGGAACGATATAAAGTGAATTTTGACAGAAACATCTGCATAGTAACAAAGAACGGTGAAAAGCATATAGTGACGAAATGCGGTTCGGTCGTCGAAGATTTATACGAGGTACAAAAGCCGATGAAAAGTTCTGCGCAGCAATAAAGACCCAACAAGGAGAACACTGTCAACAGGCGTGGCACAGACGCTTCGGGCACCGGCAAATTGGTGCAATAAAAGATATAGCCCAAAAGAAATTGGCGATCGGTATACAGATTACAGACTGCGGACGGCGAGAAGAATCCGAGTGCTGTGAAAAAGGGAAAATGGCTTGCCAACTTTTTGCAAAGGAATCCCATCATAAAACACAGGCCATCCACGATCTTATTCACACAGATATTTGTAGAAGCCCAGGACAAGCCAGGAGGGAACAGGTATTTAATGGCTCTCATCCATGACAATTCAAGATACATGGCAGTGTACCTTTTGAAAACGAAGGACGAAGTGGAGTCCCAAATAAAACGTTTTGTCCAGATGATGAAGACACAATTCGGAAAAACTGTAAAATGTATAAGGTTCGATCGAGAAAAGAGTATGTAAATAAAGCATTAGAAGTTTTTTTCACCGAAAATTGAATAAGAGCGCAATATACAGCTGGATACCCGCCGCAGCAAAATGGAATCACCGAGCGATAGAATATATCGCTTATAGAAATGGCAAGGTGCATGCTCTTAGAGGCAAATATGGATAAAAAGTATTTGGGCGAAGCCGTAACTACAGCCATTTTTAGCAGAAGCGTCTGCCAACAAAAACAGCCGAGAAAACTCCGCATAAGCTATGACACAACAAAAAGTCCTACGTAAAAAATCTACACGCTTTCGGAAGTAAGGCACTTGTGCAAATGCTGAAGGAACAATGTTCGTAATTGATCTAATTTTCGAAAAATAATTCTTTTTTTTCAGCTGAAAGAAATTAGATGCAAAATGTATAGAGCATATTTTTATTCGTTATTTGGAAGAATCGTAGGCCTTCAGATTTATTAACGCGACAACAGGAGCACTCAAAATAAGTGGCGATGCCACACTTTTTGACAGAAACTTTGTGAGAAATCGACTCAATGCCGATGGAAATTCGGAAGAAGAGTATGTTTTTCGGAGAAAAAAGGATACTCAGGAAAAATCCATTTAAGAAAGCGGCAGCGAAGGGCAATCATCATATTCAAGTGCAGCAGAAGAGATTGCAGAGGCAAGCGACGACGCACAAACAGAAGTAGCAGAAAGCGACGAAACACAAGCGGAATCAGCAGCAAGCGACGACGCACAACCGGAAGCAGCAGAAAGTGACGACGCGCAAACTTATAAGATCGGCAAAGTGCAAGTCGGAGCACAACATGTCTCTATACGAAGGCCTGCAAAGGATAATAAAGGAGTCACGCCGAATTGGTACATGGACACTTCAAAGTTTGCAGCAATTTCGCAAGACCATCCAAAAAGCAGGAGTGAAGCACTATCAAGACCAGATAAAAACGGATAGGAAAGAGCAATGAATGAAGAATATAATGCGCTACTACGAAGCAATATGTGGAGAATCGTACCTACACCAAAAGATCAAAATATTGTGACCCATAAATGGGTTTTCAAAGCTAAAAGGAACGAAGATGGCGGACTAAACAAGTATAAGGTCAGGCTAGTCGCATGCGGATTCGGTCTCGATAAAAAGGTCAACGCGACCATTTTCGAAGAAAGTTGTTTAAAATTGATTGATAACAAAAGGAGTAGCCATCGCACCAAGCAAATTAACATCAAATATCATTTTAAAGATAGGAAACTTTTGAATTTTGAATATTGCCTCGCCAAAGAAATGATAGCCGATTAAGTATTTTGCTGAAAAGAGTGGCTTAAAATTACGCCATCAAATGCATATTATCGTTGAGAAAGGGTGTTAGTATACAATGAAAAATATGCGCGTGACTGTGCACAGATGCACTTTAACCCATCAGCCGTGCTCGTTTTGTCTGAGAGCGACAAGCAACGAGTGCATATCACGTCTCTGCGTTTTACGCGGCGTGTCATTAAAATAGAACACAAAACATTCATTCCACCCACACCATCTAGTAATCATTTGACAATAGTACTACGTATAGATCTATCAATATTATAAACAAAGCTAACGAAATTTTTTCAACCAAAGAAAGAATCATTCTAGAGAAATGAAAGTAAAATATACACAATTTTTTTCAAGATTTGGGAATTTTTCAACGCTTTCTGTAGGAAACGACACCGTTATCTTGTATATTTTTTGGATTTTTCTCTCAAATATTGGGTGTACAACTTAATAGCCGGAATTTTTTCAGCGGAATTTGATGGTTTATTGTGGAAAAATCTTACAATATATTTTATTCAAAGTATTGTCATCGAAAGCTACAACAATTTATGAATTCCATCCCGAAAAAATTGCGCCGGCTTGGCGGCCAAAAACGAATCTATCCAATTTCGGATGCCTTGCTCTGAAGTGAAGCGTATTCCGGTGAGGGCGTTTTGCATCGAGCGAAATGAATGAAAGTCAGACGCAGCAAGGTCCGGACTATAAGGCTGGTGGGCCAAAAATTCCCATCCACAATTTTCCAAATAGTTTTTCACGGGTCTTGCAACATGCGGCCGAGCGTTGTCATGATGAAAAATTATAGCCTCGTGTCTGGTCGCATATTTCGGGCGTTTTTCGATGATGGCACACTTCATACGTAGTAATTGTATATGGTACAGCTCACCTGTGATTGTCTGGCCCGATTTCAACAACTTATAATATAACGGCCCCTTCTGATCCCACCAAATACACAGCATAACCTTGGCGCCATAGATATTTGGCTTCGCCGTTGATTTGGCTAGTTGGCCAGGCTTCACGTATGAATTTTTGGGCTTGGGATTGTCATAATGGATCCATTTTTATCCCCAGTCACGATCCAATGCAAAAATGATTTCTTTTTATGGCGCCCAAGCAGCATTTCAGACATACAGAAGCGCTGTTCAACGTCTCTCGGCTTCAACTCATAGGGGACCCAATTACCTTGCTTCTGAATGTATTCAGCGGCTTTCAAACGTTGTGAAATGGCTTTCTGAGTAACTTCCAACGATTTGGCAACTTCATCTTGCGATTGACATGAATCCTCACCGAGTAGCGTCTCCAATTCTTCGTCTTCAAACTTTTTTGTCTGTCCTGGGCGTTCTTTGTCTTTGATGTTCAAATCGGCACTTTTGAAGCGTTGAAACCATTCAAAACACTGTGTTTTCCTTAAAACACTGTCATCATAAACTTCTACAAGCAAACGATGACTTTCTGCAGCAGTTTTCTTTGCAAAAATATGACCCAACAGAACCTCCCGCAAATGCTGTCTTATTCTCCAATTTTTGAAGCTTTTCATCGTGAAAAATAATAATGATGCACACAAGATAAAATTGTTTTGTTGGCTGATTTTGATAGCTGTCAAATGTACTTTCAAAATGACATATGTATAAAGTTCGAGCTTTCACGATATTTGTTAGTACGGACATCTAGCGTCAAATTCCGGTTTTTAACCCTTTACGGCGCAACAACATGTTTTTGTTTTTTGTAATTGAAAATATGTTAAGATGAGCTATATAATAACGGTAAAAATAGTAAAAAAAATTATATGTAAGAATAGTTATTTGCTTTTGGAAAAAAACTTTGAAATGCAGATTTGCATCATGGTGTAAAAACATCTTAATATTCACGAACTATGGAAAGGACGGAAACAATTATTATTTTTACTAAAACATAAGGTTACGCCACACTTTTCACATTCCGTTTGGGCTGCTCCAGTACATCCTGGATATTTGCACCGAAGCCTTTTGTCGGGACAAGCAGGCCAGTGCCCTAACTGATCCAATCTGATATCTTTTGAAGGGATATGCTGACAAGGCCCTTTTTTTGTCCCATATGAGTTCTTTTACATCGCTAGTGCGCTTCAGCCGGTTCGTACTTTTATATTTGGCTAAAGTTTCAGCAGCTTCTAGTCGGAAATCGGCAGGATTTAGCACCCTGACATTATTTTCCGTATCAACATGAATTTTTCTATACAATAACCAAGAATTAGTCATGGCCATGTCCAGGAAACGGTAAAAGAGCCTTATAAACCAACGTTCGCCCTGAATTCTAATTTTCTAATGATCCATTACGGAGTCCATGAGGTCTACACCACCCATATGCCGATTATATTCTACCACAATATAGGCCCGTTCAGCATTGATTTATTTCTTTTGCGACCTGTCGAATCTACTTACGCCAGCAAAGTTGGATGCTAGATTCACAATTTTATTATTTCTCCAGGCTACCACCGATATGTCAATACCATTATGACTTGCAACCTGTTTAGCTGGTGCGCCTCTAGGCTGTTTTTTCGGCTGTTTTTCTTCTGGGAATTTACAGTTCGGGATACGGTTTCTCCGAACGGTGCCCAAAGCTAATATACCACGGTGTGGCAAGAAATCAATCAAGGGTAGCGATGTATAGAAATTGTCAATAAACAGTCTATAGTTATGGTTTGAAGGAATCTCTCTGGCAAGTCGGACCATTACATTAGATGAAGCACCTAATTGAGGCTCGTCATCTGCGCATATATTCTCTTAGAAATGTAAACTTCAAATTTGTAGCCATATACACTTGCACCACAAATCACGAACAGTTTGAAGCCCCACTTGTGGTGTTTGTCTGGCAAATATTGCTTTAGAGCACTTCGTGCTTTGGTTGAACACATTTGTTCATCAACAGACAAATGTTGTTCTAGAGGCACTTTTCTTAAGTTATGATTCAAATTTTCAGTTATTGGTCTTATAAAGTCGATCAGAATTTGGCTGATTATACGGTATCATTTTAGAGTTACCATTCAAGTGTAGTACTTACCTCAGAAACTTGAACCATTTTAGCGTCATTATCTCGCGTATGTTGGCATAGCCATATTTCTGTGACCAGTACATTCGAACATTGGGCAGGGCAATAATGGACATGAAGTAAATAATTTCATTACTGTCTTATTTCCTGGCTTGTGGTATTTATAGGTTTACTGGCATATTTTTGCACGATGTACAGATTTGCTTCGTCTCTTATGAGATCCACAATGTCGTCAATACTAGTAAATAAGCAAAAAAATACCTGATAAGGCGTCTGCAGTTCCAGTATTTCATTTGGTAACTTGGAAGATTCATTCAGCTCTAAGTTTTTAGTTTTCCATATGATATTTGTTTTGGGATCACATGGGCTTCGTGAAGTTGCGTTGATTTTGGAGTGGTACTGGGTACTGAAACAGTAGGCGGTATCTCACATGATTGAACTGTAATGCTTGTACTGGTCTCAGAGCTCGGTAGCAAGATGTCATCTTCCTGATCTTCTAGGAAGGGTATTTCGGGTTCCTCATCCGAGTCTTGGCGTAAATTTTGATTTTCCATTTTTTTCGTCGTTGTCTGAAAAGTCTAAGACATCCTCAATATCTTTCCATTGGTTAGAATGTTTTCCAATTAGGCAGTTGACACAGGCCTACAGCCCTAACGTGGAAACCTTAAACTCAAAAGAAATAAAATACAACAGTTTAGCGCAGTGTTGCATTACTGCATCAAAACGAAATTCGAGACTATCTCTCTAAAAACAATCTAAAACATTTGAATTGCATGTTCTTAGCAAAAACCAATAACTAATTGTTACTCCGCAGCAATCTCACATCAAAATATTCAATATAACCACTCAAAAAAAAAAAAACAACGAAAATTACGCGCGAACAACACAAACCGGTTCTAAGGGATCCGTCACTTGTAGTGGCCAAAAATTACAAAAAACGTCGTCCAGTGCAAACGTGGGGTAACTAGTTCAATAGAATGCGTTGCTGCTGATATGCAGTGCCGCGTTGGAAGGTATTTTATTCGTTGCTTTGAACGATTTTGCTAGTTCGAATAGTATGATGCAGATCTACTACTCAGCGCCACAAAGGGTTAAGTTGTATACACAATATTAGATTTACTTCCTATTAGGTCTTACCTGACAAAATAAATTGAATGAT